>CM057453.1:75686562-76295781 GCA_016271365.2 Neoceratodus forsteri | reverse complement strand
TCAGGACTTTACTGTACTTTATAGACCATGGATTCCCATACACCAATGGGAATCTGCTGTTATTGGGCAACAAGCTTTGGGCCTACAGTGGGCTCCTCAAACCTGGCAGACTGGCAAATAGAGATGTGTGAAAAAAAAGACTTTCATTGGTGGAATTGAAGTAGACATCAGACTACAAGCATGCGCTCATTCATTGACAGCTCAGTGGGCAGCCAGTCATGTAGTAGAGAGGAGGGCTTTTCCAGTCACCTGTTTGGGTTTGGGGGAGTGGGGTGGTGAGATGGGGGGGGTCTACTAGACCACCAGGGAATAACATTCTAATTTACAGACTGGGTATTGGGGATGGGGGAAGGTTCACAAGACCACCAGGGAGAAGTGTTATTTTTTTTAACTGTATAGGGAATTGGTATGGGGGGTTTACAATGGACACCAGAGCATGATGTCCTTATCAGGTGGGTGATCAGGTAGGGGAGGACAGCTAGCCACCAGTGATTTTTTTTAAATATGAGGCAGGTGATCGGGTGGGGGGGGATGGAGCACTGGCCACCAGGGAATTCATTTTTTATAAATCAGGTGGTGATCAGCAACCAATGGGGGGGCACTGGACACAAGGTAATTTTGGGTGGGAGAAGGACCTCTAGCCACCAGGGAATTAATTTATTATACATCGGGTGGCAATCAATGATCAAAGGGAGAGAGAGCACTAGACACCACAGAGAATTTGGGAAAGTGTCTTGTAAGTGGGACCAGGTGAAACTTTTGCCCAAACACAGTTAGAAGATTTGCAGTCCACCATTGGCGGGAGATCAGAAACTTTGAGCGAAAGTTGTAATATTTTTCAAATGTTCCACTAAGGCAGAATCACAACTTTTACCCACCTCTAGTGGTGAAACCTGTACAAATATATCAAGCCGGATAGGCACTGTCTAGTGCAACATAACATTTTGCACAACCTGTATTTTGCACCCAGAAGCTATACAGGATGGGCAGACTGGCATATCTTTTGAGCACCAGGTGTGGTCTAGTGGAAGGTACCCTGATTCATATCTTATGGAAATGTACCAGTGGTCCCCTTCTGGAAGAGATTAAAAGTCATTTGGATCCATTTCTGGGGCTGGAAGGCTGTTTTACTCCTGAGACATGCCTCATGGTTTTTTACCCATCACAGATCTTCAGCACCAGGAAGGGTAGTATGGCTTTAATCGCTCATACAGACAACTTAATTATTCTCCATCAGTGGCTTGATGCTGATGTCACAACATGGAGGGAATGGCATCAAGAAATGTTGAAAGCTTTATTTGTGAAAAAGCATATAATCTCCCTCCGCAATCGACCGTCAGTCTTTCATTCCAGACGGGAACCCCTGTATGCCTTATTAATGGTAGTATAATTTTCTTTAGGGGCTCTTCTCTCACTTATTTGGCATACTATAATTTCCTTTGAATATGGATCTTTCTTTATGGATCTGGTGAGAGGGATTGCTGCTGTCATACTCCAGGTTGGGGGGGGGCGGGTTTCCAGCAGGATGTTTGTTTAATCTGTTACGTCTTGTTCTATGTTTAGTTGTGTCACATTGTGTAAACTGTTTTTGTAAATTGAAAAATGTTTCAATTAAGCGTATTTAATTCTTAAAAAAAGTGACTATGTTATGGGTGTAAATAATTTTAAAGTTACTGGCTATCAAGTCATTACATTGGATATCATGGATACAATCATAATTTTAACTGATATGTCAGATTGGAAATTAGTCCAGTGTCTGACCATATGTCTGATCAAAAACATAGTTTCATTCATTGAACAGTGTGTAATTTGACTCAAATATCTGGTCTGTTTGACCAGACACAGAAGTGCTAGGCAATACTAAGAGGTTCAGGCAAGCAGAGACTAACTTTTTTGCAAACAAGGCTTTGAAAGTCAATTTCAGGATGTTGTGCACATTTTCTGCAGAAAGAAAACAGGTAAACAGGGACTCTGCCAGGAAATGATTTGATAAGACCCAGCCTATGGTATGTGGCCTTAGCTACTGAGGGTACAAAGGGAAGCCTGGAAAACTAGTAGGAGTTCTCAAGATTAAGGATTCAGAGGGATGAAAAGAGGAGGCATCCTTGTAGAGCCCTTTGGGGTTTATAGTCCCATGGTGCCAGCTGCAACTGGGCATGTGGGACATGCTAGGCTTCAGGTGTAGCACAAAGGTCCTGATTCTGGGATGTAGCACAGATCTCCTGTCTGTTCCAGCCTGTGTTTTTTTAAGTTTCAGAAGATCACCACAGAGAGGTGACAGGCCTGCAATGGAGGTTTCCACTGAAGGGGTTCATCCCTAGGCTGTACCCTGTGGTTCTATAGTTTCCAGAATAATGCTGAGGTCAGAGGATTCAGTAAGGAACTGAGCCAGGTAGAATCCGAGTACATAATTATTTTCCCAAATCCTAGGAGACCATAATCTAGTTATAAATGAGCGGTACAGTAATGTCTGTTTGAGAACTGTGAACTGGAGGCCTCCATCCTAAAATGTTCCAGCTGCCTCAAGTTTGGTTTCCTTGGATGCTATGGTGGAGCTGATCTGTTGGGTTTCTAGAAACTAAATCAAAAATGTGCCAGAATGTTGCTGCAGTTTCTTTTCAAAGCTGATACAGGTCTTTGAAAGACTCAAAAAAAAATATTTGTGCTACAGTACTGTACAAAAAAAATGTTTCAAAGGATAATACTGTATTAAAGATTATAATTTGATTTGGAGGCTCATTTGTGAACTGCACTTCAAATGTGGCTGGAAAACCTTATATGTCCACATATTAATTTGTTTTACTAATTTAAGTTCAATGTTGAAAAAAAAAAAAAAACCATAAACCTGTATGATTGAAAAGACAACAGGGTTGGGGGGCTCTGCATAGTAGAAGACCACAAAAATGGTAGAAAACTTAGGTTTTAAAATATACATGTTATGTCACGTCACGCCACGTCACATCAGCTTTTTTGGAGATTTACTGACCCAGCACCTTGACCTCCTAAAGCATGTATGACTGAACCCATACAGTGTGCTGGGATAGTAAAGAAGGATGTGAAATTCTCTAATGTTGACCCAAGATGCTCTATGCAGCATCCAAAGCAGAAATTACTTTTTCCTTATGCCCATTTCCCTACATTCAGTTTCCAGTTGTTCAAACACTACTGCAATTTGTATATGCACTAATGTCAACAGTTTGGCTGCATGTCAGATTAGTGCTAGAATCTGGATACAGCTTGTTAAGTCTGGAGTAGGATGTGCACAGGTTCCCAGATTGATTTCCTTTTCTGTTTTCAGTGTGGGGTGCCCACAGTTCAGTAAATTACATGTCTGTTTCAGTTTATTTACAATTTGTCTTTGTTCATTAAAACCTGTGTATAATACTTAATTAGCCACCAATGATGAAAAACAGAACAGATCCCTCCATTAATGTTATAAATTGATGACAACAATAAAGCTGACATATTGAACAGGTATTTCTGCTCATTCTTTACTAAGGAAGAGGGGGGCAATGGGTCTGAAGGGAGTACAAGGGGTGAGAATGGTGCAGAAATGGACACAAGTCCCTTTACACGAGAAAGGGTCCTGAAGGAACTGGAAGTAATAAGAGCTGATAAAGCAATGGGGCCAGATGGGGTGCACCCCAGGGTCCTTAAAGAACTAAGAGAGGTGGTGGCTGAACCTCTGGCCATCCTGTTCAGCCAATCACTGGAAACAGGGAGGTACCCAAAGACTGAGGACAGCAGATGTAGTCCCCTTATACAAAAGTGGGAACAAAGAGGAAGCAGGAACTACAGACCAGTCAGCCTCACCTCGGTAGTGGGAAAGATCATGGAAGCACTACTGAAGGAGAGATTGGTGGAACATCTGGTTGTCAATGGACTACAGGACCCAAGGCAGCATGGTTTCACCAGGGGAGGTCATGTCAGACCAACCTCATTGAATTTTTGACTGGGTGACTAGGGAGGTGGATCAGAGGAGGGCAGTGGACATGGCCTATCTGGACTTCAGCAAGGCCTTTGACACTGTGCCACATAGAGACTATTACACAAACTGGGAATATGGGTGTGGGCAGGACAGTAGTGTGGTGGGTAGGTAACTGGCTGGGTGGCAGGACACAGAGGGTGGTGGTAAATGGCTGTCACTCCACAGAGGAAGAGTAACCAGTGGGGTACCACAGGGATCAGTGCTGGGACCGGTCCTATTCAACATCTTCATCAGTGACATTGCACAGGATCTAGAAGGAGAATTTCACTGTTTGCTGATGACACAAAGCTCTGTAACAGAGTAGACACACCAGAGGGTGTAGACAGAATGAGAAGGGACCTGCAGAAACTTGAAGAATGGTCAAGGGTTTGGCAGTTGAAATTCAATGCAAAAAGTGCAAGATAATGCATATGGGCACAAAACCCTGGCACAATATATCAGTTGGGGGTGAGGATATAGCATGCACCAAGCAGGAAAGGGATCTTGGGGTTGTCATCTGATGACCTCAAGGTAGGAAACAGTGTGACAAGGCATCAGGTAAAGCAAATAGGATGCTGGGATGTATAGGCAGGGGCATCACCAGCAGGAAAAGGGAGGTCATAATTCCGCTATACAAGACACTAGTGAGGCCCCACCTGGAGTACAGTGTACAGTTCTGAGACCATACCACTGAAGGACATAGACAGGGTAGAGAAGGTTCAGAGGAGGGCAACAAAGATGGTGCATGGGTTGCATCACAAGTCCTATGAAGACAGGTTGAAGGAACTGAACATGTACTCCCTGGAGGAGAGGAGGGAGAGGGGATATGATAGAGACATACAAGTATCTTACAGGGAGGAACAGGGTGCAGGAAAACACTATTTTAAGCGAAAAAGATGTTTCAGGACTAGAGGCATGGGATGAAGTTGGAGGAGGATGATTCAGAGGAAACATGAGAAAGAATTTCTTCACAGAACGAGGTGGTGGACAAGTGGAACACCCTGCCAGAGGAAGTGGTGGGGGCTGAAACAATCACAGGATTTAAGAATGCATGGGATAGACATAAAGGAATTCTAGAGGGCAGGGGTAAGGGGAAACAGACTTCTAGGAAAACAAACTGAACTTACAAGCTCAAATGGGCAGACTAGGTGGGCCATAGGCCCTTATCTGCCGACACTGTCTATGTAATTATCCCATCTTCTACATCCAGCTGCTTCCTGTTCTCTCAGCCCCAGACCATAAAAAACATTCTCCAGCCCCTACACATCACCTTACATGCTTGAGCTATGCTTAATCAATCTTGACCCCACCCAAAGACCCATATCTTGTGGATAAGAGTCAAAATTAGAACTTTTGCCTGGAAAAGTCATCAAATATATTCAAAATTGAAAGAGAAGTAAAGTAAAATAAATATAGTAAGTAAATAACTAAGTATTTATTTATTTAAGTCTTTGGTATCCGGGTAAGTGCACTGATCCAGGGGACCATTTTCAGGCACAACCCGGGCCACACAGGCAGCAGTTACAGAGGTAGTGACAAGTAATACAATGAATACAAGCCATGTGGATAGACAGACAACATTGATGAACAAAGCAGAAATACAGACATTACTGGTGAACAAAGAAAGTAACAAAGGAAAGAAAATTAATGAGAGCCTGAAAAAAAATAATCAGTACATCTCGATAAGCAAAAGTTATTACACAATTATTTGCAAAGGAAAAATGCAAACTAATGCATGATGTAAAAAAGATAAAAAATAACATACAAGACAGTAGCCAAATGGGAGAGTGTGAAAGCAGGTAGTGAGGGATATAAGAAAAGAGTCCAAAGAAATGAGACAGGGCAAGGGAGGCCAAAGCAGCCCAAGAGGAAAAGGTAAGAAAAGTGGGGGTGGGGTTATACAAGCTAGCAATGGCATAAGGGCCTCATCAAGCAGCCATGATTTGATATGTGTCTTGAAAGTGGCATGGGAGTCCAGAGAGCAGATGGGCATGAGGAGTCTGTTCCATGGAATGGGAGCAGCTACAGATAATGGTCAAATACGCATAGCCAAGGACACTTTTGGGATATCCGCGTGGGGGACTGAGGATGCACACAGACACCTCGAGGGAGTTCTGATCTTGAGGAGAGACATATAAGGGGAGGCTTCGCCATGCCCGATGGCACTGTCCAGGAGGCAGCCAAGCCCATAATCAAATCTGCAGTGTAGTGGGAGCCAGCCAAGAGTCTGGTAGAGGTGGCTGTGGTGAGTGAAATATGGTGCCAGGAGAGTGAAACAACATATGTTGTTATATGTGGAGCAGAGGCACGCACACAAGGCTGAGGATGTGTGTGAGTAAATAGTGGAGCAGTAGTCAATCAAGGGTAGCAGGTTGCCTTGGGCAATGGCTAAATGGGCTTCCTGGTCAGGAGTGACTTTATCTGATAGGCCACACCAAGTTTCTGGTTAATACGGCAGATAGCAGAAGAGATATGATCAGAAAAGGAGAGGGACGGGTCCAGGATAACTCCCAGATATCTGAAAGTTAGTACATTTTCAAGTATAGCATTGACTGGTGAGACTGTTGAGAGGGTGGACCCAGCCATGGTGACCTAAGATAGGAAGGGTTTAGATCCAAATAGCATGGATTTAGTTTGTTTAGCATTAACAATTAGGCAATGTGAATGGAACCAGGTGTGTGCCACAGAGCAATTATCGGATAAAATCCTGGGTATATTCTCAAGAGCCTTGTCACTAGTGAAGAGGACAAGGTCATCTGCATAAAATAGGGCATCATAAGTAAAACTGTCAGAGGAGGGAGAAAGAGAGAGAGTTTATAAACAGAGAAAATAAGAGTGGGCCCAGGATGGAGTCCTGGGATACACCAGTAGCAACTGGGAGGGCAGGAGCGGTAGAAGGTCCTACTCATACTGACTGAGATCTATCTGAAAGGAAACTTTGGAACCACTGTGTGGTCCCAGTAGAGCATCCAAGGGTGCAGAAGCAGGAGAGCAACAAGGTGTGGTTGACCTGGTCGAAAGCTTTAGATAGGTCAACAAAGATGGCACCCTTTGCTCGTCCAAGGTCCATGTTCCTAAGAATATGATTTGTAAACATGGCGAGGGCAGATGTGGAGAAGTGATGTTTATGGAATCCATATTGCTGTCTGGACAGTAGGTTATGTGTGTCAATATTGTCAGACAGTTGTTGGTGGACAATCCTTTCTAGGAGTTTACTAAGGTGGGGGAGCAATGATATAGGTTGATAGTTATCTGAGGATAGCGGGTAGCGGGCCACCAGTCTTAAAAATCAGGACCACCTTGGCATGCTTCCAAGTGCTGGGCACTAAGGAGGTAGTCAATGCCAGGTTAAAGAAGTAGGTGAGTGGTTTTAAGATGGCAGGTGATATATGTTTAAGCATAGCAGGGAAAAGACCATCACTGCCCAGGCTGCCCCAGCTAGGCAGGCTCTTTAGCAGTTTGGCAGTGTCCCTGGGGGTGATGGTCCAGAAGTAGAAAGAGGGAAGGGGAGAAGTTTGAGGGGTATGCCTGGGGGAATGATCAAAAAAAACCTGTGGTCACCAGAGGTGACAGCTTGCTAAGGAGGGCAGACAGGTCTGTGAATTTCTGATTGAAGGCCTCTGTCACAGCAACGGGGTCGGCCAGATGTTCGGAGGGAGTGTCAAGGTGAATAACGGGGTTATGAGTTTGAGGATTGAGTAATGAGCTGACCTCACCCCAGAAGTGATGAGGGTCACCAAGTCTGTCCCTTTGTTTTTTTTTGGTAAGGGCTGACTGTTCACAAGGGTTTCATAGCCGCTAGTAATCATTCCATCGGGCAATGGAGAGGAATTTTTTATAGGCTGACCATAGTCTATCCCTTTCCCTCTTCATGTCCAAGAGGCATTTGGTAACCCAGTACATACAGCCACCCTTAACATGGTGAGTAGTCAGGGGGAAATGTTAATTTTGGAGATGGAGGAGTGTGGTTGTGAAGAAACTCTCAGTCTCGGACATGTTAGAGATGGTGTAGAAGGCTGACCAGTTTATTGCTTGAACATCATTAAGGAGGGAGGGGACGTCTGGGTGATTGAAATTATGGAAGGAGAGTAGTTTAGGAGGTGGGCACTTGGTCTTAGAGGCCAAGACCAGGTAGGTTGGGGAGTGATCGCTAATAACATCAGACAGTGTTTCTGGTAGGAGCACCCTGTCCTCTCTATTGGTGATTCCCAGTCCAGAAATGTATGGTTTTGGGTATTGGGTTGTGCCTGGTGGGGCTCTCAGATGTAGATAGCCACTCCACCACCCCTTTTCTTACCAGGCCTGTCATGCCTCAGCAGGGAGTATCTTGGGAGACAGTAAGCATCATTAGAGAGATGGAGTGTTAGCCACATTTTGGAGATGCCTAGCACATGTGGCCTGTTTAGGGCAACCTAGGGTTAAAAGTCGATGGATTTGAAGGAGAGGCTGCTGAGACTGATGTGTGTGAACTTCAAATCAAAGGAGGAGGAGTTCCATGTAGGATTTGAGTGATCAATGGTGGTACATGGGGGGCCAGGATTTGTCTCAATGTCTCCTGCTAGTAGAAGCAAAGAGAAGAGCAGGTGATAAGCCATGGGAAAATGTGAAGGGAGGATAGTAGTAGAGAAAAGGAGGAAGCCAAAATGGCAGGCATCCTGTTTGGAAAGAAAAGCAAAAAAAGCAAGGCCCATGGGGGTACCCTCTCACCTGACAGTGGGACGGGGGGGGGGACATCACGGGTGAAAGAGGGGTAAGACAGAACAGGAGCTTCTGTTCCATGGCAAGTATGGAAGCACCAAAATCTACAAGAAGTAGGGCACCAGCAGCGAGGCTGCCAGCAGTGATAGCATAGCCCACCTCATACTGGAGCGCAAGTTTAGTGATAGGTAACTAGACAGTCAAAGTATTGGGGGGGTGGCTTCACACAGGAAGGGGTAGGAAGAGTAGAAGGAGTGAAAAAGTACACAGCTAAAGAGGCTGCTTCAGTTGCATAGCAGATAGAGTATAAGTCTCCGGAGTGGTGGGCCAGGGTACAAGCAGTCAGATATAGAGCAACTTGAAGTAGCTACAAGAGTTGGCTAGAGAGTGAATGAGGGGGGGCTATAGTTAGCAGTGAAAGATCCTCTTACTTCAGTCATGCTGCAAAAGAACTAACGTCCTTCTAGTGGCAGATCTTTATAATCAGCTAATGGGAAACTGGACAAAAAAAGCAGTACAGCCCTAACATACAATTGCAATAACAGTTCCAGCAATACATTTGCAGTTTTTTATTAAGAACCTTTCAAATTCAAGGGAAGAATATGCAGTTTTACAATAACAGCAGTTCAAAATCAGGGATAGAAAAGGGACAGAGAAGCAAGGCAGAGTAGTTACAATTAAAAATTCAAACAGGGAAGCAGGGATGGAGTAAGCCCAGCTGAAAGATCGAGTCTAAAGGCAGGGAGCTACAGTCTTTAGTGGCTCAAGGTATCAGTCAATAAGGGTCAGCGAGACCCAAGAGCTGTCCCAATCAGGGCTTGGAAGGCAGTAGTGGATTAACAGAGGTGAAGGCCACTAGGTAAGCCATACCTGAGAGTTCAGTGGTGGTCAGTAGGAGAGGGGACAGTGACTGAAGCAGCAGCCATGTCACAGGTGCTGGAGATCTGTTGCAGTTGCTTCTGCCCGGTCCTGCACCCACCACCACCTGAGAAAAAGAGGGAATTGGAAAAGATAGTGGGTTAGATAAGGGCTAGAGATGGAGGAAGGGGGCAGTGTGAGAAAGAAAACAGTGAAATAGCATGGAATTTGGAGAAAGTAGTGGACAGAGTGAGAAAGTTGGGAGGGCCACAAGAACCAAGCTGGGGGGGGGGGGATAGAAGGAATGAGAACTGCAGAGGTGATGAAGAAGCTATCAGAGCAGAAAAAAAAACTTTACCAAAAGGCTGTAGCCATTTATTTAAAAAAAAACAAAACAGTATAGCTCTAACATACAATTGCAATAACAGTTCCAGAAATACATTTGCAGATTTACATTAAGAACCTTTCAAATTTAGTGGGAGAAAATGCAGTTTTACAATAATAGCAGTTCAAAATCAGGGATAGAAAAGGCACAGAGAAGCAAGGCAGAGTAGTTACAATTAAAAATTCAGACAGGGAAGCAAGGATGGAGTAAGCCTAGCTGAAAGCTTGATTCTAAAGGCAGGGAGCTACAGTCTTTAGTGGCTCAAGGTATCAGCCAATAAGGGGCAGTGAGACCCAAGAGCTGTCCAGTCAGGGCTTGGAAGGCAGTAGTGGATTAATGGAGGTGAAGACCCCTAGGTAAGCAGTACCTGAGAGTTCAACGGTGGTCAGTAGGAGAGGGGACAGCGGCTGAAGCAGCAGTCATATCTCAGGTGCCAGAGATCTGTTGCAGGTGCTCCCACCCGGTGCTGCGCCCACCACCTGAGAGTTCAGTGGTGAGTAGGAGAGGGGACAGTGGCTGAAGCAGCAGCCACATCCCAGGTGCTGGAGATCTGCTGTGGGTGCTTCCACCCTGTCCTGCACCCACTACCTGAGAGAAAGAGGGAATTTATATATACAGAGTGCCTATATGCCGATGACAACCACACACCATCATAAGATACTCACCTTACTTGATGAACCAATTGAAATTGTTGACAACTTTAAATACCTAGCTTTTTGGCTAGACAGCAAGCTTAATTTTACAGTACCTTTACAGGAACTGGCAAAAAAACTGAGACAGCGCCTGGGCATCTTCTATCATATTAGACATCTTCTCACATGCAATGCAAAAGACACTGATTCAAACAACCTTCCTACCTCTACTTGACTATGCGGACATCCTCTATAGCCACTGCCCTGTATCAGTTCTAAGTAAATTAGACACCTTATGCCACCATGCCCTGAGATTCATATCTAGTGCTCCTTTAAACACCCACCACTGTCAGCTCTACGAGATGCTTGGTTGGTCCTCTCTTACTATAGGAGGAAGAGGAATACAGCCCTTTGGTTTCGTAGGGCAATTACAAATAAACGTCCTTCTTATATCTCCAATCTATTTAACATAAACTCAGGGACCTACTGTTTGAGATGCTACACATTTGTTATGTTCAATGTCCCTAAGATCCAAACACTATCTGGCGCTGCCGCTATTAGCTTTGCTCTTCCCTCCCTTTGGAACTCCCTGCAGAAGGCACTTAAGATTGTTACGGTACCGGGGATATCCATCTTCAAGTCTCCTCTCACAGCTGCCTTGAATGAAACTTGCTCATGTCATAGATAATTGCTCAAGACCGTGCTTTCCCAATCCCGCTTTTGTTTTTCAGGTCATTCTAACACTTCTACTCCTCTCCCCCTTACCCCTACATATTCTGCCCAACTGCCCCATTCTTCCCCCTTCTCATCTCTCCACTTCCTGTTTCCTCTTTAGCACATACTTAATATCTTCTGTTGTGTTATTATTACAGGTTACTATAGTTTTGTAGCAGTATTCTCATGTTATCCTTTGTGCCTGTCATCTGTATATACTGTAAAATGCACAAAATGTATCATTGACTGTATTCAAATGTTGTGTATGTTGTGTACCAGTATATCTATACCAATGTATTGTCATCCTTTGTAATTGTTGTCCAGGACAACCTTGCAAATGAGCTCGCTCAAAGGTGAAAAGCCTGGTTAAATAAAGTTTGATTGATTGATTGATATGTAAGGCTCAGGGCACTTTACAGTATACAGACAGTGAACAATGGGTTAAATACATATTTCAAAGAACCACAAAAAATAAATCAATAGCAGTATTATTAAAATAAAATAGCAGCAGTTAATCACATGAAACCAATATATATTAGATCTCAAAAGCTTTCCGAAAGAGATGTGATTTCAAACCCTGGTTATAGTCCTCCAGTGAGGGCCCCTCCCCCCAAGGACTTTGGAGCGAATTTCACAGGACCGACACAGCCACCTAAAATGCACGATCACCAGATGTTTTTAGCTGGGCCCTGGGAATTGCTAGGAGGCTTCCTCACAGAAGTGAAGCAATCACTGTGAGTGAGATGGAGTCAAGAAATTGCTGCAGTTCACGCAACACTGGAATCACATGACAGAACCTCTGAAGCTGAAAAAACACAGAATTTCCTGCCCCACCAATGAGGTATTTGTTAAAAATCAAGTGTAGTTATTTTTTTTTAAAGCATGCAAATGTTCAAGTACTTTTTGAGAAAAATTATGACCTCACAGTTTATAAGCCAAGAACCAAATTTGGCCCCTCTTTCAGTATCCATTGTCGTTTGTTACTGTACTTTAATATGTAGATTTCAGACTTCAAACCCAAATCTGCTGTGGCAAATATTACAGTTCTGTCATTGTTTCTTCTTTGTGTGTCAAATTTGTATATTAAAAAAAATGAGGGGTGCAGGAATTTTATTTAGTTTTTTTTCACCTTTACCAACATGAAATTTGCCATAAATGATGAAAAATTATTATAAATCATTACAAATCTGAAGCTGCTGTATGGCAATTTACAGTAGATTAAAAACGTGAATGAACTGTAACTAAACAACAGATGGAGAAACACATGCAGGACATCGTGCCTAGCCACCGCCTAACCAGAAATCAGCTGTGAACCGAAGCTTATGATTGCAATTATAGACTGTGAGGGTGCTGAGCCCTGGCCAATCTGAATGCTCTTTTCCCTTGTGTGTAAGACCCCTTTATTTTGTAAATTGTTTTTCATCATAAATAGGTGTCATGGAAACAGGAATATTTGAGGTGTTCTTTTTTCTTTTAATGTACTGTATTATTGATCAATCTGGATCAATATTCATTTCCACTTTCAGTAGAGCCAGCTTACTAACAATGGGCCCAATGCACTAAAGGTACCTATGAGGTCCTGGACAGGTGTAGGGTAAGCGGTATGCACGATTGCTAGCATGCAAGTCCACAGCCACACACCCACGGTGTGCATGATCATGCGGTCATCGGGTGCAGAGCCACGGACCTGGGTGAGCATCCAATCAGATGCCCATACTGAGTCCCTGAGTGGATCCCTTGTGCCCTTGCCGAGGGGTGCAGGAAGTAGGGGAGAAGCTGTGTATAGTGGCAGTGTAGACACACCTTCTGGCAGTTGTCTGAGCAACTTCCACAGCTCTCACCTGCAGCCTATTGGACTGCGGCAGCACAATGGACAGGATCCCATTACTGCCACGCTTGGCGGCCATCACTCATGGGGGGTCACACTGGGTTACTCCAAGTCCAGGCAGGTATACCTGGTGCCCCCTCTGCCTGGCACTATGTGGCTTAGTGAATGCCATATAGTGCAGGCACGCCCCCGACACACCCCAAGTGCGGACATCCATAAGGGGCTTATGAGGTGGTCGCGTAAGTGCCTTGTACTGCACTTATGTGCCCTGAGTGAATACCGCCTGTGGTCTGTGGGACCCCTGCTGCATGGCATTCACCTGTGAGGTTGCCTATGCACCTCAGATACAGTACACAGGATGTAGGCAACATTTTTGTTAGTGCATAGGGCCCGTTGTCCATGATGTAGTACTTGGACAACTGAGAACACAGCTGTACACTAGATGCCACAATTTAAAATAACAAAATGCAATTCTGATTAAAAATCAGATAATCTTTAAGTGGCAGAGGTTAACCAGAAATTATGGCTTTTGTAAATTTTGCTGATGCCCTTACAGACTCTGGGAAATGTTTTTTTTTCTTTTTTGCAAATGGATAGTGCCTCAAAATATGGAGAACTAAATTTAGATGGTTAATAATAGGCAAGCAAATCAGAAATCCCTTTGGAAACCAAGCCCATCAGATAAGATACACTTCAGTATCCATTCATGCAGTTACATACACATTGATGCTATGAATAATAAATGCTTACTTGTTTGACTCTAGTGAATCAGAAAATAATTTTCTTAGGGGCCAAGTCAAAGAATGTTACATTTTCTGCAGCATGTGATTCATGCAGTGCTGTAGAAAAAAAGAATGGAAATTACAAAATGGTGAGGTTATACAGTAGTGGTAATGATACAGCCATTGAAAAGTAACTACATTCAAATAAATGTCACATAGCAGAAACATAAAATTTAACAGCAGAAAATGATTGCTTAGGCCACCTACAGTAGTCTTCACAGATGTTGCCTATCTATTCTCTCTCTCTACAGAACCTATTGTACCAACTCCTTGCATCCTATCTTATATACCCATATGTCTATCCCCTGCATTCTTGATGCCCCCATTGTTCTAGTCTTCACCACACCTGCTGGCAATAACAGTACTGTACATAAAGTATTTCCTTCTCTTTTTCATAGAAACATAAACTTTGACAGCAGATAAGGAACACTTGGCCCACCTAGTCTGCCCATTTCCCTACCTATTGGATAAGCTGCAGATCTTAGATAACCAACAGCCTACTTCCTCCTACCCCCCCCACTATAATTGCCTTATGTCTGTCCCATGCATTCTTGAAATCCCTCACTGTTTTTGACCCCACAACCTCCTCGGGAAGGCCTTTCCATGCGTCCACCACTCTCTCTGTGTGAAAAAAATACTTCCTCACGTTGCCCCTGAGCCATCTCCCCTCTATCTTCAAATTGTGCCCCCTTGTTCTTACACATCTCTTTTTTCTGAAAGATGCTACCCTCTTGGACTTTGTTGATTCCCTTGAGGTACTTGAAAGTTTCCATCATGCCCCCCCCCCACCCTCCTTTCCTTGAGGGTATTCATATTAAGCTCCTTTAGTCTCTCTTCATATGGTTTCTGGTGCAGACCCTGCACCATTTTAGTTGCCCTCCTCTTGACTGCCTCCATCCTGTCTATGTCCTTGTGGAGATGGGGTCCCCAGAACTGCACACAGCACTCCAGATGAAGTCTCACCAACTGTCTGTACAGAGGGATGACAACTTCCTCTTTTCTACTGGTGATGTCTCTCCTTATGCATCCCAGAATCCCCCAGCCCTCAATACTGCCTTTTCACATTGCTTGTCTACTTTTCTTTTGTCTGATATGACTACCTCAGGTCCCTTTTCATTTTTGTTGTTGCTATTACCTCCCCCCCCCCAATTATCTACTCTTCCCCTGGGTTTTTGTTTCCAAGGTGCATTACTTTGCCCTTCTTTGTACGGAATCTAAGCTGCCATACTTCTGACCATTCCTCCAACCCTGCCAAGTCCCTTATCATCTTTTCCATCCCCCCCCCCTCGTGTATCAACCATGTTGCAGATATTTGTGTCATCTGCAAAGAGGCAAACTTTTTCTTCCAGTCCCTCTGCAATGTCACTTATAAAGACATTAAAGAGGACAGGCCCCAGTAATGAACCCTGCAGTACTCCCCTAGTAACTCCCCTTTCTTTGGAGTGGACTCTGTTTACTATTACCCTCGGCATCCTGTTGTCCAGCCATTTTTTTACCAAGGTCACCACCCTGGGACCCACTCCCAGTCTGGCTAGCTTGTTTATTAATCTTTTGTGTGGGACTGCATCAAATGCCTTGCTAAAGTCTAAGTAGGCCACTTCCACAGCCCCTCCCTGGTCTACTAGTTTAGTCACCCAGTCAAAGAAATCTATTAGATTCTATTAGCTTTCATTTTTTATTATTACCTTTTTATTATTACTTTATTTTTATAATTTTTATGTTCTCTTGCTCATGCGCAGGCAACATCTTGTGGTAGTAGCACAGTGAAAGATGTATCAGTGCTCCCACAATCCCCAATAATCCAGCATGCTAGTGCTGACGCAAAAATTATGTAAAGTGCCACCAACTTGAAAGAAATGTGCCGCTGCAATCAGAGACAAGCTTGTCATGCGGTGGCAGAGATGAAACGCCTCCCTTACATGCCTTTCCTGGTGAAACATTTTAGTAAACATGGTGGTAGCTCCTTTCACTGCCACACAATCTCCAAACAAAGCCAACATCAGGGGTGCAATCCCCGTGTTGGCATGTCTCCAACCCCCATGCATTGTGTGGCACACTTGGAGCCCTCCCCAGTGTGCTGACACTCACACAAAGCTGACCGTGTCAGCATGTTCCTCCCCCCCATCCCCATTGTGTGGCACACTGGGGTGCTCACCCCAGTGTGCCCACCAAACCATTCCGTGATGTTCGGTTCTGTTATTTTTTTACCTGAAAAAAAGAAAACAGTCCCTTGTTGTCCGCAATGCCCCCCTCCCCCATCCTGCACCCACCCTCTGTGCACCCACCTCTCCACACCCTCCCTCACCCCATACTTACCTCTAGAGGTCTGGTGCTGCAATCTTTGGCAGAGTGGGAACATGTCTGTACTCTTCAAAGCCAAACTGCAAAATGAAGAAATGCTGGTAGGCTGTATAATGGAATCAATGTGGGCCGGGGGGTTCAACTTAGGTGGACATCTCAGCCATTTTTGTGAATTTTGTCTCCAAATTTTCAACATGGGGTTCTTGGGACCCCACCTGATGAACACATGCACGGTCATCTCATTATTCAGTCCTGAAAGGTGATTTTGTGGTCACTGCACAGAATCACCTTTTGGGACTGATTAGCGAAACTACGGTCAGTGCCACTGTTCATGATATGGGGTCCCAAAAAGCCTATGTTGCAAATTTGGTGAAAACATTCCAAAAAATGACTGTGTTATGAGCGTGCATTGTGTAGTTTCCACGCACGCTCATAATTTTGGCAATTATTTATATTTTCATTCCAGATTTTCAACATTACCATTTTTTACACCTCCTTATGAACAGTACAGCAGTCATTTTTCACATCCTGCCCTAAATGTGTTTTCACACATCTGAAGCACAGTGACACGGTCTCTGTGTGATATCAACTTTTGGGACAGATTAACAAAATCACAGTGCCACTGTTCATGAGCTGAGGTCCCAAAATGCCTATGTTGAAAAACTGGTTAAAAAATTCCCCAAAATAATTGCTTTATGGGTGTGCAAAGCACAGTTTCTACACATGCTTATGACTTCAGTTTTTCATATTTTCACTCCAGATTTTCAGCATTGCCATTTTGGTACACCTTCTCATGAATAGTAAAGGTGTCATTTTTCACATCCTGCCCAAAATGTGTTTTCACACCTGTGGTGCCAAATGGTACAGTTGCTGTGCAAAATCACCTTTTGGCTAATGAACTATTAGTGCCACTGTTCATGAGGTAGGGTCATAAAAAGCCCATGTTGAAAATTTGGAGAGAAAATACCAACAAATGCCTGGGGTGTTAGGGTTTTCAACTGTAATGCCCCACCCTGTAGAGACTAACAGGCATCAGGGGAGTGACTTTGGATTGTTGGCTGTAATGCTCAAGCCATTCCACCCCAACCCCCACCCCTGCAGCCAGTGACAGGCATTGAAGTGTGCCTTGGACTCTTTGGGCCCAAAGTTTACCCATTCTCTATACTGCACCCATTTCAGCATGTTTCCTTATGGAATGGGTAAGTATAAGACCAAGACCCCAAGGCACACTGCAACACTTGTCGGTGTCTGCAGGGTCCAATAATGTGAAATGGCATGGCGATGTAACCCGATGACCAAGAGCACACTAACTCTATCAGTCTCTGCAGGAGTGAAAGTGGGGTTGGCATCAGTTCAGTACTTCACTGCCATTTCTATTATGCATCTCTCTAATTCCTGCATTACCAATGTCAATGTCAGCAGGACAACATTTGGCATTGACAAATGTTTGTTTATTATTAGTGAATATACATTTAACCACTCAAAATGAGAGGGCTGGGGCAAAAAGTGAAAAAAAAAAGTAAAAAGTTAGGGAAGCAGTTTAGCGCAGTGATATATGGCTCTAAGTTGCAAATCTGGACCTGGGTTTGAATCCCACAGCCCCACTTGCATACTGTGTGACCCTAAGAAAGTCACTTAACTTCCCTGTGCTCCAAGGTTGCACGTGTAAATAAGCTTTCAGCTTAGTGTGCCACTCCTGGTTAAACAATTGGAAATAAAAATGTACACTACACTGAAGAGCTCAGAATGTGCAGAATGTTTTACTGTGGTTTGCTGTTTCAGGCTTTGCAGATTGCTTGTTTATTCATCTAGAAATTGATGACAGGAAAAGTCATACTGTGCAGAGACTAATTTTCAGGTGCAATAGGGAAGGGTACATGGGAGAGTGATAAAACTCAAAAAGTAATGGTACAAAACAATCAGTCAGTGCAGAATGTCCAGTGTAAGCAGTGATAAATGATATGCAAAAAATTACAAGTAACTATGGACAAATAGGGCTGCTGGCAGGAATGTCCAAATACAAAGGTTAGACAGAGAGGTATAGTTCTAGAAGCAAGACCAAGAGGGAGTGAAATGAACTCAGCAATATTCTTCAAGAGCAAGATAAGAGGGAGAGAGGTAGAGGTGTGCTGGAAGGTTGTTCCAGATAGAAGGCAAATGGACAGATAAAGCAGTTTGACCTGTGGAGCTATTGCAAAGGGGTAGTCTGGGTCTGGGAGTCAAAAGAGTGAATTGAGTATGATCAGAAGGGGAGATGAGTGCAGTGAGGTAAATGTGGTGGGAAGAGAACAAATACTTGGAGAGAAAACATATGCAGTGAGTTCAGCACATGGATTCCAGAGAGGGAATTCAGAAGGGTGCAGGTAGAGGGAAAGGGGAGGAAAAACCAAAAAAACAGGAAAAAAAAGTTTGAGACATTTTTTCAATTTAAAGCCTTATTTAGCGCCCATTTTGAGTACGTACATGTATGGTAATTAGCTATATTTCCCATAGTGCATTATATTAGGGACATGTTAATTTCTGTCATTTTTATTGAAAAAAATAGGAATACTGTAAGCAACACATAAACAACTGTAACATTCCGTCTTTGTGTGATTTAGCTTCGGTTGACTCTGGAATATAATTCATTCTGAGTAGTTAGTGACTGTTTTTACCATTTCCAGGTTTTGGCCCTTTCTTATAGCTGATTATGTAAAAACAGAGGTGCAATTCAATGCTTTCAAAAATGATGTAGTGTGCTTGACACTGTCTCACATTTGTACAGATGGTGTAGAATACTATAACTTCTTTAATCACTCAGGCACTCTGTTCCTTTATTCTTGCGGATTTTAGTAGGGGACAAACAAATACTTTTCTGGTCAGTCCCCCCCCCACCCCCCAACGCACTAGGTTTCGTACCTGTTATACTTTTGAATCTTTTGATTCTCTCTCTAATAAGTTTCTAAATGCCACTATATACTAAAGGTAGCCGGTAAGCAAGAGGAAACAATTAATTTAGAGGTATCTTTTTGTGTCAAAAAGATCCACAGAAAAGCATTCATATATGTTAGGTATACTTTTGAAAACCTTAACAAGCCTAAGCTGACTCTGCAAACATTTATGCCATTTCATCAACAAAAAAGAGAAAGGAGGTTACTGTGTGTATGTGTCACACACACTTGTGTAAAAGTGGAAAAGAGAAGACTACTTAGTTACTGGAGTTCAACTGGTAAAAAGGAAACACTTATGAAAGTATACAGAGGCTACTCGGCTTATTAAATTCTAAAAATGATAAAAAATATTTCAATATATTTGAATACTTTCCTGTGGGTCTCCCTGCCATAAACAATGCCTCAAAAACTGTTTATGCACTGCAGCAGCCCCATACCAAACCCTCAAGAGAATTAAAAAATGATCCTAACATGTTTCACCATTATTTACAAGCAGACACAGTGGTGAAAAAAAGGTCAAGTTTGTAGAAGTGAAGTGGAAAGGGAAAGATTCCATTCTTGTTCCTAAAAGTAGCAAACCGTGGGGGACAGTCCAGTGGATGGTGTGAAATAAACAAAAAGACAAAAGGCAAAGTAAAGTTGGAGCCTAGCTTGTCTTACACTGCAACCAAGAAACCATGTTTTTCCCCTCTGATTCATTTGAATGGCAGCCAACCAATGATTTAAAATAAAGAAAACATTTTTTAGCAGTCACAGTGGATTTTTTTTTACAGTTCCAAGTCCATTACTAAGACTACCGTAGCTTGGTACCTGAATGCACCTCTTGTGTGTTTGTTCCATTGTCCTAGTTTTAATCTGGGTCTCCTAACACCAGTTGATTTTCTGTGCAACAGGTTCTGTTTTTTTGCTCCATGGTGTAGTCATCTGTACAAAGCTCAGGAGTCAGGTCAGGTTAGGAAAATAAATGGGCTGGGGGCCGGGGCTGCGAATGCTATATTTATAGCATGCTAGTTGGCTTTCCAGGCTTTTGTAACAGACATAGTTACTATTTAGAGGTGTTAATGCTAATTTAGCAAATAATTAATTTTTACTGTTGGGAGCTGCAAGCGCACTTAAGGGCAGGCATTTCACACGTGTGTGTGTGTGTGTGTGTGTGTGTGTGTGTGTGTGTGTGTGTGTGAGACATGGAGCTCTGTTTTTCTTCTAATGGATGGCTGCCCGTGGCAGCTTCAAAAGCTCTTGTTCTGGCTTACTAGGAGAGAGGTGAGAGGGAGCCTTATATGCAATAATTTGCCCTAGGTAAGTCTCCTTCTCACCTCTCTTGCCATTAAGCCAGAGCAAGAGCCTTTGAAACTGCTAAAGGCAGCACCCCTTCACTCACACACAAGTGCATGTTTAGTGCTTGCTTTTAAGTGCACCAGCAGCTCCCGACAGCAAAGATGAAATCATTGACAAGTTTGTATTGAAGTCTTGGTGAAGTGAGGGGCTTTGGGGCTCTTCCTCTTTGTTATCCACTCTCTCAGATGGGTACCGATCAACAGCCAGAGAGGTACCAGGGTGGGCATCAGCCCCCTCTAGCTTCACTTCTGCAACTCGCCCAGACCTCAGAGTTTTACTCCCCACCTTGACCGATGATCCCTGACTGTGAGGAGGAGCTGATCCCATCACTCAGCTCAACACTGTAAATGCTAACAAGAATAACATAGACAATTGAGTTACAGTAACACATTCCTTGTAAAAAAAATGTTATCTGTAACTTCCCAAAATTTCATTTTCTTACAAATAATCCATTACCATTACAAGTTACATGGTAATGCAATTAGATTACAGTAACTTGTTACTTGTAACGCATTACTACCCAACACTGCATATAACTGCCAATGGCAGTTTATGGCTTGCTATCCTAAATACAAATCCTATGTTTTCAGTTGCCATTGTGGTCCATTATTCTGGGTACAAATCATATATTTTCAGTTGGGTACTGTCTTGGTGCAGAATGAGCTGTGAGGAGCAGGAATCATCCCCAGTGGATGACAAGTTCTATCTACAACTGTCACATTGTAGCCACTAGAACATCCAATCCTAGTCCTACTATACCTCCTTCCAAATGTCACCTTCCATCCAAGCTTTGTGACACTTCACACAGCAAATGGCTGCTGACACCACCATTTTACCATTTCCCTTTAAACTGCTACTAACCTGGTGTGTGTTTTGCGTTAGCTGTCACTTTCAATTTATTTCTGCTGGGTAGAGAGGCTCTGCACAGAACAGACAGGCAGGCATCCCACAAAATCACATCACACATGTTAAAATACTACCCCCCCCCCCACCAGCATAGCATACCTCAATTTAACAGCAGTCCTGCACTTCAAGGACTCTGAGGTATGAGGGGAAATTTCCTGACTTAGACAATAAGTTGGCAGATTTGCAAGTTCAAGCAACCCTCTCAAAGGTGCACTTTAAATATGTAAATGAGAATCTGTCATCATTCTCCACACATCTGATTGGTGGACAGACAGCTGTAACTCACAGCAAATCAGAAGTCAATCAGGGAGCCACTAACCCTTTCCCTGCTTCCCCCCTTTTTATGTTGGCATGCTTGCGTAGCCAACATCTTGTGGAAGTGCAGATTTGGAGGTGCAGTCACTGTTGGACGAATGCAGGGCATGCATCAGTAGGTGCGTCCCTCATTCCCCAATCAGCCTGCATGCCGGCGCCACCATACATACATAATGTAGCGAGCACATCTAAGGAAAGGTCCGCTGCAATCCAAGCAAAGCTCATCAGATGCAGCGGACCTCCATTATCTTTCCGGTAACATTGTATACATGGTGACCGCCACAGGGTACCAATCCCCTGCCGGCAAGGGTGGCCCGATGTATGTGCCAATAGAGCCCTCCCCGCCGGCATAAAACACTCTCCCATTTGTCATATGCTGAGGGGTGCCCAATCCGCCAATGGCTCTTGCATCCCGCTTTCCTTGTGTGCCGATGGGGGTGCCCAATCCCCATCGGCTCAAATTAACCCCCCCTTGTGTTGTGTGCTGACGAGGGTGCCTAATCCCCTGTCTGCTGCAGCATCCCCCCCAAACAGTTAGGTGGCACACTGGGAGCCCACCCCAGCATGCCAAATCCTCTGAAAATAAAAAAAATCTCCCAATGTTTATTTATTTATTTATTTTTTTGAACCTGTAAATAAGAAAACTGTTCCTTGTGGTCTCCCTGCCTGCCTCCCACAACCCGTGCCCACCCATTGCTCACCCTGCCTCTCTACACCCCCCCACCCCATACTTACCTCCAGAGTCTGGCACCGATCTTCGGTGGACCGAGGACTTATCTGCACTCTTCAAAGCCGACCGCAAACTGAGGAAATGCCGGTAAGCTGTATAATGGAATAAATATGGGGGTTTCAACTTTGATGCAGATCTCAGTCATTTTTTGGAATTTTGGCACCAAATTTTCAACATGGGGGTTTTGGGGACCCTCCTCATGAATTCTTGCACTGTCATGGCGTTATTCTGTCCCAAAAGGTGATTTTGCAAACACAGCACGGAATCACCTTTCAGGAGTGAGGAATGAAATGAGAGTGGCAATGTTCATGAGGGGCTCTCAAAAGCCTGTTGAAAATTGATCAGGCATCAAAATAACTGACTGAAACATGCATTGTGTGCAGTTACTCATACACTCATAGCAATAGCGAATTTGCAATTTTTCATGCCACATGTTCAGCATTGGCATTTTCCACACCTTCTTGTGAACTGTTCAGCTGTCATTTTCACATCCTGCCCGAAATGTGTTTTTGCACTTCTGGCACAGAATATCACGGTCGATGTAGGAAATCAGTGTTCGGGACAAATTACGAAAATGACAGTTACACTGTTCATGAGCAGAGGTCCTAAAATGCCTATGCTAAAAATTTGGTGATGATACTCCATAACATGACTGTGTTATGAGCGTGTGTTGTGCAGTTTGCATGCATGCTCATAATTTCACAAATGTATATTTTCACTCCAGATTTTCAACATTGCCATTGTTCTGCAACTTCTTATGAACAGTATAGCTGTCATTTTTCACATCCTGCCTGAAATGTGTTTTTGCACTTCTGGCACAGAATTGCGCGGTCACTGTGGGAAATCAGTGTTCGGGACAAATTAAGAAAATGACAGTTACACTGTTCATGAGCAGAGGTCCTAAAATGCCTATGCTAAAAATTTGGTGACAATACTCCATAACATGACTGTGTTACGAGCGTGCATTGTGTAGTTTGCATGCACGCTCATAATTTCACAAATTTATAATAGTTTCATTCCAGATTTTCAACATTGCCATTGTTCTGCAACTTCTTATGAACAGTATAGCTGTCATTTTTCACATCCTGACCAAAATGTATTTTCGCAGTTCCAGCGCAGAATAGCACGGTTGCTGTGGAAAATCTGTGTTCGAGACACATTATGAAAATGACAGTGACACTGTTCATTAGCACAGGTCCTAAAATGCCAATGTTGAAAATTTGGGGGCGAAAGTCCATAAAATTAGTGTTTTATGAGCATGCGTTATGCACTTTGTATGCACACTCATGACTTCGTGCATTTGTAATATTTTCACTCCAGATGTTCAAAATTGGCATTTTTTCACACCTCCTTATGAACAGTACAGCTGTCATTTTACATATCCTGGCTAAAATGTGTTTTCGCATGTCTGGCGCAGAATTGCACGGTCGCTGTGCGAAATCTGTTTTTGGGACAATTTGAGGAAATGACTTTGACACTGTTCATGAGCAGAGGTCCTAAAATGCGTATGTTGAAAATTTGGTGCCAAAAGTCCATAAAATGACTGTGCTGAAAGCACGCGTTGCACAGTTTCCAAACAACCTTGTAACTTCCTAAATTTGCAATATTTTCTTGCCAGATATTCACCACTGGCATTTGTGCACACCTCCTTATCAACAGTACAGCTGCCATTTTTTGCAGCCTGTCCAAACCACTTTTCCACAACTGTGGTGCACAATGGCATGTTCGCTGTGGAAAATCACCTTTTGGGACACATTAACAAAATCACAGCGCTACTGTTCATGAGGGGAGGTCCCAAACTACCTATGTTGAAAATGTGCCTAAAAAACCCCCACAAATAATTGGGTTGCGGATGTCTGTTGTGCAGTTTGTATGCATGTTTATTGCTTCACCAATATTTATATTGCCACTCCAGATTTTCAACACTGCAATTTTTTACGCCTCCTCATGAACAATACAGTTGTCATTCTCCACATCCTGCCCAAAACTGTGTTTTCATCCCTCTGACGCTAAATGGCACAGCCACTGTGCAAAACCACGTTTCAGCTAACAAAGTGATTGTGCCCCATTTCATGAGGTGGCCTGACAAGCAGCTCATGTTGAAAATGTGGAGTGAAACTACCACTACACGCCTACAGTGTTAGGGTTTCCAAATGTAGCACCCCATCAGGTGTGGACTGACAGGCATCAGGGATATGACTGGGGATCATCGAATGTAATGCTCATGCCATTCCCCCCCTCTCCGCCCAACCTGCAGCCACTGACAGGCATCGTGGTGTGTCTTGCACTGTTCAGCCACAAACTTCACCCCACGCTTCTATACTGCTCCCACGTCAGTGTATTTCCTTATGGAATGGGGTAAGTATAATGCACAAAGACCCCAAAGCACACCACGACACTTGTCAGTGTCTACAGGGTAGGGTGAGGTACAATGCCATAAGCATTATAGCTGATGACCCAAAGGCACACCCCAATGCCTGTCGCTCTCTACAGGGTGGGGGTGGGGTTGGCATAACTTCAATACTTCACTGCCATTCCTATTATGCATCTCTAGCTCCACCATTGCCAATGCCAGCGCTACAACATTCAGCATTGACAAATGCTTGTTTGTCTTTTGCTGAGATGGCTCTGAGATGGCCCACTTGCATATGTTATGCACACTGCCTGGGCAATTTCCCATAGACAAGCCCTTTGTCTCTTCAGAAACTCTAGACTCCTACCACACCTTATCTGTAAAAGTCTGGCAAAACAGGATCATTGTAAAGGGAACTTTCTATCTCAGCTGAACTATCCTATGTACAATATCAGATGGAGATGATTCCCAAAGATTGCATGCTTAACTCCCACTAAGCCACTGGGAGGGGGGACAGAACTGGAACAGAAATAAACCAACATAAACTCACAACCCCTTTGAAGTGCACAAGGCTGTGGATCACAGACATATCCAACTGTATGCTTTATGGAGGCTTATATCACCTCCTCATAAATCTTCTTAAAGGAGGATATCCTGGGCACCCCTAATCTCTCTTCTAATACAAGTATATAGGTTCCTTTTTTCTAGCTGGGAGTCAATAACAAGAGGGATACAATATACTCCAAAGAATAGGGAAGGACTGCACATATCTAGGGACTGGGGGGGGGGGTAGATACAAGGTTATCTAGACTCGCGAACAAGACCAACCCCATGTCTCAGAAAGTTTTTCCTATTTGTACACCTTTCTAAACATTCAAATATTTTTTCTTGTTATATTGTTGCTACATTTTGTTCCTGTATCTGTAATTGTACCTGACACCTTTATGACAGTTCCACATATTGGTGGAACAGTAGAAACTAACAAGCAACTGATTGTAAACCCACTTTATCTAATCAGCTCTAGATTCACGTTTAACAATTAAAAAAACAGGCTCTGTCTCACAGTTGAGGGGTAACAGTTCATTGTGCAATCAATCCAGATTGACCACAGCAATGCCAGGGGGTGACACCCCTGACTTCTATCACACACAAATGATACTCTCAATAACCCTATAGAATGTAATTTAGGAACTTAAGGAACCCCCTTGAATAGATCCTCTGCTCTTGGTATCCATGTACAGTATGTTTAAAATGGCAAACCAACACATCAGATGGACTTTGTGGAATGTTAAAGGCATCCATACTCAAGTAAAGCAATGGAAGATTCTAGATTATTTCCAAAGGGAGGGGGTGGGAGTAACATTTCTACAAGAAACACAACTCTCGAAAACGGAAGCTGGCAAACTCAAAGGTGCCTGGGTTTCCAAAGATTTTAACTGTACGTACAATACCAAGAGCAGAAGTATAGCCATCCTTATACACAACAAAGTTCCCATTCAAGTAGAGAAGGTCATCACAGACCCTGAAGCTAGATATATCATTGCACAAGGGATACTAGCAGGACATGAAGTAACCCTGTGTAATATACAGTATATCTTCCAAAAACTTCAGAAGCTACCTTATTCCAGACATTCACACAACTCCTCCTGGAAACACATAAAGGTAAGTTGGTAGTGAGAGATTATATGAACACAGTCCTAGATGAATTCCTAGATAAAAGCAGAGCTTCTACAGGGCACCAGACCCTTGCCTCAGAAGCACTTCAAGACTTAGCAAAAGATCTGGGCCTGATGGACATATGGAGGTTACTCTACCACCATAGGGAGAGATTACTGATTCCTTTCCATCCTGCATCAAACCTTCTTATGAACTGACCTTTGGCTCACACCAGGGGCCTGGACAGCAAACATGACTGATGCCCAAATTGGAGTGATGGTCATCTCAGACCACTCACCAGGCTCATTTACCTGGTTACCTCCCACTGTAACAGCAGGGAGTAGGAACAGATAGCACTTCAATATCATTGCCCTCAAGGACACAGACTTCTATAAGTATCCTAGAGAGAACACCATATGTTTTCTCCAGGTTAATAAGCCTGAACACCTCAGCAGTTACATGCTGGGATGCCCCTTAAAGCTTACATAACTGGCAGGTACATTAGCTACACCTCCCATCTTCACAAAGCCAAAACACAATACATTGCAGAAAATCAAAAACAGCTCAAAGAGATGGAACAAAAATTCAGAGATAACCTTAATACAACAGGGACTTTACTAGCTGACATTATAGGGCTCAGATACAAGATGAAAATGGTTTACCCATGTCGCAGTGACAGTCATCACGGAGACATCCCCGACAGCGACAGCCGCAGTGCTGACTGTCAGCATTGCAGTGTCGGGGATGCCTCCATGTATTCATCGGTGGGCTGTGCCCCCTGACCCCACATGTGGGGGGCTCCGCTCCCCACACCCCCGGTCTCTAGGATTCTAACTCCGAGTCAGAGTTGGACTGGGGAGGGCAAACACCCAATGAGGCAATCCCATTCGCCATACAGACCACCACAGCGACTGACAGATTTTGCCCAATTCCTGTCACTGTAGTTGTCTTCACGATCAGGGAGTTGCTGTGGCAAAAGTATACAGATGAAAACATATCCGTACCAAAAGGCAGAATATGCCCTTTTTAGGCTCCGCCAGTCTTTCTGGGAATCTGGAGAGAAGCCTAGTCACCTCCTGGCATACCAACTGTAAAAACAGCAAGCACACTCAAGGATTCTCTTTATAAGGAAAAAAGAGATGGGGAGCTTGTGGCATATTGCATGGAATGTATTGAATCAAAGTAGTGAATCTGCTAATGTGAATCTGCAAGTATAATCCTCATATAGCTATATATGTTGAATCTGCTGTTCTGTTATTGTTGCTATATTTACTTTCCTGGTTGCAGTTAGAAAGAATACACAGTCAGAGTTATTGCTCCAACCTCGGCGTCTGAGTCTCTATTTTATGCAAATTCTATGTCAAAATAGAAAATACACTACATTAGTGATGGGGATTTCAAGAATCCTATTGGGGGGAGAGTTTGCTGCAACTTTAAGTGCAATAAAGAGTAGGATTAATCACAACAGTGTACAATGGCAGGCTACACTGGAAAACTAGAGGCCTTTGATAGTGCTGTGGAAGACTGGCTTACATATATAGAGAGGCTGGAACAGTATTTTGAAGTAAATGAGATCCCCCCAGAGAAACTTGGCTGCATTATTGAGTGCAATGGGACTAAAAATATACAGTTTTGTATGCAGTTTGACTGCTCCAGAGAAACCAGTTAGTAAAACTTTTGAAGAAATCGTAAAAATTGTCCAAGAACATTTGACACCCAAACTGCTGATTATAGCAGAAATGTTCAGGTTTCACAAGCAGAATCAGCTTGAAGGTGAATCCATCTCCTCCTTTGCAGCAGAGTGAAAAGACTATCAGAACATTGTAATTTCAAAGATGGACTTAATGATGTCCTAAGAGACAGATTTGTGTGTGAATTGCTTAATGGAGGCATACATAGTTAACTGAGGAAAATCTCACTTTCAAACACACTGTTAAAATTGGAGTCACAAAGGAGACAGCAGTAAGGGATGCAGTCAAACTGCAAACCAGAGCTAAATCTGAAACAGTAATGCATAAAATATCAATAGCACAAGACAAGGGGCAGTCTACTCAGCAGAAAGACCCATGTTATTGGTGTGGAAAGGGATCACACATCCTTTCTGACTGCCAGTTTAAAGACATATGCAGCAAAAGCTGTAATAGCAAGCATTTGTCAATGCCGAATGTTATCACGCTAACATTGGCAGTGGGTGTGGCGTAGCCAGAGACGCACAGTGCTGTGATTTTGTGAATGTGTCTCAAAAGGTGATTCTGAACAGCGAGCACACCATTGTACGCCACAGTTGCGGACACACGTTTTGAGTAGGCTGTGAAAAATGGCAGCTAGACTGTTGATAAGGAGATGTGCACAAATGCCAGTGGTGAAAATGTGGCATGAAAATATTGCAGATTGGCCGAGTTACAAGGGTGCGTGGAAACTGCGCAATGCATGCTTGCAACACAGTCATTGTATGGAGTTACGGCACCAAATTTTCAACATTGGCATTTTAGGACCTCTGCTCATGAATAGTGCCACTGTCATTTCCTGAAACTGTCCCAAAACCTGATTTCACACAGCGGCCGTGCAATTCTGTGCCAGACATGAGAAAACACATTTCAGGCAGCTGCAGTGTTCATAAGGAGGCATGGAAAGATGCCAATGATGAACAGCTGGAGTGAAAGTATTACAAATTCACAAAGTCATAAGCGTGCATCCAAATTGTGCAACGCACGCTCATAAAACACTCATTTTATTGACTTTCATTCCCAAATTTTCAATATAGGCATTTTAGGGCATCTGTTAATGAACAGTGTCACTGTCATTTTCATCATGTGTCTCGAACATGGACTTTCCACAGCGACCACGCAATTCTGCACCGGAACAGCGAAAACAGATTTTGGTCAGGATGTGAAAAATGACAGCTGTACTGTTCATTAGGAGGTGCAGAACAAAGGCACTGTAGAAAATCTGTAGTGAGAATATTAGAAGTTTGCGAACGTACGAGCGTGCGTGCAAAGTGTGCAACGCACGCTGGTAACACAGTCATTTTATGGAGTATTGTCACCAAATTTTCAATACAGGCATTTTAGGACCTCTGCTCATGAACTGCATCACTGTCATTTTCATAATGTGTCCTGAACGCTGATTTTGCACAGAGAACGCTCTATTCTTTGCTGAAAGGGCGAAAACACATTTTGGCAAGGATGTGAAAAATGACAGCTATACTGTTCACAAGAAGGTGTGGTAAAATGCCAATGTTGAGAATCTGGCATGAAAATATTGTGAATTCACTAACTTGCACTCACTTGTACAGTTGCTACGCGCGCTCGTAAAACAGTCATGTTTTGGATTTTTCCCACCAAATTTACAACATAGGATTTTTGAGAGCCCCCCTCATGAACATTGGCACTGTCATTTCCTTACGCGGTCCTGAAAGGTGATTCCACACAGCGACTGTGAAATCACCTTTCGGACCGAATAATGCCATGACAGTGCAAGAATTCATGAGAAGGGTTCCCCAAAACCCCATGTTGAAAATTTGGGGACAAAATTAGCAAAAATGCCTGAGATATGTACTAAAGTTAAAAAAACCCTATCTAGCCCAATATACAGCTTACTGGCATTTCCTCAGTTCACGGTCGGCTTTGAAGAGTGCAGACGTGTTCCCGGTCCACCGATGATCATCGCGCCAAGCTCCAGAGGTAGAGTATGGGGTGAGGGAGGCAGGGTGCACAGTGGAGTGGGTGCGGGTGGGGAGGGGGCATGGAGACTATTAGGGACCGTTTTCCTTTTACAGGTTCAAAAAGGAAAACAAAACAAAACATTGTGGGACAGTTTTTTTTTTCCAGGGGATTTGGCATGTTGGGGTGGGCTCCCAGCATGCCACCTAACTGTTTGGGGGGGTGTCTGTAGCCAATGAAGGATTGGGCACCCTCATCGGCAAACAACATGGGGGGGCAGAATTTATGCCAATGGGGATTGGGCACTCCCATCGGCACACAAGGGGGGCACAGAGCCAAGGGGATTGGGCACCCCCTCAGCATTAAACAATTGGGGGGGTTATTTCTGCCGACAGGGAGTGGGCTCCCCCGTCGGCACACAAGGAAAGGGGGGCAGGGTAAGAGCTGAGGGGGATTGGGCACCCCCTCGGCATTAAATAAATGGGGGTGCTTTATGCCAATGGGGAGTGGGCTCCCCTGTCGGCACATTCACAGAGGGCAGGGGCAGCTGACAGGGGGATTGGGCACACCCAAAGTCGGCAGTTCTATGGCCAGTGTCCCACCATGTACATAATGGCGGTGAGCACGGCAAGAAAAGGACCGCTGCATCTGACAAGCTTTGCTCGGATTACATCGGACTTTTCTTAGATGTGCTCACCACAGTATGTATGCATGGTGTGGCGCCGGCATGCAGGCTGATTGGGGAATGCTGGAGGCACCTACTGGTGTGTGCCTTGCATTCACCCAACAGTGACTGCATCTCTAAAGCTGCACTGTCCCACATAAAAAGGGATATATCCAAATGGTTTGCTGCACGGGGGACAGAGAAAAGACCAAGTCAGGACACAGAAAAAGGAATACTGATGTACATTCTGTGGAAAAATATAATAGTAACACAGATTGTGAGAGAGGAGTGGCCAGTCTGGAAACATATAGTGTGAACAACAAGTACAGGTCGGCAACTTGATTGATACCCCAGGTGGTGGGAAAAACACTTAGGATGGAATTGGACATGAGGTCTGCAGTGTCCATCATTTCACATGCAAAATATGAAAACAAAAATTAAAATAGATGAGTGATGGAGCCATCTGTGCTATTAAAAATATATACTGGAGAAAAGATAGTGCCTTTGGGAGTGCTGCAAGTGAATGAGGAGTACAACAATAAGCAATGTTTGTTGTACTTGTATGACATTGAGAAAGGAGGCCTTGTGGAGCCATGAATGGCTATTTAAAATTCATCTGGGTTGAAAATTTATTAAAACGCTGCAGTCACCCACACCAGGCTCCACCAGTACAGTCAAGCAGTGGCTGGAAAGTATACTAAATCAGGCATCAGAGGTATTCAAAGAGGGCATTGGAACCTTAAAACACATGAAGGCTAAAATAACCCTAGTCAGGAATGCACCACCGGATTTCCACAAAGCCCGACCTGTCCCTTACAGTATTCACCCAAAGGTAGACACTGAGTTGGAATGCCTGGAGAGAGGGCATACTTTCAAAAGTGAGCTAGAGTGACTTGGAGACCCCCATCATTCCAGTTGTAAAAAAATGTGCTTCTGTGAGAGTATGCAGAGATGTTAAAGTCACCATAAATCCAGTACTGAAAGTTGAAAAATATCCCCTGCCATGGATTAAATACATTTTTGCCACATTAACAGGAGTACAACAGTTCAGCAAAATTAATCTGTCACAAGCCTAGCTACAGATAAAGGAAAGCTCCAAGGTATGCCTCACAATCAAAACAACAAAAGCTCTGTACCAGTACAACAGGCTAGTCTTTGGCATTGCCTCCACCCCAGCTACAGTATATTGCAATGGGCAATGGACCAAGTGTTGCAAGATATTCCACTAACACAGTACTATTTGGATGACATTATTGTGACAAAAGCAAGTGATACACAGAACCTGGAAACCTTAAAAACGTTGTTAGAATGCCTAGAGGAACATGGGCTATGAGCCAATCATGCAAAATTTGAATTTTTAAAGGACTCAGTAGATTACTACTGACACATTATTCATGTGCAAGGCCTTCACAAGTCCCTAGAAAAGATTCAAGCAGTGTTGGCAGCTCCAAGGCAAAAGGACATGTAGCAACATAGATCATTCCTGTGATTTAACTACTATGGTCGATTTGTACTCAATCTAGCAATTGTATTGCTCCCACTGAACTGTTTGCTACAGACTGTCCTACAGACTGGTCAAAATTGGGTATGGTCACATGAGTGTGAAGAAGTTTTTCAGGAAGCAAAGAAACTGGTCATTTCAGAAACTGTGCTTACACACTTTAACCCATCCCTGAGCGTGATGGACATGTGACCAGAGTAATGTATTAATTTCTTTTGTTAATGCATTTTGTAATGTAAGTTTGCTTCTGTCATAGCTTCTGCTATTTGCAAAAGGGGACACAAAACATATGGCTTACAGGGTCACATGTCCAGTCAGGTCTTAAGGGAAATACTGAGAACTGATGAGCTAATCCAGGGTGTGCATCCTGGCAGATGTGAAGGTGCAACTTCGAACATCTCAGACATCCTTGAAGCCAGTGATTCTGTAAGGCAGATAGAAGAGTGCCAGGATGAACAACTCAGCCAGCTTAAAAGGCATGAAGCATGGGGCTACATACCTAGTCTATCTTCAAGGCAGAATCTTAAAGTGGACAGAGCACATTTGGATGAATGAGGTCATCCCTCCATACACCCACACATCTTGGGGTGGGCAGGGGTAGCCTGTCACTCAAAGTAGAGAAATCACCTCCCACAATCAGAGAAAGAATATAACAGAGAAATGAGAGTCATTCCTCCCTCTTGGGCTAGATCATCAATATGAAAGCCCTGCTGTACAAAGACTAGCTGATGGGTAAGATGGCACAGTGAGAGTCAAAGCTTCTGTAACTAGGGCAGGTAATGTATTCTAGACAAGGATAGCTCAGAATTTTACTTTACACCAACAACCTTTTAACTTGCTTTATTTTCTGTTTCTTAGTAAATGTGCAACCCTTTTGTTCTCTTGTAAATACATCCTGTTGTAAATACTTGTAGTATTTTTGGTTAGCTTCTGTTTCTATAGAATCAGTGACTGCTTGTTTCATTTAAAAGGGTAATTTTACTATTTCTGCTGGTCTGTGTTTGCAGTCTGCCTCTGAGGGGGCATTGTACCCATAGTTACTGTGGTGACCTTTTTGACCTCGTGCAAAGGAGGAGGTAAAAAACAGATTTCCTGGTTCCTTTTGGTAAAAAAACATGTGGTGGCAGTGAGCTGGAAATCCCTGGTGAGAGGGATTTCCATAACATTGGTGGCATAGTGGTCAGATCTGTGTGGTAACTGGTACCAGTGACGTGAAGAGCAGCATACAGTGTGCTTTCCTGTGAGGCAGGAATGTTGAGAGAGAGACAGAGCACTGGTGAATGACTGCCAGCAGAAATATACCTTAACAGTCACAAAACAGGATTTCAAAAGGTTGCATTGTTTACTACAGTTTTTTTTTATTTCTAGACAGTTTAGTGCAGTGTAGCTAGAGAATATGAGCTCCTCATGCTATGCAAAATTTCATGTACAGCAGCTTCATGAGCTGTGCTCAGCAAGAGGGATTGTCAATGAGGACATGATAAGGAATATACTTTTGGAAGCTCTGTTGGTGCATGACCAGCTGCAGGAGGGGCAGACCTTCTCAAGTGAGGATGGCCCCACACCTCATCAGCAGTCACTGAGGACAGTGACCCAGATAGCAAGACTGAGGTCATGGTGACTGAGCAAAGGGGCACCTTGTGGCACAAGCTGGGGGAGCTATGCAGTCCAATCAACCTCAGCTGGAGATCCTGAAGGCAGAGCTTGCACAGAGGGATGCTGAATTGCTGTGGGAATGGCTGGAGGCTGAAAGGGACAGAGCAAGGCTGAAGATTGAGGACAGATAGAGAGGGTCTAGCAGCATGAAATCCAGATGCAGGAGGAGAGAGCAAGGCTGGGGCAGAGGAAAGGGAAAATATTCACCAGCATGAGATCCTTATGTGAGAGGAAAGAGAAGGAACAAGCAGAGCAAGAGAGAGAGAGAACAAGAACAGTGTGAGAAAGAACAACAGCATAATATCGAGTTAGTGAAACTGTGCCAGCAAATACCATGGGAAACCATAAGTAATGATGAAGGGGATCCAACCCACAGAGTAATAGTTAATTCTACAGTGTTCCCACAGTACTGAGAGGAAGTTGAACTACATTTGTTTTTAAAATCATTTGAAAGCGTTTGTGAGCAATTTAGATTAGATAAGGATTTGTGGATGATCCACCTGACCCCATTACTTACCTGCCATGCTTTGCATGCATTTGCTCAAATGGATGACAATGATTGCATGGAGTATAATAAAGTTAAAAGAATGTCATTAAAATGTTTTGAACTAACTCCTGAGGCCTATAGATAGAAATTTAGAGAGTTAGGAAAAGGCCCAGGAGACAGCTATGTAGAACTGCATGTCCAAATGTGTGCTTATTTAGACCATTGAGTAGATGGGGCGAAGGCAAGGACCATAGAACAAATTAAAGATTTAATCTTAAGGGAACAGTTTCTTAAAATTGTTCCTGATAATAAGCGCATATGGCTGCTGGACTGGGCATGCAACTCCACAAAGAAGGCAGAAGAAAGTGCTGATTTGTATGTGGCCAGCAGACCACATTCATAGCATAAGAACTATGGGGGCAGGGCAGTTCATCATTTTAAGGGGACCCAGAGAGGGAAGCTTAAAGAAAACCAGCCTGCACCCAAGCCCAAAACAGAACCCACGAGTTCTAAGTGAAACAAGGAGCCAGGGGCAAAGGAATGCTGGATTTGCCAGAAAGTGGGGCATCTATCCTATGACTACCCTAAAAATAGGAGTAGAGTGCAAAAGCCTTGGGGAGGAGTTGATCAAGACAGAACACCACAGTTGGCAAACTGTGCACACACTGCAGTACCACACAACTCCACCAGCATATGCACCCTTTTCTAGTCAATGGGATAGTAACACAGGGATTGAGGGGCACTGGGGCCTCCATCTCCATGATAAGGCAGGATCTGTTCTGGGTAGAGCAGATTCTGCTGGGGCAGTTCTCCAAGATTCAAGGAGTCACAGGTCCAGTGGTCCAAGTGCCAATGGCTTGGGTCTTCCTGAGCTAGGATGGTGGCCATGGGGTACAGGAAGTGGGAGTTGTACCTGATCTCCCTGTGGATGTGATCATGGGGAATGATTCTGACCACAGGGAAAACCTAGTGTGTGTTGCTACCCATAGCCAGGCAAAAGGGCAAGCTTCTGAGAGGGAGGAGGAGGTGACATAGACTGTGCAGACACATCCCTCAGCAGCCGAAGAAGTGGCTAATGTGGGTAAAGGACTAGCTATGAGCAGCAGCCCTGAGCCCCAGTTACAAGCAGAGGTGGTTGCCACCAGGGCAGCTTTCCTTCTGAAGGGGAAAAGGGAGAGTCAGACTGGAGAAGCTGGGCAGAGCAAATTGAGCTGGTCCTACCCTCCAGAAACAGAGAGATAGCAGATAGTGCTGTGGCCTCTCAATGGAGTAAAAATTCAGTTTATTGGGAAAATGAGCTGCTGTACAGGGAGTGTACACCACAGAGGGAACTGGGGGAGAGGTGCTCTAGCAGCTGGTATTCCCCTGGGACTACCAAAAGCAGCTTCTGGCCCTGGCCCATGATATTCCTTTTTCAGGCTACCTGGGTATTAACTGCACAAAAAAAGTGGCTTGCCAATGATTTCTTTTGGCTGAGCATGTACATAAATGTGGCAAATTACTGTCGGACTTGTCCACAGTGTCAGCGGGTTGGAAAGATTAGAAACAAGGCAAAGGCAGCTTTAGTGCCCCTGCCGATTATTGATGAATCTTTTAAGAGCATAGCCATGGACATAGTGAGGCTCCTAAGTACCCCAAGTCACATCAGCAAATGATACATATTGGTTGCTGTGGATTATGCAACCAAGTACCCTAAGGCAGTGACCATGTCCTCGATTGAGTTGGAAAAGGTGGCTGATGAGCTCCTGGGAATCTTTATCTGAGCAGGGTTTCCCCAGGAGATTTTGCCAGTCCAGAGGGAAAATTTCACGTCATCCTTAATGACCAGTTTGTGAGAGACGTGTGGGGTGAAACAACTCCGGTCTTCACCCCATCACCCTGAGTCAAATGGTGTGGTCAAGAGTTTTAATGGGACTCTCAAAACTATGTTCAAGGCATTTGCCGATGAGCACAAAATGGACTGGGACAGATATTTGCCCCACCTCATGTTTGCGTATAGGAAAATCCCACAGGAGTCCACAGGATTTACCCTTTGAGCTCCTATTTGGTCACAGGGTGAGGGGCCCCTAGATTTAGTCAGGGATGAATGGGAAGGTAACCATGCCTCCCAAGGGGAGTCTGTTGTGGAGTACATCCTAAATTTCAGGACCAGACTTAAGGAGCTCATGGGGCTTGCCCAGGAGCACTTAGCCACTGCACAACAGCAACAGAAAGCCTGGTACGACCGTGGGGCCAGAGTCCGGGAGTATGAAGTCGGACAAGTGATGGTACTTGTCCCAGTCTGACACCGTAAACTGCAGGCAGCATGGGAGGGCCCTTTCTCCATAATCAGGAAGCTGAGTGATATTAACTATATAGTAGGGCTGCCTGACAGAAGCCACAGGCAGAGGGTATATCATGTGAACATGATGAAGCCCTACTATGATAGGGAGGAAATGATCCTTGCCATGTACAGTGCATCAGAGGAGGTGAATGAGGCTGATTCTCTGGTGGACCTCCTTGGAGAAGCCTGGGAGGGATCCTGAGTGAATAACCTCACCATCTCAGGGCAGTTGACAATGGCCCAGTCTGAGGAGATGAAGGGGGTACGGCGATATTTTGGGGACATGCCCAGAAGGAACCTGGAGTGGTGCACAAAAAGTCAATTTGGATGGACTGCCAAGGTGGGCTAAGTGTATAGCATGTTCCTTCAGGCGCTGCATAGATGCTACATGAATGGCAGTGTCTATTGAGGACTGCCCAAAAGAGACACGCCTTCATTTCCCGAGGGGGGAGATGTGATGGGTATGTGACCATAGTAATGTATTCATTTCTTTTGTTAATGTATTTTGTAATGTAAGTATGCTTCTGTCATAGCTTCTACTATTTGCAAAAGGGGACACAAACAATATGGCTTACAGGATCACATGTCCAGATAAGTCTTAATGGAAATACTGAGAACTGATGAGCTAATCCAGGGTGCATATACTGGCAGATGTGAAGGTGCAACTTTGAACACCTCAGACATCCTTGAAGCCAGTGATCCTGTAAGGCAGATGGGAGAGTGCCAGGCTGAATGACTGAGCTAGCTTAAAATGCAAGAAGCATGGGGCTACACACCTAGACTATCTTCAAGGCAGAATCATAAAGTGGACAGGGCACATTTGGGTGAATGAGGTCATCCCTCCATACACCCACCTAACTGGGGGTGGGCAGGGGTAGCCTGTCACTCAAAGTAGAGAAATCACCTCCCACGATTAGAGAAAGAATATAACAGAGAAATGAGATTCATTTCTTTCTCGGGCTGGAACATCAAGACAAGAGCCCTGCTGTACAAAGACTAGCTGATGGGTAAGATAGCACAGTGAGTGTCAGTGCTTCCAGGATAGTTCAGAATTTTGCTGTACACCAACTATCTGTTAACTTGCTTTATTTTCTGTTTCTTAGTAATTGTACAACTCTTTTGTTTTCTTGTAAAGGCATCCTGTTGTAAATACTTATAGTATTTTAGTAAAGCTTCTATTTTTATAGAATCAGTGACTGCTTGTTTCATTTAAAAGGGTAATTTTACTATTTCTGCTGGACTATGTTTGCAGTCCATCTCTGAAGAGGCACTCTACCCACAGTTACTGTGCTGACCTTCTTGACCTTGTGCAAAGGAAGAGGTAAAGAAATGGTTTCCTGGTTCCTGTTGGTAAAAAACCACATGGTGGCAGTGAGGTGGAAATCCCTGGTGAGTGGGATTTCTGTTACACTGCTTATCAAATTAGCATGTGATGCATCACCGTATGGAATTGGGGCAGTTATATCTCATGTCATGCAGGACCGCAGTGAGAGACCCATCGCATTTGCCCTCAGATTGCTGTCAGAGGCAGAATGTAAATATATACAAATAGACATAGAGGCCTTAAGTTTGGCACGGGGAGTGAAGAAACTCAACCAGTACTTGTATGAAAGAAAATTCACCCTAGTCACTGATCACCAAGCCCTATTAGCATGCCTTCATCCAAGAAAAGGGATCTCTATGACAACTGTAGCATGCATGCAGCATCGGGCTCTCTTCTTAGCTGGTCATGATTACGACACTAAATTTAAAGGAACAGCAGCACACGCCAATGGAGATGGACTGTCATCACTGCCAGTACCAGTGGAGGCCCACCTGGCAACAGAGACAAAATCTATTAAATTTGTCAATTTATTCCAAACAGAGTGCCTTCTGGTGGCAAGTAAACAAATCGAGTTGAAACCAGAAGGGACCCCACACTAGTTCAAGTATACAAAGCTACGCTTAAAAGCTGGAAATATACTGAGAGTCATGAACTGTCACCTTTTTACACACATAAAGATGAACTCAATATATATCAATGATGTGTGATGTGGGAAATCTGTTTTGTTATACCTAGTAAACTGCACTGAAGAATTTCAGAAGAGCTCCACTCAGGACACCTAGGGGTGGTTAAAATGAAAACACTTGTCAAAAGTTTTGTGTAGTGGCAAGGCATTGATCAGCAAATAGAACAGCTCACTAAAGAATGTGTGGGATGTCAACAGGTACAGCATATGCCTAAGCCAGCCATTACACCCTTGGGAGTGGCCATCGAACCCATGGCAACGTGTACATGATGACTTTGCAGGGCCATTTTTTGGAATGATATTCCTGGTGGTGGTGGATGCCCATTCCAAGTGACTGAAAGTTTTTTGTATGAAATCTACTACAACTACGCAGACAATAGAAAAACTGTGGCGTTTGTTTGCAAGAACTGGGCTACCAGAGCAAGTTGTGGGTGACAATGGTCCACAGTTTGCCTCAGAAGAGTTTCAGGAGTATATGAAGAAAAATGGCATCAGACATATTACCTCAGCACCCTACTGCCCAGCCACAAATGGGTTGGCTGAGAGGTTTATACAGATTTTCAAGTAAGCCCTTCACTCCATGGCAAATGCAAAGGGGTCATTGTAGCAGAAATTGACATGCTTTTTGCTTGCTTATTGTAGTGCTATGCATGCCACAACAAATCAGACACCTGTGATGTTGTTCTTGGGCTGATGTCTCAGGTCACGTTTGGACTTATTAAGGCTGGACATAAGCCTATAGATCAGGAATCATCAGATGAGCCAGGCTATGGCGAGAGAGATCGGTGCACCCTGTCAGCTACAGGTGGGCCAAACAGTGTTGGCACGTGATTTATGCATGTCTCCCAGTGGTGGTAAGTGCACAAACAGGTCCTCTGTCCTACACAGTACAAGTGGCACCCGATATTTTCTGGCACCACCACATTGACCAGTTGTGGGAGTCAGGTGTTACCACATTCCTAACTCAAGAAGCAAAGCCTTTGGATCCTCCAGTTATGCAGGCAACAGTACACCTGCCTGAGACAGTAACCAGTCCTGTTACACCAGAGAGCAACTGTGCTGTGATACACCACCTCCTCAGGATAGCATTCAAGAGATTGGCAGATGCTATCCAGCAAGAAAACACAGACCATCTGAGAGACTTGATTTGTAACTGAGCCTATTGATTGTTCCTCTAAACTGCTCATAAGAGGGTGTTGTAAGTAAATCAGGGCTATTTCTAATGTTATATGCCATACATGTTGTCTTAGGGGAAGGCAGATTTGGCATGTCACATGGAATGTATTGAAGCAAAGTAGTAAATCTGCTCAAGTGAATTTTAAAGTATAATCCTCGTGTAGCTACTATGTTGACTCTGATGTTCTGTTATTGTTGCTATGTTTACTGCCTGGTTGCAGTTGGAAAGAACACACAGTCAGATTTTTTTTGCTCCAGCCTCAGTGTCTGTGTTTCTATTTTATGCAAGTTCTGTATCAAAACAGCAAATACACCACAGAGCTCACCAGGGCAGACTAGAGCATTAATCTTGAATTTCATGCATTTTACAGTTCACTTTACATAAATGAAGTCAACCCCACTGACTGAATCTACAGGATTTCCTTAGTAAGTAGTGATTACCAAATTTAGCTCCAGACAAATTTGCATGGTTAGATATCCCCTTAGAGCTGGTGGAAATAGAGGCCACCCTGCAAACTATGCCATCCGGGAAATCTGCAGGAGGAGATGGACTCCTGGCAGAATTCTTGAATAATTTCAAAGATGTCCTTCTGAAACCACTCTCAGCTGCTCTTACAGAAGCAAGCATCAAAAGGAATTCTACCTTACTCCATGAGAACAATCCAGATCTCCTTGCTGCCCATACCAGGACAGGACACTTTCCTCTGCATCGGCTATAGGCCAATCTCCCTGATCATGGCAGATTGTAAGGCCTTAGCAAAAAGCATGGCTACCAGGCCCAAGGAAGTCATCACCAAACTAGTAGACATAGATCAAGTCTGCTTTGTCACCAGATGCAGAGGCACTGACAACACCAGATGACTGGTTAACCTACTCTGGAAGTCTAAATCTACATGTCTCCACACTATACTTCTCTCCCTAGATGCTGAAAAGGCATTCGACAGGGTCAAATGGAAATACCTGTTTAAAGCTCTTGCAGTCTTTAATGTAGGCCTGAACATTAAATCATGTGTGTGGGTTTTCTACAACGGGGCTTCAGCAGAGGTAATTACTGATGGTAAAAGCTATTCACCCTTCCAGCTAGGTAGGGGAACCAGACAAGGTTGCCCACTGTCAGCCTTGCAATCATTACTGGCACTAGAATCATTCCTGCAAGCCATCCAACTTGCACCAGACATTAAAGGATTTGAAATGGGAGGACAGCACTAAGTCCTGACATATACAGACAGCATCATGTTGACCCTTATAGATCCTGATAGATCTCTTCCAAACTCCTAGCTCTGATAGACCAACACAGCCAACTCTCAGGGTACAAATTTAACATCACAAAATCACATTTTCTTGCATCAACAAAGTAGGTATCAAAACTATCATGATAGCCATGGGGGCTTCAACATACCCAACATTATGTAGAATATTTCGGCATCAAGTTCCATTGGTCCCTTACACATCAAGGACATGACAATTTGAATCCTCCCCTGGATGAACTAGGAAAAGATCTCATAAGATGGGAAATACTACATATCTCCCATTGGGGGAGGGCATAAGCCTTCAAAATGATGGCAGCCTCCAAGATACAATACATTCTAGAAAATCTCACACTCTAACCAGATCAAAAAGGAATTAAATCAATGCATTACAAACTTTAAAGTTTCTTCTGGGACTCGGGGACCAAAACCCGTAAGCTGGCCCAAGCTCACATGTGATTTTAGGAATGACAGATTTAAAATTCCAGACTTCCAAAATCAAACCATGGCTCACAATCTGCTGAAGCTGGCAGAGACAGAACCCTGGGGCTTACCAAACTACACACCCAGGTGTACAGACTGTGACACCTCCAAAGCAGATGGCCTACTGGCCAAAAGGATTCAATTTGCCTCCTTCCCAAAAAACTATCTCCTACAACATACTTTGACTCATACCCAACAAATTTGGAGAAAATACCTTAGAAATGGGTTCCAGAAAAAGGAAAAATGTTTTCCTCTTTGGGCCTTCCCCCACCTATGTATAGGTGTGAAACTAATACAAGGCAAGGCATGGGCAATAGTAGGCATAAACTACCCATGGAATGTTATTTACTCAGTCCTTTACACTATGAAATGCTTTGCCAAGCTACAACAGGAGTTCTGACTTCCCAGTAAACAACACAGGAAGTATACTCAGATAAGGCATGCTCTCCAAACAGTTATTGGTCAGCAACTCAAAGTCCCAAACCATAACATCTTAGATAAAATTCATTGGCCAGGTAAAGAAAAGGTGGTAAAAAGCAGCACTGTTTATCAACATCTGCTCACTCTCTCCCCTGACTCTACCACGAAGATTAGGTTAAGATGATCAGAAGAACTGAGACAAGAGATCACAACAGGCATCTTGGATAACTGCTTGAGGAATGTACTGTCTGCCATCAAGGACACTAAAAACAGGTTTACACAATTCAAAGTTTTACACAGATGGCACAGAACCCCCAAAATTGCATGAATGGGGACTCCTTCCCACAGATAAATGCTGAAAATGCTATATACAAACAGGGACTATCACTCATACAGTATATCATGGTCCTGCCAGACATGCCAAAACTTTTGGAAAGATGCACATTTATCCTTAGGGAAAAAGAAATGGCTTCAAAGAGCACTGGTAACAGCAAAAAGAATATTCCTCAGACACTAGAAGGAACCTACATCTCCCCCCATGCAGGAATAACTGATAGAAATAGGCAGATATGCCAGCTATGAGAGGGTCCTTCATGCAACCCAGAACAGAATGTTAGCCTATGCAGCCATATGGGGTGCTTATCATATCTCTGAATATTGCAAAATTCCTCCACACTATTCACCTCTTTCCTTCCAGAGCAAACATAATTCTACCAGTGGTATGTCTATATTTGTTCTAGCCCAACAAATCTGGACACTGGGGCACTCACATTCATACAAAGCATCTTTTGACAACCCTGGGCCAAGTGGAAAAATGATCACCTCCGTGAGCTTATGTTACATCTTGCTGAACTTTATTGCCCAGATCAGACCCTGGGAATGGTGACCACACTTGACAATCGCCTCTCTGATGTTCATTGTTTTCCTGAATATGAATTTTCTTTGCAAAATGTGAATAAAAGTAAAATTCTTACTATGTTGCATCTGTTCTTTAGAGTTATATTTCCAAGTGGCTTGCTCGGCTAGGAAACTGAAAATGTTGTAACTTGTATACCAGTATTCTAAACTTTGAACAAAACATTTTAATTACAAAAAAAAAGTTAAAAGAAAAAAAGGAAGACAAGGTGGTTAGAGAAATGGGCAAAGTTCACTTGAGGTGCTCAGTCAGGGCTTTGAAAGTAGGCAAGATTCTTAACTTCCTTGATTGTATAAGGTATTTCATTCTAGCTGCTTGGGGCAGCACAAAAGAAGACCTTGCCCCTCTATGGCCTTTCTGGTCTATGTGGTAAATGAAACATGACTGTGACATAGGAACAAAGTTTGCACACAACTGTGATTGTGGTCAGTAAATTTCTACAGTATATTGGGTAAACCAGGGTAGCCCCTAAGTGCTCCCTTTTTTATCCAATGGGAATATGTTCAATTGTCCATTAAATGTGCATACTGTATATATCAACACATAAAGCTGTATCAAGATATTCTACTGAGAGAAAACTGACTCCAAGCCATTCATTTAAAAAGAATTTCTAGCCCTAGCAGTTATAAAACTATCACTACATAAAACATAAGGTGGATTACAATTAAAACACTGTAGTTAATTGTTGGAAGATTCTAATGTTTGTTCTGTAATAGAATAAACATACTTCATTGTGTTGGAGTAGGGTTGTGTGTAATGCAGAGGAATGACACTTCTGCTTCTGAAATGCTCTTTGGAATTTCTTTTCAAATTTCACAGAATTCCAAAAAGCATTTCTGTGTAAACCACAGAATAATTTCCTCCAGATCAAGTAAAATGTGAAATACTTTTCCACAGATTGTGGAAAAAAGAAGAAAAACTGCTTATTCCAACCTGTGTATTATTAATCAGTGAAAACAATGTTACTTGTGAAATACAGGCATTCTTCTACTGCTAAAATTCTACAGAATTTCCTGAAATTTCATGGAATTCCATTCCTTCAGAATCAGAAGATTTCACACAGCAATAGTGTTGAGTGTTTTGGTTTGAATGTATTATGGCCAATGAGTGCCAGATGCTCACCCAACTCTACATTAAAAAAAAAAAAGCTGGCTGTCCTCATTGCTCAGAACCAGATACATGAGTATTTGTTTATGTTCCATTTTTACTTTTTGATCAGGGGAATGCATATCCCAGGCAGGTGTGCTATTTGCAGTTCACAAATGCAGCCATGTAAATGACCCCATTGTGCATGCAAGGTGCTATATTGCCATTTGCATACCCATTATGGGCCCATTTATATAGGCTGCGACAGAGTTTAGCATGACCCCCTAGCCCCTGCCTCAAAGGCAGCCCTGTGTCCCTGGCACCTAGTGCCCCCCCTGCCAATTGCACACCTGCATACAAACAAATGTTTCCCAGTGCTAATGTTCCCCCCATCCCCTGGGATTGTTGATCAGTGGCCTGAGTAAAAAAGTTTCCTTGGTGCTAGTGGTCCCCCCTCCCCCACAATGGCTGATCACTGTCCCAATAAAAAATACATAAGTTTCCCTGGTGTTCAGTGGTCCCTCCCCCTATTTGATCCCTTGCCTGATATGTAAACCCTTATTCCCTGGTGTCCAGAGGTCCCTCTTCCTACCTGATCCCTCATCCAATAAAAAAAAACACATTCTCTGTTGTCCAGTAGTCCTTCCCCCTCCTGATCTCTTGCCCGACATATAAAACCATATTCCCCTGGAGTGCAATGGTCCCTAAACCACCTGATACCTCACCCGATATGAAAAAAAAAAAAAAAACACATTCCCTGGTGTCCAGTGGTCCCTAACTCACCAGATCACCTGCTTGATATCTGGACACTGTTTCCCTGGTGTCCATTATAGCCCCCCCCCACATTCCTATCCACTGTAAATGAGAGTTAAAGCATTGCCTGGTGTCTAGTATACTCCCTTCCTATCTCTGATCCCTTGTATAATATAGTTAAAGCTTTCACTGTTGTAAAGCAGTCCCCCACACCACCACACCCTGACAGATAGTGCCCCACCACCCTGCTCCTTCCATCCGAACCCCAAACTGGCGACTGGCACAGTCCTCCACTCTCTTCCATGGCCAGCCACTGACTGAGCCGTCAGTGAGTGCATACTGTAACATTACACGCTCATTGACTGACACTGTCAATCAATGAGTGCATACTCTTATGGTATGTACTCATCGACAGCTCAGTCAGCAGATAGCCATGGAGGAGACTGGAGGGCTGTGCCAGTCACTGGCTTGGGATCAGGATGGGGGAAGTGAGGTGGTGGGGCACTACATGCTGGGGTGGAGGGGTGGGAGTCCACTAGACACCAGGAAATGCTTTACCTATATTATACAGGGGATTGTGCATAGGGAGGAGAGGGTCCACTAGTCAACAGAAAATATTTTATCTCTCATGTACAGGGATCAGGATGTTTGGGGGAAACAATGGACACTGGGGTAACAGTGTCCAGATACTGGGTGGGTGATCGGGTGGGGAAAGGACCACTGGATGCCAAAGAATGTGTTTTCTCACTATCAGTAAGGGATCGGGTGGGGGGGAGGAACCACTGTACACCAGGGAATATAGTTTTACATATTAGGCAAGTGATCATGTTGGTGGACCACAGGATTCCAGTGAATATATTGTTACATATCGGACAAGAGAACAGGTGGGGGGAGGGACATCAGGGAATCTTACATTTTTTTATTGGACCACTGATCAGTGATCGCGGGGAAGACCACTAGCAATAGGGAAACTTTTTTTTTTTTACTCAGGCAAGCTATCAGTGATCACGGGGGGGTTGGTTGGGCCACTATCACTAGAAAAACATTTGTTTTTACTCAGACTGGTGATCAGTGATTACGTGGGGGGGGGGCATTGGCATCAGGGACACTTATTTTATTTGTTTACTCGAGCTGGTGATTACAGGAGGGTGAGCACCACTGTAGTACCTCTGCCAACCACTAGGATTTCACTGTTTAAGGCAAGGTTTCAGTTAGTGGTATTTGCTCCATGCAAGGGAACCCTGCAGAAGGCCCTTGAGTGGAGCAAATGCTCTGTGAATTGGACTGTGCTGATATTCAGGTCCCTTCCCCATCATTTACATTGCAGCCCCCTCCAAACTTTGCCCAAGCACAAACCTGGTTTGAGCACAAGCCAGGCTTTTGTGAATATCAACTCGGGGCAAAACTCAGTTTGAGCAAACCAAACTAGGTTTGCTCTTGGGCAAAGTTTTGTAAATCCTGGCCCAGGTTTTCAACTCAGTTCATGAACCAAGTTCATGAACTGTACATCAATACGAAGTTCATGAAATTGCTGAACCTTTCAAGGACTGTGATGAAATGAGACAAAAAATCAATATGAGTAACTAATTTGCATACCAGAATATACAGTTTCCCATCTTACAAGTAAAAAAGTATAGTAAAATCATTGCTTTTCTGTGTAGAGTCTCAAAAATATGTTCAACAGGGAAAGTAATTATTTGAGCATCCAAAAGGATTAACATTAAAATTCACCACATCTGTAAAAGAGTTGCAGATTCTGCTCATATAAATGTCAATTGTGCCTTTTTTAGTTACAAAAGGAAGGTGATCACTAATTTTACTTGGTTAAAGAACAGAAAAAAACAGGGCCAGGATTTTCAAACTGTGCCCTGAATGGGTGCAAGTGCCTGTGCCGTGCAACTGAGTTGCGCCAGAGTACAACAGTTCTGTATTTAAATGGGATATGTGGTCATGCATCCCATCTGAATATATCAAAAGAAGCAGGCAATGCAAAGGGTGCCACTGAAGATGCACTGGCACATTCCCCCTGTGTGGTCTGAATACCTGGAATGGGGATGTGCGGCGCATCCTTGGTATGCGCTAGGTATAAATTCCAGATAATCAAACCATGACATGCAAATGGGGCCATTATCTATGCAAGACACAATGGGGCTATTTTTATGTCTTTATGGCCCCATTTGCACTTCTGGGGCAGGGATGCACCCAGCAGAATGCACAAGGTGCCCTGCAGCCCCCGGGTCCCAATGTACTCCATCACTCCCTGGTAGTCTAGTGGCCCTTCCCCCATCCCCAAACATATTATACATCATATCCCCCTTCCCTGGTAGTCTAGTGTCCCCCACCCATCCCAGAGCAAATGAAATAAATGGGATATCCGTCCCTTGTTGGTCTGTGGCCCCCCCTGCCCATCCTTGATCATACATGACAATAAAGTCCTCTTTCATAGTAGTTCATCAGTACCTCCCTCCCTTCCCCAACACCCATCCGATCGATAATGTACGATCAAAACTCCCTGGTAGTCTAGTGGTACCGACTCCGAGCCCTGATTGTGGCATAACAGAGGTTCAATAATTCCCTGATAGTCCACTGGATCCCCCACCCACTGAGGTACCTACACCCCACCCCGCATCCCCTGTTCCAGCATATCCAGGTCAGTTGGTGGGCAGCCCACAGTCTGTGATGTCACTTAATGACAATGTACAGTAAGCACTGCTGTACCATTGGTCAACATCAACCAATGGGCTTTCAGTGAGTATTGTAAGCAGTCATTCACAACATTATTTTATAATTTGCAAAATAATAGCAGAAACATTCAGCTGTTTTTTCACTTTTTGCAACAAATGCAAATAGCTTTAGAATGAAATATGATAGCATGGTACTCTAAGCACAATAGTTATTCAGCCCACAAATATCTGCCAAATGAGTGGTATTTCATTTATAGATACATTTTAGATTTTTTTATAATCAGCAAAAATGGCAGGAAGACTATTTTCCCACTTTTTTGGAAGCATGACATAAATGAAATATGCTACCACTCTACTGGAAATACTGTTGATATTTTTTGTTCTCATGCCCTTCCCAATTAACCAAACTGCAACTGGCTTTTCAAATAGCTACCACCTTCTGCCTTCTGAACAGGGGAAGGGTGTGTAAAACTGTTGCATGCTTAATGGGCCAGATTTTCAACAATATTTCCACTGAGGAGGTAGCATATCCCATTCATGCCATACCTCCAAAAAAGTGAAAAGAAAAAGAGATTTTCATGTTGTTTTTTTTGCTGATTATAAAAAATTCTAAAATGTTTCTATGAATGAAACACCACTCATGTGGCAGACTTATTTGTGCTGCACAAATTTCATGCTCACAATATCATGTATCTTTTTGTATTTTAAAGTTATTTGCATTTGTTTGTAGAAAAAGTGAAAAAGAAAATTACATTTTCTGCTGGTGTTTGCTAAAAACTAAAAGATATATATATATATATATATATATATATATATATATATATATATATATAGAATCACCACTCATTCTGTAGATATTTTTGTGCTGAACAACATTCTTGCTCACAGTACCATGCTTTCATGTTTTGTTTTAAAGTTATTTGCGTTTATTTGTTGAAAAAGTGAAAAAGAAAATGTAATATTTTGCTGGTTTTTGCTTCTTATAAAATAACTAAACAGTAAATATAAATGAAATACCACTCATTTTGTAGATATGATTGTGCTGAACAACGTTCATGCTCACAGTACTATGCTATCATTTGTTTGGTTTTAAAGCCATTTACATTTGTATTTTGCCAAAGTGACGAAAAATTGAATATTCTGCAGATTTGTTTTGCTAATTAAAAAAAAAGGTATCTATAAATGAAACACTACTCATTTTGTAGATATTTTTGTGCTGAACAACTTTCATGCTCAAAGTACCATGCTATCATTTTTCATTTTAAAGTTATTCACATGTTAATACAGTTAGTGGAGCTAGAATACATCTGCACAGTTGGCATCTCTTCCTTCACTGACATCATCAAGGCAGCCATTTTAGGATTCCCAGAGCAGGATTTCTGAATCAGGAGAGGCTGTGATTAAAATTTTCAAATGCTATGAAACTGCATTTCTCCTACTTTAATAAATATAGTTTCAGTATAAATGTAAACCACAGCCTCTCCTTTATAAGCCCATGGAATATTAAAAAAAATGTGTAATAAGCTTTAGTTGTTTTTTAAACAAAGAAAACAGGGTATTAATTGAGAATAAAAACCAAAAAATATAAGTTTGCCCAGTGGATGGAATTGCATGAAGCCATTCATAAGAAAGATTCAAAGACTTTCTGAGATATGGTGGTGTATGGTATGGGCAACAAATAAAATTACTTTAATCCACCCACAAATACCCAGGTTTGGGTTAAGTATTATACAGAGTTGTATTATATCAAGGAGAATTTGGAGGGTGCTTATTGGCCAGTAGCCAATTTGACTACATTAAGTCAGTATCTGGAGGGATTAGATTCCTGGCCACCAGTTAGCAAAAACATAGTTATAGCTCTGATACTTGAACAAAAAAGTAATAAATACCCTGGTAGGGATGGGGTGAAAACAGAGTTATTCTAGGCAAATCCAGATTAGTGGGTGGAAGTTCTGGCACCTCTCTTTACAGCAATTAATAACAATTTGGTTTTGCTTACTCTTTTGAACGGTGCTATAATTGTTCTCATGTTTAAAAAAGGAGATGTAACTAATCCCAGATGCTGCCGTCCAGTCTCCTTGTTGTGTAGTTGTATGAAGATCTATTCAAGGTTTATATTAAAGATTTTGGAGAGCTGGGTCAGAGAGAATGACATGTCATCCCCATTTCAGGTTGGATTAAGAAAACAATGTGGAACAATAGATCATGTGTTTACAGTCATATACATTATTGAAAAGTATGTAAAAGGTAATATGAAGGGCTCAATATATAGAGCCTTTCTTGATATCAAGTCCACATTCAATAATGTGAATCAAAATATTTTGTGGAATGTATTAATGGATTTAAATATCCTTAAATGGTTGTTAGCAATATTAATTATGCTACACATTCAGATATGACAGCCTCTGTGAAAACTTCTAAAAAAGGAAATTGCTCTGTCCCTTTTGAAATTAGGAAAGGGGTCAAACAGTCATGTTTGTAAGCACCGTGGTTATTTAATTTATAAACTGAGATATTGTTAAAATCTCTTAAATCAATTGATACCATTTCACCTAAAATTAATGGTATTGAGATTAAACAATTGATCTATGCAGATGGTATCCCAACAATAGAGTAGAGGGTTTAGGGTGAGAAGATGTGACCATGGAAAGGAGGGTTAAGTGTATCTGTGCAGTGCAGAGTTTGGAGGGTGAGGTGTTCTGGTGGTGGTGATGGCTGATGGAGGAACAGACATGTCTGATGTGAGTGGGTGATGATTGCACAGGTGTATGTTGTTGTGGCTGTCTGGATGTGGTGAATTTGTTTCTGGTTTCATGAGCTGTGGTTTAAGTAGGTCAAGCGATGTGTGAATGAATGAGTCAGTGTTCTGTGTGCAAGCAGTAGTGTGGCACGGTTCCATCCTGTACCATGTCTTTGGAGTTTATAATGAGTGTGTGGGGAAATTGGATACTTTTGTATAGTGTTGTGCAAAATTGGAAAATATTTCATGGAATTTGCTCATTTTACATAATATTTTGTGGGGCAAAATGTGAAATTTCACCTGCAGAGCGGGCAGAATTTCACCCCAAATTCACCACTGGCATGCACAATGTCACAATTTTGCCCCTAATTAAGACTCCCTGGTGTCTAGTGGACCCCCTGGCTGATGACTGACTGAATTGAAGAACCCTTCCCACAGTCACCCCCAGTTATTTCCCCTACCCCAGCCATGATCCAAGCCCCCAATCTTTAAAAAATAATCCCTCCCCTGTCTCTGGTGGACCCCCCTGCCAATCACCAGCAGAACTGAAGAACCCTCACCCCAAGTCACCCTGAGTTATTTCCCCTCACCAGCCATGGCCCCAGACCTGAATCTTTAAAAAGAAACAATTCCCTTCCCTGTCCCTGGTGTCTAGTGGACCTCCCCCAGCTGTTTACCATCTGAATTGAAGAACCTTCCCCCCTATGTTATTTCCCTTCCCCAGCCATGACCCTGGCCCCCAATCTTTCAAAAAAATCTCCTCCCCTGTCACTGGTGTCTAGTGGACCCCCCACCCTGTCTTTAGTCAGATAACATCCACCCCACTCCCCCCAGTACCCTGATCGGGCCACTGATACAGCCTTCCACTAACCTCTATGGCCGGCAGCCCAACTGAGTGCTTCAATGAATGAATGCATGCTTGTACATGGAAATGCTTATTCATTCAAGCACTCAGTCAGGCTGCTGGCTATGGAGGTGAGTGGAGGTCTGTGCCAGTGGCCTGATCGGGGTATTGGGGGAGAGGGTGGGTGCTATTTTGACTGAAGACAGGGTGGGGGGTCCACTAGACACCAGGCGAGGGAGGGTATTTTTTGAATATTGGGGGCTGGGGCCATTGCTGGGAAGGGGAAATTATGGGGGTGGTTCTTCAATTCAGATGGTGATTGAACAGGGTTGACCATTAGACACCAGAGAGGGGTATAAATAGCTAAAAATAATGATGCGCATTTGCAGGCAAAATTACAGGTGAAATTTCACAATTTGGCTGCAATTTTGCAAAATATTTTGCTCTGCAAAATTACTGATTTTGTGTCAAGTTCACCTACGAAATTAAATTTCGCAACATCTCTATTTGTGCATGGGAGATTTCTCTTCAGAAAAGACTAGGATTACGGTGAAAAAGTGTATTGGAAGTGTGTGGACTATAAGTTGGGGAAGTGAATTGTGAGGGTGCACACCACAGGGGATGAGGTGGTCAAGGTGATCAATGTCCACAACCATGTGGCAGATTGTGGGGGCAGCTGACAGTGTGAGAAATAGTGAGTGACATTAAACAAAGGTCTGTGTCTTCCTCTGAGTTGTCACAGCAGGTTTTGGCTGCATTCTGCAGTGGAGTGTCACCCACGGTGGCTGGTAAACTGCCTTCGCTGAGTATTTGAAGTGGACTGTGCAGAGGGCACAAAACTGGGTGTCTAGATCTCTGAGGTAGCCATTCTTGTTCAGATATTTGGTCATCCCAGAACCGTTTTCCAAGACTCACTCAGGTGATGTTTTTTGCTGTATGTTAGTGGTGCTGGGAGCCAGAGATATTTGATTTTTTTTCTACCACATAGAATCTGAACTATGTGGCTAGGTGTACATGGTGGTATGTTGGTGGTATGTTTAAGTGTTGCCCTCCTCTGTTTGCCCGGCACTATACAATTCATAGAGTTGAATATTTCTCAGTGTTTCCCCACTGTGTTTATCCTCGTGTCATTCCATACTGCCAGTGCCAACTGTCATGTATTTTGCAAGATTACTGTGCTGCAAGATACTTTGTCGCCACAGTCCATTATGATCAATTTTGAACAGGCTGACTATAAGGCTTTCCAAACAGTATTCCCTACTGCCATATCCGTGGTTGTTTCTTACATATGTGCCAGGCTCTGTGGAGGAAAATCCAGCAGGTTTCTCCAAGTTCTCTATCATATGTCAGATGAGGAGTTTGCATTCAACATACGTCTGTTGCCAGATTTGGCTTTTTTGCCCCCTCAGGATGTTGTGTCCACATTTGAGGAACTCTAGTCTTGGGACTTCTGTGTTACTGAGGATGAACTGCTGGCTCCTGTGTTGGACTACTTTGAGGACACATGGATTGGCCGTTCTGTCCATGGAGGGGTGTGGTGTAGATTCCTGTACCCACCAGAGTTCTGGAATTGTTACAAGGCATCAAAGTGCAGTCTTCCTTGTACCATAAATTCCATGGAAGCCCAGCACAGGGGTTTTAACTCCCTTATGGGTGCTGCACATTCTAGTGTGTGGCAGTTCATATATGTTCTGAAGGCACAGCAGCAGATGATGGAGGTCCACATATAGCAATGTGTGTCTGAGAGTTTTGTGCCTAGCTGCACCCAAAAATATAAGGATTTCAGCAGCTGAATCATGGAGACTGTAGCCCAGTACAGTACATGGACTCTTAGCGATTAATTGAGAGGGAGAGCTACAAATTTTCAGCTTCAAGTGTGAGTGTTTCTGTGACATGGGTTGACACAAGTAGCAGCTGCTATGCTGTACTTTCTATGTTTGGTTTTGGTACGTGCACTGGTCTGGGTAAGTGGTCTGTATCGCACTACTATGTGGGTCCTCTGTAATAAAGTGTGCCAATGCATTTCACAGTTGTAAGACACCTTCATTTGGTCTCCCTGCCTTACATGTACCCTATAGGATGTCTGCCCTCCTCCACTATTTGTGCTGCCTAGAGTTGTTTATAAATAAATAAGAAGGGGTGTGGGGGTGGAGCCCCTATTATCAAAGCGGTTTTCTGTAATCTGCTTCTTTGCTTTGTGACAGGTGGTTTCCAGGCAGTGTGCATCATGGTACCACTTGTCACAGTTGGTCATTTTCTGTGTTTGCAACATGGGTGGTTTCCATCTTCATTGCTGTTCATTCCCTGTGCTGCTGATTTGTTGCATTCAGTGTCTTGACATTCAGACAGTTTGTTTCTGCTTTAATGTGGGTGGTCCTATGTAGACTGTACCATGTTAATCTCTAGAATGCTTTGGTGATAAGAGAGCATTGGCAGCAGTGATGAAACATTTTAGTTAGATCAGTCTTGAACTTAATATTTATAAGATCAAAATTATGTTTTTTAATAAGAAACTTTTTAAGCCATAACCTGGGGTAACGGCAAACATGGCTTTTTCTGAAGTGGATCATTATTGCTATCTGGGTGTGAACCTAGACAACAAAATGAATTGGAAAAGGCATTTGGAAACACAGAGTGCACAGATTACATCTAATGCAATCTTTTGGTTTGCTAATAATGTTGCATATTATCCATTTATGGGACTTTAGTGGGCATTTATAGCTAAGTAAAATGCATAACTTTTGTATGGTATGGAAGTGTGGGGTAGAGGTGTGCCAAAATGTTAATTCACTGGCAAAGTTGCTGCAAAGTTGATGAAATTTGCATTTGCGAAGTTTTGCAAAGTCTTCTCTGCCCTCAGCAACTTTGACTATGCCCCAAATCACAAAGTTTTCACTGCGGATGGTGGAATTTCATCCACAAAGTGTGGAATTTTGCCAATGAATAGCAAAATGCCACCAATTGTGGGAGCCATTTTGCTCTTCATGGTGAAATGGCCTTCCTGAGGAGGTTGTGGGGTCAAAAACAGTGGGGGAATTCAAGAATGCATGGGACAGACATAAGGCAATTCTCATGGGGGGGGAGTAGGGAGAAATAGGCTGTTGGTTAACTAGGATCTGCAGCTTGTCCAGTAGGTAAGGACATGGGCAGACTAGGTGGGCCAAACAGTCCTTATATGCCATCAAAGTCTATGTTCCAATGTTTCTATGAAATTCTGTATTTTGTGGGTGAAATTCTGCACTTCACAATGAAATTCTGCACTTTGTGGATCGATCTGCAGTTTAAGAATTGCGCTAAATTCACGGATTAATTTACAGAGTGAATTTAACCAACTTTGCCCATCTCTAGTGTGGGGTTTACAGATACCTTTATTAGATCTTGAACAAATGCAGAACTATTTTTTTGAGATCTGTATTGTAATTGTTAAGAGATACACCTTGTGCTCTCCTTAGAATTGAAACTAAAATGCCCCCTCTGGAATTTTTGGGCTTGTAAGAGTGCCATTTAATATTGGAATTAAATTGTAAGTATGCAGGAATGGAGGTCACCAAGACATTGCTGGATAGATTATATTAAGAATAAATCTCAGTTTACTTGGTTTGGAAATCTAAATGATCTGTTGACAAAACGGGTTGAAATGTCTACGGTAAGAATCTGCTTGGTTATACCATTCTAACTAGGTGAGTAGTGCAATTCTGAGATTATATGATTACTGTATTAGAGCACAAGGGACAGGGCAGTTCCACTGAGTTTCTCTAGTCTTAAGAAGTATAATGAGGTGACTGAGGTGCCACATGCTAATTATTATTTATGCTATATGGATAATGCAATGGACAGGAAAGAACTAGTCAAATTTCAAATTAATGTTTTGTGTAACTCTGGAGGATAGTGAAGTGTTGAGGAATCCATGTTTGGCGTGAATAGTTGTCTACAGTATGTTCTATAACTATTAAATTAACATTAAAACATGCATTGTAGGACTGTACAATATTCAGGGGGAAAATAATGAAATGGATTTATTCTTTTATCAACACTACTGATACTGTATGCCAGATTCTATTGATGAGATGACATATAAATTAGTTTACTGTGAGTCTAAAACAGCTCTCTTTGCTGTGGCACAATTTGTAAGACCATTCAATTTAAAGTTTAAATTTAAATTTAAAGAGCTTCCCCTGATAATTGATTTCCCCTTTACCCTGGCTCCATGTGATGATGGCTGATAAAAAATGTTGAAAGTCAGAACAGCGAATCTGAATAAGCGACTGCATTAAAGGTACCCTAAAATTATGGTGACCATCATATTAAGCAATTCAGCCACTGAATTCAATGCAAAACACAGCTACAGGGATACCTACTTATCTATGTGGAGGGCTCCAGCCCCCACACCCCCCATGGAGGGACTGCACCCCCCCAATCCCCCGCTATCTCTAAATATCCTACTCCAAGGTACTCCTTGACACAGGGGTAGGTTATAACATCAAAGTCACCCTTTCTACCCTGTCACCGTTTATTATAAGTCACCCTTAGTGTTTTTGGCATTGTGCCTTTGCCATTAATTATTCACCTTATTGCCTCTGCCGTATTGACATGCTACCTTTACCCTTCTCCCCCTCTACTATGTCCTCTTCCCCTCGTTCTCCACATAAATTACCACCTTTCAAATTCCCCTCATCTTCCAATTTGAGTTTAAAGTCCAACCGCTTATACCTATTCCCGCAGTTAGGTCAATTGAGTGCCTTCTGTCAACTGGGGTATACTAACATACTGTCGAGACTGTATCAGATATACCTTTGGGTGTTCTGTACTATCCTGTCTGCCTATTATCAGCTATGAATGTTTCTGCATATTGTACTACCTAAAGTTTACCAGAAAATGCTTGTTAGCTGCAACTGTTTCCCTCTCCTTCTTGTAAATGTAATTAGTTTGTACCCCTATCACCTCCTGTCTGATGAGGAGTCTTTGAAAATGAGGTTTTTGCTCAAAGGTGAAATTCCGAATTGTTAAAGTTTACTGATATTTATGTAGAAATTATTGTACTAAATCTTGGTTTGTCTGATCTGTGCTATACATTAATGCTTTAATGATATGCTCTTTGTAATGCATGTAATTTGGTAACCAAAAACTTTTAGAAATTGCACTTCACCGGTGAAGTGTCATCATATAACATTTTCACCCAGCAAAGTACCTATCACCCAGTAAAGAGGTGCTTTGCCAGTGAGGTGTCATATCAGAAATCTTTCAGATACCTTGTTTACTTTAAAATAATACAGAAAATCCTTTTTTCTTATTATCCATATTTGAAAGCTGCAACAATGTGAAACAGCAGCCTATGGGCAACACAGGTTCTGTGACAAATGAAGCAAAACATTATCATTATCATTAGAATTTGATCATACAAAGTTCCATTATCTAGAACCTGTATGCGACCGCAGATGGAATATTACTGTCAATGTTGGACACCGTATTGCAGAAAGAATGTGTACAGACTAAAGGGGTTGCAAGAAGAGTGACAAATTATGATGGAAGGAGAAGTCAGGTTTGGCAATGTTCAGTCTGGAACAAAGAAAGTGCAGATCTGATTACCATCTACGGGTCAATAAATGATCATGAATTGTGTCAGAGGATAGGTATTGCCCTACAAGGACATGGCAGACTCACTATAGACTGAGAAATGGAGCTGCAAGTGTAACAGTTTAAAGGGGACCAGAGGAAGCATGTTTCTCACAGAGACTATTGGACATATGCAACTCAAATTGGAGAAATGTTATCAATGCAAGCAAGCTAGACAAATTCAAAAGACTTTGAGATAAAGGTGATAAGAAATATTTTTTACATAATGAACTGCCCTCCCAAATTCTTTTCTATGCAAGTTATATAGTCCCGTATGCTTTGACAATTTTTTGACAAGTAAATTATTTAGCTTTGGTGTGTGCTCAGAGTGACATAGAGCTGCACTCTCAATAGTTGTTGATCTTTCATTTCAAATATCTAAGACATTTCATGACATCATTTACACCATTCCATGCTAGTCAAGTGAAATGTCCTGAATGATATTACTGAGATCACAGAATGTCCTGGCAGTATGATAAAGAGGGCACAGCAACTGCTGAAGAAAAGTATTCAGAATAGTTACAAAGGCAAATTTAATAAAAGGGGTCAATACATGTAAGACTATTTGATAGACACAAAAATGGGAATCATAGTGCATTAATATACACTGGGATGATAAAAAACAAGGTGCTGCGTCAGTGTGTTCTCTGAAAACAAAACACAGAGAATACTGGATGGGCAACCCTGCAGAATCTGTGTGTTCTGCCGCAGAGGGATAGGATTCCCTGTGATCTCAAGAGCGAAGCTCGAGAGATCCTTGGAAATCATACCCCGAGGTGGCAGAACACAAGAGTTCTGCATGGGGTTGCCCATCCTGTATTTTATATAGTATATGGTGTCCCTCTATTAAATTTAATACTATTTACTGCTATCTAAATATATTTTTCCATGTTTAAATAATTTTTTGTCTCCCATTTAATATTTTGGGAGCTACGGCTTGTTCCTATGGTAAATTGTGTTGCTGCTAGGGGCTGAGTGTCCCTACATTAGCAGCACATGCTCCCATTGGTTGTTGGTCTTGTGTGGGAGGGATTTACAAAAAAAATGACATGGCGACCGGACGGCTGGCTTAGCAAGTCAACAAACAAACCAGAGGGATAACATTTTTTGTAAATACTGTACTCTGATTCCAGTTATATCTGGTTGATCCTGGATAAAGAACTGCATCCTTGTTTAAAAAAATGCCACAGCCATCAATAGTGGGGTTTCCAAAATATTGTCCGCACTGCATTTCATTTCAAACACGGCTCACTCTTTTCATTCTGAATGAATGGAATGCTGTTCTGCATATACAGTCAGTACAGCATTCCATTCATTGTTTTGTCTGTGGCTGAACAACATTTCTGTATGGTGGAATTTCAAGTTAGAATAATGTTCCACTATACACTATAAAATGATACAGTAATATTAAATGCACACTGAAAACAGAAAGCAGAGTTAGAATCAACATTTCAACCATAGGCCTTCTTCAAGAATTATCTGAAGGAGAAACAAGCAAAGTTAGTGCTGGAATGATAGGCATGCATTTTATTTATGTATGTATGTTTGTATGTATGTACTGTATGTATGCATGTATGTATGTATGTATGCATTCATTCATTCAGTCATTCATATTTGTGAACTTCCAGAACAGCCTCATTCATGTAACCCATCTTGCTTTCAAGAAGATCCAGTGGGTAAATTATCAAATCAGTGCCAATAAATTACAATAAATTAATCAATGATGCAGAATCACATAGTCATAAAACTACTGATGCTAGCACAGTGCATACACAAAATCAATTTACAAAATTCTATGGGCAGGATTCACAGAAGAGATGTGCCAGTGCATCTGAGATGCTCAGGGCATCCGAAAATGCACCCATGGGTGATTCAGGCAGGGTGCTGATGCTGGCACAACCCGATGCACCAGCACAAACCCGATGCACTGCATACCACCAGTAATGCTATGCAGCACATCCAGAGGGGCTGGGAGGGGAGTGTGCCCATGCATACCAGGTTCAGCCCCATTCACAGCCCAATTCTGTGTCTCAACCCAGAGCAGAGTCCAGGAGCATACAGAAAGATAAGTCTAGAAAACTAGACTTATGTCGGTGGCCACCTACAGGCAGGATGCGGCACTATGGGCAGCAGCAGGTGCCCACCCATCCTGACAGTCCAGTAAGCCCCCAGCCCCAAGCCACCGTGACATTGTTGCCCTTGCAGTGGTAATGGACATGGTGCCCCCAAGCCCCCCTACAAAGCCGCTCCCGGCAGCATCAACAGTACAGAACCTCCCCATGCCCACGTATGAATCTGCACCCAGTGGGTGTGGCAGTAAAGATAACTCTTCCCATCACCCGTATAATGCTGCTCCCGGCACTGAATGTAATGAAGAACCCCTCACCCCTCGGTAATGCCGCCTCCTGCGGCAGTGTGCCGGTGCAGTTAGGCCCCCCTCAAGCACTCCCAACCCACCCCGCTCCTCCCACTACAGCAGGATCCTGCTGTCAGCGGGCAGCTCAACCCACTCGCGTACCACCACTTACACCAGCTGACAGATCTGTCTGGGAATGACAGCAATCATACAGCCTGACAGCCTGACAAGGGAGGCAAAGTGTTTAGAGACATGAGCAAAATGCACTTCAGTTTCTCATTCAGGGCCTTCAAAGGGGGCAGGATTCTTAACTTCTTTGATGGTATCATCAGGTATTTCATTCCAGTTGCTTGGGAATGCAATGCAGAAGGCCTTGTTCTCCTGAAACAAGTAGTCTAAGACCAGGGAACAAAGCTGGTAGGCGACAGTTATTCTAGTTGGTAAATTGTTAAAGTAAGCTGCGTATAATTGATCAACACATTTGAAAACCAAAGTAATCTATCTGTGTTCCCTTTTTTCTCCAATGAGAATATGTCCAGTTGTCTGTATAATGTGCCTACTGTATGTATCAGCACGTAAACTATATCAAGATGTTGTATTCATAGCAAACTAATTTCAAGCATTCATTTTAAAAGAAATTTCTAACCCTAGCACTTATATAATTATCAATATATAGAAACATAAAACAGATTGTAAACATTTAAATAATTCACCAGTAAAGTGTCCACAACATGTAATACTTCACCTGCAAGTATCCAATCCACCCAGTAGAGACACTTTGCCAGTGAAGTGCCAGGTCTTATAGTCTTTCAGATTCCCTGCTTATTTTAAAATACAGGTAAACTATTCTCCACCTCTGTTGTACCCTTACCATCCTACCTCAGCCCTAGCCATGACAAATAACTACCAACTTCCACCTGTACAGCACCCAATGTCATCCTCCACCCTCTCAGCCCCACTGAGGTATAGTCATGCAATATTAGTCAGACTTAGTGTATTAATAATGTGCACACCCTTTTTCCACCTGTCTCAACAATTCAAATTCCACTCTTTTGAAAACCCTGACCTAGGTAAAGCCAGTAAACTCCCATCTCCTCACCACTGAGACATCTGATTTACTGCAGATGTTTTATATGTATTGCTTATATGTATTGATAGGTGTAGTTGTTTTAATGTATTATATGGTTATCTACTAGTGCTATGGTTTCAGAATAACACTATTTATAAATAAAAATGATTGATTGATTGACCAAAGCCCACTTTTTACCCATGCCATCCTGAAAAGAACAGAGGAAGTAGAATCAAGTGTAGATAAACTGGCACAGACCCTCCCACACATCAACCAGCTGCAGTGTGAATGACTGAAAGAGTTTTCACTGATAGTAATCAGCTGGGATTTAGTGGTAAATTTTAATGCTTACAACAGGAAGAGAAGGTTTGTAAGTGTGCTGCAAGGATTGAAGAAACATCTATTTTAACTTTTGTTTAAAGGAAGGAAACTATACTAAGTGTAATTAGAGTTAGACTAAAAACTTTACAGACTTGGCATACTACGAAATTATCTCACACCACTTTGCCAGCCAAGATTGTAATTGCTACCCTTTACGTAAAGCAGCAGTGTTTGTTAGTTGGCAGAAATGTTCATCATATTTTTTTCACAAGAAAATGTGTTTCTGACATCCTTAGGTTTATAATCAGGATTTTTGTTGTTTCAGATACTTATAAGACTACTTTTTTGCAACTACTGCAATGAACTTCTCCCATCGTTAAAGATGGCAGCCACTCAGAGTTTTTAAATTTCTTCTGCCGAGGTTACCTGTTGAAAGTACATACTAGATTCATAATGTCCTGTATTACAATAGTACTGCTCTATATTTTTGATGGAAAACAGCACAGTACTGTACTAAGGCGCTTAGGTCAGATAATTAAAAGTGCGCTCAGTATGTGCGCAATGGAAACACAGTGCAATGCAGATGCGCCCATAGAAAAACAGACACCATATTCAAAAAGATGCACCAGCAACAAGCGCTTGGTGCAAGAACACTGAATATAGGAAAGATGTGCCACCGTGCAACCAGACATGCACTGGAGCAACCAGGATTGCACATGAGTATGCAAGTATGCAGAAGTCAGCAGGCTGAGCAAGTACAACAGGCAAAGAGGATCACAGGCAGGGCTGCACAAGAGCAGAGTGCCAGGCCAGCAGTGGTAGACCCAAACCTCAAGGGCACACTGGACAGGATGCACTGCAGAGGCACTGGGCCAAGGGCCACACAGGATGCCAGGCTGCCAACACCAACGCAAGTCACGAAGCACACCAACCCACCCACCCTGAAAGCATGCCCGTGGGCAGGCCCATGCAAGTGCACCACCACCACAACCCTGACAGGCAGCACCGTATGGGACAGTGTCACAGCCATGGTGCAAGGCCACAAGGCATGCACAGTGGGCAGCAATAAAGGAAACAGTGATGCACAGGGGAACAAGGGGCAAAACAAATTCAAACAGACAAGAACACAGGACACAGCACTGCAGTGCACATCAATGCCACAAGGGCAGCATGGCAGGTGGACAGCAGGGCAGCACAGGCAGACAGGTACAGAAAGTGGTGGTCTGCTCACAGTCAGGGGAAGATCCACCACCCATGGGAATGCAAGACAGTGCACACAGCATCACATCCCAAAGGACACAGCAGTGGGACAGGAGGGACATGCCTAAGGGCACAACCCTACAACAACAGCACAGTGCAACAGGCTGCTTGCAAAGAGACACAGACACAGCTGTAGCAGGAAAATAATGATTTACTGCAACAATAAACACTGTTGTGCAAACAGGGCACACAGTAACAAATAGAAAGGGTTAAATACAGGGAGTGGCAAAGCGGAACAATAGGGGAATGGGGCTGGAAGGAAGTACAGAGGTGGGGAAGGTGGAACAATCAAAGTGGAGGAGGGCAGTGGATGTCCAAGAAACAGCAGGGACGGGGGACGGAATTAACGCTGCTGCCATCGCAGCATGGCCCACAGTCGGCGCACCTCCTGGACCAATATCTCAGTCGTCTCCAGCTGGTGCCATCACACTCTGAGCAGCATAGATGTGCAGCCAATGCTCCTTCACATCAGCTGGTGGAGGATCAGCAGGCCCCCCATGAGTAGCTCCAGCCTCTGTCTTCGGACCCATGGCCCGGCCTGACCTAGGAGAAGGGACAGAACAGACAATAAGAGATGTGCAACAAGGAGGCCATGCCCACACATGTGTGCACACTGGACAGCTGATGCAGCCACCGGTGGAAATAACCCACAATGGCACATGCACGGTGGACAGAAACAGCAGACCCTGTCACATCCCAAAGCCAGACTGCCAGGCCACCCGGGGGCAACATGCACCCACACCTCCACAGTGTACCCTACAGTGCTGGTGCAAGTCCCCCAGGTGGGCTGTAAACACCAGCAGCAGTCACACACCATGGGGGCGCGCACAGACCCACCCTACTAGGGACAGCACCGGGGTGCCAACACACAGAGGCCTCATGCATGGTGCCACCACACACTGCGCAACATGGCACTGGCAGTTGAGGCAGGCACCTACCCAATAGTGGCCATGCATGGCAGTAGTGCCAAAGGCTGGACCACAACACCCAACACAGTCCCACACACACACACCATACACCATGCTGCACACACTCACCTGCCTAGCAATGCGCCAGTACGGCTGCAGCACCACCATCATGCTGATGCCTCTCCTGCCTTTTGGCTGCTCTGGCCCTCCTGCAGTCCTCTGGTCCTGTGGATAGAACAGAGATACAGACATGGGCATAAGTGGCATGCCATGCACAACACCCCCACCACCAGCAGCATGCACACTGCTAGCACAGCATGGACAAGTACACCAACCCATCTGTGGGTGCTGGTGCCTGGCCGACAGCACCATGCATTGCAGAGGTGAGCATTGCAGCACCACAGGCTACACAGCACCCACCAGCACTGCCCCCCCGGGCAGCTGCACATGCAGCGCACCTATCAGCACAGCGAATGGACAATGTGAGCAAGCGCAGTGCAGGTGGACACCTACCTGGCTGTGGCACAGCCCCCCATTGCACTCTTGCCTGTAGCTGCTGTAGGCACACTGGATTAAGCTGTCTCAGGTCCCCATACCAGTGGTGGCACTGTGCCCCCATGTGCAGCACACCCACATGGCACTTCAGCCTTGCCACCTCCCTGTCCCACACCTGGGACTGTGACACCTGAAGATCATCTGCCCCAAACAGCTGGTCAGCCACAGGCTCCACCAGGACCACCAGGTTGCACATCTCAACCTCAATCCAGTTGAGAGCACATTGCAAATGGGACCTGGACCCTGGCAAACTGTACTGGTATCAGACACAGTGATAGCATGACCACTGTGGCCTACAGTGCATGCACGTGGAACTGTGCAGGTATGATGCGCAATAGGAGGCAGTGGACAATGGCTGCACAGTACAGGGATGCATGATAGATGTGCCCAGTGGAGGCCTATCACGCATTACTGCACATGCGCACCACATTACGGCAAGGCAGGAGTATGGGGTCATGCCCGTGACCGTCGTGCCATGCATGACCCGGCACAACATCACGGTGCACCAGTCATGCAGTATCTGGCAATGTGCGGTCGGTGGCATAGCACATCTGGCATGGTTGTGCAATGGAGCTAGGCAGTGCAGTGTACCCAAAAGCACAGAATGTGCACATTGCCACATGCTTAACAGGGGAACATCACACATCACACCCAGCTGCATGACAGGCCATAGGACGAGCTGCCGCCAATGACGCACATGCGTACCGTGCAGCAGCATACAGCGCATGTGCTGGGAATGCACCAGTCTGTTGTTCCAGTGCAATCGTATTGTGCAAGGTGGAACTTCGCAATATTCAGCCAGTATATGCAAATAGCCTCATGAGGCAATACAAGGTACAGTCGAGCTCATTAGCATTGCAATACAATTGCATTGGAGTTCATTTGCATGTGTTGCTCCATAAAAGTGCCACATTACAGCACAGAACACTGACAGGTATTGCAGCCAATGAGGTAAGGAGCAACACATGTTGTGAATTAGCTGGCCACGTTGCCAGTGCTGCACTGTTCCAGGTTGGGCTGCCAAGCTGCTGACGGGCCATTGTCTGACTGTCCATAAGTAGCAAGATGTCTGAGATGGAGTGAGCTAAGGAGCAGGGGCCTACATGGAAGTGCAGGCACAACTTCACAAAGGATGAGCAGCAGGCTCTGTTTGAGGCCTACCTTGATAGGAAGCAACTGCTGAGTGGTGCCATAGGTCACCCTGCAGGGCCGTGCCACGGGGTGGGAGGAGGTGGAAACCTATGTTAATGCCCATGGCAGGCATAACTGGAGTGCACAAGAGTGCAGGAAAAAGATGGGGATGAATCGTTGATGCATCAAGGTGAAGGTGACCACCATCAGGGCATCCTGCAGCAGGGGACCCAGCAATGCCCCTGTATGGATGATAGGTGATGAGATGATGGTGGCAACCATCAGCCATGCCGCCATTGAAGGCATCCCTGGAGGAGGATTCCAGATGGGTGGCAGCCCAACACAGCACTGTGAGTCAGTGGGTGTCATATGTGGGTGTGGGGGTGTGCTTCACCCAGGACCATGCAGGTGTGACAGCTGCAGTGCTGCATGCCCCTTGCATGTGTGGCATGCAGCAGTGCATGGTGCACATGAGGCCACTGTGTATGGTATCATCCACTGTGTGCAGTGGGATGGCAGCATGAGCAATGTATTGTGACCGAGGACCTGCTCCAGGGTGTGCAATGCTGCTGGCCAGCCCGGCAGTGCTGCCTGCCCAGCACACCAGTGGCACAGTTAGATCCACAGAGGCACAGACAGCAGCACAGCACAACACTGGTGATGACACCTTCGGGGGTAGCGCTTGCTTGCCAGCCATGTGTTGCTGCGACACCATGTGCTATAGCCACCCACCTTGACCAGCCTGGCATGGACACTGTCTGTGGCATGTCCACCCTGCTCTTCAGTGCTGCATGGGCGTATACTGTTGCATGCCAGCATGGTGGTGGTGCACATGTCCCCATCACACTGGCCATGGCTCTCCTTGCACATTGCCATCTTCACCACTGATACCACTCTAATGTCTTCCAGTGCCATCATGCCTCGGAGTGAGTTGCAGGATGCCACTAATGACGTTGGACCTGAAGAGAAGGAGCCATCCATGTCCACAGCATCCATGCCAGGGACCGTCAGCATCAGGGTAGAGTGGGGCTGCTGGACATCCTGTGCTTAGGTGAGGATGACACCCTGTCAGACCTCCTGCTCATCGAGGCCCTACCTGTGCTGATACTGGGGACCCAGGAGGTGAGGTGTCCAACATGGATTATGACATTACACTGATTCTGGATGGCACAGGACTGGAAATGCTGCCCAGGGTACAGGGACATACGCAGGCAGCATTTGCCACTGGTGGCATTATGGCACCCATGCAGCCACACCCTGACCTTGGCTGCAGAGTGGCGTGTGGCACCGCCACTGTCACCAGCTGTGCGGTGGTCACTGCCGTGGATGCCAGTGCCATGGGGATGGCCCAGCAGGCAGTTGGGCAGTGGCAGCAGGCTGCAGTGGCCACTTTGTAGCACACCACAGGGGCTGCCGATAGGACACCTGCACAATCACCACCCCCTGCATGGTCCCCTGTGCAGTGTCCCCAGATGAGGGATGTTGAACAGCATGCTGCAACACCCACGGCAGGTCAGCATCAGCCCCAGGATGTGCAATTCGCTGACAGGCTGGATGTGCACACCAAGCAGCTGCATTCATCTGTGGACAACCAGGCGATGCTCGGGGCTGAGATGCATGCATTGTGGGTAGAGCTGTGTCATCTGTCTGAGCGTGGGGACATTGGATGAGCCCAGCTGATTGGTGAGCTCCAGCAGCTGTGGGAGGCCATGACGGCATCACTGGACTGAATTGCCGGTACCATTGCCACAAGATTTGCATTGCTGGCATCCACCTAGAGTGGCAGGGCATGTAGGACTCCCCGTAGTGCCACATCGACACCGTGGACCCAGCATTTGGTGACCACAGCGTGGTTGACACCGAGCTCTGACATGGCCATCCCTGACACACCTGGCAGTACTCTCTTTGCTGGGCTTTACACGCCCACTAGGGCAAGGTCACATTCTCAGTTCTCTACCCCCACGAGTGTGTGTCTGTTACACCTCCAGTGGCTGTTGAGCAGCCAGTGGCTGCCACAGCTTGGGTGTGGCTGCCTATGTGACATTGGTGGCCGTGGCACTGTACAGTAGGCCTGCTGGATATGCTGTCCCATCCTGCTACCCACTGCTGTTGGCATCTGTGCACTTGGCTGGGCGCACCCATGTGCATGTGGTGGCACGTATGTGGCGAAGTGGCACATCCTCCATGTGTCATGCTGTGCTGCTGGGCCTTGTGGTTTGTGCGTGATAAGGGCAGCACTGTGCGGCCTTGCCTGTGTGCTGGTGAATTCACTCTGATCCATGCCACGTCCAGCTGCACATGTGTTTGTGTGTGTGTGTGTGTGTGTGTGTGTGTGTATATGTGCACACCCATGCCCACAGGTGAAGTTCAACTTTGTTGCATCCGTGATGTGGGGTGTGGTTGTGTGTTGTGTAATTCCTGTGCATACTGTGTGAATGAAGGTGTTACTGCATGGATCCCTGTGGCTGTGCGTGTGTGTGTGTGTGTGTGTGTGTGTGTGTGTGTGTGTGTTTGTGTGTGTGGTGGTCCATGCATGCACGGCTGGTGTGTGTGGTGCTCACCGGCAGTTCCTGAAGTGCTCCTGTACAATTGTGGTCCAGTGCCTCCTTACCTGTATGGCCATCCTGGGGGTCCCTCCTCTGCATCGGTGGCTGCACACCCCCATCCAGCCTGTCATCCCCATCCTCAACGCTGCTGTTGCCCTCATCCACCTGGACAGCTATCCCATGGTCAATAAGCATGTTGTACAGCATGCAGCAGGCCAGGAATAAGCCACAGGTTTTCACAGGTCTGTACTGTAGGGCACCACTGAACCTGTCTAGGCAACAGAACTGCATCTTGAGTGCTGTATTAGCAGCATGATTTTGCTATACAGCATAATGTCTTGCAACATTATGACCCCATGCCAGTTGGGCGCTACATGACTGAATATAGGGCCATGTCATTGCAGCACTAAGACAAGTAGTCCCAAGTAGACCTCAGGTTTTGAAAGTGCCAAAGCTCTGTCAGCAAATTTCAAAGTACCCATGCAATTGAGTGCATTGGGCATGCAAGGCACTAAGGGGTCATTTACATGCTAAGTATGGGGCCATTTGCATGGGTAGTAGAGGTAGATAGCACAATGGGATATATCTTGCCATCCATAACAGCTGTAGCGATCCCTGCTGCTAGTGGTCCCCCCTTCCTCTGATTATCATCCATGTAATAAAAAGAAACATCCCTGGTGGTGTGGTCTCCACTTCTTTTGTTTGCCACCCCATAACAAAAAGAAATATTCATGGTGCTAGTGGTCCTTCGTCCCTCTGATTGTCAACCATGAAATAAAAATACAATTCACCAGTGCTACTCATCCCCCACCCCGATCCTCAGCCCTATATTAAAATCAACTTCCTGGTGCCAGTGGTCCCCGCTATGATTTTCTGGTACCAGTGCCCCCGATCCCCAGCCACAAAATTAAAATACAATTCCTCGGTGCCAGTTGTCCCCCTCCAATCCCCAGCCCTGTGCATGCAGCACATGCACCCTGTCCTGTAAATAAGATGCACCCCTGCCTGTACATATGGTGGCTGGCCGAGAGGATGTGAGGAGGGCTGTGCCAGCCGCTGTACGCTCCCAAGGCACTGTGGATAATAATACACTGAGGGGGAGGTAGGCAGGGTGCTGTGGGGGGACCACTGGATGCTGAAGAGCTTTTTTTCACTTCTGGACTGGTGATTGTCAGGAAGGGAACCACTGGCAGAAGGGAATTTAATTTTAATAAGGGGATGAGGATGGGGAGGGGCACTGGCACCAGGATGTTTATTTGTAATATAGGGTGGGGATCCAAGGGATGGAGCATCAGGAATTTTATTTCTCATGATACTGGGGATTGGAGGAGGGACCACTAGCACAAGTGATATTTATTTGTAATACAGGGCTAGTGATTGAAGGGGACCATCAGTACTAGGGATGTTTATTTGTAATAGGGGCTGGATGATGGAAGAAACAGAGGACCACTGGCACCAGGAATTTTATTTTAACATCAGGGATGGGCTGCAATGGACCACAGGGATGGAGTATGTTCCCCAGCAGCCAGCCAGCCAGCTTGTTGGCTGCATTACCTCTGGTAGCCACTAGTGTTGCATGGAGTAAGAGGTTTTTATCGGCGATATTTATGTGGTGAAAAAGGAGAGTGCAAACCCTATTGCACCACACAACTCCACTGAATACCAGCATGCACCAATATTCCAATCCTTGCCCCACTATTTGTATACACCCTGGTTTGTGCAGACACTACTCCTGTTTACCAGTGCAACAGAACCCTTTCAGTACTGGCCTCCAGCTCGAAGCCCAGTTTGCACGGGCAATGTGCACACTCAAACTTCTGAATATTGGGCCACAAGAGCTTTTGAAAGCTGGCACTGTGAAGTGAGAGAAAGCAGTCTGAGTTGAGGATGTAAACAGAGAATGTTCTTCTACTGTATATTGAGGGCAATTACTGTATATGTACAGTAGATGGCACTACATTGTGTGTGCTACACCATGTCACACCAGAGTTTATGTGTTCAAGTACAGTACAGATGGGTGAAGTGAAGTTTTTAATATTTACTTCGCAAAAGTTTGGAAAATTCACAAAGTTCACATTTCACGAAGCCCACACTTTGCAAACTGAGCATTATAGGCAAAGTGGAAACAATTTGCCTGCAAAGTTGCTGAAATTCACCCATGAAGTGGTCATTTCACCCACTTTGCAGGACACTTTCTGAATTTCAATGAAGTCAAACTTGTTGACAGTAATGAAACTTATGAAACTTTCAAAGACAAATTTTGGTCACTTTTCTGTAACTTCACAGGTGAAGTTCAACTTTGTTGCATCTGTAATGTTCAGAAGCTAATAGTTACAAAAGTGCAGTTTATAAAAATATCTTTAATATCTTCTAAACAGACAGAAGTGAAAAGAATAAGTACCTTGGTTGTGATTTGAGCCCAGGCCACACAGAACACTGAACATCATTCTGGATATCATGGGATCAAATCCCTGCTAAGACACACATTTCTTTCTCTTCTGTATTTTTGATTCATATATGTGCACACTGCACCCTTGTGTATGAAACTCTTTGCAACTTGTTTCACTTCTCATTTGTTATGTTTGCTTGCTCTCGCATTTTACAAGAAACATTTTGAGGAGAGTGAGTATTGACAAGTGTGGCAGAGTTTGGCCAGTCCAGCCAGCTCTTTCAGGGGCTCATCCCTTGGCCATCAATTAACAGAGAGGCTGCCGATAATGGCAGTTTCAGAGTGAGCGCGGGACTTGAAAGAAAGCTGCTGCTTCAATCATGGATAGTTTTGTCATTGCAGCAGCAGATCTCTTCTGCCCTCCTTTCCGGCAACCAGGCAAATTCCAGCCATGCGTATTAACATGCACAGTAATGTGCATGGCTGGACTTACGAGCAACTCATTTGCTCAGTGTGTCTTTCCTGGTGAAATAAATAAATGAGCCCACAGCACATAATTGGCGGCTCCTGCCACCCACCACCCACTCCCCAGAGCCGACTTGTGGGGTGCCCAATCCCCATGTTGGCATGTCCCCTAAGCCTGAACATATATTTTTTCCAACAATGGGGTGCCCAATCCCCATGTTGGCATCCCCACTATTGAGGCACATTGGGAGCCCACCCCAGAGTGCCAAAGTAATTTTTGTTTTTCTGACACTAGGATGCCCAATCGCGAGTGGATGTGCCCCCCATGCCCCTATACTTCAGCGGACCTTAGGGTACCCAATCCCCAGGTTGGCATTGATCCCCCTTCGCTAGTCTGGCACACTGGCAGCCCACCCCAGTGTGCTGAAATCCATTTTGTTTTCACCTGTAAAAAACAAAACAGTCCCATGAACTATTTTTTTAAACATGAAAAAAAAAAGACAACGGTCCAATGTCGGTCCCGTCGGCCTCCCTCCCCCAACTCTCACCCTCCCTCTGCATACCCCACCTCCCTGCACCCCCCTCATCCATACTTACCTTTGGAGGATGGGAGCAATGATCTTCTGTGGACCGGGAGCATGTCTATACTCTTCGAAGGCCAACCGGGAACTGAAGAAATGGTGGTAAGCCCTATAATGGCAGTGAATGGGAGGTTTTCAATTTAGGTTGATATCTCAGCCAATCTTTGGAGTTTTGGTCCCACATTTTCAACATGGGTTCTTGGGACCCCACCTCATGAACACTGGTACTGCCATTTTGTTTCTGTGTCTCTGCGTTGCTGTGCCAAATCACCTTTGAGACTGATTAATGAAGCGACAGTGCCACTGTTCATGAGGTGGGGTCCAAAAGCCTAGGCTGCAAGTTTGGTGAACAACCTCCAAAACATGACTGTTACGAGCATGCATTGTGCAGTTTGTACGCATGCCCATAACTTCGCCAATTTTATATTTTCATTCCAAATTTCCAACATTACCATTTTCACACCTCCTTATGAAGAGTACAGTTGCCATTTTATGCATCCTGCCCAAACATGTTTTCACACCTGTGGCACAGAATGGTGCAGTCACTGTGCAAAATCAACTTTTGGACAGACTAATGAGATCACAGTGGTACTGTTCATTGGGGAGGTCCCAAAAGGCCATGTTGAAAATCTGAACAAATTCAAAAAACTGCTTCACGAGCATGCATTACACAATGTCTACGCACGCTTGTAACTCGACACTTTTTCAAATTTTCACTCCAGACTTTCAACATTGCCATTTTTTCACATCACTTCATAAACAGTACAGATGTCATTTTCACAACCTGCCCAAAATGTTTTTCTCACCTATTGTGCTGAATGGCGCATTCACTGTGCAAAATCACCTTCGGGATTGAGTAATAAAATGATAGCACCACTGTACATAAGGTGAGTCCCAACAAGCCCATGTTGAAAACTTGGAGTGAAAATACCAACAAATGCCCAGGCGTTAGGTTTCCATCTAACATCCCACCCTGTACAGACTGACAGGTGTCGGGGGTATGGCTTGGGGTCCTCTCAACTGTAATGCTCATATCATTCCACCCCACCCCCATCATGCAGCCACTGACAGACATCGAGGTGTGCCTTGGGGTCTTTGGCCCTAACATTGACCCCATTCTCCTATACTGCACCCTTCTCAGCTTATTTCCTTATGGGATGGAGTGGGCATAAGGGCTGAGGACGCCAAGGCACACTGTGACACCTGTCAGTGTCTGCAGGATGGGGTGAGGTGGAATGGCATGAGTGTTACGGCCAATGATCCAAAGGCACACCCCAATGCCTGTCAGTCTCTGCAGGGTGGAGGTGGGGTTTAGCATTAGTTCAATACTTCACTGCTATTCCTATTGTGCTTCTCTCTAACTCATGCAGTACCAATGCCAATACCAGAAAGCAAACATTCGGCATTGACAAATGCTTGTTTACATTTATATCAATGTGAGTTTTCAAGGGGAATCATATGTAATTTTTTGTACATTATATTTACTTTTTTTAAGAAAATAAACACAGTTACAATTGTCAGGGAATGCCAACAAAATATCAACAAGTGTATGCAAATAGTGAACATGCTGACATTTTTATGTTAAAATAAAATGAAGCAATATTTTCTGAAGAACAATACCTTATACTTAAAGCAGCAGTGCAAGAATCCAGTGAAAATTTTGACCTCTACTTTTTATTCTAGTTTAGATTGCCCCTTATCTAGTGACTTGTATAATGCCCTTCGTTCCACAGTTTGAGTCTGCTTTAGTACTTAGTTTAACTGTACATCTGAAATAATATAAGGAGCACTCCTTTAATATTGCTTAGATCTGGTTTTCACCACTATTCCCAGTTATTTTTGAACACCTACTGTACAATAAGGTCATGGAGCACTGTCTGCTGCATATTAGTTCATTTTCGTCACAACAGAAATTATTTTAAATAATTGATTTAAAAAACAGCTAAGAATACTAAAGAAAACCTGATCCAAGCCATATTAAAAGGAGCGTTCCTTTATTATTTCACACGTGAAAAAAAGTACTAAAGCAGACTTAAATAGACGGAAAGAAAGGGTATCATACAAGTCAGTAGATAAGGGCAATCTAAAATAGAATAAAAAAGTATAGTTCAAAATTGTCATTGGATTCTTACATTGCTGTATTAAAACAAATATATTAAATATGATTGTGCTACTAAACTTGTATCCATATGAACAATCAAAATGAGAAATAAAGTCAGTTTTTAAAAATTAAGAAACATTTCTTGTAGTGGTTTTCTTACAAAAATCACTTGTAATACTGCTCCTTTACCTGTAGTGCTTGGTGTAGTATTATGGTTGTTAACTATACAGTATATAAATTCCCTCACTAGAAGGACTTTGCCCAGGTTTTCAGTTTAAAATACAATGATATAGTGTTTTATGTACTGTTAGAACATAGGTAGGTAGAATTCTTGATTCTGATTGGCTAAGGCAACCAGCCAGCTGATCTGGTGTCAGGTAGCAGAGACCAGGAAATAATGATTTCCAGTCTCTGGCTGCCTGATTATGTTCTAATATCAAAGTGCCCCATTGAATTTTCAAAATTTTCTAGTATCCAGTATTTTTCTTGCTTACTGAGCAAGAGTTAACGACTGACATCGGCCACCCTACCCCTCCCAATACCATGTCTGTGACAATTTATTTTCTATACAGTTCAAAAAGCATTGTTTTTTCCTCACTGTTTTCTTTTGTCCCTGTACCTGACAAGACATTCTCAATGGCATCTGATAGAGATCCTAGTTCACCTGCCACTCCAGTCCCACAGTAAACTGGGATTACTGCCACATCTCAGAGAGTTCTGTGGCTCCCATTTCTCTGCTTCTAGGTTCATATCACAGAATCACATGAACACTGCATTCTACTTCTGGACTATGGGCTGGATTCAGAGAAGCCAATGCAGGATGCAAGGCAACTTGCGTTGGAATATATGGTGCAAGTTGCACTTGCGTCCTGCGTTACATCCTCGCGTGATTCGCATAGGCAGCCTGCAACATGCGGCAGGCTGCCTGCGCTCAATAGCACCTATGTGTCTGAAACCCCCTTGCGACATGGGGGAATGGGGTTTCTGGCAGCATTTGCACCTGATTCTGGTAGGGTGGCCACTACGTCCACTGATGGGATTCAGAGACAACCACCAGTGAACATCTGTCAAAGACCAGTTACACCAACAAAAAGGTGGTCAAATTGGTCTTTGCTGTTCACTGGAAGTTGCCACTGTGCCCCAGCCCCACAACCCCTGTGGGTTATGGACCCCCCCCATGTGTTCCGGGTCCCAGGTGTGGCACGCACGGTGCCAGGCAGGGTGTGTGTCACACCCCCAATGCCCAGACCCCCACACACAGACATTGTGATCCCCACCATGCCCTGAGGCATGATCCCCCCACCATCCCTGTAACCCCCTGGTAGTCTAGTGGCCCCCCACCCCACAGTGCGAGCCCCCTCACAGCCTCCAATACCCTGCGGTGACTGGCACAGCCCTCCTTCATCACCAGGGCCTAGTCACCACACACCCGCCCGGGTGTGTGTGTTGGGGGTGGGGACCACTGGGCCACCAGGGCAGGTATGGGTCCATGTTCTGGGGGGTCCATGGCAAGGGGGCTTTGGGCTGTTGCCCACACCATATGGGGCCTCAGAGGTGGGCATGGGAGTGTCATGGCAGCCCTTGCCCATCGTAACTGCTGTCCTGTGACCTGCAGCATTCCTGGTGCTGCACCCTACCTTGAGCAGCTACCACAAGTCACAGGATGCAGACAGCTGCACCCACTCTGATCCTGAATCGGGTGCACGGGCCAAGGTGCAGGGCAGGTCGCCACAAGCTGCCATTGCCGCAGAGTGCGGCAGACTTCTCTGAATCCAGCCCTATGTGCCTGCTGACTGTGCTAATAACAATCCCAGCTGTACTTGCTGTACTATGTATAAGCCTAAAACAGATACAAATAAAAGTTACCAGTATTCAAACTGGACTTTGCAACTGTAGCACTACTGGCTATAGACTATATGTATGAGGGGGTGAGACAAGTGTTGTCACTAAGAAAACAAAAAAAAGCTCTCAGACACTGCAGTGCCCTCTACTGGCTGGTCTCCCAATAGAAGGACTACTTTACCAAAACAAAAATGACTTCAAATTATTTTTATTGACTTTTCTTTTAATCCTATATAAAAATGTTATATCTAACCCATTTTCTAAATGCAATAATGCCCTCCAGGGTGGGTGGTATTTTGCTATGCTAGACCTTCTAGGGCCTATAAAGCCCTCTGTCTGTGGCATTGGGATTCATTACACCCTTGGGTGATCAAGTATAGTCCAATGCCAGGAAACAGCAGAGCTACATTAAGGTGACCTGGGGTGCTCAGTGACAATCAGAGACACACTTATTTCATTAGACACAGCACTTACCCAGGGCATATAAAAATGATGAAGAGTCAAAGACTCTGAGGAGTTGAAATGTTAGAGCATTTACCTTCTTTTCCCCTGACCCCACAGAGTCAGTTGTGCTGTTTGCTAGTTCAATAAATGCATTATAAGTTGAAACTTGGACTCTTCATCATTTTTTATATGCCCTGGGTAAGTGCCATGACTAGTGAAATAAGAATATCCCAATACCACCCACCCTGTCAGGTATTGTGGTTTGTTGTGCTTCTTTAGCATGTTGCATTTTAGTAATTCATTTTTTGGGCCGGTACCCCACCCTCTGCCCATACTCGACAGAGGCGTCTGCCTCCCACCCCACATGCCACCCCAATATCCAGGCTCCCCCACTGGGCGGGGTCACTGGGTGGGTTCCCCCTCCTCAAGGAACATGGTCATTACCCCTAGCTTTCCCGCCTAGGGTAGGGCTACAAGAGCAGGACCTCCCCCCAGTGGACACGAGTCTTCAGTGGGAGTGGTGGCAGAGGCAGGGGCATCATCTGTAGTGCCAGATGTTTGTATGCTGCTTTCCCCTGGGGGTAGGACATTCAATGATGTCAGTGGGCATGCCTGACATCTGTCCCACCTCCCATCTCATGTGGCACCAGTTCGTGGATCCCACCACCTCCACCAGAGGCCGCTTGATGTACTGAGCACTCACCCTCCCCCAGAGAAGGAGAACTGCCACTTGGGTGCTCAATCTTTCTCCAGCCAGCCCTCTGACTCCTGGATCTGTTCCCAAACCAGGGATGTTGGAGTTGCAAGTGGACTCCTTGCTGCTGTGCTGGCAGGCTGGCTGCAGCATTTTAGTAATAAGAACAACATTTTTCAATATCTTTTTATTCTATAGTTAGGATCACTGGTGAGTTCTATATTAAATCCATATTTTGTTTTTGCTTGCAGAATGATGGTTCATGGATTTGCAAGAAACTTCAGGATTTGTTGACTATGGCAAAATCCACATTGCTTGAAAGTTCCATGTACATTGGTGAAATATTATTAGTCATTAAAGTGTAAAAATGCATTTTTTTTCCAATTTTAAATGGTATTTTCCCTAAATGTTTATATAAATCTTTAAACAGTGGAATTTTGTGTGGTTGTGTGGGTTTCTACCAGGTCAATATGTTGTCGCCTCTACAGCACATGACATGACCGTGTAGTAGGAATAGCGAGAGGGTGCAAAACCATGAAAGGATATATGCACGAAGTGCACCTCTCACTCTTCCCAGCACAGAATAAGAGTCCTGCTGGTCAAGGATCTGCCAAGCAGCTGCTGTGGCTTTATGGGATGAGCCACTGGCAGCAAGGGAGGCAGGCAGTGCATTTGAGATCGGGTTTCGATTCCCGGTCACAGACACATGGGATTTCTTTGTTTTTTGCATTTTGTGTGATCTTAACTGTTAACCCCCCTCAGTTAGTTATTTTAGTTGGGGAGTTCAGGGGCATAGCCCCCTATAACATTGGGGTTGGGGGCAGAGCCCTCAGCAAAAAAAAAGACTTGTGCCACTGGCAATATATTGCACTGTACTGGTAGCGCAGTATATTGCTGCAGCATAAAGTCTTCCTACATCATGACCCCATGCCATGTGGATTGATAGGAGAGGATTTCCTAGAGGGATTGATGCTTAAGAGCTTAGTATGTTTAAGATATTTGAGTTCAAAAACCTCACATTTTGACCATTGCTGGTCTGCAAAGAAGTTAATATGCTACATGACCAAGAAGTTAATGTGCTACATGACCAGAAGTGTTTCAGTGCTGTTCAGTATTTGTGTCACTATTTTGAGTATTGTAAGCTTTTATTCTCCTATAGGGACAAAAATATATACAACAAGTTTACATTTTGAAACTTGGTGTGGGTAAGTAGTTTAGATCACAATTAATTCCTAGAGGGATTTAGAGTGAAATGATTATTTAGTTTTTTTTTTTTAGATTTTTAAGTTTATAAAATTAAATGTCATTGGCAAAGATCTGATTTAATGATGTTGATTAAAACAGATGAGAAATAAATGCTCCCTTTTACATTTGTGATATTTTGTCGTTATCTGACTAGTATGACTAGTATAAATAAGAAGTTATTGTGTATACCAGTAAAAAAGAAACTGCTCTACCTTCCTGAGAGATGTCCTCTCTGTTGTATCAATTGAATGCATGAATGAAGATGTTCTTGTCTAGGCAAAGACAGTCATTCATTCATTCATTCATCCATTCATTCGTTCATCCATCCACCCATCCATCCAATGTAAATTACAGCAATTTTAGCCATTGATTTGAACCACGCATGCAAAATATGCCAACTATGTAAGGAACACAGTTAGCAAGATATATGCTAATCATAGGGCACGCAGTTGCTGATAACCAACATGCGGACAGTTGTCTTTGCTCCTTCAATGATTTTGTTATTTGTATCAAGTCTTCTCATTAAACCCCAGGAGCTAGATTTTCAAATGACCAGGGGACTAAGTCCTGTGCCACAGTCTGCCAGTGCTGAAGAAAATCTCTGCACAAGCGGACAGTTATATTGTCAGTGCATGCTCCACACGAACAGCAGGTGCAGCTGCAAAGTTGTCATGCCTGGTCCAATCAGGCATAACATTTTGGCATAGCTGCACCAGAAAACAGCTGCAAGCTGCCATAAATCATAAACTGGCCATAAAACAGTTTCAGCTTTGAAAATCTGGTGCATGCAGGAAAACTGTGGCTGAACAAGTCAAGCCCTACTTGTTAACTTTTTCCCACCCCATGCCAGTTCCTGGGTGTTTGGAAATCTCACCTCATATCTTTTAATCTCCTTGGGAAATATTTTTTTTTTTTTTTTATGGCTTATATTCAGTACCTAATACTACAAAACTGACTTTGTCATGCAAGCCAAGGAACATGATTCAGTGTGTTGGGATGCAAAGTCCCATTCTGTTGCTACAAAAGTGGTGTCTTTGGAGTAGCAAGTTTGGATATGATGGAAACCACAACTGTGATCCTTTATGTCCATCCCACTCTGACACCCCAAACCCATATTGCCTAACATCCACACAGCATTATTGGTACCATCAAAGCAGATCCATTCTTTCAGTCTAGGGAGAAAGTTATTTTTCCAGCAACCAACTGTATCAATATTTAAATTAAGGTACACCAGTAATCAAAGATGAGGGTAAACAGGTTGTGAGTTTTACAACTGTTCCTGCAGTGCAGTTATGAATTCCACAGTCAGGCACTGCACATCATGTACGGGATGAGGAATCAAGGGAGAGCTTGATGACAGGCAGAGGGATAAAACCTGTAACACAGCTGCTAGACATCAATATCAAAACAAGATTGTTTCTATTATTATGGTGCGGTAGCACCACTACTGTTAAGGATGAGCAGGGTTTTTATGTTAAACCTCAAACTTTGCACTTTAATATCTTTCCAACCATTCAATGGATTTGCACAACATTTTGCATGCTCATTCTTGTGGAACAGTTCGCTTGACCTGCCAAGTTATATTTTGGTTGGATGTATCAATTCCCAGATGCAGATAGAAAAAAGGTTAACAAAATCTCAGTTTTTAGCTGTTTTTGTCATTACCTAGCATCCAGATTGTGTGGAATTGTGGTCTGAAATTTTCAGGGTGAAAGTGTTTCGACCATTCATGTGCCTTTCACTGGTTTGGTGAAAAAATATTAATCTGTTCCAAAGTCATTACTTTTTTGAAATTTCGGTTCTAAGCATGCTCATTACAGTTATCTGGATAGCTGCTTGGAACAAAAAAAAAGAATTTGGTCCATATGGAAAAGGATCATTTTTTGTGTGTGGTTAATCCTTCTTTCTGAGTGAAATCTTTTTTTGTATGTTCACCATCTTGTTTCTGTTTTTTTTTTTTTAAAACACACAAAAATGACAGCATGTACACACACCAACACATGTATCTTTTTCACTGTGAACCCGTTAGGTGGATTCTGAACTTAGTTTCTGGAATGACCCTGAAAAGTATTTTGTACAATTTTAAAAATTCTTTTTCATGCTCCAATTTTCTTTTTTTGTATGGGCATATAAAAAAAAGATTTGGTCCATATGAAAAATGATGACTTCATACAAAAAAAGAATTTGGACTTAATGTTTTTTACTGATTCTTTTTTCATACGAAGGCATTTTTTTCACACGAATGAAAAAAAGTATACAAAAAAGCATGCCTTTTTATGAAAGAAAAATGGGAAAAAAATATGTGCAAACTTTTTTTTTGTAATGAAGGCATTGTTTTTCATATACTTTTTTCTTTCGTATGAAAAAAGAATGTCTTCATACAAAAAAAATATTTGGACATTTTTTCCCATTCTTTTTTCATATAAAGGAATCATTTTTTGTATGCTGTTTTTCATCTAAAAAAAATTTGGACAGTTTTTTTTTTCCTATTCTTTTTTTGTATGAAGTCACCCTTTTTGTACGTTTTTTTTCATACCAAAAGAATACCTCATATGAAAAGGAATGTTGGACTTTGTTTTTTCACATTCTTTTTCATATGAAGGCATCCTTTTCATATGGCTTTTTTTGTTCATATGATAAAAGAATGTCCTGATACAAAAAAGATTTTTGACTAGTTCTTTTTCCCACATTTGAACTTCAACCAGCCATAACACCCTCAATATTTGGACTTAAGGGACAATCTATATATAAAAACAAAGGCCTTAATTAGTACTGCAAGAATAATACAAACCTATCTTAAAGATTTATGGGCAATATAAAAATAAAACATGAAAATGTGCATAGGATAACACTGGAACTTCAACAAAGTAATTACTCCCTCAATGTCTGGACTTAAGGAAAAATCCATATATCAAAATGAAGGTTTTAATGGGTACTACAAGAATAACTTCCCCCTCTTAACATTTAGGGGCAATGTTAGAAAAGCATAAAAAATAACAAAATGCAAATTCTCATAGGATACTTTTGAACTTTAACAAGTCATAAAACAAAGGAAAGAAGCTGCTGTTTGGCAGAAAAGAAGTGCAGGGACATTTGGGCCCTAGGCTTCACAGCAGTATATACATGTATGCATCTCTGAGGATGGAAGCAAGGGGCCAAGGACCCTGCATTCCCACATGTGAATGAAGATATGATTATACTATTTCAAAAAGTAAGGACATTTGTTGCAAAACCTTTATTAATGCATTAGTTAGGGTTAAATCAACAAAGTAGGGAAATGTGACATTAGCATTCCCAACCCTAATGCCCCACCCCACTCTGCAGAGAGCAAAAGGAAAAACATTACTATTTCGATCTCTCCTGCATTTTCACAAATCATGCTCGGCATGTGCCTTAGTGTTGTATGAAAGGTGAACTTATATACATAATAAACTTAAAGGTGGAGACTTTTTCCACAAAAGAAATTGTGTGTCTGTTCTCAAAAGACAAATAAATGTCTGTTGTATACCCTAAAGCAAATAGTAAAATACATATTTCACACATGCGGTTGCACTTGTATATTAGATTTGAGTAATGTTAAATCCCAATTTTTGCATCTTAAAAAATTTGGCCCCATTCAACTGATTTATATGATATTTGAAAAGATCTCTTTGTCCTGAAAATGTCATATAGCTCAGTGCAGTAAGGGAAAGTTCCACAGGTGTAAAATAAAAATCACAATTAAGACTTTTTGTGCCCCAATAACTTAAAATGTATGAAGATTTGAAACCTAAGACTTTCAGGTTTCATACAGTTGGGCCCAAGGTATACGCTTTTGTGATTTTTGTGTATAGCAGTTTAGTAGTTTTTAAATACCTGTAGTTTATAAAATAAGTTTTGTTCTTGGGCATGTGCAATGTAAAGATTAATGTTCCATGGATAGCTACATTTTACAAAAGTGTGATGTCCTGCTGTATTTCATTATGTGTGTCATATCATATACGGTGGTGTTTCATGTAGTAGTACAGTATATGATATGGCACATAACTAAAATAAGCTAAAAGTTGCTTCCATCTTTGAATGAGAAGCTTCAATCTCCTTTTTAAAAAAGCAGGTCCTGGTGGTCTAGTTGCCTCCCAGCCCAATCCTCTTTTATTAAAAAAAAAACACACCCTGATGTCCTATGGTTCTATTTTGTTACTGTATGTGTGTTGCATCATATACTGTGGTGTTTCATATAGCAGAACACCACTATATATGATACGACACACATAAGTAAAAAAAACAGAAAGGTTTTCCCCTCTTGTGTTCTGTTAATTAAACTGTGCTACCCTGGTTTCTAGTGGCACCTCCCATCCTCTGATCACTGTCCCCCTTGTGTTTTATATTTCCCTGGTGTGTAGTGGCATCCTCTGCCATCCAATTACTGTCACCATTGTGTTTTATGTTTCCCTGGTGTCTAGTGATTCCCCCACCCTCTTATTGCTGTCCTCATTGCTTTTGCATGTTCTCCTGGTGTCTAGTGTTACTCCCACCCTCTGATCACTTTTCCCATTTTGTTTCATGCTTCCTGGGGTCTAGTGGCATCCCCCACTGTCAGATAGCATTTCCATTGTTTTTCCTGTATCCCTGGTGTTTAGTGGCACCCCCCAACCCTCAGATCACTGTCCCTTTTTTTTTGTTTGCTTCCCTGGTGCCTAGTGGCACCCTGACCCTCCAATTACTATTCCTGTTGTGTTTTATGTTTCTCTGGTGTCCAGTGGCACCCACTCATCCTCCAGTCATTGTCCCTGCTGTTTTCCATGTATCCACGGTGTCTATTGGCAATCCTTACCCTCCAATCATGGTCGCACTTGTTTTTCCTGAATCCTGGAGTCTAGTGGCACCCTCACCCTCTGATGCCTGTATATGTTCCTGAAAAGAAGAAACCATCCCATAACATCTTTTATTTCCTGAAAGAAACAAAACAGTCCCTCATCATTGCCACCATTCCCTCTCCTCATTCCAACCTCCCACTGAGCACCCATCACTTAACACACCACCTTATTCTATACTTATCAAGTGAGGTTGAATGATGTAACCCTCTGTGGACGAGACACGTCTGCACTCTTCAATGCAAAACCAGGAATGGAGGAATACATGTAAGTACCACATAATGTATTCCAATGGCATTTTAAACTTCCCTTCATATCTTTGCTGTTTTTTGAAATTTTTTCAATAAGTTTTCAACATGGCCTTTTTAGGACCCCACCTCCTGAACACTGTTGGTGAAATTTAGTTAATTGGTCCTGGAAGAAGATTTGGCAGCCACTGCATGAAATCACCTTTCAGGTCCAACAAATATAATTTCACAAACAGTGTTCATGAGGTGGGGGGGGGGTCCCAAAAAGGCCATGTTGAAAATTTAGTGAAAAATTGAAGACCCTAAAGAAATGGGAAACATTTTTAAACACATACTTTGGATCTGTATTTACACAAAGTGAGTCACATGTAGGGGATATACCAGAACAGAGTAGTATAAAAGATCAGATTTCAGTAGATGACAGAAATAACAAAATCCAAGCCTTAAAATGTACCTACTCATTGGGTCCAGATAACACATCTTCTAAAATGTTGAAATTACTAGCCCTACAAATAGCTATTCCACTAAAACTATTATATAAGCAAGCACTAACTAAAATCAAAATCCCAGGTGACTGGCTATCAGCCATAGTAGTGCCAATCCACAAAAGGGGAAGTAAACCTAATTATGAAAATTATTTACCTTTAAGTCTTACTTTGGTGCCAGGAAAGATTATGGAATCAATTCTTAAATATATGATAAAACAACACATAGAAAAGAATAACTGCAGAGATAAGCAGCAGTATGGTTTACTGCAGGAGGTCCTGTGTAAATAACCTACTTTGTTTTTATGAAAAATATCAGCCACTTTGGACGAGGTATCATCAGTGGATTGTGTTTTTCTGGATTTTGCTAAGGCTTTTGATAAAGTACCACACATGGCCATAGTACAACTAATTGATAAAGGTGTAAATCACAAAATTAAGGCATGGATTAGAAACTGGCTTCGTGGAAGAAGTCAGAGAGTTAGTATGAAGGGATGCCTCTGATCTGCTTAGCATGACAAGAGGGGTGCCACAGGGCTCTGTTCTCGGTTCATTGTTTAAGATTTTCATATCAGACATGGACAGACTTTTAACAAGCTGGATAAGGAAATATGCAGATGATACATAAATAGCTGTCATAAATTCACAGGAAGACGCTGATGCACTACAAACAAAAATAAACAACAGAGGTAAATGGGTGACTACAAGGGCTATCAGTTTTAATTCAGATAAGTGCTGTGTAATGCATCTAGGCCAACACAACTAAAAGATTATTTATTTTCTAAATGGACTTCCCTAAGAGAAGCAACAGAAGAAAAAGATGGTAGTCCGTGACCATAGCGACTGAGATTGAATGCCTAGAAAAATGGCTAGTCAATCTCAGTGACTGTGATCACAGCTACTCAGGGAGGAGGGAGACCGGATACTGCAGTTGGCGAAAACCATGACAGGAACCTGTGAGTACACACATGCATGCGCACCCGCTGGGGGGAGAATCAGTTGAGGGATGACATGTGGGAAGGGTTGCAGTGAGTAGCTGCCAAGCTGGATTACTGGTGTCATGGGGAGGGTGGTTGGCTGAGAGGTGTGGGGTACCTGGTACTGGTCCAGCATGGTGAGTTTTCTTTTTTTTTTTGCCACCTAGTGGCATGTATTTTGTCAAGTTTTTCACCCCCTCAACATGCAGCCCCCTGAAGTTGAGAATCCATAAGTAGGGGGTGCTGGGGCTTAGGTCCCTGCATTAAAAAAGAGACCTGTAAGTCTTGTGTGCCTTTTTTCTCTGCGCTGCCAGCGTGCATCGCCGGAATTTATTTTTGGCAATGTACACTTGCCATAATAGTGATCACTGTTTCTCAGTTGCTTTTATGACATGGAACTGAAAATGACTTAGGCATAACAATAACAGAGACATTAGCTTATGACAGCCACTCTGATAAGCAAATTAGTAAGGCTAAAAGGCTACTATGCACTATCAAAAGTAATTTTAGAAGTAGGGATGAGAAGGTGGTGATGTCATCGTATAGGGCATATGTGAGACTACTACTGGATTATGGAAGCCAGGCATGGGGTGCCATTACTAAGGAAATAGAAGATCAGATAGAAAAAGTCCAGAAACAGGCAACCAAAATGATAAATAACTTAAGGAACTTGTCATATAATGAACATCTCCAGAAATTAAACCTTATGCCACTAGAGATAAGAAGGGTCAGAGCAGATATGCTCTGATGTTATGACATTATGCAGGATAGTTACCTAATACTTGAACTTAACTTAAAATTCAAAATGATAAAATGGGACCAGTGGACACCCATTGCAACCGAGACCAAAAGATTTTTACAAACAAGAGAAAAGCCTACTTCACACAGAGGGTGGTCAATCCTCGAATAGTTTACTTTTAGAGATTATAATCATTAAAGACAAAAAGCAGTTTAAGAAAAACCTAGACAACTAAATACTTGCTGGAAACAGATTGTGTTATTATGGGTAAACGGAAGGAGCCCAAATGGGAATACTACCTTCTTGACTCCTAAAACTTTAGTATGAACCTTAATAAGTGGTGAAAGAGGGATTACAGTCAAGCTAGGGTGAACTTTAGAGCAATGCTGTAGTCAATGTCACCAAAGTAGAATATGGGGAGAATCATCTTCAGGATGATCACTCTGTGGCAGAAAATGGGCTATTCAATTTATTCTAGTGGATGATATCCACATGCACCACGGAATCAAGGTGATGGTGCACCTAGACACCAAGGTGCTTAAAGGAGGAGAAATCCTCAGTCACAAAACCATCAAAGGTAAACCATTAAAGGTATAAAAGAAAGGGAAAGGTGTGAGCCTAAAAAATCCTCTGCCTAGTGCCAAAAGTCATACAGACTTTTATTGGCACCTGGGGTCAGCTGATTGGCTAAGGACCAGTGCTGGCTGCTGTTAAAGTCCAGTTGGATCCATGCAGTGAGGTCAGGGGAGGAGGAGGAGGAGCAAGAAGCGCTGAGTACAATATCATATGCATACATATGTATCAGAAGCAAAAGCGCATGCAGCAGGGAGGTTATTCAGGAAAATGGAGAAAAAAATGGTTTAAGAACAGACACTTGGTGCACACCTGAGCAGATAAGAAGTGATAGGTGGGGTAAGAAATCTTCAAATCAGACAACTTGTGTCCTGTACTCAAGGTATGTATGTATGTATGTATGTTTCTGTCTATATATTTCTATTTATATACATGCATACACACATAGACACATATAAATTGCAAATAAATGACATTAATGAAGACATTAGTGTTGAACAACTCAAAATGCACATTTGGGAATGAAAAACATTAGGGTTTTGAGTTGTCCCTGGAGTATTGCAAATTACTAATGGCATCTTCCTTGGGGTTGTCAACCCTAATGCCACCCCTGTACTCCCAGCCCATCCCTAGATACAGAATGAGACTGTCCTACAAAGTTAGATATGCTAGTATTGAGTTATAGGCACTGTATACTACCCCCATAGATATTCAGTAGCTGAAACCAACCCCATCCCCATGGGTCACATTTTCCTCAAAAAAGCTGGTGCCTGACCTTGTATGTATATTAATAATACTTGGAATCTCTAAATAAGTGCGTTAATAGGCAAAATGTATTTTTACTGTGCTTGATATGTTACATCTTTTCTTATAAAAATGTATCTTTTTCTCTCTTTCTTCAAGCCATTTTCATCAGTGGTACATGAACTGAATAGAAGCAGATCTCCCAGGGCATTTTATCCATCCTCCACAAATCTAAAGGGGAGATGGCCAGGAATAAGAATAAGCTCTGAATGAAAATTCTCACTTTTCTTTACAACTGAGGCATTCTTTCCAATGGGGATAATATCTGTACATTACTTGCTTGCTAAGATAAATAATAGCAGACTTGTACATTATTCTCTTAAACCATTGAAATATTTTCTTCACATTGCATCTGCTTTAATGTTAATACCTTCAAAATTAACTAGAAATAAGTCCTCATGGCTTAAAAACCTTTTAAATATCACATGTGTGAATTAATTGCATGTTGTAGTCTATGGTCTGGATATTCAGACTGCGCAAGGCAGGGACACAAGCCTAGGCTCGGCACAACTGGGCTGTGTCAGGGCATGGACCAGGCGATATTCAACGGTGCTGCGCCATGGCTCAGCACCCTTGAATATGGCACTGGGGGCACACACACTGCACACGGCACAGTGTCACTGCACCAGTGCAAGTGACAGAAGGGAGCAGGGGGATGCGCCAGCACAAGTGCAGTTGCGCTGGGTGCGTCAACTGTGATATTCAGCCCTGGGCATGCAAATGAGGCTATTGTACATGCAAGGCGCAAACGGAGCCATTTGCATGTCATTATGGCCCCATTTGCATGTGGTGTGCCAATCCCTGGCGACTTGCGCCTGGCACCCTGCCAGGCTGCAGACGTTGGGGGCCGACACCCTGCAGACCAATGGCGGTTCCCACTCCCGTTCGCCCGATCATGGGCATATGTATTAAACAGGTCCATGGTGGACCAGTGGTGAGTCCCTCTCTGCCCAATGTCGGGCAGATGTAGAAGAACTTCCTGGTGGTCCAGTGGACCACTCTCCATTGCCCGATCACAGGCATATGTAGGTGAAATCCCTGGTGGGCCAGTGGACTGCTCTCCATTGCCTGATAATGGGCATGAATAAGAAAGTTCTTGGTGGTCCAGTGGAAACCCCCAGTGCCTGATCGCGGGTGGAAATAAGGAAGACACCTTAGTAGACAAGTGGTACCCTCCCACCTGCCCACTGAGGTCTCCTGCCACCCAACACCCCCAGTCAGCGGTGGGTGGCAGCACCTGCCCGCATGCCACCTGGCATTAATTCCACATCGGGCCTGTGTAGTACAGTATGGTCTGCACGCCCTTTGGCCAAGGGACTTTCTTTTACACATGCCCACGATTGGGCAATGGAGAACGATCCACTGGATCACCAGGGACTTTCTTATACATACATCCACGATTGGGAGATGGGGGCACAATGCTCCCAGGGCAGGGAGCTTGTGGACAGTGTTGTGGGTGGGGTGGCCAACCATGGCTGGTGGCTGCTGCGTTGAGCCCTGCAATATGGCAGTTCATCTGTGGGTGGCCAGAACTTGTTCTTGGTTTTACCAGGCACAACTTTGTGCCCCCCTGAGTGGCACAAGGTGGAGTTGTGCCAGCATATGCACCACACATCCCGGGCTGAATATCGGGATGTGCTGCATATGCATGGGCATGCCCCCTGCACTTGCGCCGCATACATTACTGATGCAGCCCAGCGCATCAGGTGTTGCGCAGCACAACTTGCCCCTTTGAATATCATGCCAGGGCGCATTGGTGAGTTGCGCATGGCGCAACCCTGTTGCGCCATGTGCAACCCTTTTGAATATCCAGGCCTATATGTTTACCAATAAGTTGTCTAAACTAGTGAAACCTGTATACAGCTCTTTGAAACTTATTTGTATATTATAAATGTAGAAACACAGAAACAGAGAAACATACTATAGACAGCAGATGAAGACCTCTTGCCCACCTAGTCTGCCCAATTTTCCTTAACTACTGTGCCACTGCAAACAATACTTGATCTCCGGTCATCTCCTCCCCTTGTAATATTCCAATGTCTTCTTGTATCTGTCACATATATGCATGAGTTCTGAAACTGTTTGGCACCACTACCTCCACTGTGAGGCCATTCCAGGTGTCCACCCTCTCTGTGAAGAAGACGTCTTCACAATTTCTCAAGTCTCTCCCCTCCAGTTTTATAGCGTGACCCGTTGTCCTCGGGTTTTGTATGGAAAATGTTTCCTTCCTATACTTTATTAATGCCTGTTAAGTATTTGAAGTTTCTATCATATCCCACTTTCCCTGCTTTCCCCTTGAGAGCACATATTTAGTTCTTTGAATCTCTCCTCGTAGGGCTTTTGAGGCAGGCCCTGCATCATTTTGGTTGCCCTCTTTTGTACTGCCTCTACCCTAACTATGTCCTTCTGGAGGTGGGGCTTCTAGAGCTGGATACAGTATTTGAGGTGGGGTCTTAGCAGTGATCTGTACAGAGGTGATATTACCTTCATCTTAATACTTGTGATACCCCTCCCTATGCACCCGAGCATCCTGCTAGCCTTCCTCACTGCCTTTTCACTCTACCTGGCTACCTTCAGGTCATCAGAAATGATTACCTCCAGGTCCCTTTCTTGTTTGGAGATTGTCAGTACCTCCCCCCCAACTGGTACATAGCCACTGGGTTTCTGTGATCAAAGTACATGATTTTGCACTTTATTGTACTTTACTGCATTGCAAAGAAATCCATATTCCAAAAGCTGACCATTCTTTCAACTTTTTCATATCATCTGTCATTTTTTCCACCCACCCCCAGTGTGTCCACCCTGTTGTAGATTTTTGTGTCATTCACAAACAGGCACACTTTCCCCTTCTAGCCCTTCTGTAATGTTGCTAATAAAGCACTAAAGAGGACCTGGCCCAGTACTTTAGCTGAGGCACCCGGCTGGTCACCTTGCCTTCTCCAGAGTGGACTCCATTTACTACCATCTTCTGACTCCTGTTGCTTAACCAATTTCTTACCCAGTTTAGAATTTTCTGACCCACTCCCAGACAAACCATCTTGTTCACCAATCTTCTATGTGGAATGGTGTGTAAGGACTTACTGAAATATGGGTAGGTCACATCTACTGCTCCTCCCTGATCCATTTAATTGGTCACTCAGCCAAAGAACTCGATCAGGTTTGTCTGGCAAGGCCTCCCTCCTGTGAAACCATGTTGCCTCGATCCTATAATCCAATGGTTACAAGGTATTCCACTATCCTTTCCTTCAGTAGTGCTTCCATTACTTTATCCCCTAGTGAATTCAGGCTGACAGGTCTGTAATTTACTGCCTCCTCCATTTCCACTTTTGTGAAGTGGGGCAACATCTGCCCTCCTCAGTCCTCAGAACCTCACTTATTTCTAGTGATAAGTTAAACAGAGCTGTCAGAGGTTCAGCCAGCACCTCTTGAGCTTCCTCATTATCCTAGGGGTGAACCACATCATGTCCCATTGCCCTGTCCAGTTTGATTGTGCTAGTACCTTGAGAACTTTCTGCTCTGTAAAGGACCAGTGTCCACCTCCCTACCAATTTTGCTCTTGTCCCTTATCTTTGGCCCATCACCTACCACTTCTTTTGTAAGTACTGAACAAAAGTATTTGTTCAATATGTCTGCCTTCTTTTGTCCTCCTCCTTACAAAACCCATCCTTCACTTTTTATCCATACTATCCCCTTTGGTCTTCCTCTTCTCGCTTATACATCTAAAGAAAGTTGTCTCCCTTTTTATTGATTGGGCAATATTCTCCTCTGTTTGTGCATTCGTCTAACTGCCTTCCCTGCCTCCCTTTTGTGCTTATGGTATTTTTCTTATCCTACTCCTTCTGGGTCTTTTTGCACTGTCTGAACACTAGTTTTTTGCCTTTACTTTTCTGCTACTTCTTTAGAGAACCATAGAGGTTTCCTTTTCTCTTGTCTTTGTTAACCTGCATGATGCAGAGATTTGCTGCTTTATAAGTGCTCCCTTTATTGTTGCCCATAGCTCTCCACTTCCCTCAGATCCTCTATCCATGATAGGGTGTCCCCGAGGCATGCCCCATTTTCCTGAAATCAGCCTCCTGAAGTCCAGGACCCTCATCTTAGTGTGGCTTGGTTCTGGTTCAGTCCTTTTATTGAATCACACTGCACGGTGATCACTGGACCCCAGGTTCTCACCCACCATGACATCAGCAACACTGTCCCCATTTATCAGTAAGAGGTCCAGTACTGCCCCCACCCCGAGTAGGTTTCTTAACTAACTGCCTCAGGAATGCCACCTGAAGGGAGTCCAAGATGTCCCTACTTCTGATTGTTGCTGCAGCTGGTAGGCGCCAATCCATATTTGTAGATTTAAGTCCCCCACCAGCAACACCTCCTCCTTGCATGCCATCCTTTGGGTGGCTTCCATCATATTCATATCCACCTCTCCCCCTTTGCTGGAGGTCTGTGGATTGCGCCAGTGTGAATAGTTGCCCGTTACGTGTTTGAAGGGTGACATCCAGTACCTCAGCTCCTCCCTGCTCTCCCTGTATTTTTGTGGCTTTTTATGCTGTCACTAAGATAAAGAGCCACCCTCCCCTTTTACCTACCTGTCCTTTCTAAACAGAGTATAACCTGGAACGGCCACATCCCAGTCCTGGTTATCTTTGCACTAGGTCTTGTTAATTGCAAGGATATCCAGATCTGCTTCCACCATGGTGGCGTCTAGGTCTTCAATTGCACAAATGGCTCTCCAGATTGTGTTGCCACCCCCACCCTTTTTGTTTCATATTTGCTCAACTTTGTTTTCTCCATAGAAACATAGATTTTGATGGCAGATAAGGACCACTTGGTCCACCTAATCTGCTCATTTTCCCTACCTGTTTCATATACCATAGATCCTAAATGATCTGTGGCTTACCATTTCTTTTGCTAGAGTTCCTTTATATCTGTCCTATGCATTTTGATTCCCCTACCATTTTGCCACTACAGTCTCTCCTGGAAGGCTGTTCCATGGATCTACCACCCTTCCCAATGAAAAACTACTTTCTCACATTACCCTTAAGTCTACTCATGTTTATTTTCATATTATGTCCCCTTCTTCTTGAGCTTTTTTTTCTGAAAGATGCTACCCTCTTGTACCTTATTTGCACCCTTTAGGTATTTGAAAGCCTCTATCATACCCCCCCTCTCTTGCAGGGAATACATATTGAGGTCCTCCAGTCTCCCTTTATATGACTTTTGGAGCAGCTCCTGCACCATTTTTGTCACTCTTCTCTGAACTGCTTCTACTCTGTCTATGGCCTTCCAAAAATGTGGCCAACAGAACTGGACACAGTAATCTAGATGAAGTCTCAGCAATGTTCTATCTAGGGGCATCACTGCCTCCTTCCTTCTGCTGGAGATACCGCTCCCTAGGCACCCCAGCATTCCACTGGCTCTCCCACAGGCTTTTCACATGTTCGGTAACCTTTAGATCATCAGATGATTACTCCCATGTCCTTTTCCTGTTTAGTGACAGTCAGTACCTCCCCCATCATGTACTCCTCCCGCGTTTTGTGTGCCCCAAGTGCATGATCTTGCACTTCTTTGCATTTAATTTTAGCTGCCACACCCTTGACCACTCCTCAAGACTGTGTAGGTCCCTTCTCATTTTCTCTACTCCATCTGGAGTGTCAACCCTCTTACAGATCTTTGTGTTGTCTACAAAGAGACACACCTTCCCTTCCAGACCCTCTTCAATGTTGCTTATGAAGACATTAAAGAGGACCCTTGCTTTCATGTGGTTTGACTCTTCTGCTGTTCTCACATTGAACCCTACCATATTGTGATCATTTGATCCCAGATAGCTCCCATTTTTATGTCTGTAATTCTGTCCCCATTAGTGAGTACCAAGTCCAAAGTGGCTCCTCTCTCAAGAGGGGGTCCGTCACTGTGCTTTATGCATGCCCCTGCATGGCTTCCAGGATGTCTCTGTTCTCTGGCTGAGGCTACAGCCTGGTTGCTCCAATCCACATCCTGCAGATTGATTCTCCTTCCAGCAGCACCTCCCCTTTAGCTGGTATTCTGTGGATGGCTTCTGCAAGTACCATGTCCAGCTCTTTGCTTGTGCAGGATGTCTGCAGATCACACCAGTGCAAATGGCAGTGCCATGTCCTGTCTCTAGGGTGATCCACAGTGCCTCCATCTCTCTCTCTTCATTCCCTCTATTTCAGTTGCCTTAATTCCTTCCCTGACCTAGATAGCCATTCCTCCTCCATTTTTACCCACCCTGTCCCTCCTGAATAGAGTTTAACTTGGTATTGTCATATCCCAGTCATGGTTCCATGTGAACCATGTCTCAGTAACAGTAACAAGTGTCCAAGTCCACCTCTTCCATCAGTGCCACTAGGTCCAAGATTTTGTTTCCCAGACTGCCGGGCGCTAGCACATGGCCTTCCAATTTTACTGACTCCTCTCCTAATAACTACTCTCCTATCTCCATGTCTTTCCTCCATACCCTCTTGTCCTTACTCTCATTCTGCCTTTTCACTGTATTTTTACCTATTTTTGTTTTAGTTATCTTTGTGATTTCTCAGCCTTGGGATCCTCTCTGTCATCTGTATCATGGGGGGCAGTGTTTGTTTCACTCAGCTTATTTCCGTCACCCCCATGACTAGTTTAAATGTTTGCTGATGAAACATTTAAACTTCTCACGAGATCCTGGTTCCCCTGGATTGATGCAGGGCATTGCCCTGTACAGGCCAGCATTCCTCAGGTGGAACCCCAGTCCCCAAGAAAGCCAAATCCCTCCACTTCACACCAGTCCTTCCTCCATGCATTGAATCTCTTGGTGCAGAGTGCCCTGTTCTCCCCCTTGCCCTTGACAGGTAACACCTCTGAAAAGGTTACAGAGCATGACACCTGTCTAAGACCCTCCCCACCTATCTGAACTTCCCCTGCACCACCCAAGCCTCACCACTTGCCAGGTTATTTGTCCCCAGGTGGACAATGACATCTAGCTCACCCTCCATCCTGCTGTCCATCCCACCAAGCCATGGCTCCTGGTAATACTTTATCTATCTTATTATCAGTCTTGCTTTCTGTCCTCTGGTTTCTGTTAAATGGTTCATTTGGGTTTCTTTCCCCAGGTTCCCTTGTTGTCCTCATTTACCTGTGGGGGGCAGTTTATGTCTCCCTTTGTTACATTCCTGCCACTACCACACAGGAATCTGTGAATGCTTGTTATCTAATTAAAATCTAGAGCCCCTACCAAATAGTTTTGGGATTGCATCTCTCAGGTGAAAAAAACGGTGGAGGTGTCCACTGCTGAAATCTAGCCCCCTGACCAAGACTACAGGGCAAAGCATCAGGGCTTGAATCAAAGAGCCAGGAGTTCCATTTCCTCTACTTGTATTTGGCACTACAAATCTCAACATATATATGTAGAGTATGTCTCTGCCAGTAGAAACTTGGAAACATAGAAGCTGTCAGCAGATAAGGACATTGCGGCCCACTCAGTCTGACAATTTCACCTACTTATTACAAACCACAGATTCTAGTTAATCTGCAGCTCACCCTGTCTTTCCTGTCCCTAAGGTACCCGTATGTCTATCCCATGCATTCTTGAGATTCAGTAACTGTTTTTGCCCCACCATGTTCTTAGGGAGGCCATTCCAAGCATCCACCATTCTTTTAGTGAAAAATACTTTCTCATGTTACCCTTGAACCTCCCCAACTTCATTTCATGCCCCTTGTTCTTACACATCTTTTTGAAAGCTGCTACCCTCCTGTACCTTGTTAATACTCCTGAGGTACATGAGCATTTCTATCATGCCCCTCGCCTCTCCTTCATGGAATACATATTAAGTTCCCCTAGCCTCTCCTCGTGGGCTTTTCATGCCGACCATACACTATCTTGGTAGCCCTCCTCTGGACTGCCTCCAGTTTGTCTATATCCTTTTGGAGATGTTATCTCCAAAACAGGACACAGTACTCCAGCTGAGGTCTCACCAGTGATCTGTACAGTGGCATAACTGCCTCCTTCTGTCTGCTGGTGATACCTCTCCCTATGCACCCCAGCATCCCACCAGCTTTTCCCACAGTCGTCTCACATTCTTTGGTTGTCTTTAGTTTCACCCGATAGAAGTACTCCAAGGTCCTGTTCCTACTTGGTGGTGCCAGTACCTCCCTCTCCACATCTTGTACATCTGTTTTAGATTTCTGCTCCCCAAGTGCATGGCTTTGCACTTTTTTGCATTCATTCTTAGCTGCCACACTTCTGACAACTCCTCCAATCTGCTTAGGTCTTTTCTCATTTGTTCTATCCCCTCTGGAGTGTCATTCCTGTTGCAGGTCTTAGTGTCATCTGCAAAAAGACATACTTTCCCCTCCAGCCACTCTGCAATGTCACATATGAAGACATTGAAGAGGAATGGTCTCAGGAATGATCCCTGTGGCACCCTGCTGGTCACCTCCCTCTCATCTGATTGAGCACTATTCACCAGCACCCTCTGTGTCCTGCCCCTCAAACAATTTCTGACACAGTTTACCACCTTGGGGCCCACCCCATGCTGCCTAACTTCTTTGCCAACCTTCTATGTAGGACGGTATGAAAGATTTAGCTGAAATCTATTTTTATTTCAGATTAAATATGCTTTATTAAATATTTAAAAAGAGCAATAACACAGCAACAATAAGAAACAACAAAATAAAGAACAAAATAGACCCCCCCAAAAAACTAACAACCCCAATGAGCCATTTACAGGAATAAAGTGCAGGGTGGACATAATAAATACAATTGCAATGTACAAAACCACAATGAAAACACAGAGGTGGAAGCACTGTAATAAGAAAAGGTAGTAAGGCCCCACAGATGGAAAAACCCCAACCCCCCAGCCCCTCCACCACCAGAGGCTACCAAAAGATATCAAACTAGAGCCTGTGAGTGGGGAACTGAGGTCACAATGCAATATCTGGGTGCCTTTACAATAAATACAGAGGTCACTCTAATGGCAGGGGGTGTAGCCAACCAAAAGAAAAAGGGGCAGCTTGATGACAAATGAGGTACCTGGAAGCTTTTATGGTTAGTAAGGAATATAAGGGTTCCCAAAACTTCTGATAAGTGTAAGTCCTATGTGAGAGATTAGCTATGACCCATTCTGCCAAAAAAGCAAATAATATTTCCTGAAACCCCTCAGTTACAGAAGAAATACTTTGATCAAGCCAATGTCTCAGTATTATCTTCTTTGCACATATCAAAAGGAGGGACATGTGAAAACACTGAGTACCAATCAAGTTATTCTTATAGTCCCCTAATAAATGTATCTCAGGAGTGAAAGCCTCAGATAGCCCAAGTATAGGATCCACTTGGGCTTGATAGCAACTTAGAAGAAGACAACTTTTCACATGATCATAAAACATGGAATAGAGTACGGGATCCTTATTACATCTGGAGCAAATATTAGAGGAAGTTTGCCCATTTTGTGTAATTTATCTGAGGTATAGTATAGATTGTGCAAAACCTGGAATTGAAGAAGATGGTATCTATCCCATTTGATATATTGATACAAGCGCTTCCAAATATGTGACCAATTGCAAGGAAGACTAACAAGGGAAGGCCTGGTCCCAGTAATAAAATGGTTGTCCCTCCATTTTGACTAGAAAATCCAGCAGTTGACTATAGTAAAAAGAAATGACACGGGAGCTAGGAGCCAATGAAACCAGTGAATGAACCTGGGACTGGTATACATTGTCCTAGTGACTGGAAAAGAAGTGTTGCAAAAGAATATGGGTGAGCTGAAAATGTTTAAAACACACAGAAGAGGGCCAACAATATTTAATCTAGGCTTCCTGAAAAGCCAAGAGTTTCTGAACGGAGATCAGATCCACAACCCTGTCAGCTTCAACAAAAGGCCAGAAGGAGGCAATTAGAGTACATCCCCCAATCTTAAAGTCAGGATTGTTAACTATAGGTTGAGAAGTTTCTTTGTATGGCTGAAGCTTAAGAAAGGTGCAAAACTACAAGCGAGCCCATACAGCTGCTTCAATAGGAGATCCATGCAATGGCTTGGGAAACTTTTTTGGGGGGGGATATAGGGCAAGGAACGAATGTCCAGCCCATGCAGGGAACAGAGAACTCATTATATCTCCAACTACAAGTGGATATAATTGCAAGTTTCATCCTCAGGGTGCGATCTGAGCCAGTGGAAGAATCTGGAACAAAAGATGGACAGATAGTAAAGATAAAAATTAGATACTTAAAGACGTCCTTGCTCCTTCGAATGCATGAGTTTAAAGAGGACCTTTTGAGGGGTCTTACCAAATCATAGGAAAGAAGAAATAATTCTATCAAGTTGGATAAACCAGGACTTCGATAAGGTGTAATTTAACATCTGCAACAGGTATTGTAAGCGGGGTAGGACATTCATTTTTACATTCGCTTGCGCGCATGCGCAAGGAACGTTTTGGGAGAGTAGCACACTTGGAGGTGTGCCTCTCCCATCCAATGCACTGCTCCCTTGAGCAGGCTTGGCGATCCTGCACCAATGGGTGCAGGAGCTCAGTATGACAGCAGTGTTCCTCTGCTTCAAAGGAAAACACTGCTGCCATACTGAGCCGCCACTATCCCCTCAAATCCCGCGCCCTCCCCACCCAGTGTCACGCCCCCCAGCTTTCCTGCCACGCTGGAGCCCACCCCAGCATGGCAAACCATTCATTTGTTTTGCGGCCGGGGTGCCCAATCCCGCTCCTCGGCCCCCCTGCGTAGTTTGCCGGGGGTGCCCAATCCCGTCAGCTCCTTGGCCCCCCACACTCTTTCTGCCATGCTGGGAGCCCACCCCAGCATGGCAAATGTCACATCGTCTTTTTTTTTTCCTGTAAAACAAAAATGGTCCACGGCGGCGTCTCCCAACCCCTCCCCACAACCCGCACCCACCCACTCCGCACCCAGCCTCTCCACACCCCTCACCCCATACTTACCTCCGGACTCTGGCGCGACGATCTTCGGTGGACCGGGAACACGTCTGCACTCTTCAAAGCCGACCGCGAACTGAGGAAATGCCGGTAAGCTGTATAATGGGCTGCATAGGGGGGTTTCAACTTTATTGCATATCTCAGTCATTTTTTGGAATTTTTGCACCAAATTTTCAACATGAGGTTTTGGGACCCTTCTCATGAATGATGTCACTGTCATGGCGTTATTCAGGCCCAAAGGGTGATTTCGAGGCACTGCACAGTCACTCGTGAAATCACACTTCAGCCTCAGAATAACACCATGACAGTGATATCATTCATGAAGAAGGTCCAACCCCATGTTGAAATTTGGCAAAAATCAAAAATGAGTGTTCTGGCGTCGTTGTGCAGTTCCTCACGCGAGGCTCGTAAGTTCGCGAATTTTCAATATTTTCACTCCAGATTTTCAACATTGCCATTTTATCACACCTTCTTATGAGATGTACAGCTGTCATTTTCACATCTCACCCAAAATGTGTTCCTACATATAGCGCACAATGGCGCAGTCGGTGTCTTGTAATCAATGTATGGAACACATTAAAGAAAATCACAGTGACACTGTTCATATTACGGGGTCTTAAAATGGCTATGTGAAATTTGGTGAAAAAATTCTAAAATGACTGTTTCTCGTCGTTGCACAGTTCCTCGCACACCTTTCGTACGTTTGTGCATTTTCAATATTTGCACTCCAGATTTTCAACATTGCCATTTTACCACACCTCCTCATGAGCAGTACAGCTGTCATTTTTCACATGCTGCCCAAAATGTGTTTCTGCCCATGTAGCGCACAATGGCGTAGTCGGTGTGCAAACTCAATGTATGGGACACATTAAGAAAATTACAGTGACACTGATCATGAGCAGAGGTCTTAAAATGGCTGTGCTGAAAATTTGGTGAAAAAATTCCAAAATGACATTTCTATGAGTCTGCGTTGAGCAGTTCACGCACGCCAGGAAGTTTGCGAATTTTCAATATTTTCACTCCAGATTTTCAGCAGTGCCATTTTACCACACCTCCTTATGAGCACTGCAGCTGCTTTCACATCTTGCCCAAAACGTGTTTCTGCCCATGTAGCACAATGGCACAGTCGGTGCAAACTCAGTGTATGGGACACATTAAGAAAATCACAGTGTCACTGTTCATGAGCAGAGATCTTAAAATGGCTATGTTGAAAATTTGGCAAAAATTCCTACAAATAACTTTACGACCGATGCGTTGTGCAGTTCCATGCTGCGCTCGTAAGTTTGCAATTTCAATATTTTCCTCCAGATTTTCAACATTGCCATTTTACCACACCTCCTTATGAGCACTGCAGCTGTCATTTTCACATCCTGCCCAAAACATGTTTCCGCCTATCTGCGACAATGGGGGTAACAAAAAGATCATGCTGACCATTTATTGTGCAAATTCCAGCAATCGCACAGGGCATTAGGGTAAAGCACCATACATGCCAAACACCACTGCAAATACCAAGCGAACATTGACATTGACAAATGCTTGTTATAATACTTAGATGACCACACAATGAAATGAGTAAAGGACCCAACGCAGCAGATCTAAGCATATACAACTAACTACTGCATCAAGATTATATTGTTTCATTTTGGATGATGATGTACTTATGTACATTCCCAAATATTTTAATTTATCACATATCCAGCCCAGCCCCAGATGCTCTACCTTGGTCCACATAGTACCGCCGTTGAGCGGCATCACCTCCGTCTTAGACAAATTGAACTTTTAATTGGAAAAAAAAAAATCTGAGATAATATCTAGGACAGCAAACAGGGATGAGGCAGGGGAAGTGACATGGAGAAGGATATCATCAGCATAAACTGAGTGCTTATACTGATGTGGCCTGATAGGGATACCTGAAACCTAAGGAAAGTTTAATCTTCCTAATTAACAGCACAAGAAATAGATTGAAAGAAAAGGTAAACATGGCTATCCCTGCCTGGTGCCCTGATACAAACAAAAGTGGACTCCATTGCAAAGAATGTGGGCAGAGGGACGAGGATAGAGCACCTGAACCCACTGAACAAAGATTGTAGGAATGTGAATTTAGGTAGTAAGTATAACATGTATTATACGATACCCAATCAAATGCTTTTTCTGCATCCAGGAGACCAGCACCAGTGAAGCTCCAGACCCCTGGATGCAGAGAAAGGTGGGAAAGGGATTGTAAGTGATGTGCAGAGAGCCATCTCACCACAAAGCCATCTTGTTCCTGATTAATAAGCAAGTGCCAAACCTGGTTCAACCTACCAGCTAACACCTTCATAAGAATTTTGAAATCAACATTAATAAGTGAAATCAGCCAGTATTTGAAACCAACAGGGAAACTCTACCGACTTTGGTAACACCACTATGGTGGCTTCGATGAGAGAGTAATCTGAAAGGCCCTCCTTAAAGATGTAGTTGAAGATATCAAGGAGTACATGCACCAACTGATGTTTGAAGGTTTTTAAAAATTGGAAGTACTGTATAACCATCTGGGCCTGGAGCTTTGTCAGGTGATAAGGAGTCAATAGCCGTTAGAATCTCAGACAAAGGCAAGGAGACTTGTAGAATTTCAGTCTGAGGGGTGTCCAAATGGGGGCGATCCACGTCATCATCAATCATCAATCATCATGTTTTATTTTTAAAAAGTGCCCTTCCATTGATCAGGGAACTCGTACAATAAAAGTACACATAAGCCACAGTAAAATCCACAATATTGCAAATATCACCCATTAAACTAAATTAAAACAATCAACAGTATTACATACCAGTCTATAATAAGACATATCTTATAACAAAGTTATATAATCCCTCCTTTCACAGCAGCAATGTTATTAAACTTAAATGCCAGAAAAGGCCTGGTTGAATAACTATGTTTTAAGGATGATTTTAAATTCCTCTGTGGTCAGGCTATCACGTATCCAACAAGCTAGAGAATTCCACAGGGTCAGGGCCATGTTAAAAAATTCTCTACCTCCTGAGGGTTTCAAATAGACTCTAGGAATCTCTAGCAATCCCTTTTTGGAGGATCAGAGTTGTCGGGAGGGGCATCAAGGAGACAGAAGGTCTTGTAGGTAATGCAGTCCCTGATCGTGTAGGGCTTTAGAGGTCAGCAATGCGAACTTGAAGGGAACCCACCACAGTACTGGCAGTCAGTGCAGTTCATGCACCACAGGTGTGATATGCCTGGATCTAGGGGTTCCAGTCAACAACCTTGCTGTCGCATTCTGCACCAGCTGCAATCACCTGACATCAATGCCCAGTAGCCCTAAATAGATGGGATTGCAATAATCAAGATGGGTGGTGACAAAGGCATGGACCAGAGTTGGAAGTTCTTCGGTCGGAACCAGATGTTTCACTCTGGCTATATTCCTAAGATGATAATAGGATGATCTGATGATCCTGACGTCCTGCAAAAGGGTCTCAAAATGAGTCTCACAGAAGAGGGAAGAGGGTGGTTTATACAAAGATTTAATAATAATCCTGGAAATGACCCACTATATCCCAAGGGAGAAAAGTTGACCTGCACCATTTCAAAGAGAGGCAACAATCCTGTCCACAGTCTGCGACTGCAGGTGCAAAAGCCAGTAGTTTCCCAACCTTTCCCCCTGATCAAAGTACTTAACTCTGGAATGCAAAATTTGATAGTACTTCAACTGAAGGGTTTCCAGGTGTTCCAGTCATATTGAGAAGAGGTCGGGAAAGCTACTTTTCTATTGCCCTAATCTGATCTAAGAGGAAGACAGATCCAGTGAGGCCTTCCTTTTATGGACAGTAGCCAAGTAGTTGAGTTTACCATGTAGTGAACATTTAAGTTTAAAGAAAATCCAGCCTAAGTCTGAAGGCAAATTGAGCTCCAAAAGGCGTGATGAAGCACTGAATATGTTGGACCAGATGATCAGATTTGAGCAGTTGACTATTAAGTGCCAAACCCAGACCGAAGAAGAGGAAAAATGTAGGTGAAGTAAAGTAGGGTGATGAATTGAGGCACATGGTCATAATGTCGCTCAGCATTATGCCGCATGGCAAGATCGCTCTGCCAATACAGTGCGATTCTTGCCATGTGGCATATCTCTTTTTTCTGCACCCCCTGAACCCCCCCACTATAGATTCTCAACTTCGGGGGGGGGGGGTCATGACAGGGAGCACATAAAGTTGAGAAAAATAAAAGTTCCTTGGACCGGGAATCAAACCTGGTCCCAACAGCACTGCCTGGATTCCCTGCTGCTGTGGCTCAGTCCGTTGAGCCACAGCAGCTGGTCAGCAGAATCCACTTCCAGCAGAGGTGTTATACTCTGCCTGGGACAGTGTGAATGGTGCAATACCGTGTGCAGCAATATACAGGTATTGCACCATTTGCTCGTGGTTCTTGCGCTATGCCGGGTAGCCATAATGTCATGCGCTGTGGCGTGCGACGATTCAGACCTGGTAGGATGATGGGTTACAATGTTTGGCCAGGTACTAACAGGACAAGGTACCAGAAAGATGTTCAATTCCCAACAGAAAGTTATCGATCCTTGAGAAGGTGTTATGGGGGGAGCCAGTGAAATGAATATTCCCAGTGGGTGGGATTCAACGTGGGATCTATAAGACCAAGTGAGTCTATGAAATCCTGAAGGGCCAATTGTGCAGGTGAGAGCACTAAACTATGAAGGCCAGACCTGTCAAGCCCAGGAAACTAGACCATGTTCCAGTCTCCCCTAAAAGCAAGGACAGCAAGGTCCATGTTGAAAGGTGCTCCAGTAAAGAAGCAAAAAAAGTGGGGACATTAGCAGTTGGTCCATAAATAACACCCAGTATGACCTCTGGATGGTCCAGGAGAGCATGCAGGATAAGAAATCTACCTTGAGGATCACATATTTCTTGAAGTAATCGGAAGGATACCTTTCTTGTGGACAAAATAGTGACATCCTGTTTACAGGAATCAACACCCCCTGAACGCCTGCCCTTCCCAGAACCACCTAAAAAGGAGCTCCTGGGAGGTAGGGAGGGAGGCAAATGGGTTTCCTTCAAGAAGATGACATCCAACCCAAGCTGGTGAAGATTTAGCAAGATTTTAGCTCTTTTCATGTGGGATTGAGTGCCTTTTACGTTCCAGGAACAAAACTTATATGCGTTAGCCATAGAGCCTGGAATAATATATGGAAAGCAGTCCAGACTTAACCAGACATAAATACCATCATCCTCACAGGCTGAAAAAATTCCCCCAGTGGTGGTGAACTCAACCCCCCAACTCGAATCTTAACAGTAAGACAATTACTATACACAGTGGAAAAACGATAACCCCCAGGACAATAACTAACCCCCTCCCCAGCCCCCCCAAACAAAAACCATAATCCAGCCCCAAAAATGACATAGCTCCTACAACCCCAATTATAAAAAATACTAATATGCCACTAGAAACAGCTATATCCACAGTGTGTGAAGCCAGTAGATATGGGGAGTGAAAAAAGGCAACAGAACCTTTATAAGCAGGTTCTAAAAGGCAGGCTCCCAGAGATCTGAGACATTCTAAAACACAAATTAAAAAAAAGGTTCAGGCCTGCCAGCAGTCATAAGCCATAACAAATACTCCATTTCCCACTGAGTATAAAACAGAACAGACACCTTAGATACAGATAAACTGAAATAGAAAACACTCCCCAGGACCAAAGCAGTGGCATTATCCCATCCCAGAATTCAGCTCATGAAACCTCCTAAGATCTGCAACATAATACTCATTTCCACCCCCACCCGCCCACCAAACATTGTGACACTCAGTATTCATACACAAAAGAGAAACAGGCAATGGGCAATCAAATACACACTCACAATAACCTCTAATATCATAAACTAGAAGCTGTAAAAGAACGTGGGCAGCAGAACCCCAAGAAGTCAAGACACATAAATGGATACTAGGCAAGAGCATCCAGGTAATGCTTGAAAGTCCCATATAGTCCCCAGGACCATAACAGAAAATAATATTAACAGTTCAGAGTGCCCAGTCAAAACAGTCTTTATATACATTGCAACAAAAACTTAAAACAGACAAAAGGTGTTGTGGCTAATGGAGTGTCTGCGGAGGAGAATCAAGGTCACAGAAGGTTCCCAGTGATAGTTCAGGACAGCACAAAAAGAATCAAGTCAGCAGAAAAATCAGGCATTCACCAGAGCGACAGCAACAACCTGCTGTAATAAGGAATAGAGTGGAACAGATGCTGCAAAAACAGAGCCACAGCAGGATCTCCATGCAATGGAAGTGCCGTATCTGAGACCTCATTCAAAGTAGGAACAGCAAACAAGAGATGAATCCAGCCAAATCAGCAGGAACAGTCAGAGCAGGGAGATCAAGACTGGGGCTAAAGTAAATAAGGCCTAGTTGATGGAGAGATTCCTCAAGATGACAAGCTCCCAAGCAACAGAAAGGGAGTGCTGCAAAATAAGTAAATGAAGGGGCAGTCATTCAGGCATTCAGATATTACTGAGGTGACTACAAAAGTCCAGTTATGGTGCCACCAAGTGAACAGCTGAGCAGCCCCAATAAAGTCCATCAGTCCAAGCCAATCGCAACAGGAAAATCATTGAAAAAAAAATCAAATCCAAAATCAAGAAAGATATCCAGCACTGTGTAGAGCAGAGTAGCAACCAGACATGAAAACATATTCAGCCCCTGTTGAAGAGAGAACAGGTCTGGATCTGTTCTGTTGTGCACTTCTCAAGGGATACGGACCAGGCTTCTACATCTCCTATCCTCCGAGAGATGCCCCCAATGTCCTTTCTCATAGAGGTAAGCTTGGTGGTTAAAAGAGATATTTCAACAGCTGTAGTTCTAATAGAAAATGTTCTTCTGTAAGCGGAATTGCAGCCAGCGTAGCAGTAGTAGCCAATCCAGATTTGATGCTGTGACTCCTGAACTCCTCTGAGGCCTTATCTGGCATCTGTGGGGGAAGGGGAATGGTGCGTCAAGCCTTGTTTCATCTCTGTGTATATAGTAAACATAATTTTGCCGAAAATACCTTAACACTAGCCACCGGGAAGTTCCTACTCACTGTGGAAGTAATTAGAGTTTCACAAATTGTGAAGTATGTGGTGAAAATACAAAAAAAAAAGCACAACAGGTAGGAGTGGAGTGGGAGAGCTGCTCACCCTAGCCAGGCATCACATGACTCCAATTTTGCTGAAATCTAAGTAGGCCACATCCACCACCCTTCCCTGATCTACCTCCCCGGTCACCCAGTCAACAAAATCTATTAGATTTGTTTGACATGACCTTCTTGCTGTGAATCCATACTGCCTTGGATCCTGTGTTCCACCAGATTCAAGAAATAACACAATCCTCTGCTTTAGCAGTGACTCCATTAATTTCCCCACCAATGAGTTCAGGCTGACTGGTCTGTAGTTACCTGCCTTTTCTAGGCTCCCACTTTTGTGGACAGGGACCACATTAGCCCTCCTCCAGTCTTCTGGGACTGCCCCTAGCTCCAGTGATCCATCAAACAGGGTTGTCAGTGGGACCACCAGCACCTCTCTGAGCTCTTTTAATAATCTGGGGTGAATTCCATCTGGCCCCATTGCCTTATCTATTTTCAGTTTCCTGAGTTCCTCTAGGACGCTTTCTACTGTGAAAGAAGTGGTGTCTACCTCCCTTCCCTGATAACGTTTGTTTTTGCTGAGCTGTGGACCTTCGTCTTCCCCTTCCTTCGTGGTGACTGAACAAAATTATTGGTTCAGTATTGATGCTTTTTCTATATTTTCCTTTGCACACCTCCTCTCTCCCTCCTTTATCCTGACAATCCCACCCCTGGTCTTCTTCCTGTTGCTGCTGTATCTGAAGAAGGTCTTGTCACGCTTCATTATAGCCTGTGCCATATGTTCTTCCATTCTTGCCTTTGTGCTCCTGTCTGCCTTCCATGCCTCCCTCTGCTTCTCTAGATACTGCTGCCTGTCCTCTTACCTTTGTGTTTCTTTGTATCTCCTGAAGGCCCCTCTTTTTCTTTCACTTTCCTGCCACTTCCCTCGTGAACCAAAGTGGTTGTTTCTTTCTCTTCTTTGCTATTTAACACAGAGGTTCATTACCTCTGCTATGGCTCCCTTGAGAATAGAACACTTCTTCTCCACTTCCCACCATTTATCCTCTTTTACCAGGGCTCTCCTGAGATATTCTACCATTTTGTCAAAGTTGGCCCATCTGAAATCTAGAACCTTTACTTTTGTGTGGTTAGCCTCTTCTGTGGTTACATTGAACCATACTGTCCTGTGGTTGCTGGTTCTTACAGTATGTTGCTGCTGACCTTAACATCCTTGACCCAGTCCCCATTGGTGAGCACCAGATCTAGTATAGCCCCCTCATGAATGGGTTCAGCCACAAGCTGTCTCAGGCACGACCTCTGCAGTGCAATCAGAATGTCTCTGCTTTTGGCTGTACATGCAGTCTGGGTGCTCCAATCTACATCTGGCAGATTGAAGTCCCCTAGTAGCAGTAGTAGTTCACCTTTGATTGTCATGCTGTGGATGACTTCCATTAGTGTTTTGTCCATCTCTTCTACCTGTGCCAGAGGTCTGTAAATTACTCCTGTTCTAATGTTGTTGCCATTTCCTGTCTCTAGGGTTACCCACAGTGCCTCAGCTCCCTCCTGCAGCCCCTGAACCCCAGTTGCTTTGATTTTCTCCCTCACATACCTGACCACCTCTCCTGCATTTCTTCCTTCCCTGTTTTTCCTGAAAAGTGCATATCCTGGAATGGCTATATCCCATTCATGGTTTTCCGTGTACCAAGTTTCTGTAACAGCACTATGTCCAGGTCAGCACCACCATCAATGCCACCAGGTCTGGGATTTTGTTTCCCAAGCTGTGGGCATTTCTTATATTACTCTCAGCATTGGTAAACTCCTTACACCCCTGTCTTCCTTCCTCCCCTTTTTGCATTTTGTCCTCTTTTGTTTTCTCCTCCATGTTACCCATGTAGGTTTTCTGTTTCATTGGTGATCCTTTGAACTAGTATCCTCTTTATTCCTGTCTCTTCCTATGGGGGCAGTATGATATTCCCTGCTTGGATTCACCTCCCCTCGGCTAGTTTAAATGGTTGCAGAGGAACCATTTAAACTTTCTCAGGATCTTGGTGCCCCTCTGGATGGATGCAGGCCATCTGGCTTGTAGAGTCCTTCATCCCCCCAGGTGGGGCCCCAGTCCCCAATGAAGTTGAAGGCCCCCTGTCCACACCAGTCCTTCAACCATTCATTGACTTCCCTGGTGTGGCTGACCCTATCTTCACCCTTGCCATACACAGGCAGTACCTCCAAGAATGCTATGGAGCATGCTACTTGTTTAAGGTCCCTTCCCTAAGTCCCTAAAGTGCTCCTTCACTGCCCCTATGTCCACTACTTTTCCAGCTAGGTTATTTGTCCCTGTATGGAGAATAACATCCAGCTCCTCCCTCCCTCCCTGCTACAGCAATGGCAAACCTTAGGATCACTCCCCCCAACCAAGCTGTGCCTCCAGGTAGGAACATTACTTCCCTTTCCACCCCACTGCCTGTCCCCAACTCTATTCCTCTCGCAACTGAGTTCCCAAAAAGGATTTGCTTCCTCCTCCTCTGGGGTCTCCTGCTGCCCACCCTTCGGCTCCATCACGGAGGGACTCTCTCATCCTCCTGGTGACTACATTTGGAGATTCTATGGTACCTTGCCCTCTGCCGACGGAGTATGAGATTCATAGTTTAACTGCTTGGGGATTAGACTGTGATCACCTTCCCTCATCCTTTCTGAGCCCACCATAGTCCATCCATTCTTACTGTGAGGCAACCATTGAGGAAGTGGAATCTGATTAGGTGGCCTCTGGGTGAGGGCATATGCCTCCTGCATTCTATCCAATTCAGCCTGGGGACTGTTGACCTCTGCTCTCAACTCAGAAAAGTGCCTGCATATGGGGCAGCACCACAATATCCAGAAGGTCCTCTGGAACACTGCTGCTCTGCACTGACTGCACTGCACCACTCCCATCATTGTCCTTCTTCATGTATTGTCTTAACCCTTAACTGTAAAACCTGCCCTTACCCCCTTAATTTTTCATTTCCTCTTTCCCCTGATTTACTGTGGTGCACTAACCCCTTGTACATTTCTCTCTTTGTGTATCACTTTGTGAGTCTAGCTAGGGTGTGTGTGTGTGTCTACTATATGGTTGTTCCTACCTCTTCCTGCATATAGTCAGGAAATGGTAATATGCTTTTTCTGTTCCCCCACCTATAAAGGGAGATGACCTCAGGATGGGTATAAGAAGTGCCTTCTCCTGGGTCAAAAAACAATCAGCCTAGTTATTGAGCTGGTCTCTGTGTGCTGCAATAAACAATTAGTAGACTGAGCAAAAAAAAAAAAACAACAACTAAAGGCAGGTGAAAAAGCACACAGAAATTTAAATTTAATTACCTGAAATCTGATTTCCCCTGAAGTTACACTGGACCACCAGGGATATTGGTCTTTGGGAGGAGGGTTGAACTCCATTCTGCCCGCGATTGGGCCAGTCGGGGGAGGATTTACATCATGCCCACGATCGGGCCAGTCGGGGGGGGGTCATTTACATTATGCCCGCGATCGGGCCAGTTGGGGATTTACATCATGCCCATGATCGGGCCAGTTGTGGGGAGATTTACATCATGCCCACAATCGGGCTTCAGGGGTGTCGGTCTCGACAGCTGCTGCCTGGCAGGCGCGCCAGGCGCAGTCGTCGGGGATTGGCGACACCTGCATGCTAATGGCATGCAAATGGGCTGTAATTAGATGCAAATGGCCCCCTGTGCGCCTTGCATAAATTATGGCCTCATTTGCATGTCACCCTTTGAATATTGGAAATTTGCATGGCGCAATGGAACTTGGCGCCACCGCATCTGGGTGCTCCACTCTGACCACTTGCAGTGACGCAAGTTCCACTGCGCCATGCACAGTGGCTGTGGCTGGGGGGCGATATTCAAAGGAGTTGCTCAATAGCGCAACTCCGTTGAATATCGCCCCAGCCACACCCCTATGCAACTTTTTTGAGCAGCGCAAGGGCTTGCGCCACAAAATGGCGCAGTTTGAATATCCAGCCAATAAACTTCAAGAAATCTAGCAGCAACAGCAGGTCCCAAAGTAGACTGACCAAAAGAACCTCAGCAACTAAAGGCATGTGAAAAAGCACACTTTAAATTTAATTACGTGAAATCTGAATCCCTGAAGTTACAAACAAAGAAACACAGAAACTTCCAGAATTCTAGCAGCAAAGCAAACCCCAAAGTAGACTGAGCAAAAGAACGAACTAGCCTACCGGTCAGAATAGCACTACAAATAGAGTGCAACAAAACATAGCATATTCCAAATAGAATTACCACAGACAGAGATGCGGTTAAATAGCACTGTTCAGTAAGTGCTCTCCAGGTCACTGTCAGTGGTACTGCGTGAAAGGACAAGGGTAGAGGAATTGGGGATGCTGGTTGTGCTGCTCCATGGTGGAGAGGACTGGGGCATGAAGCAGCTCAGCAGAATGGTGGTGGAGACTAGGGTTCTAATCCTAGTCTCCATTTATTTCTTCTTGTGGAACTTAATTTTCTTTTTTTACAAAGGGCCAGGGAAACACTATTTCATGGCCCCTCAAATTTCATTTTTCCCTTTTATCCGCTCCCCCTGGAGTAGAAATCTTTAAGATGGGGGTGCATGATGTGTCAGAGCCCCCCCATGGGGGGCGGTGGGGGCAGAATCCACCACACAAAAATATATTTTAGAATGATAGTGGTTGTCTCTGTAGTTTGTGACCACTGCTATTAGAGCTTTGTTATGCAGGATCATTCTGTCCTGCTGCTCTAATGGAGAACACTGTGGATGGCGTTGTTATTGACAGCACTCTTCTGACCTAGTGCCCAACAACTGAATGCAGGTAAAAGAGCACACAAAAATGTAAACTTAATTACCTGACATCGAATTTCCCCTGAAGTCACAAAGAAACACAGAAACTTCCAGAATTCTAGAAGCAAAAGCAGGCCCCAAAGTATCTTTATAATTTTACATACACAGCATTTTCTGAGGAGTGCTTGAATATCCTGTTTGTGTTCCCCCTCAGCCCCAGCCTCCTGTCCAAAGCAAAAGTTAGAAGCCCAAGCCAGTGCCTCATAGTGATGCACTCGTCAAAGGTAAAGAAATAGGACTCGCCATATACTGTATTGCCAACAGAATCTGCCATAGCATTCATCACTCAGGGCTCTGTGGTCCCTATGTGAAGAAAAGCAATCATGTCTGACCTTATTTGCTCAGCGGAGGTGGGGAGCATTTAGGTTGACAACCCTAAGCAAAAACCCACCACTGATTCCTCAATACTCAGGACATCCAAAAGCCTAATGTTTTTAATTTCCCTACTTCGTGCACTTTGCTTTCCTCAAACCAAATGTCTACATTAACATGTTTTTCCAATTCATTTCTCTTCTTTTTTCTGATAGTGGATTCATGTCCTCATTTGCGAAGGTCCTGAAGCAGCCTGCACAAAATGAAATAATTAGAATACAGGAATAATCTCGATCCAGTACATAGGCTCATCAGGCCTTGACATGCATATCAGCCACTTGTCAGGGAATGATCCTCACCCACCGTAATGTGTCATGTGTGTGACAGAACACTGCTCTAACCCTCCTCAGACTGGGGCCAGTGCTGCACACCACAACACCTTCCCTACAGCCTCAGCCCCTTCAGCTGGCTCACTGAACTCGGACCCGAATTCAGCTCACTGGCATGAGATGGCAATGCTCTGCTCACTGGGCCAATGGCTGTCCCTGCAAAGACATTACTACATTTTTCTAACATTTTGACTCCAAAATTGCAATATAGTCTTTTATGCCCCCCAAACATGACAGGTGTCATTTAAAAAATACTGGATGAATTGTCATTTCATACCACAGGTGAAAAAATCCATTTTGGCCAGGATTTAAAGAAAACCAACACCCATCAAATTCATTAGGTGGTGTTAAAAAAATAACTATGTTGGAAAATTAGTGGTCAAAATACAGAAAATTACCAAAGTTGTGAGCGAGCGTAGAAAATAAAAACATTCTTTAATAACTTTTTTTTGTTAGCCATTTGACCCCAGATTTTCAACACTGACTTCTACAGTATGTTCCTACCTATTCAACCTGCTAGGTGAACATTTTCAAATCTTAGCTGAAAGGCCATTTAATGCCACAGGTATGAAAACACATTTTGGCAATGCTTTGAAAAACAACAGTTGTCACTTTCTTGAAGTACTGTAAAAAAATAGCTATGTTGAAAATGGGGTCAAAATATTGAAATTACAAATGTTAGCTGTAATCATTAAAAATGTTCAATGTATTTGAATAACTTTGTTGTTCATACATTTACCTGCAATTTTCAGCATAGCCTTTATGACCATACTTCATGATCCCAACTGGTGAAAGGTTTTAAATCTCCCCTAAAAGCTGATTCCATGGAGCAACTGCCAAATCGCCTTTTGGGCCCAGTTTGAAAAAATCCACATAACTTGTTCATGAGGTGGTGTCCCAAAAGGGTCAGGTTGAAAATTTGGGAGAAATTATCAAAAATGATGAGGTTATGAATAAAAGTTCAAAACACATTGAAATACGTTAATCCACAACTACATGATTTCCTTAGTTCCCAGTCTGGTGTTGAAGAATAAAGACATATCTTTGTCCAGAGAGGATTATGAAGCTGGACCTCACATAGGTAAGTATAGGGTAGGGGGGTGTAGGGTTGTTGGTGCTGAGGAGGGGTCAGAGTAGGGTGGATGGGGAATTAGAACAGAGGCAAAGATATTGTGGGTCTGTGTTTTTTATTTCAGATTTAAGAAACTGAAAAAGGTATTCTGAGACAGTTTATTCATTGCAGGTTATCTAACACTGGATGTCAGGCACCCCAATATTGACTTCGTACTTGGAGGCACTGGGAGTGGACACACTAGCGTCCCAGACAGCTCAGTCAAGGGGGAGGTTAGACTACACCAAAACTGGGGATTGGGCACCTTGGTGTCAGCAGATTCAAGTGGTGGGAGAAGTACAATATGGAAGGAGAGAGACAAGTCGGCACTAGGGGTGGGTACCCCAGTATCAGAATAATTAATCTGAAGCTGGCACAGGGGACTGGGAACCTGGTGTCCAATTTAAATGAATAAGGCCATTGATGCAGATAATGGTAGACAAAATGTGAAAACGTACCTGCACACACAGCCACATTCAGGAAAAGAAGGACTTTGTTTGCACTGACACATAACCCCATCCCTGCTGAATGAGAAAGGGGTATGTCATACACCTGCCCTGCCATAGCCCTGACACCTGATACATGAATGCATTCTCCTATAATGAGCACATTAAGCAATGTCATCATAAAAATTCAGTTATCCTCAGAATGCTGATTTTTCTAATAGCACATGCTCAAAAACAAAACTGCTTTTGTTAAATATTTTAAATACTACCACAGTCTGGAGCTAAAACCAACAACATCACACACCTTGAGTGAAACTCTATCACACCTGCAAGTTTCTAATATCAAATCATCCTAGTTTTTCAGTTATAGGTGAGCAAAAAAAGGTCTTCATTTATGTAATGTTTTTTTTTTTTTGCCTCTGGTAAACTGATTGCCATGAGATTTTCAGGATCCACAAATACTTTCCTAAGGTCAAGTAAATTCCTTTCTCCCTTTCAGCAGAAGCCCCAAACAGGCTGAAGCTCTGGCTCTGGATCCCAACTGGCTGATCTCTGGACTCTTGCCATCAGCTGAAGCAAAACAGCAGAAGCCCCAAACGGGCTGAAGCTCCAGCCTCAGACCCCCACCGGCCACTCTTCTGACTCCTGCCTGCAGCCCAAGAGAAACAGCAGAATCCCCAAACTGGCTGAAGCTCCAGTCTGGGACCCCAACTGACCACTCTCTGGACTCCTGCTCCCAGCCCAAGTGAAACAGCAGAAGCCCTGAACGGGCTGAAGCTCTGGCCCCAGAACCCCACCTACTGTTCTCCGTACTCCTTCCCCCAGCTCAAGCAAAACAGGTACACTTTACACAGGGGAAGCCATGGAATTGAATGCCACCATTCCGATTGGACCAAATGGCCCTGGACATTGTCTGTGATTGGATGATTACATAGACTGCCACATTGCAATTGGCTCACCTCTCTCTCTGTGGCTTTTTTTGCTTGAATAACTGAAAGGTGCCGCTCCTTAGCTCAAGCCTGTGCAGCCAAAGTTTGTGTTGTAATCTTGTAATTTGTCATTAGAATACTATTGCCTTAGGAGTGCTATCATTCTGCTACTAGTTTAATGCTGGCCAGTTACATTTTATTAATGTATTGCTGATGCTCCCTCCTGTTTTTCCTTGTTCCCTGCACTCCACTGTTGCTCTGTTGACTCCTTCTCCCCTGTTCCCCGACCTATCTTTGCTGTTCTGGTCTCCCTATTCTGCATGGCAAACTACAGAGACTACTTAGCATTAACACTGCTTGTTCTTTCTCGGTCTCCTCATGGCACCTTTGGCACCATTTTCACTGCCCCCCCATCCTTTCTGTTACCAGGACTCTAGCTGCTAACCTTCTTAGTGCTTAACCCTTCCTCCAGCCCCCTCCCTTGTCCTAGCTCTGATCTTAGGTGTCAGCCACTAATCACCCTTCCTCCCACCTAGACAACAAAATGAATTGGAAAAGGCATTTGGAAACACAGAGTGCACAGATTACATCTAATGCAATCTTTTGGTTTGCTAATAATGTTGCATATTATCCATTTATGGGACTTTAGTGGGCATTTATAGCTAAGTAAAATGCATAACTTTTGTATGGTATGGAAGTGTGGGGTGAGGTGTGCCAAAATGTTAATTCACTGGCAAAGTTGCTGCAAAGTTGATGAAATTTGCATTTGCAGTTTGCAAAGTCTTCTCTGCCTCTCAACTTTGACTATGCCCCAAATCACAAAGTTTTCACTCAGGATGGTGGAATTTCATCCACAAAGTGTGGAATTTTGCCAATGAATAGCAAAATACCTCCAATTGTAGGGAGCCATTTTGCTCTTCATGGTGAAATGGCCTTCCTGAGGAGGTTGTGGGGTCAAAAAACAGTGGGGAATCTAAGAATGCATGGGACAGACATAAGCAATTCTCATGGGGGGGAGTAGGGAGAAATAGGCTGTTGGTTAACTAGGATCTGCAGCTTGTCCAGTAGGTAAGGACATGGGCAGACTAGGTGGGCCAAACAGTCCTTATATGCCATCAAAGTCTATGTTCCAATGTTTTTATGAAATTCTGTATTTTGTGGGTGAAATTCTGCACTTCACAATGAAATTCTGCACTTGTGGATCGATCTGCAGTTTAAGAATTGCGCTAAATTCACGGATTAATTTACAGAGTGAATTTAACCAACTTTGCCCATCTCTAGTGTGGGTTTACAGATACCTTTATTAGATCTTGAACAAATGCAGAACTATTTTTTGAGATCTGTATTGTAATTGTTAAGAGATACACCTTGTGCTCTCCTTAGAATTGAAACTAAAATGCCCCTCTGGAATTTTTGGCTTGTAAGAGTGCCATTTAATATTGAATTAAATTGTAAGTATGCAGGAATGGAGGTCACCAAGACATTGCTGGATAGATTATATTAAGAATAAATCTCAGTTTACTTGGTTTGGAAATCTAAATGATCTGTTGACAAAACGGGTTGAAATGTCTCACGGTAAGAATCTGCTTGGTTATACCATTCTAACTAGGTGAGTAGTGCAATTCTGAGATTATATGATTACTGTATTAGAGCACAAGGGACAGGGCAGTTCCACTGAGTTTCTCTAGTCTTAAGAAGTATAATGAGGTGACTGAGGTGCCACATGCTAATTATTATTTATGCTATATGGATAATGCAATGGACAGGAAAGAACTAGTCAAATTTCAAATTAATGTTTTGTGTAACTCTGAGGATAGTGAAGTGTTGAGGAATCCATGTTTACGTGAATAGTTGTCTACAGTATGTTCTATAACTATTAAATTAACATTAAAACATGCATTGTAGGACTGTACAATATTCAGGGGAAAATAATGAAATGGATTTATTCTTTATCAACACTACTGATACTGTATGCCAGATTCTATTGATGAGATGACATATAAATTAGTTTACTGTGAGTCTAAAACAGCTCTCTTTGCTGTGGCACAATTTGTAAGACCATTCAATTTAAAGTTTAAATTTAAATTTAAAGAGCTTCCCTGATAATTGATTTCCCTTACCCTGGCTCCATGTGATGATGGCTGATAAAAAATGTTGAAAGTCAGAACAGCTGAATCTGAATAAGCGACTGCATTAAAGGTACCCTAAAATTATGGTGACCATCATATTAAGCAATTCAGCCACTGAATTCAATGCAAAACACAGCTACAGGATACCTACTTTATCTATGTGAGGCTCCAGCCCCACACCCCATGGAGGACTGCACCCCCAATCCCCGCTATCTCTAAATATCCTACTCCAAGGTACTCCTTGACACAGGGGTAGGTTATAACATCAAAGTCACCCTTTCTACCCTGTCACCGCTTATTATAAGTCACCCTTAGTGTTTTTGGCATTGTGCCTTTGCCATTAATTATTCACCTTATTGCCTCTGCCGTATTGACATGCTACCTTTACCCTTCTCCCTCTACTATGTCCTCTTCCCTCGTTCTCCACATAAATTACCACCTTTCAAATTCCTCATCTTCCAATTTGAGTTTAAAGTCCAACCGCTATACCTATTCCCGAGTTAGGTCAATTGAGTGCCTTCTGTCAACTGGGGTATACTAACATACTGTCGAGACTGTATCAGATATACCTTTGGGTGTTCTGTACTATCCTGTCTGCCTATTATCAGCTATGAATGTTTCTCATATTGTACTACCTAAAGTTTACCAGAAAATGCTTGTTAGCTGCAACTGTTTCCCTCTCCTTCTTGTAAATGTAATTAGTTTGTACCTCTATCACCTCCTGTCTGATGAGGAGTCTTTGAAAATGAGGTTTTTGCTCAAAGGTGAAATTCAATTGTTAAAGTTTACTGATATTTATGTAGAAATTATTGTACTAAATCTTGGTTTGTCTGATCTGTGCTATACATTAATGCTTTAATGATATGCTCTTTGTAATGCATGTAATTTGGTAACCAAAAACTTTATGAAATTGCACTTCACCGGTGAAGTGTTCACTACATATAACACTTCACCCAGCAAAGTACCTACTCTACCCAGTAAAGAGGTGCTTTGCCAGTGAGGTGTCATATCAGAAATCTTTCAGATACCTTGTTTACTTTAAAATAATACAGAAAATCCTTTTTTCTTATTATCCATATTTGAAAGCTGCAACAATGTGAAACAGCAGCCTATGGGCAACACAGGTTCTGTGACAAATGAAGCAAAACATTATCATTATCATTAGAATTTGATCATACAAAGTTCCATTATCTAGAACCTGTATGCGACCGCAGATGGAATATTACTGTCAATGTTGGACACCGTATTGCAGAAAGAATGTGTACAGACTAAAGGGGTTGCAAAGAAGAGTGACAAGAATTATGATGGAAGGAGAAGTCAGGTTTGGCAATGTTCAGTCTGGAACAAAAGAGAAGTGCAGATCTGATTACCATCTACGGGTCAATAAATGATCATGAATTGTGTCAGAGGATAGGTATTGCCCTACAAGGACATGGCAGACTCACTATAGACTGAGAAATGGAGCTGCAAGTGTAACAGTTTAAAGGGGACCAGAGGAAGCATGTTTCTCACAGAGACTATTGGACATATGCAACTCAAATTGGAGAAATGTTATCAATGCAAGCAAGCTAGACAAATTCAAAAGACTTTGAGATAAAGGTGATAAGAAATATTTTTTACATAATGAACTGCCCTCCCAAATTCTTTTCTATGCAAGTTATATAGTCCCGTATGCTTTGACAATTTTTTGACAAGTAAATTATTTAGCTTTGGTGTGTGCTCAGAGTGACATAGAGCTGCACTCTCCTCAATAGTTGTTGATCTTTCATTTCAAATATCTAAGACATTTCATGACATCATTTACACCATTCCATGCTAGTCAAGTGAAATGTCCTGAATGATGTTACTGAGATCACAGAATGTCCTGGCAGTATGATAAAGAGGGCACAGCAACTGCTGAAGAGAAAAGTATTCAGAATAGTTACAAAGGCAAATTTAATAAAAGGGGTCAATACATGTAAGACTATTTGATAGACACAAAAATGGGAATCATAGTGCATTAATATACACTGGGATGATAAAAAACAAGGTGCTGCGTCAGTGTGTTCTCTGAAAACAAAACACAGAGAATACTGGATGGGCAACCCTGCAGAATCTGTGTGTTCTGCCGCAGAGGGATAGGATTCCCTGTGATCTCAAGAGCGAAGCTCGAGAGATCCTTGGAAATCATACCCCGAGGTGGCAGAACACAAGAGTTCTGCATGGGGTTGCCCATCCTGTATTTTATATAGTATATGGTGTCCCTCTATTAAATTTAATACTATTTACTGCTATCTAAATATATTTTTCCATGTTTAAATAATTTTTTGTCTCCCATTTAATATTTTGGGAGCTACGGCTTGTTCCTATGGTAAATTGTGTTGCTGCTGGGCTGAGTGTCCCTACATTAGCAGCACATGCTCCCATTGGTTGTTGGTCTTGTGTGGAGGGATTTACAAAAAATGACATGGCGACCGGACGGCTGGCTTAGCAAGTCAACAAACAAACCAGAGGGATAACATTTTTTGTAAATACTGTACTCTGATTCCAGTTATATCTGGTTGATCCTGGATAAAGAACTGCATCCTTGTTTAAAAAAATGCCACAGCCATCAATAGTGGGGTTTCCAAAAATAGTACCGCACTGCAGTTTCATTTCAAAACACGGCTCGCTCTTTTCATTCTGAATGAATGGAATGCTGTTCTGCATATACAGTCAGTACAGCATTCCATTCATTGTTTTGTCTGTGGCTGAACAACATTTCTGTATGGTGGAATTTCAAGTTAGAATAATGTTCCACTATACACTATAAAATGATACAGTAATATTAAATGCACACTGAAAACAGAAAGCAGAGTTAGAATCAACATTTCAACCATAGGCCTTCTTCAAGAATTATCTGAAGGAGAAACAAGCAAAGTTAGTGCTGGAATGATAGGCATGCATTTTATTTATGTATGTATGTTTGTATGTATGTACTGTATGTATGCATGTATGTATGTATGTATGCATTCATTCATTCAGTCATTCATATTTGTGAACTTCCAGAACAGCCTCATTCATGTAACCCATCTTGCTTTCAAGAAGATCCAGTGGGTAAATTATCAAATCAGTGCCAATAAATTACAATAAATTAATCAATGATGCAGAATCACATAGTCATAAAAACTACTGATGCTAGCACAGTGCATACACAAAATCAATTTACAAAATTCTATGGGCAGGATTCACAGAAGAGATGTGCCCAGTGCATCTGAGATGCTCCAGGGCATCCCGAAAATGCACCCATGGGTGATTCAGGCAGGGTGCTGATGCGCTGGCACAACCCCGATGCACCAGCACAAACCCGATGCACTGCATACCACCAGTAATGCTATGCAGCACATCCAGAGGGGCTGGGAGGGGGGAGTGTGCCCATGCATACCAGGTTCAGCCCCATTCACAGCCCAATTCTGTGTCTCAACCCCGGGACAAGTCCAGGGATGCGTCACAGAAAGATAAGTCTAGAAAACTAGACTTATGTCGGTGGCCACCTACAGGCAGGATGCGGCACTATGGGCAGCAGCACGGGTGCCCACCCATCCTGACAGTCCAGTAAGCCCCCCCCAGCCCCAAGCCACCGTACATTGTTGCCCCTTGCAGTGGTAATGGACATGGTGCCCCCCCAAGCCCCCCTACAAAGCCGCTCCCGGCAGCATCAACAGTACAGAACCTCCCCATGCCCACGTATGAATCTGCACCCAGTGGGTGTGGCAGTAAAGATAACTCTTCCCATCACCCGTATAATGCTGCTCCGGCACTGAATGTAATGAAGAACCCCTCACCCTCGGTAATGCCCCTCCTGCGGCAGTGTGCCGTGCAGTTAGCCCCTCAAGCACTCCCAACCCACCCCGCCCTCCCACTACAGCAGGATCCTGTCTGCGGGCAGCTCAACCCACTCGCTGTACTCACCACTTACACCAGCTGACAGATCTGTCTGGGAATGACAGCAATCATACAGCCTGACAGCCTGACAAGGAGGCAAAGTGTTTAGAGACATGGAGCAAAATGCACTTCAGTTTCTCATTCAGGGCCTTCAAAGGGGGCAGGATTCTTAACTTCTTTGATGGTATCATCAGGTATTTCATTCCAGTTGCTTGGGAATGCAATGCAGAAGGCCTTGTTCTCCTGAAACAAGTAGTCTAAGACCAGGGAACAAAGCTGGTAGGCGACAGTTATTCTAGTTGGTAAATTGTTAAAGTAAGCTGCGTATAATTGATCAACACATTTGAAAACCAAAGTAATCTATCTGTGTTCCCTTTTTTCTCCAATGAGAATATGTCCAGTTGTCTGTATAATGTGCCTACTGTATGTATCAGCACGTAAACTATATCAAGATGTTGTATTCATAGCAAACTAATTTCAAGCATTCATTTTAAAAGAAATTTCTAACCCTAGCACTTATATAATTATCAATATATAGAAACATAAAACAGATTGTAAACATTTAAATAATTCACCAGTAAAGTGTCCACAACATGTAATACTTCACCCTGCAAGTATCCAATCCACCCAGTAGAGAGACACTTTGCCAGTGAAGTGCCAGGTCTTATAGTCTTTCAGATTCCCTGCTTATTTTAAAATACAGGTAAACTATTCTCCACCTCTGTTGTACCCTTACCATCCTACCTCAGCCCTAGCCATGACAAATAACTACCAACTTCCACCTGTACAGCACCCAATGTCATCCTCCACCCTCTCAGCCCCACTGAGGTATAGTCATGCAATATTAGTCAGACTTAGTGTATTAATAATGTGCACACCCTTTTTCCACCTGTCTCAACAATTCAAATTCCACTCTTTTTGAAAACCCTGACCTAGGTAAAGCCAGTAAACTCCCCATCTCCTCACCACTGAGACATCTGATTTACTGCAGATGTTTTTATATGTATTGCTTATATGTATTGATAGGTGTAGTTGTTTTAATGTATTATATGGTTATCTACTAGTGCTATGGTTTCAGAATAACACTATTTATAAATAAAAAAATGATTGATTGATTGACCAAAGCCCACTTTTTTACCCCATGCCATCCTGAAAAGAACAGAGGAAGTAGAATCAAGTGTAGATAAACTGGCACAGACCCTCCCACACATCAACCAGCTGCAGTGTGAATGACTGAAAGAGTTTTCACTGATAGTAATCAGCTGGGATTTAGTGGTAAATTTTAATGCTTACAACAGGAAGAGAAGGTTTGTAAGTGTGCTGCAAGGATTGAAGAAACATCTATTTTAACTTTTGTTTAAAGGAAGGAAACTATACTAGGTGTAATTAGAGTTAGACTAAAAAACTTTACAGACTTGGCATACTACGAAATTATCTCACACCACTTTGCCAGCCAAGATTGTAATTGCTACCCTTTTACGTAAAGCAGCAGTGTTTGTTAGTTGGCAGAAATGTTCATCATATTTTTTTTTTTCACAAGAAAATGTGTTTCTGACATCCTTAGGTTTATAATCAGGATTTTTTGTTGTTTCAGATACTTATAAGACTACTTTTTTTGCAACTACTGCAATGAACTTCTCCCATCGTTAAAGATGGCAGCCACTCACAGTTTTTTAAATTTCTTCTGCCGAGGTTACCTGTTGAAAGTACATACTAGATTCATAATGTGCCTGTATTACAATAGTACTGCTCTATATTTTTGATGGAAAACAGCACAGTACTGTACTAAGACGCTTAGGTCCAGATAATTAAAAGTGCGCTCAGTATGTGCGCAATGGAAAACACAGTGCAATGCAGATGCGCCATAGAAAACAGACACCATATTCAAAAGATGCACCAGCAACATGCGCTGGTGCAAAGAACACTGAATATAGGAAAGATGTGCCACCGTGCAACCAGACATGCACTGGAGCAACCAGGATTGCACATGAGTATGCAAGTATGCAGAAGTCAGCAGGCTGAGCAAGTACAACAGGCAAAGAGGATCACAGGCAGGGCTGCACAAGAGCAGAGTGCCAGGCCAGCAGTGGTAGACCCAAACCTCAAGGGCACACTGGACAGGATGCACTGCAGAGGCACTGGGCCAAGGGCCACACAGGATGCCAGGCTGCCAACACCAAGCAAGTCACAGGCACACCAACCCCACCCTGAAAGCATGCCCTGTGGGCAGGCCCATGCAAGTGCACCACCACCACAACCCTGACAGGCAGCACCGTATGGGACAGTGTCACAGCCATGGTGCAAGGCCACAAGGCATGCACAGTGGGCAGCAATAAAGGAAACAGTGATGCACAGGGGAACAAGGGCCAAAACAAATTCAAACAGACAAGAACACAGGACACAGCACTGCAGTGCACATCAATGCCACAAGGGCAGCATGGCAGGTGGACAGCAGGGCAGCACAGGCAGACAGGTACAGAAAGTGGTGGTCTGCTCACAGTCAGGGGAAGATCCACCACCCATGGGAATGCAAGACAGTGCACACAGCATCACATCCCAAAGGACACAGCAGTGGGACAGGAGGGGACATGCCTAAGGGCACAACCCTACAACAGCAGCACAGTGCAACAGGCTGCTTGCAAAGGAGACACAGACACAGCTGTAGCAGGAAAATAATGATTTACTGCAACAATAAACACTGTTGTGCAAACAGGGCACACAGTAACAAATAGAAAGGGTTAAATACAGGGAGTGGCAAAGCGGAACAATAGGGGAATGGGGCTGGAAGGAAGTACAGAGGTGGGGAAGGTGGAACAATCAAAGTGGAGGAGGGCAGTGGATGTCCAAGAAACAGCAGGGACGGGGGGCCAGATTAACTGCTGCCATCGCAGCATGGCCCCACAGTGGTATACCTCCTGGACCAATATCTCAGTCGTCTCCAGCTGGTGCCATCACACTCTGAGCAGCATAGATGTGCAGCCAATGCTCCTTCACATCAGCTGGTGGAGGATCAGCAGGCCCCCATGAGTAGCTCCAGCCTCTGTCTTCGGACCCATGGCCCGGCCTGACCTAGGAGAAGGGACAGAACAGACAATAAGAGATGTGCAACAAGGAGGCCATGCCCACACATGTGTGCACACTGGACAGCTGATGCAGCCACCGGTGGAAATAACCCACAATGGCACATGCACGGTGGACAGAAACAGCAGACCCTGTCACATCCCAAAGCCAGACTGCCAGGCCACCCGGGGGCAACATGCACCCACACCTCCACAGTGTACCCTACAGTGCTGGTGCAAGTCCCCCCCAGGTGGGCTGTAAACACCCAGCAGCAGTCACACACCATGGGGGCCGCGCACAGACCCACCCTACTAGGGACAGCACCGGGGTGCCAACACACAGAGGCCTCATGCATGGTGCCACCACACACTGCGCAACATGGCACTGGCAGTTGAGGCAGGCACCTACCCAATAGTGGCCATGCATGGCAGTAGTGCCAAAGGCTGGACCACAACACCCAACACAGTCCCACACACACACACCATACACCATGCTGCACACACTCACCTGCCTAGCAATGCGCCAGTACGGCTGCAGCACCACCATCATGCTGATGCCTCTCCTGCCTTTTGGCTGCTCTGGCCTCCTGCAGTCCTCTGGTCCTGTGGATAGAACAGAGATACAGACATGGGCATAAGTGGCATGCCATGCACAACACCCCCACCACCAGCAGCATGCACACTGCTAGCACAGCATGGACAAGTACACCAACCCATCTGTGGGTGCTGGTGCCTGGCCGACAGCACCATGCATTGCAGAGGTGAGCATTGCAGCACCACAGGCTACACAGCACCCACCAGCACTGCCCCCCCGGGCAGCTGCACATGCAGCGCACCTATCAGCACAGCGAATGGACAATGTGAGCAAGCGCAGTGCAGGTGGACACCTACCTGGCTGTGGCACAGCCCCCCATTGCACTCTTGCCTGTAGCTGCTGTAGGCACACTGGATTAAGCTGTCTCAGGTCCCCATACCAGTGGTGGCACTGTGCCCCCATGTGCAGCACACCCACATGGCACTTCAGCCTCCACCTCCCCTGTCCCACACCTGGGACAGGACACCTGAAGATCATCTGCCCCAAACAGCTGGTCAGCCACAGGCTCCACCAGGACCACCAGGTTGCACATCTCAACCTCAATCCAGTTGAGAGCACATTGCAAATGGGACCTGGACCCTGGCAAACTGTACTGGTATCAGACACAGTGATAGCATGACCACTGTGGCCTACAGTGCATGCACGTGGAACTGTGCAGGTATGATGCGCAATAGGAGGCAGTGGACAATGGCTGCACAGTACAGGGATGCATGATAGATGTGCCCAGTGGAGGCCTATCACGCATTACTGCACATGCGCACCACATTACGGCAAGGCAGGAGTATGGGGTCATGCCCGTGACCCAAGTACGTGCCATGCATGACCCGGCACAACATCACGTGTGCACCAGTCATGCAGTATCTGGCAATGTGCGGTCGGTGGCATAGCACATCTGGCATGGTTGTGCAATGGAGCTAGGCAGTGCAGTGTACCCAAAAAGCACAGAATGTGCACATTGCCACATGCTTAACAGGGGAACATCACACATCACACCCAGCTGCATGACAGGCCATAGGACGAGCTGCCGCCAATGACGCACATGCGTACCGTGCAGCAGCATACAGCGCATGTGCTGGGAATGCACCAGTCTGTTGTTCCAGTGCAATCGTATTGTGCAAGGTGGAACTTCGCAATATTCAGCCAGTATATGCAAATAGCCTCATGAGGCAATACAAGGTACAGTCGAGCTCATTAGCATTGCAATACAATTGCATTGGAGTTCATTTGCATGTGTTGCTCCATAAAAGTGCCACATTACAGCACAGAACACTGACAGGTATTGCAGCCAATGAGGTAAGGAGCAACACATGTTGTGAATTAGCTGGCCACGTTGCCAGTGCTGCACTGTTCCAGGTTGGGCTGCCAAGCTGCTGACGGGCCATTGTCTGACTGTCCATAAGTAGCAAGATGTCTGAGATGGAGTGAGCTAAGGAGCAGGGCCTACATGGAAGTGCAGGCACAACTTCACAAAGGATGAGCAGCAGGCTCTGTTTGAGGCCTACCTTGATAGGAAGCAACTGCTGAGTGGTGCCATAGGTCACCCTGCGGGGCCGTGCCACGGGTGGGAGGAGGTGGAAACCTATGTTAATGCCCATGGCAGGCATAACTGGAGTGCACAAGAGTGCAGGAAAAGATGGGGATGAATCGTTGATGCATCAAGGTGAAGGTGACCACCATCAGGGCATCCTGCAGCAGGGGACCCAGCAATGCCCCTGTATGGATGATAGGTGATGAGATGATGGTGGCAACCATCAGCCATGCCGCCATTGAAGGCATCCCTGGAGGAGGATTCCAGATGGGTGGCAGCCCAACACAGCACTGTGAGTCAGTGGGTGTCATATGTGGGTGTGGGGGTGTGCTTCACCCAGGACCATGCAGGTGTGACAGCTGCAGTGCTGCATGCCCCTTGCATGTGTGGCATGCAGCAGTGCATGGTGCACATGAGGCCACTGTGTATGGTATCATCCACTGTGTGCAGTGGGATGGCAGCATGAGCAATGTATTGTGACCGAGGACCTGCTCCAGGGTGTGCAATGCTGCTGGCCAGCCCGGCAGTGCTGCCTGCCCAGCACACCAGTGGCACAGATGAGATCCACAGAGGCACAGACAGCAGCACAGCACAACACTGGTGATGACACCTGGGGTAGCGCTTGCTTGCCAGCCATGTGTTGCTGGCGACACCATGTGCTATAGCCACCCACCTTGACCAGCCTGGCATGGACACTGTCTGTGGCATGTCCACCCTGCTCTTCAGTGCTGCATGGGCGTATACTGTTGCATGCCAGCATGGTGGTGGTGCACATGTCCCCATCACACTGGCCATGGCTCTCCTTGCACATTGCCATCTTCACCACTGATACCACTCTAATGTCTTCCAGTGCCATCATGCCTCGGAGTGAGTTGCAGGATGCCACTAATGACGTTGGACCTGAAGAGAAGGAGCCATCCATGTCCACAGCATCCATGCCAGGGACCGTCAGCATCAGGGTAGAGTGGGGCTGCTGGACATCCTGTGCTTAGGTGAGGATGACACCCTGTCAGACCTCCTGCTCATCGAGGCCCTACCTGTGCTGATACTGGGGACCCAGGAGGGTGAGGTGTCCAACATGGATTATGACATTACACTGATTCTGGATGGCACAGGACTGGAAATGCTGCCCAGGGTACAGGGACATACGCAGGCAGCATTTGCCACTGGTGGCATTATGGCACCCATGCAGCCACACCCTGACCTTGGCTGCAGAGTGGCGTGTGGCACCGCCACTGTCACCAGCTGTGCGGTGGTCACTGCCGTGGATGCCAGTGCCATGGGGATGGCCCAGCAGGCAGTTGGGCAGTGGCAGCAGGCTGCAGTGGCCACTTTGTAGCACACCACAGGGGCTGCCGATAGGACACCTGCACAATCACCACCCCTGCATGGTCCCCTGTGCAGTGTCCCCAGATGAGGGATGTTGAACAGCATGCTGCAACACCCACGGCAGGTCAGCATCAGCCCCAGGATGTGCAATTCGCTGACAGGCTGGATGTGCACACCAAGCAGCTGCATTCATCTGTGGACAACCAGGCGATGCTCGGGGCTGAGATGCATGCATTGTGGGTAGAGCTGTGTCATCTGTCTGAGCGTGGGGACATTGGATGAGCCCAGCTGATTGGTGAGCTCCAGCAGCTGTGGGAGGCCATGACGGCATCACTGGACTGAATTGCCGGTACCATTGCCACAAGATTTGCATTGCTGGCATCCACCTAGAGTGGCAGGGCATGTAGGACTCCCGTGGTGCCACATCGACACCGTGGACCCAGCATTTGGTGACCTCAGCGTGGTTGACACCGAGCTCTGACATGGCCATCCCTGACACACCTGGCAGTACTCTTTGCTGGGCTTTACACGCCCACTAGGGCAAGGTCACATTCTCAGTTCTCTACCCCCACGAGTGTGTGTCTGTTACACCTCCAGTGGCTGTTGAGCAGCCAGTGGCTGCCACAGCTTGGGTGTGGCTGCCTATGTGACATTGGTGGCCGTGGCACTGTACAGTAGGCCTGCTGGATATGCTGTCCCATCCTGCTACCCACTGCTGTTGGCATCTGTGCACTTGGCTGGGCGCACCCATGTGCATGTGGTGGCACGTATGTGTGGCGAGTGGCACATCCTCCATGTGTGCATGCTGTGCTGCTGGGCCTTGTGGTTTGTGCGTGATAAGGGCAGCACTGTGCCGGCCTTGCCTGTGTGCTGGTGAATTCACTCTGATCCATGCCACGTCCAGCTGCACATGTGTTTGTGTGTGTGTGTATGTGTGTGTGTGTGTGTGTATATGTGTGCACACCCATGCCCACAGGTGAAGTTCAACTTTGTTGCATCCGTGATGTGGGAGTGTGGTTGTGTGTTTGTGTAATTCCTGTGCATACTGTGTGAATGAAGGTGTTACTGCATGGATCCCTGTGTGGCTGTGCACGTGTGTGTGTGTGTGTGTGTGTGTGTGTGTGTGTGTGTGTTTGTGTGTGTGGTGGTCCATGCATGCACGGCTGGTGTGTGTGGTGCTCACCGGCAGTTCCTGAAGTGCTCCTGTACAATTGTGGTCCAGTGCCTCCTTACCTGTATGGCCATCCTGGGGGTCCCTCCTCTGCATCGGTGGCTGCACACCCCCATCCAGCCTGTCATCCCCATCCTCAACGCTGCTGTTGCCCTCATCCACCTGGACAGCTATCCCATGGTCAATAAGCATGTTGTACAGCATGCAGCAGGCCAGGAATAAGCCACAGGTTTTCACAGGTCTGTACTGTAGGGCACCACTGAACCTGTCTAGGCAACAGAACTGCATCTTGAGTGCTGTATTAGCAGCATGATTTTGCTATACAGCATAATGTCTTGCAACATTATGACCCCATGCCAGTTGGGCGCTACATGACTGAATATAGGGCCATGTCATTGCAGCACTAAGACAAGTAGTCCCGAAGTAGACCTCAGGTTTTGAAAGTGCCAAAGCTCTGTCAGCAAATTTCAAAAGTACCCATGCAATTGAGTGCATTGGGCATGCAAGGCACTAAGGGGTCATTTACATGCTAAGTATGGGGCCATTTGCATGGGTAGTAGAGGTAGATAGCACAATGGGATATATCTTGCCATCCATAACAGCTGTAGCGATCCCTGCTGCTAGTGGTCCCCTTCCTCTGATTATCATCCATGTAATAAAAAGAAACATCCTGGTGGTGTGTTCTCACTTCTTTGTTTGCCACCCCATAACAAAAGAAATATTCATGGTGCTAGTGGTCCTTCGTCCCTCTGATTGTCAACCATGAAATAAAAATACAATTCACCAGTGCTACTCATCCCCCACCCCGATCCTCAGCCCTATATTAAAATCAACTTCCTGGTGCCAGTGGTCCCGCTATGATTTTCTGGTACCAGTGCCCCGATCCCCAGCCACAAAATTAAAATACAATTCCTCGGTGCCAGTTGTCCCCCTCAATCCCCAGCCCTGTGCATGACATGCACATGCACCCTGTCCTGTAAATAAGATGCACCCCCTGCCTGTACATATGGTGGCTGGCCGAGAGGATGTGAGGAGGGCTGTGCCAGTCGCTGTACGCTCCCAAGGCACTGTGGATAATAATACACTGAGTGGGGGAGGTAGGCAGGGTGCTGTGGGGGGGGGGACCACTGGATGCTGAAGAGCTTTTTTTTTTTCACTTCTGGACTGGTGATTGTCAGGAAGGGAACCACTGGCAGAAGGGAATTTAATTTTTAATAAGGGGATGAGGATGGGGAAGGGGGGCACTGGCACCAAGGATGTTTATTTGTAATATAGGGTGGGGGATCCAAGGGATGGAGCATCAGGGAATTTTATTTCTCATATGATACTGGGGATTGGAGGAGGGGACCACTAGCACAAGTGATATTTATTTGTAATACAGGGCTAGTGATTGAAGGGGGGACCATCAGTACTAGGGATGTTTATTTGTAATAGGGGGCTGGATGATGGGAAGAAACAGAGGGACCACTGGCACCAGGGAATTTTATTTTAACATCAGGGATGGGCTGCAATGGACCACAGGGATGGGTATGTTCCCCCAGCAGCCAGCCAGCCAGCTTGTTGGCTGCATTACCTCTGGTAGCCACTAGTGTTGCATGGAGTAAGAGGTTTTTATCGGCGATATTTATGTGGTGAAAAAGGAGAGTGCAAACCCTATTGCACCACACAACCCACTGAATACCAGCATGCACCAATATTCCAACCTTGCCCCACTATTTGTATACACCCTGGTTTGTGCAGACACTACTCCTGTTTACCAGTGCAACAGAACCCTTTCAGTACTGGCCTCCAGCTCGAAGCCCAGTTTGCACGGGCAATGTGCACACTCAAACTTCTGAATATTGGGCCACAAGAGCTTTTGAAAGCTGGCACTGTGAAGTGAGAGAAAGCAGTCTGAGTTGAGGATGTAAACAGAGAATGTTCTTCTACTGTATATTGAGGGCAATTACTGTATATGTACAGTAGATGGCACTACATTGTGTGTGCTACACCATGTCACACCAGAGTTTATGTGTTCAAGTACAGTACAGATGGGTGAAGTGAAGTTTTTAATATTTACTTAGCAAAAGTTTGGAAAATTCACAAAGTTCACATTTCACGAAGCCCACACTTTGCAAACTGAGCATTATAGGCAAAGTGGAAACAATTTGCCTGCAAAGTTGCTGAAATTCACCCATGAAGTGGTCATTTCACCCACTTTGCAGGACACTTTCTGAATTTCAATGAAGTCAAACTTGTTGACAGTAATGAAACTTCGTGAAACTTTCCAAAGACAAATTTTGGTCACTTTTCTGTAACTTCACAGGTGAAGTTCAACTTTGTTGCATCTGTAATGTTCAGAAGCTAATAGTTACAAAAAGTGCAGTTTATAAAAATATCTTTAATATCTTCTAAACAGACAGAAGTGAAAAAGAATAAGTACCTTGGTTGTGATTTGAGCCCAGGCCACACAGAACACTGAACATCATTCTGGATATCATGGGATCAAATCCCTGCTAAGACACACATTTCTTTCTCTCTTCTGTTATTTTTGATTCATATATGTGCACACTGCACCCTTGTGTATGAAACTCTTTGCAACTTGTTTCACTTCTCATTTGTTATGTTTGCTTGCTCTCGCAGCACACAAGAAACATTTTGAGGAGAGTAGAGTATTGCAGAGGTGTGGCAGAGTTTGGCCAGTCCAGCCAGCTCTTTCAGGGGCTCATCCCTTGGCCATCAATTAACAGAGAGGCTGCCGATAATGGCAGTTTCAGAGTGAGCGCGGGACTTGAAAGAAAGCTGCTGCTTCAATCATGGATAGTTTTGTCATTGCAGCAGCAGATCTCTTCTGCCCTCCTTTCCGGCAACCAGGCAAATTCCAGCCATGCGTATTAACATGCACAGTAATGTGCATGGCTGGACTTACGAGCAACTCATTTGCTCAGTGTGTCTTTCCTGGTGAAATAAATAAATGAGCCCACAGCACATAATTGGCGGCTCCTGCCACCCACCACCCACTCCCCCCAGAGCCGACTTGTGGGGTGCCCAATCCCCATGTTGGCATGTCCCAGCAAGCCTGAACATATATTTTTCCAACAATGGGGTGCCCAATCCCCATGTTGGCATCCCCCCCACTATTGAGGCACATTGGGAGCCCACCCCAGAGTGCCAAAGTAATTCTTTTGTTTTTCTGACACTAGGATGCCCAATCGCAGAGTGGGATGTGCCCCCCCATGCCCCCTATACTTCAGCGGACCTTAGGGTACCCAATCCCCAGGTTGGCATTGATCCCCCCTTCGCTAGTCTGGCACACTGGCAGCCCACCCCAGTGTGCTGAAATCCATTTTGTTTTCACCTGTAAAACAAAACAGTCCCATGAACTATTTTTTAAACATGAAAAAAAAAGACAACGGTCCAATGTCGGTCCCATGGCCTCCCTCCCCAACTCTCACCCTCCTCTGCATACCCCACCTCCCTCACCCCCTCATCCATACTTACCTTTGGAGGATGGGACAATGATCTTCTGTGGACCGGGAGCATGTCTATACTCTTCGAAGGCCAACCGGGAACTGAAGAAATGGTGGTAAGCCCTATAATGGCAGTGAATGGGAGGTTTTCAATTTAGGTTGATATCTCAGCCAATCTTTGGAGTTTTGGTCCCACATTTTCAACATGGGGTTCTTGGGACCCCACCTCATGAACACTGGTACTGCCATTTTGTTTCTGTGTCTCTGCGGTTGCTGTGCCAAATCACCTTTTGAGACTGATTAATGAAGCGACAGTGCCACTGTTCATGAGGTGGGGTCCCAAAAAGCCTAGGCTGCAAGTTTGGTGAACAACCTCCAAAACATGACTGTTACGAGCATGCATTGTGCAGTTTGTACGCATGCCCATAACTTCGCCAATTTTTTATATTTTCATTCCAAATTTCCAACATTACCATTTTCACACCTCCTTATGAAGAGTACAGTTGCCATTTTATGCATCCTGCCCGAAACATGTTTTCACACCTGTGGCACAGAATGGTGCAGTCACTGTGCAAAATCAACTTTTGGGACAGACTAATGAGATCACAGTGGTACTGTTCATTAGGGGAGGTCCCAAAAAGGCCATGTTGAAAATCTGAACAAATTCCAAAAAATGACTGCTTCACGAGCATGCATTACACAATGTCTACGCACGCTTGTAACTTCGACACTTTTTCAAATTTTCACTCCAGACTTTCAACATTGCCATTTTTTCACATCACTTCATAAACAGTACAGATGTCATTTTTCACAACCTGCCCAAAATGTTTTTTTCTCACCTATTGTGCTGAATGGCGCATTCACTGTGCAAAATCACCTTTCGGGATTGAGTAATAAAATGATAGCACCACTGTACATAAGGTGAGGTCCCAACAAGCCCATGTTGAAAACTTGGAGTGAAAATACCAACAAATGCCCGGGCGTTAGGGTTTCCATCCTTAACATCCCACCCTGTACAGACTGACAGGTGTCGGGGGTATGGCTTGGGGTCCTCTCAACTGTAATGCTCATATCATTCCACCCCACCCCCCCCCATCATGCAGCCACTGACAGACATCGAGGTGTGCCTTGGGGTCTTTGGCCCTAACATTGACCCCATTCTCCTATACTGCACCCTTCTCAGCTTATTTCCTTATGGGATGGAGTGGGCATAAGGGCTGAGGACGTCAAGGCACACTGTGACACCTGTCAGTGTCTGCAGGATGGGGTGAGGTGGAATGGCATGAGTGTTACGGCCAATGATCCAAAGGCACACCCCAATGCCTGTCAGTCTCTGCAGGTTGGAGGTGGGGTTTAGCATTAGTTCAATACTTCACTGCTATTCCTATTGTGCTTCTCTCTAACTCATGCAGTACCAATGCCAATACCAGAAAGCAAACATTCGGCATTGACAAATGCTTGTTTACATTTATATCAATGTGAGTTTTCAAGGGGAATCATATGTAATTTTTTGTACATTATATTTACTTTTTTTAAGAAAATAAACACAGTTACAATTGTCAGGGAATGCCAACAAAATATCAACAAGTGTATGCAAATAGTGAACATGCTGACATTTTTATGTTAAAATAAAATGAAGCAATATTTTCTGAAGAACAATACCTTATACTTAAAGCAGCAGTGCAAGAATCCAGTGAAAATTTTGACCTCTACTTTTTATTCTAGTTTAGATTGCCCCTTATCTAGTGACTTGTATAATGCCCTTCGTTCCACAGTTTGAGTCTGCTTTAGTACTTAGTTTAACTGTACATCTGAAATAATATAAGGAGCACTCCTTTAATATTGCTTAGATCTGGTTTTCACCACTATTCCCAGTTATTTTTGAACACCTACTGTACAATAAGGTCATGGAGCACTGTCTGCTGCATATTAGTTCATTTTCGTCACAACAGAAATTATTTTAAATAATTGATTTAAAAAAAAACAGCTAAGAATACTAAAGAAAACCTGATCCAAGCCATATTAAAAGGAGCGTTCCTTTTATTATTTCACACGTGAAAAAAAAGTACTAAAGCAGACTTAAATAGCGGAAAGAAAGGGTATCATACAAGTCAGTAGATAAGGGGCAATCTAAAATAGAATAAAAAAGTATAGTTCAAAATTGTCATTGGATTCTTACATTGCTGTATTAAAACAAATATATTAAATATGATTGTGCTACTAAACTTGTATCCATATGAACAATCAAAATGAGAAATAAAGTCAGTTTTTAAAAATTAAGAAACATTTCTTGTAGTGGTTTTCTTACAAAATCACTTGTAATACTGCTCCTTTACCTGTAGTGCTTGGTGTAGTATTATGGTTGTTAACTATACAGTATATAAATTCCCTCACTAGAAGGACTTTGCCCAGGTTTTCAGTTTAAAATACAATGATATAGTGTTTTATGTACTGTTAGAACATAGGTAGGTAGAATTCTTGATTCTGATTGGCTAAGGCAACCAGCCAGCTGATCTGGTGTCAGGTAGCAGAGACCAGGAAATAATGATTTCCAGTCTCTGGCTGCCTGATTATGTTCTAATATCAAAGTGCCCCATTGAATTTTCAAAATTTTCTAGTATCCAGTATTTTTCTTGCTTACTGAGCAAGAGTTAACGACTGACATCGGCCACCCTACCCTCCCAATACCATGTCTGTGACAATTTATTTTCTATACAGTTCAAAAAGCATTGTTTTTTCCTCACTGTTTCTTTTGTCCCTGTACCTGACAAGACATTCTCAATGGCATCTGATAGAGATCCTAGTTCACCTGCCACTCCAGTCCCACAGTAACTGGGATTACTGCCACATCTCAGAGAGTTCTGTGGCTCCCATTTCTCTGCTTCTAGGTTCATATCACAGAATCACATGAACACTGCATTCTACTTCTGGACTATGGGCTGGATTCAGAGAAGCCAATGCAGGATGCAAGGCAACTTGCGTTGGAATATATGGTGCAAGTTGCACTTGCGTCCTGCGTTACATCCTAGCGTGATTCGCATAGGCAGCCTGCAACATGCGGCAGGCTGCCTGCGCTCAATAGCACCTATGTGTCTGAAACCCCCTTGCGACATGGGGGAATGGGGTTTCTGGCAGCATTTGCACCTGATTCTGGTAGGGTGGCCACTACGTCCACTGATGGGATTCAGAGACAACCACCAGTGAACATCTGTCAAAGACCAGTTACACCAACAAAAAGGTGGTCAAATTGGTCTTTGCTGTTCACTGGAAGTTGCCACTGTGCCCCAGCCCCACAACCCCTGTGGGTTATGGACCCCCCCCATGTGCTCCGGGTCCCAGGTGTGGCACGCACGGTGCCAGGCAGGGTGTGTGTCACACCCCCAATGCCCAGACCCCCACACACAGACATTGTGATCCCCACCATGCCCTGAGGCATGATCCCCCCACCATCCCTGTAACCCCTGGTAGTCTAGTGGCCCCCACCCCACAGTGCGAGCCCCCTCACAGCCTCCAATACCCTGCCGGTGACTGGCACAGCCCTCCTTCATCACCAGGGCCAGTCACCACACACCCGCCGGGTGTGTGTTTTGGGGGGGTGGGGGACCACTGGGCCACCAGGGCAGGTATGGGTCCATGTTCTGGGGGGTCCATGGCAAGGGGGCTTTGGGCTGTTGCCCACACCATATGGGGCCTCAGAGGTGGGCATGGGAGTGTCATGGCAGCCCTTGCCCATCGTAACTGCTGTCCTGTGACCTGGCAGCATTCCCTGGTGCTGCACCCTACCTTGAGCAGCTACCACAAGTCACAGGATGCAGACAGCTGCACCCACTCTGGATCCTGAATCGGTGCACGGGCCAAGGTGCAGGGCAGGTCGCCACAAAGCTGCCATTGCCGCAGAGTGCGGCAGACTTCTCTGAATCCAGCCCTATGTGCCTGCTGACTGTGCTAATAACAATCCCAGCTGTACTTGCTGTACTATGTATAAGCCTAAAACAGATACAAATAAAAGTTACCAGTATTCAAACTGGACTTTGCAACTGTAGCACTACTGGCTATAGACTATATGTATGAGGGGTGAGACAAGTGTTGTCACTAAGAAAACAAAAAGCTCTCAGACACTGCAGTGCCCTCTACTGGCTGGTCTCCCAATAGAAGGACTACTTTACCAAAACAAAAATGACTTCAAATTATTTTTATTGACTTTTCTTTTAATCCTATATAAAAATGTTATATCTAACCCATTTTCTAAATGCAATAATGCCCTCCAGGGTGGGTGGTATTTTGCTATGCTAGACCTTCTAGGGCCTATAAAGCCCTCTGTCTGTGGCATTGGGATTCATTACACCCTTGGGTGATCAAGTATAGTCCAATGCCAGGAAACAGCAGAGCTACATTAAGGTGACCTGGGGTGCTCAGTGACAATCAGAGACACACTTATTTCATTAGACACAGCACTTACCCAGGGCATATAAAAATGATGAAGAGTCAAAGACTCTGAGGAGTTGAAATGTTAGAGCATTTACCTTCTTTTCCCCTGACCCCACAGAGTCAGTTGTGCTGTTTGCTAGTTCAATAAATGCATTATAAGTTGAAACTTGGACTCTTCATCATTTTTTATATGCCCTGTAAGTGCCATGACTAGTGAAATAAGAATATCCCAATACCACCCACCCTGTCAGGTATTGTGGTTTGTTGTGCTTCTTTAGCATGTTGCATTTTAGTAATTCATTTTTGGGCGGTACCCCACCCTCTGCCCATACCTGACAGAGGCGTCTGCCTCCCACCCACATGCCACCCCAATATCCAGGCTCCTCTCAGGCGGGTCACTGGGTGGGTTCCCTCCTCAAGGAACATGGTCATTACCCAGCTTCCCGCCTAGGGTAGGGCTACAAGAGCAGGACCTCCCCCAGTGGACACGAGTCTTCAGTGGGAGTGGTGGCAGAGGCAGGGGCATCATCTGTGTGCCAGATGTTTGTTATGTTGCTTTCCCTGGGGGTAGGACATTCAACGATGCCAGTGGGCATGCCTTGACATCTGTCCCACCTCCCATCTCATGTGGCACCAGTTCTCGTGGATCCCACCACCTCCACCAGAGGCCGCTGATGTACTGAGCACTCACCCTCCCCCAGAGAAGGAGAACTGCCACTTGGGTGCTCAATCTTTCTCCAGCCAGCCCTCTGACTCCTGGATCTGTTCCCAAACCAGGGATGTTGGAGTTGCAAGTGGACTCTTGCTGCTGTGCTGGCAGGCTGGCTGCAGCATTTTAGTAATAAGAACAACATTTTTCAATATCTTTTATTCTATAGTTAGGATCACTGGTGAGTTCTATATTAAATCCATATTTTGTTTTTCTTGCAGAATGATGGTTCATGGATTTGCAAAACTTCAGGATTTGTTGACTATGGCAAAATCCACATTGCTTGAAAGTTCCATGTACATTGGTGAAATATTATTAGTCATTAAAGTGTAAAAATGCATTTTTTTTCCAATTTTAAATGGTATTTTCCCTAAATGTTTATATAAATCTTTAAACAGTGGAATTTTGTGTGGTTGTGTGGGTTTCTACCAGGTCAATATGTTGTACGCTCTACAGCACATGACATGACCGTGTAGTAGGAATAGCGAGAGGGTGCAAAACCATGAAAGGATATATGCACGGAAGTGCACCCTCTCACTCTTCCCAGCACAGAATAAGAGTCCTGCTGGTCAAGGATCTGCCAAGCAGCTGCTGTGGCTTTATGGGATGAGCCACTGGCAGCAAGGGAGGCAGGCAGTGCATTTGAGATCGGGTTTCATTCCGGTCACAGACACATGGGATTTCTTTGTTTTTTGCATTTTGTGTGATCTTAACTGTTAACCCCTCAGTTAGTTATTTTAGTTGGGAGTTCAGGGGCATAGCCCTATAACGATGGGGTGGGGCAGAGCCTCAGCAAAAAGACTTTGCCACTGGCAATATATTGCACTGTACTGGTAGCGCAGTATATTGCTGCAGCATAAAGTCTTCCTACATCATGACCCCATGCCATGTGGATTGATAGGAGAGGATTTCTAGAGGATTGATGCTTAAGAGCTTAGTATGTTTAAGATATTTGAGTTCAAAACCTCACATTTTGACCATTGCTGGTCTGCAAAGAAGTTAATATGCTACATGACCAAGAAGTTAATGTGCTACATGACCAGAAGTGTTTCAGTGCTGTTCAGTATTTGTGTCACTATTTTGAGTATTGTAAGCTTTTATTCTCCTATAGGGACAAAATATATACAACAAGTTTACATTTTGAAACTTGGTGTGGGTAAGTAGTTTAGATCACAATTAATTCCTAGAGGATTTAGAGTGAAATGATTATTTAGTTTTTTTGATTTTAAGTTTATAAAATTAAATGTCATTGGCAAAGATCTGATTTAATGATGTTGATTAAAACAGATGAGAAATAAATGCTCCCTTTACATTTGTGATATTTTGTCGTTATCTGACTAGTATGACTAGTATAAATAAGAAGTTATTGTGTATACCAGTAAAAAGAAACTGCTCTACCTTCCTGAGAGATGTCCTCTCTGTTGTATCAATTGAATGCATGAATGAAGATGTTCTTGTCTCAGGCAAAGACAGTCATTCATTCATTCATTCATCCATTCATTCGTTCATCCATCCACCCATCCATCCAATGTAAATTACAGCAATTTTAGCCATTGATTTGAACCACGCATGCAAAATATGCCAACTATGTAAGGAACACAGTTAGCAAGATATATGCTAATCATAGGGCACGCAGTTGCTGATAACCAACATGCGGACAGTTGTCTTTGCTCCTTCAATGATTTTGTTATTTGTATCAAGTCTTCTCATTAAACCCCAGGAGCTAGATTTTCAAATGACCAGGGGACTAAGTCCTGTGCCACAGTCTGCCAGTGCTGAAGAAAATCTCTGCACAAGCGGACAGTTATATTGTCAGTGCATGCTCCACACGAACAGCAGGTGCAGCTGCAAAAGTTGTCATGCCTGGTCCAATCAGGCATAACATTTTGGCATAGCTGCACCAGAAAACAGCTGCAAGCTGCCATAAATCATAAAACTGGCCATAAAACAGTTTCAGCTTTGAAAATCTGGTGCATGCAGGAAAAACTGTGGCTGAACAAGTCAAGCCCTACTTGTTAACTTTTTCCCACCCCATGCCAGTTCCTGGGTGTTTTGGAAATCTCACCTCATATCTTTTAATCTCCTTGGGAAATATTTTTTTTTTTTTTATGGCTTATATTCAGTACCTAATACTACAAAACTGACTTTGTCATGCAAGCCAAGGAACATGATTCAGTGTGTTGGGATGCAAAGTCCCATTCTGTTGCTACAAAAGTGGTGTCTTTGAGTAGCAAGTTTGGATATGATGGAAACCACAACTGTGATCCTTATGTCCATCCACTCTGACACCCCAAACCCATATTGCCTAACATCCACACAGCATTATTGGTACCATCAAAGCAGATCCATTCTTTCAGTCTAGGGAGAAAGTTATTTTCCAGCAACCAACTGTATCAATATTTAAATTAAGGTACACCAGTAATCAAAGATGAGGGTAAACAGGTTGTGAGTTTTACAACTGTTCCTGCAGTGCAGTTATGAATTCCACAGTCAGGCACTGCACATCATGTACGGGATGAGGAATCAAGGGAGAGAGCTTGATGACAGGCAGAGGGATAAAACCTGTAACACAGCTGCTAGACATCAATATCAAAACAAGATTGTTTCTATTATTATGGTGCGGTAGCACCACTACTGTTAAGGATGAGCAGGGTTTTTTATGTTAAACCTCAAACTTTGCACTTTAATATCTTTCCAACCATTCAATGGATTTGCACAACATTTTGCATGCTCATTCTTGTGGAACAGTTCGCTTGACCTGCCAAGTTATATTTTGGTTGGATGTATCAATTCCCAGATGCAGATAGAAAAAAAGGTTAACAAAATCTCAGTTTTTAGCTGTTTTTGTCATTACCTAGCATCCAGATTGTGTGGAATTGTGGTCTGAAATTTTCAGGGTAGAAAGTGTTTCGACCATTCATGTGCCTTTCACTGGTTTGGTGAAAAAAATATTAATCTGTTCCAAAGTCATTACTTTTTTGAAATTTCGGTTCTAAGCATGCTCATTACAGTTATCTGGATAGCTGCTTGGAACAAAAAAAAAGAATTTGGTCCATATGGAAAAGGATCATTTTTTGTGTGTGGTTAATCCTTCTTTCTGAGTGAAATCTTTTTTTGTATGTTCACCATCTTGTTTCTGTTTTTTTTTTAAAACACACAAAAATGACAGCATGTACACACACCAACACATGTATCTTTTTCACTGTGAACCCGTTAGGTGGATTCTGAACTTAGTTTCTGGAATGACCCTGAAAAGTATTTTGTACAATTTTAAAATTCTTTTTCATGCTCCAATTTTCTTTTTGTATGGGCATATAAAAAAAAGATTTGATCCATATGAAAATATTGACTTCATACAAAAAAAAGAATTTGGACTTAATGTTTTACTGATTCTTTTTTCATCTACGAAGGCATTTTTTCACGAATGAAAAAAGTATACAAAAGCATGCCTTTTATGAAAGAAAATGGGAAAAAATATGTGCAAACTTTTTTTGTAATGAAGGCATTGTTTTTCATATACTTTTTCTTTCGTATGAAAAAAGAATGTCTTCATACAAAAAAATATTTGGACATTTTCCCATTCTTTTTCATATAAAGGAATCATTTTTGTATGCTGTTTTTCATCTAAAAAAAATTTGGACAGTTTTTTTTTTCCTATTCTTTTTTTGTATGAAGTCACCCTTTTTGTACGTTTTTTTTTTCATACCAAAAAGAATACCCTCATATGAAAAAGGAATGTTGGACTTTGTTTTTTTTCACATTCTTTTTTCATATGAAGGCATCCTTTTTCATATGGCTTTTTTTGTTCATATGATAAAAGAATGTCCTGATACAAAAAAGATTTTTGACTAGTTCTTTTTCCCACATTTGAACTTCAACCAGCCATAACACCCTCAATATTTGGACTTAAGGGACAATCTATATATAAAAACAAAGGCCTTAATTAGTACTGCAAGAATAATACAAACCTATCTTAAAGATTTATGGGCAATATAAAAATAAAACATGAAAATGTGCATAGGATAACACTGGAACTTCAACAAAGTAATTACTCCCTCAATGTCTGGACTTAAGGAAAAATCCATATATCAAAATGAAGGTTTTAATGGGTACTACAAGAATAACTTCCCCCTCTTAACATTTAGGGGCAATGTTAGAAAAGCATAAAAAATAACAAAATGCAAATTCTCATAGGATACTTTTGAACTTTAACAAGTCATAAAACAAAGGAAAGAAGCTGCTGTTTTGGCAGAAAAAGAAGTGCAGGGACATTTGGGCCCTGGGCTTCCACAGCAGTATATACATGTATGCATCTCTGGAGGGATGGAAGCGCAGGGCCAAAAGGACCCTGCATTCCCACATGTGAATGAAGATATGATTATACTATTTCAAAAAGTAAGGACATTTGTTGCAAAACCTTTATTAATGCATTAGTTAGGGTTAAATCAACAAAAGTAGGGAAATGTGACATTAGCATTCCCAACCCTAATGCCCCACCCCCACTCTGCAGAGAGCAAAAGGAAAAACATTACTATTTCGATCTCTCCTGCATTTTCACAAATCATGCTCGGCATGTGCCTTAGTGTTGTATGAAAGGTGAACTTATATACATAATAAACTTAAAGGTGGAGACTTTTTCCACAAAAGAAATTGTGTGTCTGTTCTCTAAAAGACAAATAAATGTCTGTTGTATACCCTAAAGCAAATAGTAAAATACATATTTCACACATGCGGTTGCACTTGTATATTAGATTTGAGTAATGTTAAATCCCAATTTTTGCATCTTAAAAAATTTGGCCCCATTCAACTGATTTATATGATATTTGAAAAAGATCTCTTTGTCCTGAAAATGTCATATAGCTCAGTGCAGTAAGGGAAAGTTCCACAGGTGCAAAAAAATAAAAAAATCACAATTAAGACTTTTTTGTGCCCCAATAACTTAAAATGTATGAAGATTTGAAACCTAAGACTTTCAGGTTTCATACAGTTGGGCCCAAGGTATGCGCTTTTGTGATTTTTGTGTATAGCAGTTTAGTAGTTTTTAAATACCTGTAGTTTATAAAATAAGTTTTGTTCTTGGGCATGTGCAATGTAAAAGATTAATGTTCCATGGATAGCTACATTTTTACAAAAGTGTGATGTCCTGCTGTATTTCATTATGTGTGTCATATCATATACGGTGGTGTTTCATGTAGTAGTACAGTATATGATATGGCACATAACAAAATAAGCTAAAAGTTGCTTCCATCTTTGAATGAGAAGCTTCAATCTCCTTTTTTAAAAAAAAAGCAGGTCCTGGTGGTCTAGTTGCCTCCCCAGCCCAATCCTCTTTTTATTAAAAAAAAAAAAACACACCCTGATGTCCTATGGTTCTATTTTGTTACTGTATGTGTGTTGCATCATATACTGTGGTGTTTCATATAGCAGAACACCACTATATATGATACGACACACATAAGTAAAAAAAACAGAAAGGTTTTCCCCTCTTGTGTTCTGTTAATTAAACTGTGCTACCCTGGTTTCTAGTGGCACCTCCCATCCTCTGATCACTGTCCCCCTTGTGTTTTATATTTCCCTGGTGTGTAGTGGCATCCTCTGCCATCCAATTACTGTCACCATTGTGTTTTATGTTTCCCTGGTGTCTAGTGATTCCCCACCCTCTTATTGCTGTCCTCATTGCTTTTGCATGTTCTCCTGGTGTCTAGTGTTACTCCCACCTCTCTGATCACTTTTCCCATTTTGTTTCATGCTTCCTGGGGTCTAGTGGCATCCCCACTGTCAGATAGCATTTCCATTGTTTTTCCTGTATCCCTGGTGTTTAGTGGCACCCCAACCCTCAGATCACTGTCCTTTTTTGTTTGCTTCCCTGGTGCCTAGTGGCACCCTGACCCTCCAATTACTATTCCTGTTGTGTTTTATGTTTCTCTGGTGTCCAGTGGCACCCACTCATCCTCCAGTCATTGTCCCTGCTGTTTTCCATGTATCCACGGTGTCTATTGGCAATCCTTACCCTCCAATCATGGTCGCACTTGTTTTTTCCTGAATCCTTGGAGTCTAGTGGCACCCCTCACCCTCTGATGCCTGTATATGTTCCTGAAAAGAAGAAAACCATCCCATAACATCTTTTTATTTCCTGAAAGAAACAAAACAGTCCCTCATCATTGCCACCATTCCCTCTCCTCATTCCAACCCTCCCACTGAGCACCCATCACTTAACACACCACCTTATTCTATACTTATCAAGTGAGGTTGAATGATGTAACCCTCTGTGGACCGAGACACGTCTGCACTCTTCAATGCAAAACCAGGAATGGAGGAATACATGTAAGTACCACATAATGTATTCCAATGGCATTTTAAACTTCCCTTCATATCTTTGCTGTTTTTTGAAATTTTTTCAATAAGTTTTCAACATGGCCTTTTTAGGACCCCACCTCCTGAACACTGTTGGTGAAATTTAGTTAATTGGTCCTGGAAGAAGATTTGGCAGCCACTGCATGAAATCACCTTTCAGGTCCAACAAATATAATTTCACAAACAGTGTTCATGAGGTGGGGGTCCCAAAAGGCCATGTTGAAAATTTAGTGAAAAATTGAAGACCCTAAAGAAATGGGAAACATTTTTAAACACATACTTTGATCTGTATTTACACAAAGTGAGTCACATGTGGGGATATACCAGAACAGAGTAGTATAAAGATCAGATTTCAGTAGATGACAGAAATAACAAAATCCAAGCCTTAAAATGTACCTACTCATTGGGTCCAGATAACACATCTTCTAAAATGTTGAAATTACTAGCCCTACAAATAGCTATTCCACTAAAACTATTATATAAGCAAGCACTAACTAAAATCAAAATCCCAGGTGACTGGCTATCAGCCATAGTAGTGCCAATCCACAAAAGGGGAAGTAAACCTAATTATGAAAATTATTTACCTTTAAGTCTTACTTTGGTGCCAGGAAAGATTATGGAATCAATTCTTAAATATATGATAAAACAACACATAGAAAAGAATAACTGCAGAGATAAGCAGCAGTATGGTTTTACTGCAGGAGGTCCTGTGTAAATAACCTACTTTGTTTTTATGAAAAAATATCAGCCACTTTGGACGAGGTATCATCAGTGGATTGTGTTTTTCTGGATTTTGCTAAGGCTTTTGATAAAGTACCACACATGGCCATAGTACAACTAATTGATAAAGGTGTAAATCACAAAATTAAGGCATGGATTAGAAACTGGCTTCGTGGAAGAAGTCAGAGAGTTAGTATGAAGGGATGCCTCTCTGATCTGCTTAGCATGACAAGAGGGGTGCCACAGGGCTCTGTTCTCGGTTCATTGTTTAAGATTTTCATATCAGACATGGACAGACTTTTAACAAGCTGGATAAGGAAATATGCAGATGATACATAAATAGCTGTCATAAATTCACAGGAAGACGCTGATGCACTACAAACAAAATAATACAACAGAGGTAAATGGGTGACTACAAGGGCTATCAGTTTTAATTCAGATAAGTGCTGTGTAATGCATCTAGGCCAACACAACTAAAAGATTATTTATTTTCTAAATGGACTTCCCTAAGAGAAGCAACAGAAGAAAAAGATGGTAGTCCGTGACCATAGCGACTGAGATTGAATGCCTAGAAAAATGGCTAGTCAATCTCAGTGACTGTGATCACAGCTACTCAGGGAGGAGGGAGACCGGATACTGCAGTTGGCGAAAACCATGACAGGAACCTGTGAGTACACACATGCATGCGCACCCGCTGGGGGGAGAATCAGTTGAGGGATGACATGTGGGAAGGGTTGCAGTGAGTAGCTGCCAAGCTGGATTACTGGTGTCATGGGGAGGGTGGTTGGCTGAGAGGTGTGGGGTACCTGGTACTGGTCCAGCATGGTGAGTTTTCTTTTTTTTTGCCACCTAGTGGCATGTATTTTGTCAAGTTTTTCACCCTCAACATGCAGCCCCTGAAGTTGAGAATCCATAAGTAGGGGTGCTGGGGCTTAGGTCCCTGCATTAAAAAGGTAAGTCTTGTGTGCCTTTTTCTCTGCGCTGCCAGCGTGCATCGCCGGAATTTATTTTGGCAATGTACACTTGCCATAATAGTGATCACTGTTTCTCAGTTGCTTTTATGACATGGAACTGAAAATGACTTAGGCATAACAATAACAGAGACATTAGCTTATGACAGCCACTCTGATAAGCAAATTAGTAAGGCTAAAAGGCTACTATGCACTATCAAAAGTAATTTTAGAAGTAGGGATGAGAAGGTGGTGATGTCATCATGATAGGGCATATGTGAGACTACTACTGGATTATGGAAGCCAGGCATGGGGTGCCATTACTAAGGAAATAGAAGATCAGATAGAAAAAGTCCAGAAACAGGCAACCAAAATGATAAATAACTTAAGGAACTTGTCATATAATGAACATCTCCAGAAATTAAACCTTATGCCACTAGAGATAAGAAGGGTCAGAGCAGATATGCTCTGATGTTATGACATTATGCAGGATAGTTACCTAATACTTGAACTTAACTTAAAATTCAAAAATGATAAAATGGGGACCAGTGGACACCCATTGCAACCGAGACCAAAAAGATTTTTTACAAACAAGAGAAAAGCCTACTTCACACAGAGGGTGGTCAATCCTCGGAATAGTTTACTTTTAGAGATTATAATCATTAAAGACAAAAAGCAGTTTAAGAAAAACCTAGACAACTAAATACTTGCTGGAAACAGATTGTGTTATTATGGGTAAACGGAAGGAGCCCAAATGGGAATACTACCTTCTTGACTCCTAAAACTTTAGTATGAACCTTAATAAGTGGTGAAAGAGGGATTACAGTCAAGCTAGGGTGAACTTTAGAGCAATGCTGTAGTCAATGTCACCAAAGTAGAATATGGGGAGAATCATCTTCAGGATGATCACTCTGTGGCAGAAAATGGGCTATTCAATTTATTCTAGTGGATGATATCCACATGCACCACGGAATCAAGGTGATGGTGCACCTAGACACCAAGGTGCTTAAAGGAGGAGAAATCCTCAGTCACAAAACCATCAAAGGTAAACCATTAAAGGTATAAAAGAAAGGGAAAGGTGTGAGCCTAAAAAATCCTCTGCCTAGTGCCAAAGTCATACAGACTTTTATTGGCACCTGGGGTCAACTGATTGGCTAAGGACCAGTGCTGGCTGCTGTTAAAGTCCAGTTGGATCCATGCAGTGAGGTCAGGGAGGAGGAGGAGGAGCAAGAAGCGCTGAGTACAATATCATATGCATACATATGTATCAGAAGCAAAAGCGCATGCAGCAGGGAGGTTATTCAGGAAAATGGAGAAAAAATGGTTTAAGAACAGACACTTGGTGCACACCTGAGCAGATAAGAAGTGATAGGTGGGGTAAGAAATCTTCAAATCAGACAACTTGTGTCCTGTACTCAAGGTATGTATGTATGTATGTATGTTTCTGTCTATATATTTCTATTTATATACATGCATACACACATAGACACATATAAAATTGCAAATAAATGACATTAATGAAGACATTAGTGTTGAACAACTCAAAATGCACATTTGGGAATGAAAAACATTAGGGTTTTGAGTTGTCCCTGGAGTATTGCAAATTACTAATGGCATCTTCCTTGGGGTTGTCAACCCTAATGCCACCCCTGTACTCCCCAGCCCATCCCTTAGATACAGAATGAGACTGTCCTACAAAGTTAGATATGCTAGTATTGAGTTATAGGCACTGTATACTACCCCCCCCCCCCATAGATATTCAGTAGGCTGAAACCAACCCCATCCCCATGGGTCACATTTTCCTCAAAAAAGCTGGTGCCTGACCTTGTATATATTAATAATACTTGGAATCTCTAAATAAGTGCGTTAATGGGCAAAATGTATTTTTACTGTGCTTGATATGTTACATCTTTTCTTATAAAAATGTATCTTTTTCTCTCTTTCTTCAAGCCATTTTCATCAGTGGTACATGAACTGAATAGAAGCAGATCTCCCAGGGCATTTTATCCATCCTCCACAAATCTAAAGGGGAGATGGCCAGGAATAAGAATAAGCTCTGAATGAAAATTCTCACTTTTCTTTACAACTGAGGCATTCTTTCCAATGGGGATAATATCTGTACATTACTTGCTTGCTAAGATAAATAATAGCAGACTTGTACATTATTCTCTTAAACCATTGAAATATTTTTCTTCACATTGCATCTGCTTTAATGTTAATACCTTCAAAATTAACTAGAAATAAGTCCTCATGGCTTAAAACCTTTAAATATCACATGTGTGAATTAATTGCATGTTGTAGTCTATGGTCTGGATATTCAGACTGCATAGGCAGGGACACAAGCCTAGGCTCGGCACAACTGGGCTGTGTCAGGGCATGGACCAGGCGATATTCAGCGGTTGCTGCGCCATGGCTCAGCACCCTTGAATATGGCACTGGGGCACACACACTGCACACGGCACAGTGTCACTGCACCAGTGCAAGTGACAGAAGGGGAGGGGGATGCGCCAGCACAAGTGCAGTTGCGCTGGAGTGCGTCAACTGTGATATTCAGCCCTGGGCATGCAAATGAGGCTATTGTACATACCGAAGCGCAAACGGAGCCATTTGCATGTCATTATGGCCCCATTTGCATGTGGTGTGCCAATCCCTGGCGACTTGCGCCTGGCACCCTGCCAGGCTGCAGACGTTGGGGGCCGACACCCTGCAGACCAATGGCGGTTCCCACTCCCGTTCGCCCGATCATGGGCATATGTATTAAACAGGTCCATGGTGGACCAGTGGTGAGTCCCCTCTCTGCCCAATGTCGGGCAGATGTAGAAGAACTTCCTGGTGGTCCAGTGGACCACTCTCCATTGCCCGATCACAGGCATATGTAGATGAAATCCCTGGTGGGCCAGTGGACTGCTCTCCATTGCCTGATAATGGGCATGTGTAAAAGAAAGTTCTTGGTGGTCCAGTGGAAACCCCCCCAGTGCCTGATCGCGGGTGGAAATAGCGAAAGACACCTTAGTAGACAAGTGGTACCCCCCTCCCCACCTGCCCACTGAGGTCTCCTGCCACCCAACACCCCCCCCAGTCAGCGGTGGGTGGCAGCACCCTGCCCGCATGCCACCTGGCATTAATTCACACATCGGGCCTGTGTAGTACAGTATGGTCTGCACGCCCTTTGGCCAAGGGACTTTCTTTTACACATGCCCACGATTGGGCAATGGAGAACGATCCACTGGATCACCAGGGACTTTCTTATACATACATCCACGATTGGGAGATGGGGAGCACAATGCTCCCAGGGCAGGGAGCTTGTGGACAGTGTTGTGGGTGGGAGGGTGGCCAACCATGGCTGGTGGCTGCTGCGTTGAGCCCTGCAATATGGCAGTTCATCTGTGGGTGGCCAGAACTTGTTCTTGGTTTTACCAGGCACAACTTTGTGCCCCCCTGAGTGGCACAAGGTGGAGTTGTGCCAGCATATGCACCACACATCCCGGGCTGAATATCGGGATGTGCTGCATATGCATGGGCATGCCCTGCACTTACGCCGCGCAATACTGATGCAGCCCAGCGCATCAGGTGTTGCCAGCACAACTTGCCCCTTTGAATATCATGCCAGGGATAAGAATGAGTTAGCGATGGCGCAACCCCTGTTGGCCCATGTGCAACCTTTTGAATATCCAGGCCTATATGTTTACCAATAAGTTGTCTAAACTAGTGAAACCTGTATACAGCTCTTTGAAACTTATTTGTATATTATAATGTAGAAACACAGAAACAGAGAAACATACTATAGACAGCAGATGAAGACCTCTTGCCCACCTAGTCTGCCCAATTTTCCTTAACTACTGTGCCACTGCAAACAATACTTGATCTCCGGTCATCTCCTCCCCTTGTAATATTCCAATGTCTTCTTGTATCTGTCACATATATGCATGAGTTCTGAAACTGTTTGGCACCACTACCTCCACTGTGAGGCCATTCCAGGTGTCCACCACCCTCTCTGTGAAGAAGTACGTCTTCACAATTTCTCGAAGTCTCCTCCCCCTCCAGTTTTATAGCGTGACCCGTTGTCCTCGGGTTTTTGTATGGAAAATGTTTCCTTCCTATACTTTATTAATGCCTGTTAAGTATTTGAAGTTTCTATCATATCCCACTTTCCCTGCTTTCCCTTGAGAGCACATTTAGTTCTTTGAATCTCTCCTCATAGGGCTTTTGAGGCAGGCCCTGCATCATTTTGGTTGCCCTCTTTGTACTGCCTCTACCCTAACTATGTCCTTCTGAGGTGGGGCTTCTAGAGCTGGATACAGTATTTGAGGTGGGGTCTTAGCAGTGATCTGTACAGAGGTGATATTACCTTCATCTTAATACTTGTGATACCCCTCCCTATGCACCCGAGCATCCTGCTAGCCTTCCTCACTGCCTTTTCACTCTACCTGGCTACCTTCAGGTCATCAGAAATGATTACCTCCAGGTCCCTTTCTTGTTTGGAGATTGTCAGTACCTCCCCCCCAACTGGTACATAGCCACTGGGTTTCTGTGATCAAAGTACATGATTTTGCACTTTATTGTACTTTACTGCATTGCAAAGAAATCCATATTCCAAAAGCTGACCATTCTTTCAACTTTTTCATATCATCTGTCATTTTTTCCACCCACCCCCAGTGTGTCCACCCTGTTGTAGATTTTTGTGTCATTCACAAACAGGCACACTTTCCCCTTCTAGCCCTTCTGTAATGTTGCTAATAAAGCACTAAAGAGGACCTGGCCAATGCTTAGCTGAGGCACCCGGCTGGTCACCTTGCCTTCTCCAGAGTGGACTCCATTTACTACCATCTTCTGACTCCTGTTGCTTAACCAATTTCTTACCCAGTTTAGAATTTTCTGACCCACTCCCAGACAAACCATCTTGTTCACCAATCTTCTATGTGGAATGGTGTGTAAGGACTTACTGAAATATGGGTAGGTCACATCTACTGCTCCTCCCTGATCCATTTAATTGGTCACTCAGCCAAAGAACTCGATCAGGTTTGTCTGGCAAGGCCTCCCTCCTGTGAAACCATGTTGCCTCGATCCTATAATCCAATGGTTACAAGGTATTCCACTATCCTTTCCTTCAGTAGTGCTTCCATTACTTTATCCCCTAGTGAATTCAGGCTGACAGGTCTGTAATTTACTGCCTCCTCCATTTCCACTTTTGTGAAGTGGGGCAACATCTGCCCTCCTCCAGTCCCTCAGAACCTCACTTATTTCTAGTGATAAGTTAAACAGAGCTGTCAGAGGTTCAGCCAGCACCTCCTTGAGCTTCCTCATTATCCTAGGGTGAACCACATCATGTCCCATTGCCCTGTCCAGTTTTGATTGTGCTAGTACCTTGAGAACTTTCTGCTCTGTAAAAGGACCAGTGTCCACCTCCCTACCAATTTTGCTCTTGTCCCTTATCTTTGGCCCATCACCTACCACTTCTTTTGTAAGTACTGAACAAAAGTATTTGTTCAATATGTCTGCCTTCTTTTTGTCCTCCTCCTTACAAAACCCATCCTTCACTTTTTATCCATACTATCCCCCCTTTGGTCTTCCTCTTCTCGCTTATACATCTAAAGAAAGTTGTCTCCCCTTTTTTATTGATTGGGCAATATTCTCCTCTGTTTGTGCATTCGTCTAACTGCCTTCCCTGCCTCCCTTTTGTGCTTATGGTATTTTTCTTATCCTACTCCTTCTGGGTCTTTTTGCACTGTCTGAACACTAGTTTTTTTGCCTTTACTTTTTCTGCTACTTCTTTAGAGAACCATAGAGGTTTCCCTTTTCTCTTGTCTTTGTTAACCTGCATGATGCAGAGATTTGCTGCTTTATAAGTGCTCCCCTTTATTGTTGCCCATAGCTCCTCCACTTCCCTCAGATCCTCTATCCATGATAGGGTGTCCCCGAGGCATGCCCCATTTTCCTGAAATCAGCCCTCCTGAAGTCCAGGACCCTCATCTTAGTGTGGCTTGGTTCTGGTTCAGTCCTTTTATTGAATCACACTGTACGGTGATCACTGGACCCCAGGTTCTCACCCACCATGACATCAGCAACACTGTCCCCATTTATCAGTAAGAGGTCCAGTACTGCCCCCCCCCCGAGTAGGTTTCTTAACTAACTGCCTCAGGAATGCCACCTGAAGGGAGTCCAAGATGTCCCTACTTCTGATTGTTGCTGCAGCTGGTAGGCGCCAATCCATATTTGTAGATTTAAGTCCCCCACCAGCAACACCTCCTCCTTGCATGCCATCCTTTGGGTGGCTTCCATCATATTCATATCCACCTCTCCCCCTTTGCTGGAGGTCTGTGGATTGCGCCAGTGTGAATAGTTGCCCCGTTACGTGTTTGAAGGGTGACATCCAGTACCTCAGCTCCTCCCTGCTCTCCCTGTATTTTTGTGGCTTTTATGCTGTCACTAAGATAAAGAGCCACCCCTCCCCCTTTTTTACCTACCCTGTCCTTTCTAAACAGAGTATAACCTGGAACGGCCACATCCCAGTCCTGGTTATCTTTGCACTAGGTCTTGTTAATTGCAAGGATATCCAGATCTGCTTCCACCATGGTGGCGTCTAGGTCTTCAATTGCACAAATGGCTCTCCAGATTGTGTTGCCACCCCCACCCTTTTTGTTTCATATTTGCTCAACTTTGTTTTCTCCATAGAAACATAGATTTTGATGGCAGATAAGGACCACTTGGTCCACCTAATCTGCTCATTTTCCCTACCTGTTTCATATACCATAGATCCTAAATGATCTGTGGCTTACCATTTCTTTTGCTAGAGTTCCTTTATATCTGTCCTATGCATTTTTGAATTCCCCTACCATTTTTGCCACTACAGTCTCTCCTGGAAGGCTGTTCCATGGATCTACCACCCTTCCCAATGAAAAACTACTTTCTCACATTACCCTTAAGTCTACTCATGTTTATTTTCATATTATGTCCCCTTCTTCTTGAGCTTTTTTTTCTGAAAGATGCTACCCTCTTGTACCTTATTTGCACCCTTTAGGTATTTGAAAGCCTCTATCATACCCCCCCTCTCTTGCAGGGAATACATATTGAGGTCCTCCAGTCTCCCTTTATATGACTTTTGGAGCAGCTCCTGCACCATTTTTGTCACTCTTCTCTGAACTGCTTCTACTCTGTCTATGGCCTTCCAAAAATGTGGCCAACAGAACTGGACACAGTAATCTAGATGAAGTCTCAGCAATGTTCTATCTAGGGGCATCACTGCCTCCTTCCTTCTGCTGGAGATACCGCTCCCTAGGCACCCCAGCATTCCACTGGCTCTCCCACAGGCTTTTCACATGTTCGGTAACCTTTAGATCATCAGATATGATTACTCCCATGTCCTTTTCCTGTTTAGTGACCGTCAGTACCTCCCCCCATCATGTACTCCTCCCGCATTTGTGTGCCCCAAGTGCATGATCTTGCACTTCTTTGCATTTAATTTTAGCTGCCACACCCTTGACCACTCCTCAAGACTGTGTAGGTCCCTTCTCATTTTCTCTACTCCATCTGGAGTGTCAACCCTCTTACAGATCTTTGTGTTGTCTACAAAGAGACACACCTTCCCTTCCAGACCCTCTTCAATGTTGCTTATGAAGACATTAAAGAGGACCCTTGCTTTCATGTGGTTTGACTCTTCTGCTGTTCTCACATTGAACCCTACCATATTGTGATCATTTGATCCCAGATAGCTCCCCATTTTTATGTCTGTAATTCTGTCCCCATTAGTGAGTACCAAGTCCAAAGTGGCTCCCTCTCAAGAGGGGTCCGTCACTGGCTGTCTTATGCATGCCCCCTGCATGGCTTCCAGGATGTCTCTGTTCCTGGCTGAGGCTACAGCCTGGTTGCTCCAATCCACATCCTGCAGATTGATTCTCCTTCCAGCAGCACCTCCCCTTTAGCTGGTATTCTGTGGATGGCTTCTGCAAGTACCATGTCCAGCTCTTTGCTTGTGCAGGATGTCTGCAGATCACACCAGTGCAAATGGCAGTGCCATGTCCTGTCTCTAGGGTGATCCACAGTGCCTCCATCTCTCTCTCTTCATTCCCTCTATTTCAGTTGCCTTAATTCCTTCCCTGACCTAGATAGCCATTCCTCCTCCATTTTTACCCACCCTGTCCCTCCTGAATAGAGTTTAACTTGGTATTGTCATATCCCAGTCATGGTTCCATGTGAACCATGTCTCAGTAACAGTAACAAGTGTCCAAGTCCACCTCTTCCATCAGTGCCACTAGGTCCAAGATTTTGTTTCCCAGACTGCCGGCGTTTGTGCACATGGCCTTCCAATTTTTACTGACTCCTCTCCTAATAACTACTCTCCTATCTCCATGTCTTTCCTCCATACCCCTCTTGTCCTTACTCTCATTCTGCCTTTTCACTGTATTTTTACCTATTTTGGTTTTAGTTATCTTTGGCGATTTCTCAGCCTTGGGATCCTCTCTGTCATCTGTATCATGGGGGGGGCAGTGTTTGTTTCACCCAGCTTATTTCCGTCACCCCCCCATGACTAGTTTAAATGTTTGCTGATGAAACATTTAAACTTCTCACGAGGATCCTGGTTCCCCCCCTGGATTGATGCAGGGCATTGCCCCTGTACAGGCCAGCATTCCTCCAGGTGGAACCCCAGTCCCCAAGAAAGCCAAATCCCTCCACTTCACACCAGTCCTTCCTCCATGCATTGAATCTCTTGGTGCAGAGTGCCCTGTTCTCCCCCTTGCCCTTGACAGGTAACACCTCTGAAAAGGTTACAGAGCATGACACCTGTCTAAGACCCTCCCCACCTATCTGAACTTCCCCTGCACCACCCAAGCCTCACCACTTGCCAGGTTATTTGTCCCCAGGTGGACAATGACATCTAGCTCACCCTCCATCCTGCTGTCCATCCCACCAAGCCATGGCTCCTGGTAATACTTTATCTATCTTATTATCAGTCTTGCTTTCTGTCCTCTGGATTTCTGTTAAATGGTTCATTTGGAGTTTCTTTCCCCCAGGATTCCCCTTGTTGTCCTCATTTACCTGTGGGGGGGCAGTTTATGTCTCCCTTTGTTACATTCCTGCCACTACCACACAGGAATCTGTGAATGCTTGTTATCTAATTAAAATCTAGAGCCCCTACCAAATAGTTTTGGGATTGCATCTCTCAGGTGAAAAAAACGGTGGAGGTGTCCACTGCTGAAATCTAGCCCCCTGACCAAGACTACAGGGCAAAGCATCAGGGCTTGAATCAAAGAGCCAGGAGTTCCATTTCCTCTACTTGTATTTGGCACTACAAATCTCAACATATATATGTAGAGTATGTCTCTGCCAGTAGAAACTTGGAAACATAGAAGCTGTCAGCAGATAAGGACATTGCGGCCCACTCAGTCTGACAATTTCACCTACTTATTACAAACCACAGATTCTAGTTAATCTGCAGCTCACCCTGTCTTTCCTGTCCCTAGGGTACCCGTATGTCTATCCCATGCATTCTTGAATTCAGTAACTGTTTTTGCCCCACCATGTTCTTAGGGAGGCCATTCCAAGCATCCACCATTCTTTTAGTGAAAAAATACTTTCTCATGTTACCCTTGAACCTCCCCCAACTTCATTTCATGCCCCCTTGTTCTTACACATCTTTTTTGAAAGCTGCTACCCTCCTGTACCTTGTTAATACTCCTGAGGTACATGAGCATTTCTATCATGCCCCCCTCGCTCCTCTCCTTCATGGAATACATATTAAGTTCCCCTAGCCTCTCCTCGTGGGCTTTTCATGCCGACCATACACTATCTTGGTAGCCCTCCTCTGGACTGCCTCCAGTTTGTCTATATCCTTTTGAGATGTTATCTCAAAACAGGACACAGTACTCCAGCTGAGGTCTCACCAGTGATCTGTACAGTGGCATAACTGCCTCCTTCTGTCTGCTGGTGATACCTCTCCTATGCACCCCAGCATCCCACCAGCTTTTCCCACAGTGCGTCACATTCTTTGGTTGTCTTTAGTTTCACCTGATAGAAGTACTCCAGGTCCTGTTCCTACTTGGTGGTGCCAGTACCTCCCTCTCCACATCTTGTACATCTGTTTTAGATTTCTGCTCCCCAAGTGCATGGCTTTGCACTTTTGCATTCATTCTTAGCTGCCACACTTCTGACAACTCCTCCAATCTGCTTAGGTCTTTTCTCATTTGTTCTATCCCTCTGGAGTGTCATTCCTGTTGCAGGTCTTAGTGTCATCTGCAAAAAGACATACTTTCCCCTCCAGCCACTCTGCAATGTCACATATGAAGACATTGAAGAGGAATGGTCTCAGGAATGATCCCTGTGGCACCCTGCTGGTCACCTCCCTCTCATCTGATTGAGCACTATTCACCAGCACCCTCTGTGTCCTGCCCCTCAAACAATTTCTGACACAGTTTACCACCTTGGGGCCCACCCCATGCTGCCTAACTTCTTTGCCAACCTTCTATGTAGGACGGTATGAAAGATTTAGCTGAAATCTATTTTTATTTCAGATTAAATATGCTTTATTAAATATTTAAAAAGCAATACACAGCAACAATAAGAAACAACAAAATAAAGAACAAATAGACCCCCCAAAAACTAACAACCCCAATGAGCCATTTACAGGAATAAAGTGCAGATTGGACATAATAAATACAATTGCAATGTACAAAACCACAATGAAAACACAGAGAGTGGAAGCACTGTAATAAGAAAGGTAGTAAGGCCCCACAGATGGAAAACCCCAACCCCAGCCCTCCACCACCAGAGGCTACCAAAAGATATCAAACTAGAGCCTGTGGTGGGGAACTGAGGTCACAATGCAATATCTGGGTGCCTTTACAATAAATACAGAGGTCACTCTAATGGCAGGGGGTGTAGCCAACCAAAAGAAAAAGGGGCAGCTTGATGACAAATGAGGTACCTGGAAGCTTTTATGGTTAGTAAGGAATATAAGGGTTCCCAAAACTTCTGATAAGTGTAAGTCCTATGTGAGAGATTAGCTATGACCCATTCTGCCAAAAAAGCAAATAATATTTCCTGAAACCCCTCAGTTACAGAAGAAATACTTTGATCAAGCCAATGTCTCAGTATTATCTTCTTTGCACATATCAAAAGGAGGGACATGTGAAAACACTGAGTACCAATCAAGTTATTCTTATAGTCCCCTAATAAATGTATCTCAGGAGTGAAAGCCTCAGATAGCCCAAGTATAGGATCCACTTGGGCTTGGATAGCAACTTAGAAGAAGACAACTTTTTCACATGATCATAAAACATGGAATAGAGTACCGGGATCCTTATTACATCTGGAGCAAATATTAGAGGGAAGTTTGCCCATTTTGTGTAATTTATCTGAGGTATAGTATAGATTGTGCAAAACCTGGAATTGAAGAAGATGGTATCTATCCCATTTGATATATTGATACAAGCGCTTCCAAATATGTGACCAATTGCAAGGAAGACTAACAAGGGGGAAGGCCTGGTCCCAGTAATAAAATGGTTGTCCCTCCATTTTGACTAGAAAATCCAGCAGTTGACTATAGTAAAAAGAAATGACACGGGAGCTAGGAGCCAATGAAACCAGTGAATGAACCTGGGACTGGTATACATTGTCCTAGTGACTGGAAAAGAAGTGTTGCAAAAGAATATGGGTGAGCTGAAAATGTTTAAAACACACAGAAGAGGGCCAACAATATTTAATCTAGGCTTCCTGAAAAGCCAAGAGTTTCTGAACGAGGATCAGATCCACAACCCTGTCAGCTTCAACAAAAGGCCAGAAGGAGGCAATTAGAGTACATCCCCAATCTTAAAGTCAGGATTGTTAACTATAGGTTGAGAAGTTTCTTTGTATGGCTGAAGCTTAAGAAAGGTGCAAAACTACAAGCGAGCCCATACAGCTGCTTCAATAGGAGATCCATGCAATGGCTTAGGAAACTTTTGGGGGATATAGGGCAAGGAACGAATGTCCAGCCCATGCAGGAACAGAGAACTCATTATATCTCCAACTACAAGTGGATATAATTGCAAGTTTCATCCTCAGGGTGCGATCTGAGCCAGTGGAAGAATCTGGAACAAAAGATGGACAGATAGTAAAGATAAAAATTAGATACTAAGAGACGTCCTTGCTCCTTGAATGCATGAGTTTAAAGAGGACCTTTGGGGGTCTTACCAAATCATAGGAAAGAAGAAATAATTCTATCAAGTTGGATAAACCAGGACTTCGATAAGGTGTAATTTAACATCTGCAACAGGTATTGTGTAAGCGGGGTGGGACATTCATTTTACATTACAACGGCGCTGCATGAGGCGTTGGGAGAGTAGCACACTTGGAGGTGTGCCTCTCCCATCAATGCACTGCTCCTTTGAGCAGGCTTGGCTGATCTGCACCAATGGGTGCAGGAGCTCAGTATGACAGCAGTGTTCCTGCTTCAAAGGAAAACACTGCTGCCATACTGAGAGCCACCACTATCCCCTCAATCCCTCGCGCCCCTCCCCCCACGCGTGTCACGCCACCCCAAAGCTTTCCTGCCACGCTGGAGCCCACCCCAGCATGGCAAACCATTCATTTGTTTTGCCGACGGGGTGCCCAATCCGCTCCTCGGCCCCCCTGCGTAGTTTGCCGGGGTGCCCAATCCCCCGTCAGCTCCTTGGCCCCCCACACCTTTCTGCCATGCTGGGAGCCCACCCCAGCATGGAAATGTCCCACGTTTTTTTTTTTCCTGTAAAACAAAATGGTCCTGCGGCAGCGCTCTCCCAACCCCTCCCCACAACCCGCACCCACCCACTGCGCACCCAGCCTCTCCACACACCCCCACCCCATACTTACCTCCGGACTCTGGCGCGACGATCTTCGGTGGACCGGGAACACGTCTGCACTCTTCAAAGCCGACCGCGAACTGAGGAAATGCCGGTAAGCTGTATAATGGGCTGCATAGGGGGTTTCAACTTTATTGCATATCTCAGTCATTTTTTGGAATTTTGCACCAAATTTTCAACATGAGGTTTTTGGGACCCCTTCTCATGAATGATGTCACTGTCATGGCGTTATTCAGGCCCAAAGGGTGATTTCGCAGGCACTGCACAGTCACTCGTGAAATCACACTTCAGCCTCGAATAACACCATGAACAGTGATATCATTCATGAAAAGGTCCGCCCATGTTGAAATTTGTGCAAAATTACAAAATAAGTGTTCTGGCGTGCGTTGTGCAGGTTCCCACGCAGGCTCGTAAGTTCACGAATTTTCAATATTTTCACTCCAGATTTTCAACATTGCCATTTTATCACACCTTCTTATGAGATGTACAGCTGTCATTTTCACATCTCACCCAAAATGTGTTCCTACTATGGCGCACAATGGCGCAGTCGGTGTCTTGTCAATCAATGTATGGAACACATTAAGAAAATCACAGTGACACTGTTCATATTACGGAGGTCTTAAAATGGCTATGTTGAAAATTTGGTGAAAAAATTCTAAAATGACTGTTTCTGGTGCGTTGCACAGTTCCTACGCACACTCGTACGTTTGTGCATTTTCAATATTTGCACTCCAGATTTTCAACATTGCCATTTTACCACACCTCCTCATGAGCAGTACAGCTGTCATTTTTCACATGCTGCCCAAAATGTGTTTCTGCCCATGATAGCGCACAATGGCGTAGTCGGTAGTAAAACTCAATGTATGGGACATTAAGAAAATTACAGTGACACTGATCATGAGCAGAGGTCTTAAAATGGCTAGTAGCTGAAATTTGGTGAAAAATCTAAAATGACCGTTCTATGAGTCCTGCGTTGAGCATTCTACGCATCGTCAGTAGTTTGCAATTTTCAATATTTTCACCCAGATTTTCAGCAGTGCCATTTTACCACACCTCCTTATGAGCACTGCAGCTGCCATTTTTCACATCTTGCCCAAAACGTGTTTCTGCCCATGTAGCGCACAATGGCACAGTCGGTGTGCAAACTCAGTGTATGGGACACATTAAGAAAATCACAGTGTCACTGTTCATGAGCAGAGATCTTAAAATGGCTATGTTGAAAATTTGGCAAAAATTCCTACAAATAACTTTTACGACCGTGCGTTGTGCAGTTCCTACGCACGCTCGTAAGTTTGCGAATTTCCAATATTTTCACTCCAGATTTTCAACATTGCCATTTTACCACACCTCCTTATGAGCACTGCAGCTGTCATTTTTCACATCCTGCCCAAAACATGTTTCCGCCTATGTAGCGCACAATGGGGGTAACAAAAAGATCATGCTGACCATTTATTGTGCAAATTCCAGCAATCGCACAGGGCATTAGGGTAAAGCACCATACATGCCAAACACCACTGCAAATACCTGCAAGCGAACATTCGACATTGACAAATGCTTGTTATAATACTTAGATGACCACACAATGAAATGAGTAAAAGGACCCAACGCAGCAGATCTAAGCATATACAACTAACTACTGCATCAAGATTATATTGTTTCATTTTGGATGATGATGTACTTATGTACATTCCCAAATATTTTAATTTATCACATATCCAGCCCAGCCCCAGATGCTCTACCTTGGTCCACATAGTACCGTCGTTGAGCGGCATCACCTCCGTCTTAGACAAATTGAACTTTTAATTAGAAAAAAAAAAATCTGAGATAATATCTAGGACAGCAAACAGGGATGAGGCAGGGGAAGTGACATGGAGAAGGATATCATCAGCATAAACTGAGTGCTTATACTGATGTGGCCTGATAGGGATACCTGAAACCTAAGGGGAAAGTTTAATCTTCCTAATTAACAGCACAAGAAATAGATTGAAAAGAAAAGGTAAACATGGCTATCCCTGCCTGGTGCCCTGATACAAACAAAAAGGAGTGGACTCCATTGCAAAGAATGTGGGCAGAGGGACGGGGATAGAGCACCTGAACCCACTGAACAAAGATTGTAGGAATGTGGAATTTAGGTAGTAAGTATAACATGTATTCGCACGATACCCAATCAAATGCTTTTTCTGCATCCAGGGAGACCAGCACCAGTGAAGCTCCAGACTCCCTGGATGCAGAGATAAGGTGGGAAAGGGATTGTAAGTGATGTGCAGAGAGCCATCTCACCACAAAGCCATCTTGTTCCTGATTAATAAGCAAGTGCCAAACCTGGTTCAACCTACCAGCTAACACCTTCATAAGAATTTTGAAATCAACATTAATAAGTGAAATCAGCCAGTATTTCGAAACCAACAGGGAAACTCTACCGGACTTTGGTAACACCACTATGGTGGCTTCGATGAGAGAGTAATCTGAAAGGCCCTCCTTAAAGATGTAGTTGAAGATATCAAGGAGTACATGCACCAACTGATGTTTGAAGGTTTTTAAAAATTGGAAGTACTGTATAACCATCTGGGCCTGGAGCTTTGTCAGGTGATAAGGAGTCAATAGCCGTTAGAATCTCAGACAAAGGCAAGGAGACTTGTAGAATTTCAGTCTGAGGGGTGTCCAAATGGGCGATCCACGTCATCATCAATCATCAATCATCATGTTTTATTTTAAAAAGTGCCTTCCATTGATCAGGGAACTCGTATCAATAAAAGTACACATAAGCCACAGTAAAATCCACAATATTGCAAATATCACCCATTAAACTAAATTAAAAACAATCAACAGTATTACATACCAGTCTATAATAAGACATATCTTATAACAAAGTTATATAATCCCTCCTTTCAGCAGCAATGTTATTAAACTTAAATGCCAGAAAAAGGCCTGGTTGAATATTATGTTTTAAGGATGATTTTAAATTCCTCTGTGGTCAGGCTATCACGTATCCAACAAGCTAGAGAATTCCACAGGTCAGGGCCATGTTAAAAATTCTCTACCTCCTGAGGGTTTCAAATAGACTCTAGGAATCTCTAGCAATCCCTTTTTGGAGGATCAAGTTGTGGAGGGGCATCAAGGAGACAGAAGGTCTTGTAGGTAATGCAGTCCCTGATCGTGTAGGGCTTTAGAGGTCAGCAATCACGAACTTGAAGGAACCCACCACAGTACTGGCAGTCAGTGCAGTTCATGCACCACAGGTGTGATATGCCTGGATCTAGGGGTTCCAGTCAACAACCTTGCCTGTCGCATTCTGCACCAGCTGCAATCACCTGACATCAATGCCCAGTAGCCCTAAATAGATGGGATTGCAATAATCAAGATGGGTGGTGACAAAGGCATGGACCAGAGTTGGAAGTTCTTCGGTCGGAACCAGATGTTTCACTCTGGCTATATTCCTAAGATGATAATAGGATGATCTGATGATCCTGACGTCCTGCAAAAGGGTCTCAAAATGAGTCTCACAGAAGAGGGAAGAGGGTGGTTTATACAAAGATTTAATAATAATCCTGGAAATGACCCACTATATCCCAAGGGGAGAAAAGAAGTTGACCTGCACCATTTCAAAGAGAGGCAACAATCCTGTCCACAGTCTGCGACTGCAGGTGCAAAGCCAGTAGTTTCCCAACCTTTTCCCCCTGATCAAAGTACTTAACTCTGGAATGCAAAATTTGATAGTACTTCAACTGAAGGGTTTCCAGGTGTTCCAGTCATATTGAGAAGAGGTCGGGGAAAGCTACTTTTCTATTGCCCTAATCTGATCTAAGAGGGAAGACAGATCCAGTGAGGCCTTCCTTTTATGGACAGTAGCCAAGTAGTTGAGTTTACCATGTAGTGAACATTTGAGGGCAAAGAAAATCCAGCTTAGAGTACGAAGGCAAATTGAGCTCCAAAAAAGACGTGATGAAGCACTGAATATGTTGGACCAGATGATCAGATTTGAGCAGTTGACTATTAAAGTGCCAAACCCAGACCGAAGAAGAGGAAAAATGTAGGTGAAGTAAAGTAGGGTGATGAATTGAGGCACATGGTCATAATGTCGCTCAGCATTATGCCGCATGGCAAGATCGCTCTGCCAATACAGTGCGATTCTTGCCATGTGGCATATCTCTTTTTCTGCACCCTGAACCCCCACTCATAGATTCTCAACTTCGGGGCCGCGACAGGGAGCACATAAAGTTGAGAAAAATAAAAGTTCCTTGGACCGGGAATCAAACCTGGTCCCAACAGCACTGCCTGGATTCCCTGCTGCTGTGGCTCAGTCCGTTGAGCCACAGCAGCTGGTCAGCAGAATCCACTTCCAGCAGAGGTGTTATACTCTGCCTGGGACAGTGTGAATGGTGCAATACCGTGTGCAGCAATATACATGGTATTGCACCATTTGCTCATTGGTGCAACGCTGTACCGGGTAAGCCATAATGTCATACGCTATTGCCGCATTTGCCATTACGACCTGGTAGGATGATGGTTACAATGTTTGGCCAGGTACTAACAGGACAAGTACCAGAAAGATGTTCAATTCCCAACAGAAAGTTATCGATCCTTGAGAAGGTGTTATGGGGAGCCAGTGAAATGAATATTCCCAGTGGGTGGGATTCAACGTGGGATCTATAAGACCAAGTGAGTCTATGAAATCCTGAAGGGCCAATTGTGCAGGTGAGAGCACTAACCATGAAGGCCAGACCTGTCAAGCCCAGGAAACTAGACCATGTTCCAGTCTCCCTAAAGCAAGGACAGCAAGGTCCATGTTGAAAGGTGCTCCAGTAAAGAAGCAAAAAGTGGGGACATTAGCAGTTGGTCCATAACAACACCCAGTATGACCTCTGGATGGTCCAGAGAGCATGCAGGATAAGAAATCTACCTTGAGGATCACATATTTCTTTGAAGTAATCGGAAGGATACCTTTCTTGTGGACAAAATAGTGACATCCTGTTTACAGAATCAACACCCCCTGAACGCCTGCCCTTCCCAGAACCACCTAAAAAGGAGCTCCTGGGAGGTAGGGAGGGAGGCAAATGGGTTTCCTTCAAGAAGATGACATCCAACCCAAGCTGGTGAAGATTTAGCAAGATTTTAGCTCTTTTCATGTGGGATTGAGTGCCTTTTACGTTCCAGGAACAAAACTTATATGCGTTAGCCATAGAGCCTGGAATAATATATGGAAAGCAGTCCAGACTTAACCAGACATAAATACCATCATCCTCACAGGCTGAAAAAATTCCCCCAGTGGTGGTGAACTCAACCCCCCAACTCGAATCTTAACAGTAAGACAATTACTATACCAGTGGAAAACGATAACCCCCAGGACAATAACTAACCCTCTCCCAGCCCCCAAACAAAAACCATAATCCAGCCCCAAAAATGACATAGCTCCTACAACCCCAATTATAAAAAATACTAATATGCCACTAGAAACAGCTATATCCACAGTGTGTGAAGCCAGTAGATATGGGGAGTGAAAAAAAAGGCAACAGAACCTTTTATAAGCAGGTTCTAAAAAGGCAGGCTCCCAGAGATCTGAGACATTCTAAAACACAAATTAAAAAAAAAAAGGTTCAGGCCTGCCAGCAGTCATAAGCCATAACAAATACTCCATTTCCCCCACTGAGTATAAAACAGAACAGACACCTTAGATACAGATAAACTGAAATAGAAAACACTCCCCAGGACCAAAGCAGTGGCATTATCCCATCCCAGAATTCAGCTCATGAAACCTCCTAAGATCTGCAACATAATACTCATTTCCACCCCCACCCCGCCACCAAACATTGTGACACTCAGTATTCATACACAAAAGAGAAACAGGCAATGGGCAATCAAATACACACTCACAATAACCTCTAATATCATAAACTAGAAGCTGTAAAAGAACGTGGGCAGCAGAACCCCAAAGAAGTCAAGACACATAAATGGATACTAGGCAAGAGCATCCAGGTAATGCTTGAAAGTCCCATATAGTCCCCAGGACCATAACAGAAAATAATATTAACAGTTCAGAGTGCCCAGTCAAAACAGTCTTTATATACATTGCAACAAAAACTTAAAACAGACAAAAGGTGTTGTGGCTAATGGAGTGTCTCTGGAGGAGAATCAAGGTCACAGAAGGTTCCCAGTGATAGTTCAGGACAGCACAAAAAGAATCAAGTCAGCAGAAAAATCAGGCATTCACCAGAGCGACAGCAACAACCTGCTGTAATAAGGAATAGAGGAACAGATGCTGCAAAACAGAGCCACAGCAGGATCTCCATGCAATGGAAGTGCCGATCTGAGACCTCATTCAAAAGTAGAACAGCAAACAAGAGATGAATCCAGCCAATCAGCAGGAACAGTCAGAGCAGGGAGATCAAGACTGGGGCTAAAGTAAATAAGGCCTAGTTGATGGAGAGATTCCTCAAGATGACAAGCTCCCAAGCAACAGAAAGGGAGTGCTGCAAAATAAGTAAATGAAGGGGCAGTCATTCAGGCATTCAGATATTACTGAGGTGACTACAAAAGTCCAGTTATGGTGCCACCAAGTGAACAGCTGAGCAGCCCCAATAAAGTCCATCAGTCCAAGCCAATCGCCAACAGGAAAATCATTGAAAAAAAAATCAAATCCAAAATCAAGAAAGATATCCAGCACTGTGTAGAGCAGAGTAGCAACCAGACATGAAAACATATTCAGCCCCTGTTGAAGAGAGAACAGGTCTGGATCTGTTCTGTTGTGCACTTCTCAAGGGATACGGACCAGGCTTCTACATCTCCTATCCTCCGAGAGATGCCCCCAATGTCCTTTCTCATAGAGGTAAGCTTGGTGGTTAAAAGAGATATTTCAACAGCTGTAGTTCTAATAGAAAATGTTCTTCTGTAAGCGGAATTGCAGCCAGCGTGCAGTAGTAGCCAACCAGATTTGATGCTGTGACTCCTGAACTCCTCTGAGGCCTTATCTGGCATCTGTGGGGGAGGGAATGGTGCGCCAAGCCTTGTTTCATCTCTGTGTATATAGTAAACATAATTTTGCCGAAAATACCTTAACACTAGCCACGGGAAGTTCCTACTCACTGTGGAGTATTAGAGTTTCACAAATTGTGAAGTATGTGGTGAAAATACAAAAGCACAACAGGTAGGATGGAGGGGAGAGCTGCTCACCCTAGCCAGGCATCACATGACTCCAATTTTGCTGAAATCTAAGTAGGCCACATCCACCACCCTTCCCTGATCTACCTCCCCGGTCACCCAGTCAACAAAATCTATTAGATTTGTTTGACATGACCTTCTTGCTGTGAATCCATACTGCCTTGGATCCTGTGTTCCACCAGATTCAAGAAATAACACAATCCTCTGCTTTAGCAGTGACTCCATTAATTTCCCCACCAATGAGTTCAGGCTGACTGGTCTGTAGTTACCTGCCTTTTCTAGGCTCCCACTTTTGTGGACAGGGACCACATTAGCCCTCCTCCAGTCTTCTGGGACTGCCCCTAGCTCCAGTGATCCATCAAACAGGGTTGTCAGTGGGACCACCAGCACCTCTCTGAGCTCTTTTAATAATCTGGGGTGAATTCCATCTGGCCCCATTGCCTTATCTATTTTCAGTTTCCTGAGTTCCTCTAGGACGCTTTCTACTGTGAAAGAAGTGGTGCTCACCTCCCTTCCCTGATAACGCTTGTTTTGCTGAGCTGTGGACCTTCGTCTTCCCCTTCCTTTCGTGGTGACTGAACAAAATTATTGGTTCAGTATTGATGCTTTTTCTATATTTTCCTTTGCACACCTCCTCTCTCCCTCCTTTATCCTGACAATCCCACCCCTGGTCTTCTTCCTGTTGCTGCTGTATCTGAAGAAGGTCTTGTCACGTTTCATTATAGCCTGTGCCATATGTTCTTCCATTCTTGCCTTTGTGCTCCTGTCTGCCTTCCATGCCTCCCTCTGCTTCTCTAGATACTGCTGCCTGTCCTCTTACCTTTGTGTTTCTTTGTATCTCCTGAAGGCCCCTCTTTTTTCTTTCACTTTCCTGGCCACTTCCCTCGTGAACCAAAGTGGTTGTTTCTTTCTCTTGCTTTGCTATTTAACACAGAGGTTCATTACCTCTGCTATGGCTCCCTTGAGAATAGAACACTTCTTCTCCACTTCCCACCATTTATCCTCTTTTACCAGGGCTCTCCTGAGATATTCTACCATTTTGTCAAAGTTGGCCCATCTGAAATCTAGAACCTTTACTTTTGTGTGGTTAGCCTCTTGTACTGTGGTTACATTGAACCATACTGTCCTGTGGTTGCTGGTTCTTACAGTATGTTGCTGCTGACCTTAACATCCTTGACCCAGTCCCCATTGGTGAGCACCAGATCTAGTATAGCCCCCTCATGAATGGGTTCAGCCACAAGCTGTCTCAGGCACGACCTCTGCAGTGCAATCAGAATGTCTCTGCTTTTGGCTGTACATGCAGTCTGGGTGCTCCAATCTACATCTGGCAGATTGAAGTCCCCTAGTAGCAGTAGTAGTTCACCTTGATTGTCATGCTGTGGATGACTTCCATTAGTGTTTTGTCCATCTCTTCTACCTGTGCCAGAGGTCTGTAAATTACTCCTGTTCTAATGTTGTTGCCATTTCCTGTCTCTAGGGTTACCCACAGTGCCTCAGCTCCCTCCTGCAGCCCCTGAACCCCAGTTGCTTTGATTTTCTCCCTCACATACCTGACCACCTCTCCTGCATTTCTTCCTTCCCTGTTTTTCCTGAAAAGTGCATATCCTGGAATGGCTATATCCCATTCATGGTTTTCCGTGTACCAAGTTTCTGTAACAGCACTATGTCCAGGTCAGCACCACCATCAATGCCACCAGGTCTGGGATTTTGTTTCCCAAGCTGTGGGCATTTGTACATATTGCTCTCAGCATTCGGTAAACTCCCCCTTACACCCCTGTCTTCCTTCCCTCCCCTTTTTGCATTTTGTCCTCTTTTTGTTTTCTCCTCCATGTTACCCATGTAGGTTTTCTGTTTCATTGGTGATCCTTTGAACTAGTATCCTCTTTTATTCCTGTCTCTTCCTATGGGGGGGGCAGTATGATATTCCCTGCTTGGATTCACCTCCCCCTCGGCTAGTTTAAATGGTTGCAGAGGAACCATTTAAACTTTTCACCAAGGATCTTGGTGCCCCCTCTGGATGGATGCAGGCCATCTGGCTTGTAGAGTCCTTCATCCCCCCAGGTGGGGCCCCAGTCCCCAATGAAGTTGAAAGCCCCCTGTCCACACCAGTCCTTCAACCATTCATTGACTTCCCTGGTGTGGCTGACCCTATCTTCACCCTTGCCATACACAGGCAGTACCTCCAAGAATGCTATGGAGCATGCTACTTGTTTAAGGTCCCTTCCCTAAGTCCCTAAAGTGCTCCTTCACTGCCCCTATGTCCACTACTTTTCCAGTTAGGTTATTTGTCCCTGTATGGAGAATAACATCCAGCTCCTCCCTCCCTCCTGCTACAGCAATGGCAAACCTTAGGATCACTCCCCCACAAGCTGTGCCTCCAGGTAGGAACATTACTTCCCTTTCCACCCCACTGCCTGTCCCCAACTCTATTCCTCTCGCAACTGAGTTCCCAAAAAGGATTTGCTTCCTCCTCCTCTGGGGTCTCCTGCTGCCCACCCTTCGGGCTCCATCACGGAGGACTCTCTCATCCTCCTTGGTGACTACATTTGGAGATTCTATGGTACCTTGCCCCTCTGCCGGGACGGAGTATGAGATTCATAGTTTAACTGCTTGGGGATTAGACTGTGATCACCTTCCCTCATCCTTTCTGAGCCCACCATAGTCCATCCATTCTTACTGTGAGGCAACCATTGAGGAAGTGGAATCTGATTAGGTGGCCTCTGGGTGAGGGCATATGCCTCCTGCATTCTATCCAATTCAGCCTGGGGACTGTTGACCTCTGCTCTCAACTCAGAAAAGTGCCTGCATATGGGGCAGCACCACAATATCCAGAAGGTCCTCTGGAACACTGCTGCTCTGCACTGACTGCACTGCACCACTCCCATCATTGTCCTTCTTCATGTATTGTCTTAACCCTTAACTGTAAAACCTGCCCTTACCCCTTAATTTTTCATTTCCTCTTCCCTGATTTACTGTGGTGCACTAACCCCTTGTACAATTTCTCTTTGTGTATCACTTTGTGAGTCTAGCTAGGGTGTGTGTGTGTGTCTACTATATGGTTGTTCCTACCTCTTCCTGCATATAGTCAGAAATGGTAATATGCTTTTCTGTTCCCCACCTATAAAGGGAGATGACCTCAGGATGGGTATAAGAAGTGCCTTCTCCTGGGTCAAAAAACAATCAGCCTAGTTATTGAGCTGGTCTCTGTGTGCTGCAATAAACAATTAGTAGACTGAGCAAAAAAAAAAAAACAACAACTAAAGGCAGGTGAAAAAGCACACAGAAATTTAAATTTAATTACCTGAAATCTGATTTCCCCTGAAGTTACACTGGACCACCAGGGATATTGGTCTTTGGGAGGAGGGTTGAACTCCATTCTGCCCACGATTGGGCCAGTCGGGGGAGGATTTACATCATGCCCACGATCGGGCCAGTCGGGGGGGGGTCATTACATATGCCCGCGATCCGGGCCAGTTGGGGATTTACATCATGCCCATGATCGGGCCAGTTGGGGAGAGATTTACATCATGCCCACAATCGGGCTTCAGGGGTGTCGGTCCCTGACAGCTGCTGCCTGGCAGGCGCGCCAGGCGCAAGTCGTCGGGGATTGGCGCACCTGCATGCTAATGGCATGCAAATGGGGCTGTAATTAGATGCAAATGGCCCCCTGTGCGCCTTGCATAAATTATGGCCTCATTTGCATGTCACCTTTTGAATATTGGAAATTTGCGCATGGCGCAATGGAACTTGCGCCACCGCATCTGAGTGCTCCACTCTGACCACTTGCAGTGACGCAAGTTCCACTGCGCCATACACAGTGGCTGTGGCTGGGGGGCGATATTCAAAGGAGTTGCTCAATAGCGCAACTCCGCTGGAATATCGCCCCAGCCACACCCTATGCAACTTTTGAGCAGCAAGAGGTTTGCGCCACAAAATGGCGCAGTTTGAATATCCAGCCAATAAACTTCAAGAAATCTAGCAGCAACAGCAGGTCCCAAAGTAGACTGACCAAAAGAACCTCAGCAACTAAAGGCATGTGAAAAAGCACACTTTAAATTTAATTACGTGAAATCTGAATCCCCCTGAAGTTACAAACAAAGAAACACAGAAACTTCCAGAATTCTAGCAGCAAAAGCAAACCCCAAAGTAGACTGAGCAAAAGAACGACAGCAACTGCCTACCCGGTCAGAATAGCACTACAAATAGAGTGCAACAAAACATAGCATATTCCAAATAGAATTACCACAGACAGAGATGCGGTTAAATAGCACTGTTCAGTAAGTGCTCTCCAGGTCACTGTCAGTGGTACTGCGTGAAAGGACAAGGGTAGAGGAATTGGGGATGCTGGTTGTGCTGCTCCATGGTGGAGAGGACTGGGGCATGAAGCAGCTCAGCAGAATGGTGGTGGAGACTAGGGTTCTAATCCTAGTCTCCATTTATTTCTTCTTGTGGAACTTAATTTTCTTTTTTTACAAAGGGCCAGGGAAACACTATTTCATGGCCCCTCAAATTTCATTTTTCCCTTTTATCCGCTCCCCCTGGAGTAGAAATCTTTAAGATGGGGGTGCATGATGTGGCAGAGCCCCATGGGGGCGGTGGGGCAGAATCCACCACACAAAAATATATTTTAGAATGATAGTGGTTGTCTCTGTAGTTTGTGACCACTGCTATTAGAGCTTTGTTATGCAGGATCATTCTGTCCTGCTGCTCTAATGGAGAACACTGTGGATGGCGTTGTTATTGACAGCACTCTTCTGACCTAGTGCCCAACAACTGAATGCAGGTAAAGAGCACACAAAATGTAAACTTAATTACCTGACATCGAATTTCCCTGAAGTCACAAAGAAACACAGAAACTTCCAGAATTCTAGAAGCAAAGCAGGCCCCAAAGTATCTTTATAATTTTACATACACGCATTTTCTGAGGTGCTTGAATATCCTGTTTGTGTTCCCCTCAGCCCCAACCTCCTGTCCAAAGCAAAGTTAGAAGCCAAGCCAGTGCCTCATAGTGATGCACTGTCAAAGGTAAAGAAATAGGACTCGCCATATACTGTATTGCCAACAGAATCTGCCATAGCATTCATCACTCAGGGCTCTGTGGTCCCTATGTGAAGAAAAGCAATCATGTCTGACCTTATTTGCTCAGCGGAGGTGGGGAGCATTTAGGTTGACAACCCTAAGCAAAAACCCACCACTGATTCCTCAATACTCAGGACATCCAAAAGCCTAATGTTTTTAATTTCCCTACTGCACTTTGCTTTCCTCAAACCAAATGTCTACATTAACATGTTTTTCCAATTCATTTCTTCTTTTTCTGATAGTGGATTCATGTCCTCATTTGCGAAGGTCCTGAAGCAGCCTGCACAAATGAAATAATTAGAATACAGGAATAATCTCGATCCAGTACATAGGCTCATCAGGCCTTGACATGCATATCAGCCACTTGTCAGGGAATGATCCTCACCCACCGTAATGTGTCATGTGTGTGACAGAACACTGCTCTAACCCTCCTCAGACTGGGGCCAGTGCTGCACACCACAACACCTTCCCTACAGCCTCAGCCCCTTCAGCTGGCTCACTGAACTCGGACCCGAATTCAGCTCACTGGCATGAGATGGCAATGCTCTGCTCACTGGGCCAATGGCTGTCCCTGCAAAAGACATTACTACATTTTTTTCTAACATTTTGACCCCAAAATTGCAATATAGTCTTTTTATGCCCCCCCAAACATGACAGGTGTCATTTAAAAAATACTGGATGAATTGTCATTTCATACCACAGGTGAAAAAATCCATTTTGGCCAGGATTTAAAGAAAACCAACACCCATCAAATTCATTAGGTGGTGTTAAAAAAATAACTATGTTGGAAAATTAGTGGTCAAAATACAGAAAATTACCAAAGTTGTGAGCGAGCGTAGAAAATAAAACATTCTTTAATAACTTTTTTGTTAGCCATTTGACCCCAGATTTTCAACACTGACTTCTACAGTATGTTCTACCTATTCAACCTGCTAGGTGAACATTTTCAAATCTTAGCTGAAAGGCCATTTAATGCCACAGGTATGAAAACACATTTTGGCAATGCTTTGAAAAACAACAGTTGTCACTTTCTTGAAGTACTGTAAAAAAATAGCTATGTTGAAAATGGGGTCAAAATATTGAAATTACAAATGTTAGCTGTAATCATTAAAAATGTTCAATGTATTTGAATAACTTTGTTGTTCATACATTTACCTGCAATTTTCAGCATAGCCTTTATGACCATACTTCATGATCCCAACTGGTGAAAGGTTTTAAATCTCCCTAAAAGCTGATTCCATGGAGCAACTGCCAAATCGCCTTTTGGGCCCAGTTTGAAAAAATCCACATAACTTGTTCATGAGGTGGTGTCCCAAAAGGGTCAGGTTGAAAATTTGGGAGAAATTATCAAAAAATGATGAGGTTATGAATAAAAGTTCAAAACACATTGAAATACGTTAATCCACAACTACATGATTTCCTTAGTTCCCAGTCTGGTGTTGAAGAATAAAGACATATCTTTGTCCAGAGAGGATTATGAAGCTGGACCTCACATAGGTAAGTATAGGGTAAGGGGGGGTGTAGGGTTGTTGGTGCTGAGGGAGGGGGTCAGAGTAGGGTGGATGGGGAATTAGAACAGAGGCAAAGATATTGTGGGTCTGTGTTTTTTATTTCAGATTTAAGAAACTGAAAAAGGTATTCTGAGACAGTTTATTCATTGCAGGTTATCTAACACTGGATGTCAGGCACCCCAATATTGACTTCGTACTTGGAGGCTGGGAGTGGACACACCTAACGTCCCAGACAACTCAGTCAAGGGGAGGTTAGACTACACCAAAACTGGGGATTGGGCACCTTGGTGTCAGCAGATTCAAGTGGTGGAGAAGTACAATATGGAAGGAGAGAGACAAGTCGGCACTAGGGTGGTACCCCAGTATCAGAATAATTAATCTGAAGCTGGCACAGGGACTGGGAACCTGGTGTCCAATTTAAATGAATAAGGCCATTGATGCAGATAATGGTAGACAAAATGTGAAAACGTACCTGCACACACAGCCACATTCAGGAAAAGAAGGACTTTGTTTGCACTGACACATAACCCCATCCCTGCTGAATGAGAAAGGGGTATGTCATACACCTGCCCTGCCATAGCCCTGACACCTGATACATGAATGCATTCTCCTATAATGAGCACATTAAGCAATGTCATCATAAAAATTCAGTTATCCTCAGAATGCTGATTTTCTAATAGCACATGCTCAAAACAAAACTGCTTTTGTTAAATATTTTAAATACTACCACAGTCTGGAGCTAAAACCAACAACATCACACCTTGGTGAAACTCTATCACACCTGCAAGTTTCTAATATCAAATCATCCTAGTTTTCAGTTATAGGTGAGCAAAAAAGGTCTTCATTTATGTAATGTTTTTTTTTTTGCCTCTGGTAAACTGATTGCCATGAGATTTTCAGGATCCACAAATACTTTCCTAAGGTCAAGTAAATTCCTTTCCCTTTCAGCAGAAGCCCCAAACAGGCTGAAGCTCTGGCTCTGGATCCCAACTGGCTGATCTCTGGACTCTTGCCATCAGCTGAAGCAAAACAGCAGAAGCCCCAAACGGGCTGAAGCTCCAGCCTCAGACCCCAACCGGCCACTCTCTGGACTCCTGCTCGCAGCCCAAGAGAAACAGCAGAATCCCCAAACTGGCTGAAGCTCCAGTCTGGGACCCCAACTGACCACTCTCTGGACTCCTGCTCCCAGCCCAAGTGAAACAGCAGAAGCCCTGAACGGGCTGAAGCTCTGGCCCCAGAACCCCACCTACTGTTCTCCGTACTCCTTCCCCCAGCTCAAGCAAAACAGGTACACTTTACACAGGGGAAGCCATGGAATTGAATGCCACCATTCCGATTGGACCAAATGGCCCTGGACATTGTCTGTGATTGGATGATTACATAGACTGCCACATTGCAATTGGCTCACCTCTCTCTCTGTGGCTTTTTTTGCTTGAATAACTGAAAGGTGCCGCTCCTTAGCTCAAGCCTGTGCAGCCAAAGTTTGTGTTGTAATCTTGTAATTTGTCATTAGAATACTATTGCCTTAGGAGTGCTATCATTCTGCTACTAGTTTAATGCTGGCCAGTTACATTTTATTAATGTATTGCTGATGCTCCCTCCTGTTTTTCCTTGTTCCCTGCACTCCACTGTTGCTCTGTTGACTCCTTCTCCCCTGTTCCCCGACCTATCTTTGCTGTTCTGGTCTCCCTATTCTGCATGGCAAACTACAGAGACTACTTAGCATTAACACTGCTTGTTCTTTCTCGGTCTCCTCATGGCACCTTTGGCACCATTTTCACTGCCCCCCCATCCTTTCTGTTACCAGGACTCTAGCTGCTAACCTTCTTAGTGCTTAACCCTTCCTCCAGCCCCCTCCCTTTGTCCTAGCTCTGATCTTAGGTGTCAGCCACTAATCACCCTTCCTCCCTCCACGAGTCTTTGCTGCTACCAACCATGCCTTCTTTCCTCACCCCATCCCCCTGCCATTGTCTTTCAGCTACCAGGCCCACCTACCAATCGAATGAGGTTGAACATGGCCCTTACTATAACTAATTTTACCTCTCTTCCACTATCTCTTTCAGCAGAAGCCCTAAATGGGCTGAAGACCCACGCTGGCCACTCTCTAGACTCCTGCCCCCATTACACTGGGGAAGCCATAGAATTGAATGCCAGCATTCTAATTGGACCAAGTGGCACAGAACCCCATCCATGATTGGATGATTAGATAGACTGCCACAACACAATTGGCTCGCCTTTCTCTGTTTTGTTTTTTTCTTGAATAACCGAGAAGTGCCACTCCTTAGGTTAAGCCTGTGCAGCCAAAGTTTGTGTTTTAATCTTATAATTTTGTGCTGCCCTCCCTCCCTGACCCCAGCCCCTATTAAATACCCTTCCTCCACCACCTTATCCTTCCTCTTTCCCTCCCCTGCCTGGTGACTGCATTCAATCCTTCCCTTTAAAGGGGTCATACCTCAAGTTCTCATTAAGGTAGTGAGATCATATCCCTTGGGCTGATCACCTGGCTACCATCTCTCAGTACACCCAAACCCCTCACTAGGGCACTCTACAGCCAAGCTCTGGATCTGTAGTGTCACCACTAACAAGGTATCCCCTCATTGCCTGCATCACACATATGGCAAGTTTGAGGCTTGTAATGGGCCCCCCATTTTACTAATCTAGATGTCTAATTTTCTGATTCCCTCCATTCCAATACCCACCATATGGACCTCTGAGAGCCTAAGTTCGAATTATAGTATAAGGTGCCCAAAAGCAACAGCTTCCCGCTCATTATTTATACACGCAACCTAGCTCTGTAAGCATCCCCCTCTGCTATCACACAGAGGACCCCCTTTCATAAACGTTATCCTATTATCTAGTAATTTAATGAATACTAACATTTGTAGGTCCCGCTCCTTAGCCCTAAAACAACTCTGGTTGCAGGCTACCCGTATGATCTGGCTGCTCTTACTCCTGTAGGGGAATATCCTCCCCAACACTGGCCCTAAACATACTAAGCAAAATAATCTCATTTTTGTTTCTTAAACATTTAGTCTCTTAGCCAAATTTGATTCGTTGCTGATGTGGGTCACTCAACATAACCCGAATGTTTTATAAGTAGTAGAGACTTGGCTCACCCCATGGACACCCGACACCAAAATCCAGTTAATGGCTACACATCCTTTAGGCTAGACAGAGTAGGTAAATGGGGTGGGTGTTGCATTATTTACATTAAGAAGCACCTGCAGGGACAGGCACTCCCTCCTATAAAAACTGGAAGCAATATCCAAATTCTCCAGGTGAAAATAATCCTCAGGGCACAAGGGAATGGCATAACTTTTTTCTCCACTTACATTCCACCCAAGGAGCAGGCAGCAGGTTTTAACTTGCTCCTTGAATACCTCACTGGCCTTCACCATAACAATGAGCTGCTAGTAGTAGGTGACCTCAATATAAACTAGCTGGTCCCTTATGCTGCCCAATACAAGGATGCTATCGCTGAGTTAAATATCATCTAACTTGTCGAAACACCCACATAAACCAACTTCCACTCAAGTACAAGTACCCTTCTGGACTTTCTTCTAACAAACTGCCCGGAAAGGATCTCCAGTATGGTTGTTCTCCCTGACTCTTTAAGTGACCACTCCCCCATTCTTAGCACCTGGTCAAAAAAGTCTCCAAAACTCCTGGCTAAAGAGGTAACTGCCCGCATCTTACGTAAAGGGCAGCTGGGCCACTTAAAAGATCACCTCAGTCAAATAGACTGGTCCACTGTCTACTCTGCAGCTGATGTTGATATTGCTTTAGCTACTTTATCAGTGTCTTCAAAGCAGCCTGTGATGCCTTCGATCCTCTAACCCAAAAGAAGATTAGTGGCTCCCATAAATTGTGGATAATCTCACCAATCATTAACCTAATGCGTACCAGGGATAACCTGTGGCAGAAAGCCAAAAACTCTAGATCCCATCTTGACATCCTAAACTATTGTGTGGCCCACAATAAATGCACCCAGGCCATCCATCAGGCCAAGTCCCGCTTCTGTAAGTATGAGCCTGATAATTCCTGGGGTGATGGCCGTATGTTCTGGGCAAATATTCAGGCTCTAACACGTAAACCCAATAAAGTTCCCCCTCCATGCTGAACCTCAAAAGGCTTATAACTCAGGATCTGAAAACCATTGCAAATATATTTAATAAAACTTTCACAGACCTTAGTGGAGTTCTCCTCGCTAACTATCTACTCCCAACACAGGGGTGCCAAAGTAGCACATCTGCTGTATCTGCCGCCTGCCAGTTCAAACCTGCCACACCATTCTACCTCAAGATAATCAAATCAGTTGAAGCCAAAAAATACCTACTGTAAGTGCTTTGCAAATCCAGGCACAGCAGCGACAACCTTGATGTTAAGTTAATCACCCTCACCTTAGATGTTGTCCTGGCACCATTAACAAGAATTCTTAACTGCTCCCTTATCACAGGGAAATTCCCCACAATTGGGAAAACCGCAGTCATCATGGCAGTTTTTAAAAGTGGCAACAGGACAACCCACACTAACTACAGGCCAGTTTCAATCCAACCCCCAAACTCCATAGCGCCTGAACACATTGTTTATGGCCAGCTAACCACCACCTTAGCAAGTATCAGCCACAATGTAAGGAGCAGCATGGTTTCGGAAACTACACAGTACAATGACAACACTGGTTGAGTTTACTGGTTTTATACATGACTCCCTTGATCGTGGATACTTAGTGGGGGCCACTTTTATTGACCTCACTAAGGCCTTTTGATACAGTAAATCATAAATTATAATCTGCTACTGGCTCAACTATGAGACTCCTCCATTTCCCCAACCTCACTGAACTTGTTCCGCAGCTACCTCATGGGGTGGGTACAGTAGGTCAGGATCAGTAACACATTCTCAGACAGTCTCAATGGGGGCACAGGTGTTCCCTAAGGGTCCATTCTGGGACCACTGCTGTTTAGTCTTTTCTTAAACAACCTCCCTAATGTAGGCCATGACAAACTCCTGCTGTATGTGGATGATGGGGTTCTCTACATGAGCCACCATGACCCTGTATCACTGGAACAAAGTCTACAGCACAATTTCTGTGTCTTTGAAAACTGGTTCTCTGATGCCCGACTACTCCTCAACTATAAGAAAACAAAGACAATACTGTTTGCCTCAATTCACAATAGCCATAAATCTGCCATATTAACCATCCATAACAAGCAAAATTATACTATTGAAATGGCTCCCAGCTTCAAATATCTAGGGGGTAATCCTTGATAGCTCATTATCCTATTCACTGCACATTGATAATGTCTCCCAGACTGCAAACAGGAAAATTGGACTGCTGTACCGGCACAGACACTGTCTCACAATGGACACTCTAAGACTCACCATATCTAGCTCCGTCCTTTCTGTAATAGACTATGGCATTGTGATCTACAGAGCAGCCACTACCTCAACCCTGAAACATATCGCCCTAACCTTAACAAGTCTTGCAGACTCCTCCTGGGAGCTCTGCGGCTGACCCACACTTGTGACCTATATACACTCTTAGACTGTCTCAACCTAGAAAACCACATTAGATACCATCTCTGCCCCCTGGCCAAGAAGGTCATCCTCAGCTTAACTCCTCCCAGTGTCCAATCTTTATTTACCCCAGCAGCCCCTACCAAGCTTACAAGAGGGTCTCAGAACAACTGCTTCAAAGTCTCATTCTGCCGCACATCCCAAGGGCAGCAATCCTTTAGCTGTCATGTCCCAAAATGGATCAATTCACTCCTACCTGACCTGCGAGCTGAGACCAAGTTAGGTCCTTTCAAATTCAAACTACGTTCCTACCTCGCTAGTCAGATGACTTCTTGCTGCTCCCCATATTCAGACATAATGCTCTAAGCCTCAACCTTAGCTGTACCCTAACCTCCCAAACCTGCTCTTGATATTATCATTGCACTTAATTTCCTACAACCCATGCCATTCCACTCCTACCCATGCATCTCCCTCCTCCGTCTTTCTTGTTCCTCCTTCCCTGCTTCTCCCTCCCACTCCATGCTCCACCCTCTTCCTCCCCTCCTCCTCCTCTCTACACCCACATTCCCTACCCAAAACTATTCTTTCACCCCTGCACCTCCCCCTCTTCATTTTCTCCCCATTTTTCACCCCTCCCATGTTTTCCACCTCCAACCCCAGGTCCCCCCCAACCCCCCGCTCTACCCTCACTCCTCCACACCCTACCCTCCACCTTTCTACCTCTTCGCCACACCTCCTCCACCTATCCTCTACTATCTCCCCCTCCCTGCCCCCTCTTCTACTACTCCTCAGGTCTCCTACCCACCTCTCCCCACCTTCCCCTATGACAAAGTGAGTCTTGAAATTCTCAGTTCCCTGCTCATTTTCTCCCTGAGTCTCTCCTCTATCTCCTTACTTAGGCCAAGATGAAGCCCCTTCTTGTAGACTCACCTCACAGCTATCCCTCCACTAACCTGGTAATATTTTCATACTGTGATTATGATGCTGTAACTCAATGATGTATTTTTGTCTGCTTTGTGTTTTTTCTCTCACTCACTGCCTGTTTAATTAACATTTTCTTGTTGTACATATTGTAACGTTCCTATGTACTGGTTGTTCTCCTTGTCCTTTGTCTGTACTCATATGACGTGGAACCTTTGTAAACGAGCTCACAGCCCACAGGCTGTAATCCTAGACTCTAATAAATAAATAAGCAAATAAATTGCTTGAATGGGGCAAAGCTATTAAGGTGCAATATCTGAGGTTTGACTTTAAGGTGCTTACTCAACCCTAAAATAAAGGTGCTACCATGTATCATAAAAATAGAACATTTTAATCAATGACTGTTAAACATTTTGTGAAGGACAATATGATACCATGTATTTAATTTTGCTGCATGTGTTTTGCATGCTTTGAAAACAGGCACTTTTTGCCTCAGGGTTATTCCCAAGCAATAACATTGAAATCTGACATTGTTTCCTGATGCGTTTTTTTGTGGATTGCAAATTATATGTAATTTCAAAATTTATGAGACAAAGGAAAACATAGTAATTGGCATGGGGGTAAAGCAGAATGTACCGACTGGTGCATGTCTTGCCATTAGCAGTGATTATATGTTACTCTAGCTCAGAGGCTTCACCGCTGTGGTCTAAGTACTTGCAGATTCCATCATCACATGCATAGCAGCCTATAGCAGAGGCACATCGTATCATCTACAGTATCACACGGAATCTAAAGTTATATTTTTTGTTGACCACGAGTATTTATTATCCCATCTTTGTAATATGATTTACTCCATACCAATTACTGCTTTAGGTACTGATGTGGTTTGGCTGAATTATCAAAGCTGAACTGAATTCATTAAGCCTGTATGGAAGATTAGCTGAAATTTCCAGTGGGTTGCTTCTCTTACCCTTACAGTACTCCCGGTATGTCTAAGCTTAACATCTGTCAAATCTCTTTTAGCATCTGTAGGCAACTAAAACCAACACCTAGTGAGGACTACATACTGCACATGCCTCCTTAAGACCCTCTATCAGAAATATTGTATTTGGCATGAATACATCACTTCTATGCAGTGCATGTTTGAGTTGGGCGTGGGGGGGGGGGCTCTGATAATGCCAAGAGTCTCACAGCAAGTGCAGGTTGTCTGTTTTTCCTATTTTGCAATTTATTAACCAAGGCTGTCCTGTACCTGAGATAAAGCATCTAATTTTCAATTGGGTCTGAATGTACTTAATCATATAGCTGGGTGGCCTGAAGCACAGGAAGGTAAAGGTCATTCAGTATATTGTACCTAGTAAGAATCCCTATTGGGATTGAACTCTGGATCTCATACTTCACTGGTCTCTGCTCTAGTCAGTCTGCAATGGTGTATCCCTCTAGGCTATTTAAATACCATAGAAAAGCACAGTGGAGAATTACGCCAACAGTAAGTCATTATGACTTTTCATTATCACATTTTTAAACATCAGGAATGGCTATTGGACTTTTGTATTACACATGTGTTTTCACTTTGTGTGGGGCGGATGTATGTTGGGGTGCACTCATGTTTGTCAAGGTTGAAATTAAAGGACTGCAATCATGAAAGCATAATTATAACATGTCTAATGTACGGCAGAAAATTAGAAAAGCATGCAAATTATAAAGTGTATTTTCTGCATCTTTTTTTTAAAAGAAAACTATAAATATGTGCTGTTGTACAATTGCAGTATTTTTACTAATTAAAGTAGTCTTAGCTGTAATATCTTGTACCTTGGATGAAGCCTCAGTGTTTGTCTACAAGGCAATGATGCATTAGATGCAAGGCACATGAGTGTGCTGGAAACCCACACAGCAGGTTATGTTTGTTTAAATTCAGAATAATCTTCAATGGCTTTATCCTTTGCTGCAAACAGTTAAAGGCCAAACTAATTTGGCCACATTAAGCTAATTTTGCTAGACAGATTCAGTTCATGCTTCAGTTGTCCGAACAACTGCTGCTCCCATACTGTTAGTGATCTTGACATTCCTGTGAGCAATTGGAATATCACAGACTTCAGGCAGCTCATATAATAATGTGGTGTTTCCATCAGAGCAAATTTAGTATTCAGTAAGCTTTATGACTAGTAAACCATACTTATTCTGGAGAGCAGTCCTTAATTTGTTAAATTTACCTGTCCATCTTTTAGGGATGAGTACATAATTGATTAGGGCTTCTAAAACCTATTGCAAAACATCTTTTGCAGTGATATTACACCATCTGAAATTAGTAGTAACTTTGAAAATAGCCTAGAGGTAAGAACACTATGCTATGAACCTAGGGATTCTGCAGACCTGGGTTTGAACCCCACAACTTTTATTTACACACTGTGTGATCTTGAGTAAGTCACTTAACCTCCCAGTGCTCCCATGTCACAACTGGAATTAAGCTTTTGCCTAGAGCATTTCCTGCAAAACATTCTAAAAAAAGAAAAAAAGTGTTTTTCTTTTCCCTTTTGTTAATTCAGAGATGTTCTGCTAAAACTATGTGTGGAATCATACAGTACCTGGGGACTGAGATAACTTGTTCTGAATCCCTTCATGCAAAACCTCATCTCAGCACTTTAACCTCACTGATGGTGACATTACAACTGGCCAAAAATAGCCACTCACCCTCAAACAGAATGTTCATTTGTGATGACACACTGGTGATGAGATGTGAATGAGAATAGAACCAGAAGGAATATTTTAACTTGTATTTTAAATTAAGTCCTTCCAATCACACCTAATAATATTAGGTAGGAAATATTTAAATTAGCAAAAGGAAAAGAAAAATAGTTCCCATATATATGCATCCTAACAACTGAATGGTTTTCTGCGTTTTTTCCTTTGAGAGTGCCACAATATTTTATCATTTACACTGGTAAATAAAATTTGTGAGAGCTACACCTTATCTACGTGAATCTTCTTGCAAAGTGTACTGAGGCCATGTTTTTGTTTGCTTGCACGCATGTGCAAGAAACATAGTGCCACCATAAGAGTTTTCATAGGTGTGCCACCTCACTTCCAGTGCTCTTCCCTTTCTTGCAGGTGCTGCCTCACTGCACTAATAAATGTTTGAGCTGTCTATGGCAGCAGTTCAGATGCAGTGGCCTACAGCTGAAAGAAAAACACCACTATAATAAGAGGTGGTAACGTGTAGGCAATTTGCATACTGCCGTCAGCAGTATGCAAAGTGCTTACGCTCAGCACTGCATGAGAACAGCTGTCATAGACAGCTCCATTTTTTTTTCTATCCCCCCCCACACACACACAAACACCCAAGTAGCACGCTGGGAGCCCACCCCAGCATGCTCATGCATTCCTCCCCCACACCGTATTGCCGACAGGGTACCTAATCCCCCATCGCCCACTCTACCCCCCCCAAAATCACACTTCCAGGTGCCACACTGGGACCCCATTCCAGCAAGGCAAAAGTTCGTATTACTGACGGGAGTGTCCAATCCCTCATCAGCTCCACTGTATCCCCCAAAACCAGACTTCCAGGTGCCACGCTGGGAGCCCACCCCAGTGTGGCAAAAGTCCCACTTTGTCTTCCTAAATACAGGGAAAAGAACTGTGAAAACAAAAACGGTCCCTCGTTGACTGTCTTGCCCCCTGCCCCAACTCGTTCCCACCCTGTGTGCACCCAGCTCCCACACCCCCCACCCCATACTTACCTCCGGAGGCCAGCGATGATCTTCGGCAGACCAGGAACATGTCTGCACTCTTCAAAGCCGATCACGAATGGAAGAAATGCAGCTAAGCTGTATAATGGCATAAATGTTTTTTTTTTCAACTTTGGTGCAAATCTCAGTCATTTTAGGGAATTGTTTCACCAAATTTTCAACATGGGGTACGTGGGGCCCCACCTCATGAACTCTGTCACTGTCATTTTGTTATTCTGTCCTGAAAGGTGATTTCGCAGTCATTGCGTGGAACCACCTTTCGGGACTGAGTAACGAAATGACAGTGTCACAGTTCATGAGGTAGCCCCCCCAAAACCCTGTGCTTAAAATTTGGTGAAAAAGTTCCCCAAAATTACTGTTTTACGAGTGTGCATTGTGCAGTTCCTATGCACGCTCATAACTTTGAGAATTTTTAATATTTTCACTCCAGATTTTCAACACTGCCATTTTACCACACCTCCTTATGAGCAGTACAGCTGTTATTTTTCACATCTTGCCAAAAATGTGTTTTCGTGCATGTAGCACACAATGGCGTAGTTAGTGTGCAAAATCAATGTTTGGGACAGATTAAGGAAATCACAGTGACACTGTTCATGAGCAGAGGTCTTAAAATGGCTATGTTGAAAATTTGGTCACAAAAGTCCATAAAATGACTGTGTTACAAGTGTGCATTGCGCAGTTTCCACGCACCCTCGTAAGCTTTATGAATTTGTAATAGTTTCAGTCCAGATTTTCAACACTGCCATTTTTTCACCCCTCCTTATGAACAGTACAGCTGTCATTTTTCATACCCTGGCCAAAATGTGTTTTCGCACTTTCAGTGCAGAATAGCGCGGTCGCTGTGGGAAATTAGTGTTCGACACAGATTACGAAAATCACAGTGACACTGTTCATGAGTGGAGGTCCCAAAATACCTGTGTTGAAAATTTGCTGTTAAAAATCCCAAAATGTATTACATTATGGGTGTACATTGCGCAGTTTCTACACACGCTGATGACTTCACCAGTTTCAGTATATTTTTACTCCAGATTTTCAACAATGCCTTTTTTACACCTCCTCATGAACAGTATACCTGTCATTTTTCACATCCTGTTCGAAATGCGTATTCACACCTGTGGAGCCAAATGGAGCAGTCACTGTGCAAAATCACCTCTCATCTAACAAACTGATAGTGTCACTGTTCACGCGGTGGGGTCACAAAAAGCCCATGTGGAAAACCTGGAGTAAAAATACCAAGAAATCCCCAGGGCATTAGGGTTTTCAACCATAACACCCTACCCTGTAGGGACTGACTGGTGTCAGGGGTGTGCCTTGGGATTGTCAACAGTAATGCTCATGTCATTCCACCCCCATCCCCACCCGGCAGCTAGTGACAGGCATCAAGGTGTGCCTTGGACCCTTTGCTCCCAGAGTTCACCCTGTTCTCCTATACTGCACCCATTTCAGTGTATTTCCTTATGGAATGAGGTGAATGTAAACCTCAAACACCCCAAGGTGCACCTCGACACTTGTCAGTGTCTGAAGGGTAGGGCGAGGTGACATTTTGTGACCGTCAATGGCAACGATCCAAAGGCACACCCCAATGCCTGTCCATCTCTGCAGGGTAAGGGTGGAGTTGGTGTCAGTTCAATACTTCAATGCCATTCCTATACTGCAACTACATAAAAACATAGAAGCATAGAATTTGATGGCAGATATGAACCGCTTGACCCACCCAGTCTGCCCATTTCCCTACCTAATGGATAAGCTGCAGATCCTAGTTAACCAGCAGCCTACTTCTTTCTAACCCAACCCCCTAGAATTGCCTTATGACTGTCCCATGCATGCTTGAATTCAACCACTGTTTTTTACTCCACAACCTCCTCCGGAAGGCTTTTACATGCATCCACAACCCTCTCTGTGAAAAAATACTTCCTTACATTACTTCTGAGCTGCCCCCCCATCTTCAAATTGTGCCCCTTGTTCTTGCACACCTCTTTTTTTGAAAGATGCTACCCTCTTGGACTTTGCTGATTCCCTTGAGGTACTTGAAAGTTTCTATCATGTCCCCACTCTCTCTCCTTTCCTCAAGGCTATACATATTAAGCTCCTTTAGTCTCTCTTCATATGTTTTCTGGTGCAGATCCTGCACCATTTTAGTTGCCCTCCTCTGGACAGCTTCCATCTTGTCTATGTCCTTGCGGAGATTGGGTCTCCAGAACTGCACACAGTACTCCAGATGGGGTCTCACCAGCTGTCTGTACTCCTGCACTGTCTAACTCCTGCACTTCCACTGCTAATGCCAGCAAGCAAACATTCAGTATTGACAAATGCTTGTTACAGTTGCAGTGGGCATAGCCCTGCAGACTTTTACTTTGAGAAAAGTAATCCCTGAATAAAATACCTTCCAAACAACATGATAGAGTGTTAAAAATAGTGTCCTCTGCTGAAGCCTCATTACTACGCTACATGTGTGTGTTTGGGAACTTGAGAGCACTGTTTTTCCTCTGGCTTAAGAAGTTAATTAAGCCCTCCCCAGTTCTGCCTTTTTTTTTGTAACTTGAAACCTCCTGCAACAACTGAGCCCTCCCCAGTACTGCCTTTTTTTTTTACAAGTTATAACCTCCTCCAAAGTGTTTTATGTGCCTTTTCTTTGTTTGTTAAGTTTCAGTGCTTAATTTACTACCTTTTGCAAACTGAGAAACTCCTGCTTTGCTGGTATCCTCTCTCCCATGCATCCAGTGGTGCGAATTCATTTGTTATCCATTGGATGACCACAGTTGCATAATGATTACATTTATCTGCAAACACGTGTCTTCTATGCAAGACACAAGCAACTGAATCAACACACATACACACACACACACACACATATGCACACAATGCTCTAAGCAGAACACTGCTGGATAAGGTATCAATATTTAGGAAACTTATTACACTTACTCAAAGATTAGCAATGTGATTCCTGGCTGCTGTGTTCTTTCTGCTGTGGCTGAGCTGTAATAAAGACCCTGTAACAAGACACTGGCCTCCTGCAGGGGCTATTAGACATCAGAGCAAAGGGCACTCTGTGAAGACTTTCTGGGACAAGATGCAATAACAAAACCTTAATGGCAGCCCCAAGGGGCCATGAAACAGCCAGGGAAAGTTAGGAAAAACTCCGCTCACAGCCTGAGCAAAAAAAAAAATACTGAGATTAAACAAGAACACAAAAACGGTAACAATACATATATTTTCCTGATTTTAACATGCAGTTTTCCTTTAATAATCCACAACAAGATGTGGGTTGGGCTGGGATTTACCTACACCTGGGAAGTGACCAACAACACCAGGCATGCATAAGTCCCTGTGCACTCCACACTGTGCAGTGGATTACTGTGATTGTACAACTGGTCAGAAGTAAATAATTTAAAAGAGTTTTTAAAATACTCAATTTCTAGAGTGGAGCATAGTTGCAAAGAGGATGAGGTATTGGGCTTGCCTTTAGATGTCAGCTGTCCAGGCATATCCCTGTCTAAATCAGTCTTCTATTAAATCAAGGCAGTAGCCATTTCATAGAACCTTGAGACCGAAACTTATTCTGCAGTTGATAAAGCTGTGCTAGACAGCGTATAGCTAGTTAAACCCTGGCATCAATTTCTGTCTCAAGGTTTTGTGAAATGTCTTCTGCCTTTCTTTATTGCTTTGTTGCACAGACGTCAACATTGATATTGCTGGAGAACTGAAAGCTGCGTAGCCCTTTACACCTACATAGAAAACAATTTATAAGACATTACATCCTGACCTAGAGGGTTGTTATTCTATTGGTTTCTTTAAAAAACTTTGCTCCTCATCTTAACCAATTTGAAGTTAATAGACCAGAATCTTGGTCTAATTTAAATCAATTACATGAAACAGGTTTATTACTTAGAAATCCTCAATGCAGTACTAAATATGGAGAACACTGGATGGGCAACTATGCACAACCAGTGTCTTCTGCCAAAGAGGGGTTCTCATTCTTTCTGACCAGGAGAGCAAAGCTTCAGAGGTCCATGGGAATTAGAACCCCAAGGTGACAGAACACATTGGTTATGCATAACGTTGCTCATCCTATAATTTTTATGGTGTATAGTAGTATTAGATGAAATGTGTCAATTGTGTTTTTTTTTCTCTCTTTCATAATGGAACCAGCTTGTGAAGTCTCAAGAGGTTCCACCATCCTTTCTGTGAAGAAATACATCCTCATGGTACCCTTTAGTCTACCCCCTTCCCACCTCACATCATGCCCCCTCATTCCTGGACATCTCCTTTTCTGAAAGATGCTACCTTACAGCACCTGAGTTATGCCTTTTAGAAATTTGAAAGTTTCTATCAAATCACCCCTGTCTCTTTTCTTCTCCAGGGTGCATATATATACTGAGGTCTCCCAGTCTCTCCTCATATGACTTTTAGTGCAGGCCCTGCACCATCTTTGTTGCTCCTCTTTACAGCCTCCTCTCTGTCTAAATCCTTACAGAAATGCAGCTTCCATAACTGGACACCATATTCCAAATGATGCTTCATCAGTGATCTGCACAGTGGCATCACCACCTCCTTCCTTCCTCTGGTGATACCTTTCCCTAGGCACCCCAGCATCCTACTGGCTCTCCCCATAGCCTTGGTACATTGTTTAGCCACCTTTAGGTCATCCAGTATGATTACCCCCAAATCCCATTCCTGTTTTATGACCATCAGTCCCCCCCCCGTAATCTTCCCCTGAGTTCCTGCAACCCAAATGCATGATTTTGCACTTTTTTGCATTAAATCTCAGCTGCCACACTTCAGACCATTCCTCCAGTTTACCTAGGTCCCTCCTAATTTTTCTACCCTTCCCGCATGTCCAGCCTGTTGCAGATCTTAGTGTCATTCGCAAAGAGGCACACTTTCCCCTCCAGCCCCTCCACAATTTCACTTATGAAGACATTAAACAGGACTGGGCCCAGAACTGATCCCTCAGGCACCCTGCTGTTCACACTCCTTTCCTTACATTGAGCACCATTTACCATGACTCTCTATCTTCTGTCATCCAACCAGTTCCTCGCCCAGTTTATCACCTTGTGATCCACTCTCAGGCTGCCCAGCTTGTTCACAAGTCATATGTGGAACGGTATCATAGGCCTTACTAAATGCAATTCATGTTTATGTTTAAGCCCATGAAACACCCTTATTTAGTTAATGGATTTGCAGCCATAGTGGCTCTGCCAGCACCTGTTTACTGTATAGGATTACTCATTTTGACCAAGGACATCTGTCCAGGAGTGACCTTCACTGCTAGTGGTCTCACCATGCAGGGACTCTGACCAATTAGAACACAACATTATGCTATCCATTTTTAAGATACCCAATTTTGATGTTGCCAAACAGGTACATAGACCTGACAGTTAATATGCAGCATGTATATAGATCTATATACATATTGTATATCAGTTTGTAAATAGATCTAAAAATAGCATATCGGCTCACAGCAAATTAAAATTAAGTTAAAATCAGTTGGTTGATTGCTTGTTGCACAGTCTTCAAAGAAGTAAACACTTGCAGGCATTATCTCATCTGCTTGCTTCAACTATTTAAATTATTACACTGTAAGTCAAAACAGTTGGTACACATTTGTTGAGATACTGCCCTTACTGCATTAATTTCATAATATCAGCCAGTCAGTAGACATTTAAAACAAATCACAGCCCAACAATTCTTTGGAGGTGGTTATATATTTTATGACAACATCTCATTCTTTAAGAGGAACTGCATTTTACATGTTAGCAGCCCTTCAAATAACTCTATTTTGGACGTTTTTTATGTCCGTAATTTTGCTCTAAACGTCCAAAAATATAGCCTCTGAAGTCATTGACGTCCATTAACATTTCCCTTGTTTAAAGCTGACGTCCGGTGTTTATGTTTTTTTTTTTTAAATCCTGTGGAGGGTTGCCAGTTGCCATTTTTTTTTTGCTTTAGTTTCCAAATGCCGGCTGCCCCACCCTGCAAATTGTCTACCACATACTCTGTATACGGCTGCAGGAGTCTTTGTCTGTTTTTCCACTTTAAATAAAGTAAATAGGATGACCGAGGAAGGTAAAGCTGAACACAAGGTGGAGAACGGGATGGACATGGAAAAGCAACTTCAACTGTGAGTGTGTGTCCTGAACGAGCTACTCAAGACCGAGCAGGGATTATGTGGGAAAACTGAAGTTCGTTGTGTGTGAGTATGTCATCGCCATGACTGCGGGCACTCGTCTCCCTCTCAGGACAGGGGCTGCCACCAGGGTAAACACAAGAAATAATCGGGTTACTTGGGTAGCATGCATGCTACATGCGAGTTATAGCAGTTAACCAGTGCTTCATTACACAGTAGTAGACATGCGTTGTTCTGCTAGCTGCCTTTGCTACAGTGCATGTTTGTCCATGGACACTGAAGTCTGACAAACATAATAGCTATATTGGATGGCTGAGCAGCTTGTGAAAAACAAACGAGTGCCCTGCTGCCGTGGCGCTGCTGTGTGCCTGTTGCTTTTTTTATTGGTATGACAGCAGTAGCATTTGTTGTTGACATTCCTTCCCGCACGCTATGATCCGGGATACTGGCAAACTTCTGGGTAGTTATGCTGCTGGCTTTGTTAGACAGCTCGATGTTTATAACTTTCAGCAGTTCCTGATTTTGGTAATTTTGTTATGCGCTGTTACCTCTAGTTTCTGAGGCAGGAGGTTGAGATCTGTGCACTGCGTTGTTGTAAATGTAATCAAAGTAATGGAGTGTAAACAATTCGAGTGAAATAAAGGCAGGGGGTTGAGGCTTGAGCAAAGACTTCTGTGTCGGGTGAAACAGAAGTCTATCCTGCATGGGCTGTAAACACCCAGGGGCTAAATCCTGGAGAGGGAAGTGATGTAAACTTGAGGGTTAAATCCTGCAAGAGAGATTTAAACAGTGAGAAAAATCTTGTAGGAGTGGAAGCTGTAAACACTACAGGCTAAATTCTGTACACTGATGTAGTACCAAGGGGCTAAATAAGTACTGCAAGGTGTGTAAACAATGTGGCCCTGGAAAGTTCTGCAAGGGATCTGTAGGTGGCACACAGCTTAATCCCACAATGGGCACACTCTGGCTAGATCATGCAAAGAGGTGGTGGTAAACACTAGCACCGAATCCTGCAAGCATACCTCTTAACTGTCCCTGATTTTCAGGGACGTCCCTAATTTTGTCTCAAAATTTTCCTCCGTTCCTCATAAAATTTGTATTTTTATGACAGAACAGTGGGGCTTAAAATCACAAAATAATGTTAAACATTAAAGTTATAGACTTGTTGTTCTTCAGAAAATGCATCTTAACATGCATCATTTTATTCTATCAGCTTTCTGAGTGAATAGTACCAATATCTAAGATGTGTCCCTGATTTTGGGTCTTTGTCCCTGATTTTTTTAAGCCTTGTCCCTGATTCATGAAGCAAGAGGTTGAGAGGTATGCCTGCAAGGTGATGTAAATATAGGGGATGAAATCCTTCAAGGGTGTGTAAACTTTGTGGCACTAAATTCTACATGCAGCAAGGGGGAGCTGCCTTGTGACTACATGGGAAAGGGGGCAGGGATTGCCATGCAACTGCTCCACAAGGATGTCTATAAAGTATAGCGTCCCTCACAAAGTGCAGTTACATGCTCAGTAATTCAAAAGGGTGCCATTAAAGAGTGCCTGATAGTGCCGGGGGCTGTGATTCAAAGCATAGCACAGCCACAGGTGGTCACATTGAGGAATAGGGCTAGGAAGGAATGGGGTATAAATACATTCTGTCTGCAAATTATTTATTGTGTATGTTTTCCTTTCCTAACATTAAGAAATGAATATATGTGGATGTAGCATGCATTACAGTGAGGTCAATGAGTTGACTTTAAAAAATACAGGGCTTGGAATATTTTGACTGCCAAAATTTGTCGACTGGAATTATTTTGACTTCCAAACAGTTGACGGCTGGAGTATTTTGACTGCAGTAAAACTGAAATGACTTCCAAATTTCAACCCATGGAAGTATTTGACTTCCACTCAAAAAAAATTATCTGAAGCCCTGCGTGTTAGCCTATGATATGTGCTTCTGTAGCGTGGCTTATGTTTTTATTGGGGTCCTTCCTACTAAAGTTAGGTGCTCTTTATCAGTTACAGAATATTCTTTTCCTGTTTACCAACACATGTATAATGCAGAAAAAGATCCAGCCTTCACTGGATTCTGGAGACATGGCGTATGCTGCTGGCCCAAACAGATTATCTCCAAAATAAATATCTTTACAGTGCATTAAGTACATTCACCCTTAATTGTGCTCCCCATACCCACCACTGCCAGCTATATTGCATGTTTCTTTGGGCTGATCCAATCAGGAAAATAAGCATGCTTGCCATATGCCCCAAATGGTGCCAAATTCTGTGTTAACTAACTCCCACCTTACCTTAGTAGCCTATTCTCCTCAGTCATGAACTTTGTCTACCAGTTACACTCAGAGAACGGCAAATGACTGCATATTCCCCAAAATTAAAAAAGAAAACTGGACAAACTGCAATTAGTTTTCACACAAAATATAACATTCTCTACCCTCAAACAACACCTACTCCACCACCATCTTCATCATCAAACTAAAATTAAAGTAGTACTTTATATCAGCATGTGAGTGCTCTGCCTGACTGATTTGTTGTCCATAAGTGCTACATGAAATGCATCATCTTTTGCAGATTGATGTATTCCCAGTATATTGTGATTACTTTACTGTATGCTACTTTGTTATTCAGTAGGCTGCCTTACTGCATTGTATTTTTGTTTCATCCATTATGGCCCTGTAATTGTCCTTTCCTTACCTTTTCTCCCTTTACCTACCTCCACGTCACATCTGTAAAGGAGATTACTCTTCTCCATATAGTTTACCTGGTAAAACATTTTCAAAACAAAAAAATACAAATGTCCTACCTGGACACACACTAGTAAACAAGATGGTACTCTAAGGAAACCCTATTTTCCTTGTAATACAAAAATGGACATAGTTATACAAATCCCAATAATGCCAATAAAAATAATATAACTAGCAGAACATGTGAAGTAAGCAATAATCCACGATGGGGTGTGGACTGTTGTCGTAGAAATGCATGACCAAGGGAGTGTAGAGAGGCACTAGGCATTTGCACCAAGTACCTTCAGCTCCTAGGCAGTGCATTTATCAGACAGTAACCCACACTCTGGAGTGGCTAATTGCTGTTATGAAATGGATTTTGCAGAAATATAAAGAAAATAAAAGATTAAAAATAATTGTATGTTGTGTTTTTATGTCAAATATTACATATTGTTGCATTGCTGTGATTTGTTTCTGTCACTAGAGGGTGCTTGCGGGTACACAAAATGCTATATATTTTTTTTTTTGCTTTCAGGTGCCCCTCAGTAAATTTAGTTTATTGTTTGTCAGGGATAAGACTGTGCTAAACAATGCTAAAGAGTGCTGTGCCCTCCACCCTGGTAACTTTACTATACTCATTTCTGGGTTCATGCAAAGCAGGTTTACTTGTTTGCAGCATGAATGTTTTGAAAGTTGCTAGCCACATGGGTTCCTGTGTACTAATTAACCCTCTGGCATCAGCCATGCTTCTTTTAAATAAGCTGAGTGAACATGTGCAAGATTGTTGTGCGGGACGGGTCAGAGTGACACTTGGCCAACATGCCGGTAGAGCAGAAGGAGTGAGGTGAACCCGCATTCTGGGAGACCAAAGACAGTAACATTGGCAGGTGGGTCAGCTTGTCATGTATGCATTAAAACAAGTTTTTTTTTAGCGAAGTGAAACAGAGTTGCTGGCAGTTATGGGTACACATGATCACATATGCATTGAATGCAGATGCTGAATCTGGGGGGGGGGGGCAACTAATGATTGACTTGTTGAAAGATGAGTTAGTTGATGTGGCACCAGCAACTCGGACTAAGAATAACAGGCCTGCAATCAAATAAAGTGATTAAAAAGGGTGCAAGAAGTCTGGTTTGGCTGAATTCTTTTTGTTTATGAAAGCTTCATGTTTGTTATGTGTTTGGTGTGGATGGGGCTGTTAGAATTTTTTTTAAATGTATTTATTAAGTTAGGGCAATCAGTGGGCCTATACATGCTGTACCGTATGTAAAATGACCGCCAGAAAATACTTTCTGCTAGGCATGTATATTGCCATGTATTGTGTCCTGTTTCCGGAAAAGTGTTGCTGCTCTATAATCATATGCCTGGGGGCGGCTCTTAACCAATTAGAATTCAGGATTTTCCATACCCATTTTATAACCAGCATTAGCCTAGAGTCTTTTACAGAAATACAGCATTCAATGCAGAAAGTACTGTAGTTCAAAACAAATCATGAAGTACCAAGAACAAAATGAACATTTTGGTTGTTTTAAAACCTGTTTTGCTGCATTTGGATATAATGCAATATACCGTAACTACGAGATATGCTCATATGATTGATCAATATGAATAGCATTTGGGAAGTATATATGTGCATTCTGCAAATAAAAAGTTTCTACCATACAGGAAGGCTCTTGAGATGATATCTTGCAAGAAATATTTTATTAAATGGCCTGTTGTGCTAGTGAAAATGGTACCTGCTCCACAAACTTTCAAATATGTACTGCATTTCCTTTATAAACCAAAGCATTATTTCCTTCCTCACCATTGAAGTGTAACACCGATGCAGCAGTTGTCATTTTATGTTATGATGCCACTGGCCAGTTTCTCATGGTTACCTGTCTTTTAACTGTTTCTGTAAAACTTTTGCTTTGTTCTCTATACTGAAAAGATTTTGCCATAGCTCCATTATGTTGTTGTGTGAATCAAGCCCTTAGTACTAGTATTCAAATGCTATAGTTAAAGTGCTGTTCAAAGTTGCTTTGTTCACTCAGCATTCACCGTCAGAGTTGTCATAATCAATAACATGATTTGATTAAGCAGTTGGAATTCTTTTGTAGAGCTATGAACATCATGTCTTATTAACTTTAATAATATTAGAGCTTGTACATTCTTTGGCAGCAGTTTGTTTCTGGTGTCAGTTTTAATATTACAATAGTGCTCAGTGTCCACTTCCTTCTTGTTCAGTCATGCCAATCAGGATCTTCAGGAAGAACTGGCAGGAATAGACAGAGTGGTCACTTGCTAATCATTTAATTGCTTTTGTTTGCCTTGTGTATCCAAACATTTCATGACAGTGTCACAAGATCTCGTGATGTTTAGGAATCTGACACAGGGCACTTATGTTCCAGATGTACAAAACAAACATTTGGAGGAAGCACTTGATAAAGACAAACTAATAATTTAGAGGTTTCATTGCAGAGTTTAGGCTAGATTAGTTCTTTTGATCTCTAGTTCTGACTGCAGTGGGTGTATCCCTGCAGATGTCTTGCGATGACAGTAGAGAAAAGGGAGCTTACTGGATACCGAATTTACTTTTTAAATAGCAACAGTGAATGGCAATCACTGAGAGTTCATCACACTATTTTGTTTTTTGGTGCCGGTGGAACATGACACTATCCACCATGTCCAATATGGCCACTGGAGTTCTCGATGGATGTGCAATGATTCGTGTATGTGCACTGAACTCGGGGATATGCCAACACAGTCTACCATGTCCAAGTTGACTGCTGGATCCCAGTGCACATGTGTGAGTCATCGCACATGTGCAGAGAACTTCAATGGCCATCTTGGACATCTCAGACTGTGCCATCGTACCCCCTGGAGTTCAGTGCACATGTATAAGTCATTGCACATGTGCCGAGAACTCTAGCAGCCTTCTTGGATATGCTAGACAGTGCCATGTTCCTCCATAACCTTGGCTGCAGCCCTACTGGCTCTGGCCAGAACTTGTATTCAAATGGGCATGAACCAATAGGAATAGTAGGTACAGTACTGGCAAGTAGCTGTCTACCAGGAAAGAAATAAAATTCTCAGATAGAGTTTGGTGGAATTTGGCATGGCAGTAGATTTTGAATGGTTTTGCCACACACTGAGTTTGCTAACAGACATGTTGTTGCTCACATTTGGTGGCTTCTGCTGTTACTGTATATAGTTCTGTGAAATGATGGACCTGCAACCTGTGGATACAAAACTACTGGATGTGTTTGAGAATCCAGTGACTGCATTTCATCTGTCAACAAAAATGTATATTCCTCTACTTTATCTGTTTTTCTAAAGATATATAGCCTTGAAATGGGGATCTAAGAGAGTTGAAGGATGTAGTGTTTAAATTTGGTCAGTGCAAGTACTTTAATTTGTCTTTTTTTGTTTGTTTGAAACTGTTAGGCATTCTTTTTACAAAATGTCCATGATACAGATGACAACTTGTTTTCCTTTCATATTTGCCTATTTTTAACTGCAGACTAAAAGTGCTCAGATTATGTGTAATAAGCATTAAAAGTAGGATAAGCTGGCTTACATTTGCATGTTCTACAGACACGGCCATTGCATCTGTCTCAAAATAAATATGCTGCAGCACATTATTTCTGTTAATGTCTACTGCAGCATAGACAAGATAATGTCATCTTCAATAATGTAATTTGAACAATAACTTTGAACAGCTTGTTTCTCTATTCCAAGTACAGTACAAGTTGCATTAAACTGTCCCGCCAATGAGTTGGTTTAGCATTGTTTTTTACAGTTAGCAATGCATTGGCAACTAATAGTGCATTGTTTTTCAGTGCTAAAGCAGCTCAAGAGCAATGTTTGTAAAAATGTTTTTGCAGCTCAGTTGAAATGCATATACAATCCATCCACAATGCAGTGAAAAACTACATTTTAACTCTTAAGGAACAGTTTGTGCAGGGTTTTGTACAGGATCTAGCAACACTTATGCAACTCAGTCAGAAATGCTAAAGCAACTTTTTAGAGGATCAGTTTAATGTGACTTGTGCTGTAGTTCTATAGTGTATGATACATTGCTGTCCTGCATGGAAACCCATGCTTAGAACAACATTGTTGTGCCACACTGGGTGCATCATGATGTTGTTGTGCTGCACTGAGTATGTCACTAGTACAGCACAACGACATAGAATGCAGTCTCATGTGCATGATGAAGCGGGCCATGGCGGTGAGAGCTGACCAGGAAGTAAACAGAGCTGTAAGGAACCACACGCTTGTAAGTTATTGTTTCACTTTTGATGAGACAGAGGTGTGAAAGAATGGTTGTCCATACACTATAAAAGATTGTGTATTTGCCATCATACACATACAAGGCCGTTTTCCATTTCTGAGGTTTCCGAGGTAACAAAACCTCTACAGCTGCACTGTCGAGGTCTTTTGTTACCACAGAAACCTCTCAATCAGAAAACAGCAGTTTCTTTTAAACTTAGATTGTGGGCTTGTAGTGACACTATACTTTCTTTCTTTGTTGTCTTTACTTATAATTGTTTTTGGGCTGTTGAAAATTTAAAACATAGTGGTGGAGTAATTCTGTGCTGTCTTTAATAGCTGCAAATTTTATCTTGGCTTGTCTGACTGTCCTGTAGCTGGGTGAAGGGTGTTAATTGTCTGGCCTCTGACCTCAGCTACGTGATAACTGGAGGTGGGGCTTAGTCAGAGTTAAAGTAGCAAACAGAGGTTGATTTTCTCAGAAGAAGCCAGAAGGAGAAGGAAGGAAACATATTCAATTCAGTGCTTTAGAGTAACTGCTAATTGGTATTTTTCTTTTAAACTTAGATTGTGGGCTTGTAGTGACACTATACTTTCTTTCTTTGTTGTCTTTACTTATAATTGTTTTTGGGCTGTTGAAAATTTAAAACATAGTGGTGGTGTAATTCAGTGCTGTCTTTAATAGCTGCAAATTTTCGCACCCTCCTCCCCTTCCCCCAACTCTTAATTATATGCCCTGATAAATCTGATTGACAGGAGCTAAACACAGGGTATAGTAAGAGGTGTGAAGTAGGAGGGGCATAAGGGGGAAGATGCCCACCCTCAGCAGGACAAGTGTTTTGACTCATTTATTTATTTATTGGTTTCTTTTTCCTTAAAAAAAAATCGGAGGATCAGTTACAGGATTTTTAGTACTGTAAATTAATAAAAAGAGAACTGAGAGAGTTTCAGTAGCAGACATCAGTGGAATTGCAGTATAATGTGGGGAGTGGTGCAATGCAGTGGCTGTGGGGCAGCCATATTCAGGTAGACCTTCTGGACACTGAGGTGCTGCCCTATCTGCATGCATCTCTCTGGACTACGGGATGAGGTAACCAGACTCAGAGCGGAAGTAAACTGGGTCAGGAGTACCATCACCCCTATCTAGGGACCACCCAGTCCAATGCAGCTGCCTCAAAGGATGCCGAGAACGAGGAGCACTTGGATGACAGTGGGCTCAGGGAGGGTTAGAGCAGTCAGGCAGAGGCACATCCCAGATCCTATTCCTCTCAAGAACTCATATGCCACACTGGCAAATGAGGACAACCAAATAGAGGTACCCAGAGAAGTGGAAGGAAAGGATGTGGAGGTTAGCCAAGGAGGTGACCTCAGTGGGGAAAGCAGTGGACCCCAGAGGAGGATGAAGTGAATCCTGGTGGGGGACTCCATCGTAAGAGGGATCCAGCTAGGAACACAGGAGGGGGAGGACAAGGAGGTGAGGTGCCTACCAGGTGCCACGGCATGGAGGGATGGAAGGAAGATACTGGGGATCACTGGGAAGGCAAGACGGGAGGGTGAGCTGGATGTCATTATCCACCTAGGTACTAATGACTTGGTAAATGGGGAGCCAAAGGAAGTTCAGGAAGAGTTTAGGAAACTGGGAAGGGGTCTCAAGCAAGTAGCTACTTCTGTCATTTTCTCAGAAGTACTACCTGTGAGAGGCAAGGTAGAGCATAGGAGTGCATGCACCAGGAACTTTAACTCATGGTTGAAGAACTGGTGCTGTGAGGAAGGGTTTGGATTCATTAGTGACTGGGGACCCACCTGGAGGGATGGAGGTTTGTTCAAGCCTGACGGCCTGCATCCATCCTGGAGGGGAATTCAAGCACTCAATGATAAGTTTAAATGCTACATTGACAAGCATTTAAACTAGCAAAGGGGGGTGGCAGGCCAGCAAGGAGGGTACCTACTTGCTCACCCCCCACAGCTAGCAGTGGATCCAGTGAACCAGAGGAGTGGCTATCTCTGCAAAGCAGTGTGCAAAAGATGGAGATTAGTGTCCAAAAGGTGGATAAGCAGAAAAGGGGCAAAATTCAGCAGAAGGGCAGACAGCAAGGAGAACCAGGGATAAATGACAACCAAGGAAGGTGCTGGAGTAGAACAGTGAAGCAGGCTAGGGAGGTCAAATCATGGAAAGCCATGTGTGCAAATGCCAGGAGCCTTAGCAACAAGATGGAAGATCTGGAGGCTGTCATGGTACAGTCAGACCTGGACATTGTGGCCATCACTGAAACCTGGTGTAATGATAACCATGACTGGGAGATGGCCATACCTGGCTACAACATATTCAGAAGAGACAGAGGAGGCAGGAAGGGAGGAGGAGTGGCACTGTATGTGAAAATGACATAAGGGCCACAGAGATCCAGGAGGAACAAAATGGGGGAGATACTGTGGGTTGCTGGAAAGGAAAATGGGGCCAGCCATCCGCACAGGTGTGGTCTATAGACCACCAGCCCAGGAGGAAGAAACAGATAGGGAGCTGATGCTAGCCATCCAAAGGATGGCAGACAAGGGTGAGGTAGTACTGGTTGGAGACTTCAGTATTTCAGAAGTGGACTGGAGCATCCCAGCAGCAGCATCAACTAGGAGCAGATTTATCCTGGACTCCCTTCAGGGTGCCTTCCTCAAGCAACTGGTCATGGAACCAACTCGGCAGAAGGCAATACTGGACCTTCTGCTCACAAACAGGGACAGTGTGATGGGGGTAACAGTGGGGGAGCACCTGGGTAACAGTGACCACCAGTTGTTGTGGTTTGAAATCACAGAAAGAGCAGAACCAAACCACACAAAAACACGTATCCTGGATTTTAGGGGGGCAGACTTTGGGAAAATGGGGAGATACTTGAAAGAGGCATTTAGGGGAATGGGACAGGAATCAGGGGTTGAGGAACAGTGGGCAGTATTTAAAATGGGGATTATAAGAACAACAGAATTATGCATTAAGCAGGTTAGCAAGAGGAAAAGGAAGAGGAGACCATTATGGTTTTCCAAAGAGGTAGCAAAGAAAGTGAAAGCCAAAAAGATTGCATTCAGGCAATACAAAAAGACACAGGCAGAAGGGGGTAGGAGAAGTACCAGGAGAAACAAAGGGAGGCAGGAAGTCAGTAAGGAAGCCAAAGCTCAGACAGAAGAACACATTGCAAAATCAGTGGTTAAGGGACAAAACCTTTACAGGTACATAAGTGAAAAAAGAAAGACAAAGGGAGGGATAGTGAGACTGAAGGGGGAGGATGGGAGTCGCGTGGAGGATGACAACAGTAAAGCTGACATATTGAACAGGTATTTCTCAGTCTTTACTGAGGAAGAGGGGGGTAATGGGTCTGAAGGGAGTACAAGGGGTGAGAATGGTGCAGAAATGGACACAAGTCCCTTTACACGAGAAAGGGTCCTGAAGGAACTGGAAGTAATAAGAGTTGACAAAGCAATGGGGCCAGATGGGGTGCACCCCAGGGTCCTTAAAGAACTAAGAGAGGTGGTGGCTGAACCTCTGGCTATCCTGTTTAGCCAATCACTGGAAATAGGGAGGTACCAAAGACTGGAGGACAGCAGATGTAGTCCCTTATACAAAAGTGGGAACAAAGAGGAAGCAGGGAACTACAAACCAGTCAGCCTCACCTCGAAGTGGGAAAGATCATGGAAGCACTACTGAAGGAGATTGGTAGAACATCTGGTTGTCAATGGACTACAGGACCCAAGGCAGCATGGTTTCACCAAGGGAGGTCATGTCAGACCAACCTCATTGAATTTTTGACTGGGTGACTAGGGAGGTGGATCAGGGAGGGCAGTGGACATGGCCTATCTGGACTTCAGCAAGGCCTTTGACACTGTGCCACATAGAAGACTATTACACAAACTGGGGAATATGGGTGTGGGCAGGACAGTAGTGTGGTGGGTAGGTAACTGGCTGGGTGGCAGGACACAGAGGGTGGTGGTAATGGCTGTCACTCCACAGAGGGAAGAGTGACCAGTGGGGTACCACAGGGATCAGTGCTGGGACCGGTCCTATTCAACATCTTCATCAGTGACATTGTGCAGGACCTAGAAGGCAGAATTTCACTGTTCGCTGATGACACAAAGCTCTGTAACAGAGTAGACACACCAGAGGGTGTGAGCAGAATGAGAAGGGACCTGCAGAAACTTGAAGAATGGTCAAGGGTTTGGCAGTTGAAATTCAATGCAAAGAAGTGCAAGATAATGCATATAGGGCACAAAACCCTGGCACAATATATCAGTTGGGGGTGAGGATATAGCATGCACCAAGCAGGAAAGGTTTTGGCGTTGTCATCTCTGATGACCTCAAGGTAGGGAAACAGTGTGACAAGGCAGCAGGTAAAGCAAATAGGATGCTGGGATGTATAGGCAGGGGCATCACCAGCAGGAAAAAGGAGGTCATAATTCCGCTATACAAGACACTAGTGAGGCTCCCACCTGAGTACAGTGTACAGTTCTGGAGACCATACCACATAAGGACAGACAGGGTAGAGAAGGTTCAGAGGAGGGCAACAAAGATGGTGCATGGATTGCATCACAAGTCCTATGAAGACAGGTTGAAGGAACTGAACATGTACTCCTGGAGGAGAGGAGGAGAGGGAATATGATAGAGACATACAAGTATCTTACAGGGAGAAACAGGGTGCAGGAAAACACTATTTTAAGCGAAAAAGATGTTCCAGGACTAGAGGGCATGGGATGAAGTTGGAGGAGGGACGATTCAGAGGAAACATGAGAAGAATTTCTTCACAGAGCAGGTGGTGGACAAGTGGAACACCCTGCCAGAGGAAGTGGTGGGGGCTGAAACAATCACGGGATTTAAGAATGCATGGGATAGACATAAAGGAATTCTAGAGGTCAGGGGTAAGGGGAAACAGACTTCTAGGAAAACAAACTGAACTTACAAGCTCAAATGGGCAGACTGGGTGGGCCATAGGCCCTTATCTGCCGACACTGTCTATGTATCTATGTATCTATGTAGCATTGTTGTTATGTATGATTGCTCATGCTCAGTCCTCTGTGTAGCATATAGAACATCAAAATCCAACTGGTGGAAACATTTTTGAGAGCAGAGTCCATTTCTTTTGCAGCTCTACTAATATCCTTACAGCTATGATAGAATGGTAAAACAGAGTCAAAATGTTCTCACCAACAGAAACTGTACATCAACTGTGACTTCATCAGTCAGGAACAAATGCAAAATCAAATGCAAACAGTGAGCAAAGCAAAATATGTGCATTAAATTGTCATCTAATACCTTCAAGATACTGACAACATTATCAGTTCCTATAAGTTATATTTTAGATTTGAGACTAAATCCAGTCACTATGTTGATCCTTCAAGTTCTGCAAGATGTTAAGAGGTGAATGACATTTTCCAAACCTCTGGACATGCAGCAGCACCATTTTATGATGAGTTTTTATTTTTGAAATACTAGAAGAAGAACTGACCCAATAAACAATAAGGGACATGCATTCTATCAGCTAATCAGTACATCAATGATGATGCGTATAACCCCATCCTCCTATTCCTTAAGCACAGCATCACTGTTAACTTTTACTGCTTGATACATACTGTATTTGAAGTTCCAGCTACAACAGGTGCACCACCTGCCCCACTACTCTGAGACACTATGCGCCATTCACAAATTCATTCCTTTTCTTAAGAAGTGATATCATACAAATCAACTAATTGCATGCTATATGGTGCAGGTTTAAAAAAAATGGCAAAACCACTAATCAGGATATAGTTTATCTGAATGTAGAACCAACTGTCTTTCACACATAAGACCAAAACTATTTTTCCCCAAGGAGTAGGGGCTTCCTCAGAGTTACTGGTAGTGAACTGGATGACTGTTTAAACAGCCCATCTATTTAGGGAGGCATTAATGTAACTCAACATTTAAAGTTCTACTTGCAATTTTAAACATACCTCATGCAACATATATAACCATTTAAAAATGAGTTGCCAGAATAAATGACAGCCCTTATTTTCAGGGGTCACCTGACCAGGCCTGGTGCCAGTCTTAAGGAGGAAAGGAGGGGGGGGGTTGAGGCGGGAGGGATTGAGGGATATCATGGGATGGTGGGAGACGGGTCTGCATAAAAGGGGGTAGGGAAAAAGAAGGGGATACATTATTGGTGGAAGCCAAAGCATGCCAAAGGAAAAGGGTTTAAAAAGGGAGAGAAGAGAAGTTATCTCTTCTTATTTATTTATTTATTTATTTATTTATTTATTTATTTCATGGTTCGGAAACAACCTTTGAGTACAGGACTCTTTTACAAAGGTTCCACGTCATACATACATAGACACATGATACAGACACATTAAGTTAACAGACATGTGGTAACATATCTAAATCTATTTAGGTAATTCCAGACAAGAAGTTACATCTTATTCAAAATACTCTAAACAAGGCTGGAGTAAGTAGTAGTAGAAAAACAAATTCAGCTCCACAACCTTGAGGGTGCAAATATTAAATATCAAACACAGAATGGCGAAAAAACGCACTCCTCGGCTGAAGAACAAATAAGCAGTTACGGTTTATTGATTACAGCAATATAAAAATGCCAACATTGCACAGCTCCATTCAAAAGCAGCAGAAGAACCCCCGACTGGTTTCATACAATCTAGTATATCATCAGGCTGTACTAGGTTGTATGAAACCAGTCAGGAGTTCCTTTGCAGCTTTTGAATGGAGCTGTGCAATTTTGGCATTTTTATATTGGTGAAATCAATAAACTGTAAACTGCTTATTTGTTCTTTGGCTGAAGAGTGTTCCTTTTTTTTTTTGCCTTTCTATGGATTAAGATGCAGCAGAGCTCTGCTAACAATAATTGTGGGAGAGGGAAAGGATTACAAGGTGCAGCTCAGAGGGTGTTGTCTGAGATGCAAATAGGGAGTAGGGAGAAATGCGAGAGGTGAAATGAGGGTGCTGAGGCAAGAGGAGGTACAGACTGACAGAGAGGAGTGGTTCATAGATACTAGGAGGAGTGGTTCATAGGTGCCAGTTTCATCAGTACTAAGAAGATTGGTTCATAGGTACAGGACTGGAACAAACTGGCAGAGAGGAGTGGTTCATAGGTACCAAGAGGAGTTGTTCACAGGTACAGGGTAGAGTGGTTCATAGGCATGACTGGTACAGGGTGCTGCACAATGGCACTGAGAGGGAGAGAGGGAGAAAATGACAGAGGAAGAGGGAGAGAGGACATATTGTATGGTGTAGAGAGAGTTGAGGAATGGGGTGGTGTGGTAGTGTGGAGAGAAATGGTGTGAAGAGAGGGTAGAGGAGGGGTTAGAGGTAACAGGGGATGGATAGAGGGAGATAATGGGGGATGGAGGAAGAGAGTGAGGGGAGAGAAAGAAAGAGAGAGAGAGAGGGACTGACTTAAGAAGAGTAAGAGAGTGAGTGCAGGTAGGAGCAGAGAGAGAGAGAGAGTGTGTGACAGAGAGAGAGAGAGAGAGAATGTAGTTGTATGGATAAGATGGGTAATGTAACAGAGGGATAAGGGAAGGTGGAAGAGAAGAGGGCACCAGAGGGCTAGTTATAGACCCCCTATGGGGAATGGGAGGCCAGGGGAGTGGGTGGGGTTTAATGGCAGTATGGTATTGCCTAGACAGGTGAGTGCAGGTCCGGGGGGGTGCATCAGGATGATTAGTAATGGCACAAGCATAATTGCCTGCTTATAAAATAATTATATAATTATGCTAGTTGAGCTGAATTAGTTCGTTCTGAAGAAACTGACTAGCAAATCAGCCAGCATTGGGCATGGTGAATACGAGATAAGTGAGGATGGGAAGGGACAGCTTGTTGGTTTCCTGCAGAGAGGTTTGGTAGTGGGAGCGAGCCTTCTGATATGCAAGGTTGCAGCAGAAAGTAAAAAGAAAAGAAAAAAGTTCAAGCAAAAGTGTTTTTACCTAATCGCTCAGACTGTTGTGGGGTCGGTTCCGAGGTGAAAAGCCATAATTTTGTGAGCAGTGCTAAGGAGTTAACATTTATGGGGCCACTGCTCAGTGAGAAGGCAGAGAAGGCAGAATTCCAGAGAGGAGCATAAAGTGGTCAAGAAGGGAAAGGTTTGGCAGGGTGGCAAGAGGAGCAACCTGCAGCCTAGTCTGGGAGATGGCAGACAATGAAGCAGGAGCAACAGCAAGGGAGGGAGCATGGACTGTGATGGACTGTGAGTTGACCTGGGAAGGGCACAGAAAGTGTGGGGTGTGGACTATGGGTGCCGTGGTTCAAGGGCAGACATCGTGTCGGGTTTTTTCCAGTATCCAGGGCCAGTCTAGGTATTGCATGCTTATCTGCTAATTTTAAATGTTTTATTTTTACTTGTAAAAATTACTTGAATCACAATAAAAAACTTTGCTTTACCAAATAAATATTGACAGATTGATCGAGTAAAGGGAGTTTTTGGGCAGTCCACTGGTAGTTGCAGCAGCTCACACACGAGGCACACCAACGTGGACAGCATTTTAGGGAAAGTGTTCCGTGGGTAGTGCTGGTTTCTGCTGCTCCACTACCTCCCCTCCATGGAGCTAGTTGTTGAAGGATGGAAGGGCAGTTATGGCAGGGGGCTACTGGGATGTATAGGGAGAGGTATCACCAGCAGAAAACAGGAAGTTGTTATCCCCCATACAGACAGTTAGTGAGACCCCATCTGGAGTACTGCATCCAGTTCTGGAGTTCCCCATCTCCGCAAGGACATGGACAGGATAGATGCAGTTCAGAGGAGGGCAACTAAAATGGTGCAGGGTCTGAAAGAGAAGCCATACGAGGAGAGACTAAAGGAACTAAATGTGTATACCCTTGAGGAAAGGAGGAAGACGGGGGACATGATAGAAATGTTTAAGTACCTCAGTGGAATCAACAAAGTCCAGGAGGGTAGCATCTTTCAGCAAAAGAGATGTGCAAGAACAAGGGGACACAATTTGAAGATAGAGGGGGGACAGCTCAGGGGCAATGTGAGGAAGTATTTTTTCACAGAGAGGGTGGTGGACACATGGAACATCCTTCCTGAGGAGGTTGTGGGGTCTAAAACTGTGGGAGAATTCAAGAATACATGGGACAGACATAAGGCAATTTTTGTGGGGGGTAGGATGAAATAGGGTGTTGATTAAATAGGATCTGCAGCTTATCCTCTAGGTAGGGAAATGGGCAGAATAGGTGAGCCTAGCGGTCCTTATCTGCCGTCAAAGTCTATGTTTCTATCCCCCCAAAGAAGAGAAACAAAATGTGAGACTACAGCAGCAGGATGCTGACTCAGTTCAGAGGACCTAGAGGGGATCTATTTTTGGAGGAGAGTGGGGAATTCAGGTAAGAACCAATTAGGCCCAAACAGTCAGCATCCCCAGAGTGCATAGATAGGTGAGCTGAGGAAGGATTACAGAATGGAGTTATGCTGCATCCAGTGGTATTTGGGATATAAAAAACCAATAACACAAAAAAATAATGGAGAGTGAATCCAGGGAGCACAGGACATGGGGAGACAAGCAGGGCAGCAGGGGGCGAATGACGGGGGGAAGTAGGAGTGCCACATGACACAGCCACCATTCTGAGGGCAGAAAAGGACTAAGGAGTTCAAAATGATGGCTGTGTGATCTTGGGCACCATCTTGTGGCCAATACAAAGGAAACAGGTGGAGTATACTAGGATGGTAGCAAGAAAAACAGCATTAACCAACTAAAAGAGCATGCAGAGTAGGCTGTGTGATGGCAAGGAAGTCAAGGCAAAGTTTATTTAAAAAAGCCCAATCCTGGAGGCTCTGGGCGCTGTACAAAATAGATAAATACAGCATCAAAAAACACATAATACATCACATATTTAAATACACTAATTTAATTTAAAAATAATGATGGTACAGGGTGGCCTTGTATCCACAGTACCAAGAAGGAATAATATGCATGACAAAAGAGGAAGGTTTAAAGAAAAAAAAACATCACATACAATAATACATGGATAGGACATAGGGGAATGGGGGGTAGTATAAACTGCCCAAACAGAAAGAGCCCCACTCCCAGGGGCCTTGAGCAGTAGCAAGTGCCATAAGAAAAAAAAAGGTGAGGCATGAGGGTGTAACAGAATGGGTATTTGTAGTCTGTTTAATTTAGCACATAAGGCTCAGAGAAAACAGAAGGTGGTCTCACAGGCAGCAGCAGTCCAGAAGGCAATGGAGATGATGAAGCAGGTACAGGTGGTGCAGGAGGCAGCCAAGGTGAAGGAGAAATCACCCAAGACAAGAGGAAAGAGGAAAGCAACAGGAGCAGAAGGTGGAGGATCAAAGAAGAGGACTCCTGAAAAAGGGGGCAAAGAGGCCTGAGAGGCCACAGGGTAAGAAGAACATGATTGATATCACATTGCAGGGGAGCCTGAGTGAAAACAAGGAGAAGATAATTGGGGAAACAGAAGAGAAGGGGTTAGGGAAGCTACAGAAAGTATTGCAAAACATCAGGGAAAAGAGGACCATAGGGCAAGAAATGGAGCAGGAAGGGAGAGGAGAGGGCCTAGGGGTCAAGGTAGTGGTATGGAATGACTCCTGGGGGTCACACTGGGGGACCATATGCCACTGGCAGAGAAGGAAAGAATATGGAAGAGGGAATCTGTGGTTATCTTTTCTCTTGTGGATAATCAGCTAAGAAATATGAGGCGAAGGAGTGGACAGGTAAGACTAAGATGGTAGTGACCCTAGCTATTTTGGGGAGAATGCAATAAGGCAAGGTTTTAAAGAGGAAGACTCTTGAGGTGTGGATGATGGGTTTCACATATTTTAGCACCATATTGCTGCAGAAGCAACCAGAGTTAGCCATCCCATTGCTGGCATACTCACTGATAGTGCACACTGTGTATAAGAAGAAGGCAATATGGATGGTTTCATTATGATCAGAAGTTTAAGCAGAGGATGGTCTCAGATGGGGATGTACACTGGGATATGAGACATCTGGACATATGGCTTGAGACCATGATGGTGCAAACAAGAGGGGCGGGAGAAGGGGGAAAGGGAGCCAGCAGAAGTTTTATTGGAGTTACAATAGGGCTCAGTGCACATGGGTGAATTGTAGATTCAGACATGCATGTTCCAAATGTGTCAGCCCACACCCAGTATCAAAATGCAGGTGGGGGAGGGGCAGGTCTGGGATGCAGGCCTTCAGGAGTTTGGGAGGACAGCCCTTTGGGGGGGGCTTGGGGCCCCAAGAAGGGAGGATGGAGCCACTGGAGCAGAGGTAGGAACTCAGGGTTCGGGAGGGCTGGGATGTGGAGGAAAATAAAGGACTGAAAAGACAAGAAACACAGGGGTGGTTGAGATGGCAAGGTTGACAATAACAAAGAGGCTCTAGGGGTGTGGCTGGAGAGGCACTCAGATGAATGGACTGTCAGAATACTTAGAGAAGGGATTAATAGGGGGTTTAGCTTGCAATATGGGGGGCAGAGGAGATCAATGAGGGCACAGAATCTGGGGTGGATAAAGGATATAGAGGAGGTCCTAGCAGGGAAGACAGAGAAGGAGACAGAAGCAGGCAAGGTGAAAGACCTGTTCATGGCTCCACCTTTTCTGAATTTCAAGGTGTATCTTTAGGGCTGGTGCCTAAGAAACAGCCAGGTGATTTCCACAAGATTCGTCATCTGTCATACTTGGAAGGGACATTGGTTAATGATTTCATTACTGAGGAACAGTCTGCAGTGTCTTATGTGATCCCAGACCATGTGGTGCAATAGTTCAGGGTGGTAGAGGGGGCATGGTTGGCAAAGACAGACATTAAGGCAACATTTAGGCTGCTCCCTGTCTGACCAGAGGACTGGGAGTTACTGGGTTTTAGATTTAGATTTTTTTTTTATTTTGATACAAGTAGTGCCGATGGGATGTTTGGTGGTGTTCACCACCTTTGAAATATTCAGTGCTTGGTTGCAGTGGACCTTCAGGAAACAATATGGGTTTACGAAAGTGGTGCATTATTTAAATAACTTTCTGATTATAGGACAAGGAAGAGAAGGGGCAGAGGATATGTTACAATGTTTTCAAGAAATGTGCATCAGTTTGGGGGTTCTGGTGACAGAGGGAAAGATGAAGAGACCTAGCCATTGTTTGGAGTTCCTGTGGATAGAAGGCACCAAACAGGGTTTGTTCTGATTATCAGAAGAGAAAGCTCAGACGTTGCGTGAACTACTGGGGACAATCATAGGAAAGCAAAGGATGCTGTTGGTGGTGGTGCAGCAGCTTTTGGGGTATTTGAACTCTGCATATAGGCCATGGCACCAGGCAAGGCATTTGCAAGAAGCCTGACATGGCAACAAAGGAGGTCAGAAGGCCTCATAATTGGACATATCCAGGGGCATAAGGTAGGACTTTGAAGTATGGGATGAGTTTTTGCTGCACTATAGTTGGGTCACATTTTGTCAGGAAGATTGGGTCATTCAATACACACTTGGAACTGTACACAGATGCAGCCAGGGCATTTGAGATGGTGACATGTTCTGGGGGATGGTGGTTGTCAGAGCAGTTGCCAGGCAACTGGGTGAAGAGGGGACTGACAATGGATATTATCCTCCTGGAGATATTCCTGATATGGGTAGTGATGGTGGTGTGGGGGAAACACCTGAGAAACAAGAAGGTGGTCTTTTGGTGTGACAACAAGGCAATGGTGTAGGTTTTGAATAGACAAATGGCCCCTACAGAGATGGTAATGAGATACTGAGGCAATTGGTGCTACAGAGGCTGCGACTGAACATGTCACTTGAGTTCGACATATTGAAGGGGTCAGGAATGCTGTAACTGATAACCTTTCCAATCTTCAGATGGAAAGGTTCTGCAGCCTCACACCAGGGGCAGAGACCAAAAAAACATTGGTACCAAGCCAATTATGGGAGACTGGTTAGAAGGAGTCCAGCTGTTGTTCCAGAACTCTTGGTCAGCAGGCACAAAGAGGGCATATGAGGGATCATGCCACATGTTTCAAACTGTCACAGAGCAAACCAGAATTGAGGTAAGTTGGCTGGTAATGGAAAGGCAGGTGATGAGGTTTTTGGTTCAGAAGTGGGAGGAAGAGATAGCCCATTCCACCATGGGGATCCATGTTGTAACTGTAGGGTTAGTGTGCAGCTTGAAGGGTTGGGAGAACCTTGTCAAAGTACAGTGGTCAGGAGGGTGATGCAGGGATGGCAGTGGTTTAAAGGAAGGAGCCAGGATGGTAGATGCCCGATTTTGGAGCATTTGCTTGGCATCTTAGTGGGGGTAATGGGGAGCATATGCTGCTCACACTATGAGGAGCAGCTTTGTTTCAGCAGTATTTTTGCTAATGTTCCACGGTGCATTTCAGGCCAATGAAGTGATACCTAGAGGTGGCAGAAAGGGTAACAAGTGGCTGTTATGGTAGGAGGTACAATGGTCCAATGACAAAGTTGAGCTGTGGTTGAGCAGGTTCAAGATGGATCACGCAGGTAACAGGGTAGTGGTGACAATGAGGAAGCAGACAAGAGGCCAGGTTTGCCCAGTTTGGGCACTGGGGAAATTCAGGGCAGATAGACCATCTGGGAAGGGGTTGTTGTTTGTGCATGGTAATGCTGAATCCATTTCCTGCTACCAGTTAGTGTCAGTCCTTTTGTGGAGGATGCAGTGAGTTTTTCATCTCATTTGTTTCAGATAAGGGAAACATTAGAGACAGCTGCAAAAGGTGGGTTGGTAGCAGCAGTGAAACAGGTTTGTAGAGGGAGCTTGGAGAGCTATAATTGCAAGGGCGCATCCACTGGGGGGTGATGGAGACATGTCCCCCTCAATTTTTTAAGTGGTCATTCATGTCTCCCACAACAATCTGGCAGCAGTAATTAAAATCCTCATTAAAGGTAACCAAGTCCTCCAGCATTAACAATTTTAACAAAGCTGATTTCGGAAGTATCAAACATAATATTGAAATAATAAATTGGGAACATCTGATGAACAATACCACTGTTGAGGACTCTTGGTCAGTTCTCAAACACAATCTATTAGAATCAGAATCAATATATGTTCCAAAAATTAAAAATAAATACAATAACAAAGGGAGGATACCACTGTGGCTTACAAAATCAGTTAGAAAACTGACCAAATCTAAAGAAAAGGCCTACACAAAACTACAAAAAATAATACTTCTGAAAATTACATTAGATATAAATATGGATTAAAAAAGCTAAATAAACAGATTAGATTTGAGAAATTCAGGCTTGAACTCAAAATAACCCACACTAAGTCAATAGCAAGGCTTTTTATTCATATGTTAATGATAAAAGAAACCCCCAGCAAGAAATAGGACCAATCTCAGAAAATAACACTAAAATAACTGATGAAAACAAAGTAGCTGAAGTCTTTAACACAGAGGATAATGGATGGACATCAGGTGTTAACCAAGCCGTCATCCCTTCGAGAGGTTTCCATGACAACTTGGTAAACCTCGAGAGCGTGGCTCGAGAGGTTTACTGTTGTCATGGAAACCTCAAAAAGGGATGACGGCTTGATTAATGTCTGATGCCCATCCATTACCTTTTATAGTGTAAGGGCACATTACATTATAAAAGCTAATGGACACCATGCAAGGATAACATTTTAGCCATCTCTCCTAATACTGAACATACCTTGTTTAAAAATTATGGAGATGAGTCTACTGTGGAAAACCAAACAAGAAGATTTTATTCGCTTACAGTCAACGCAAGCTGCACATATTAGGCAGAAAAAAATATTTTTTTACTTGTTTTAGAAACAAAGAGCTTTTGAGGATGTAAAGTATTCAACAACAACTTTTTTTTAATTAAACGAAGGATGGATCCAGTTGGCTGGTTCATGTCACATAGAAATGCATGACATTACGACTCCACCTTTCATTGCAAGCTCCTTCTGTGTGGACTCACTGCAGAGATGAGATGGATTACTAGCCGCACTAAATAGGAATTTAATGAAAAAAAAATGTTTAGTTTGCAAGAAGGAGTTGATTACATGGGAAATATTACTGGTGAGTGCTGAAAGCAAACTGCAAGGGTTACGGCAAAGGGGGTGCTAGCAGACGGTAAACATGGTTGAACTGCACCTACCTGTTAGTCACTGTCTGATGAGGAATCAGAGACAACCACTACTCGCATCTTCTTTTGGGTCCCAAAATAATTGTTTTTACATCAAATATGTAGTTATCTTCAGCTCCAAGTAGTCTGAAGTTTGTTAGATCAGACAAGGGGAACTGCTGCAGTTTGGGAGTCTTTGTTTCAGTTGGAGGTGCACATGAGAGAGATGCAGTAGGCTTAGAGGTGGATGCTTGTTGGTCATCAGGGGTGGAATGCCCTTAGAAAAGTTCATATTTTATTTGTTTTTCTTCAGATAGGAAACTATATTTGTTTATAAATTGGAGGGACTTGTGCCCAGATACCTGCTGTACCTCTATGGGAGGCACTGCACCATCCACAAGGCATTGGATAGTAGTTTTACAAGTTGAATGATTTTTTTTGGGGGGGCGGGACCCAGCCAACGTTTTTATACACTGCATCATTCTTCTGACCTTATTTTCAGCAAGAGTCATGGCCTTAAACCATTTTGTGATACCAGGTTTGAAGTACAGGTTTGGAGCAAGGTAGAATGGAGAGTCGGGTGACATCATGCTTTCTGGGCATTAAGCTGCATAGATTTTGTATGCTTTGATGGAATCACGGTCAGGGCTTTCTGGGTTGGCATACATCCTTGGTTTGACTGGCATTACATCTCTGGGATTATCACTAGCATGGGTTTTTAGTCTGTTTTTCTGTGTACTCTATAAACTGGTGGCCATCTGTGCCACTCATTAAACACATGTCTCCCCATCTAAGAATGTACTGCTCAGCAGTTCTGAGGGCATAGTTTAGCCTGTTATTAAAAAAACATATTTAGCAGAGACACTGGGCTGTAGAGACCTAAGGTACCTGTGGTGTACAATCTATCTATGTCAGATGGTGTGAGAGCTTCGGCTCAGTTGAGCTTGTTACCTTTACCTATTTGTTTTAGATATTTTTGCTTGGCAGACAAGGTTGAGAGGGTTTATTTGACGTCTGTACTGTTGCTATGGAAAACAAAATGTCCATACTTTATCTGTGACAGTTGGTGGTCTCAACTTCCTAACAGTCCCCTTAGTGTGGATGGCTCATAGTCACTACCATCATTTCTTTTTATTTTGAATGGGAAATCTGCTATCAGGACATCACGCTCCATTACTGGTATTTCCCCAATGCTGCGAGGCTCTCCCACATCAGCCAGGTATGAATGGATTAATTGCATGTCTGAATCTTTTTTTCTGTCCATTTGCCTTTTTGCGCCTCAATGAATGACAGGTGGTCTAAGGAGTTTATCAATTCTGCCATTTTTTCGCCCACTTTCCAGCTGCTATTTAGATGCGCTGAGAGGTCATTTTGAAGCACTCAGATGAGAAGCTGATTTTGAACATTCACGTGTCAGCACTGCCATACTGCCGACCATGCAACTTCATTCTATGCTGTTAACTCATCGATGCCACATAGCATCAATAGCTTAACAGCATGGAATTTAAATGAACGATGGGTTAATCACTCTGTGGAAGATAGATTCCACACGTTAACAGCATTCTACCATACATTATAAGCATTTTTGTCCTGTTTACAATCAAAAATCAAACTTACTATCTAACTCAAATACCCTTACGGTATTAAACACTATGGGCCGGATATTCAAAAGAGTTACGCCATGCGCAATAAGGTTGCGCATGCGCCAAGTCGAATTGCGCCATTCTGCGATATTCAGCAGGAGGCAGTTGCGCCACTGAAAACAGGCTGAGCAACAGTGCAATGCAAATGAATGCATGCTGAACTGGAGGGGGAGGAACCATGCATAAACTCCACAGCCCTATATTCAGCCTGGCTGTGCAGAGTTGTGCAGGCGCAACCCACAACCTGCGCCTGCACAACTTTGAGCCAAAAAAAAAAAGGCCTAAGTCGAGGGCTACCCACAGGTGAGCTGCTGCATTGCAGGGTGCAACACAGCAGCTGCCACCTGTGGCTGGGCCTCAATCCACACCCTGTGCCCCCCCTGCAGCCCGATCGCAGGCAAAAGAGAGTAATATCCCTACCACCACCCCCACTGGCCCAGTCCCGGGCATAGCGTAAATTCCTCCCCCCCACCAGCCTGATTGCGGGCAGCAAAGTGTCTCCTCCCCAACATATCCCTGGTGGTCCAGTGGACCATAAATCCTGATCGCGGGATTGTGTATTAACCCCCCCCACCTCCCGATTATATCCCTGGTGGTCCAGTGGACCGAACACCCCGATCGCGGGATGGAGTGTGCAAACAACCCCCAAAACATCCCTGGTGCCTAGTGTCCCCACCCCACCCACCCGCCAAGCCTTCCCCACCCGCCTCTCGCAGCCGGCATGGTGGCATCCGCCCACTGCCGCCTCGCCGTCGCGAGCGATTGACTGCCTGTAGCTGCAGACTCATTGGTGCAGAGCAAGAGCCAACGGGCATGCAGCCCATATCAGACAAGACAAGTCCAGATTTGTGAATGAAGTCCATTCACAAAACTGGACTGTCTTTACGGTATGGGCTGCACGCCCATTGGCTCTTGCTCTGCACCAATGGGCATGCAGCCCTACCGGGCAGTCAGTCGGCGGGTGGTGGGGCGCAGGTGGTGGGATGCCACCCGCCGCCGCCGGGGAGCGGGGTGGCTTCGCGGTGGGGTGGGGACACTAGGCACCAGGGATGTTTTGGGGTTGTTTGCACACTCCATCCCGCGATCGGGATGTTCGTCCACTGGACCACCAGGGATATAATTGGGAGGTGGGGGTTAATACACAATCCCCGCATCGGATTTACGGTCCACTGGACCACCAGGGATACGCTCGAGGGGGAGCACATTGCTGCCCGCAATCGGGCTGGTGGGGATTAAACTATGCCCACGATCGGGCCAGTGGGGGTGGTGGTGGGGATTATACACCGTTTCGCCCACGATCGGGCTGCAGGGGGCGTCGGTCCCCGACAGCTGCTGCCTGGCAGGGTGCCAGGCGTAAGTCCTCGGGGATCGGCGCACCTGCATGCTAATGGCATGCAAATGGGGCCATAATCAGATGCAAATGGCCCCCTGTGCCTTTGCATGAATTATGGCCCCATTTGCATGTCACCTTTTGAATATGGGATTTTGCGCATGGCGCAATGGTACTTGCGCCATCGCAAGTTGAATGCTCCACTCTGACCACTTGCGGTGGTGCAAGTTCCACTGCACCATGCACAGTGGCTGTGGCCGGGGGTGATATTCAAAGGAGTTGCTCAAGGGTGCAACTCCTTTGAATATCGTTCTGGACACACCCCTGCCCAACTATTTTGTGCAGCGCAAGGGCTTGCGCCATAACATAGCGCAGTTTGAATATCCAGCCCCATCAGTTTTACTGTTATTGATATTATGGTAGCTATTAAAAAACTGAAAGTAAGTTCATCCCCTGGGTCTGACAACATAAATCCAAGGCTAGTAGTTGATTAAGTGTCTAGCTTTCTACTCTTCATTTCCCTATTATTCAACATATGCATGGCTTATGTTAAGGCTACCTTCTACAGTTCTTAATACTATTTAGGATGTAGCTACAGTTAAATCTAATGATTCATACTCTTTATATACCCTCCTCACTACCATCCATGTAAGAACCAAGCTATATCATGTACGTACTACTACTGTATTGTTTGATGTTATGTGTTTGAAAACTAAATAAAAAATTAACTTCAAAAACAAATCCATGGCAACAAGGGAGGTTCCTTTAGACTGGAGAAGCTTTTTTCATACCAACATTCAAGAAGGGAAGAAGAGGCACAGTAGCCAGCTATAGAACAATTAGTCTAACATCAGTCCTCAGTAGTAGTAATAATATTTTTATTGTTTGACTAAAATGTCATACACAATTTTAAAAACAATATAAATACAGCAGAACACAAGTAGACATTAGTACCGAAAAGTGCATTAAAGTACAATTAGCGTGTAAGCACCTAGCTTATTTGGAAACTACTGAATTACAAGTCATACATCTGTACTATCAATACCTTTCATTTTTTGCATTTTAATTTTGCTAACTTGATAGAAGAAATTCACCAATCTAATTACAGTAAAATCATCTTCTGTGTTGAATAACACAGTGATCAGATATGTCTTATCCATATTACTCCAGGTATTAATTATTGGCCCAAGCCAGTGTTCTCTAGCACTTTTGTACCAATCACGTACACACAATACATGATATAGATCCTCCTTTTTGCCTAAAGTGCAGTAACATTTTTGTGTGAATTGTGAAAGCTTTTTAAATCTTGCTACATTCACATTATTATCAAAACATTCAAACTTGTATTTAGTATAAGCTTTTCTTAATACAGGATCAGTCAAGATGTCTAGGTAATATTTAAAGCCATGAGCACCTTGTAATGTGACAAACCAGGGTGAGTATGTTGATGAAATAATAGTATCCAGATCTTTTTTAAAGTAGATATTTTGAAAATGTTCCTAATATAGTTAGAATATTTCCAACTAAGCACAATATTCCTGTCACAATAGCCTTTAAGTTTCAATAAATCATACTTATTTAACACATTAAAAATGTTGTCATACCAACTGTTAACGTTAAGTTTATTCTTGTACCAATCTACTTTTTCTGTAAGACATTTATAGGGCAACCTATCTTTCAGCATTCTTGTTATTTATAGCAAGTAATTCAGGTTCCCTTATGTCAACCAGAGCCTGAGCATCAATTAATCCTAGTTCACTCCTTATATTAGAGGAAGGGCAGGTGTGTCTCAGTCCTAAAGTATCTCTTAATACTTTATATATTGGTACAGATAGCTTATCCTAATTCTAATGCCCTCATACTTCAGCACCATATAAGATTTGGGCAAAGAATGTTGCTCTTATCACTGTAAGGAGAGGCCTAATAGAGTTACCTCCATATGAATAGTTAAATTTTTTCAGGCCATTAGCAGTTTTCACTGTTTGCTTTGAAAGATGATTAAACTGTGCCAACCAAATAAAGTTATTAGAGTAGGTAAGGCCTAGATAGGTATAACTATTTGTATTGGGCAGCTTATCTTTACCCAAGAACCAAGAAACCGTGAGCTTTTTCTACCCAAAGACCAATATTTGGGACTTCTGTGTATTGACTTTTAATTTCAAAACTTCTGACAACTCTTTATTTAATAAATTAAACAGTTTTTGGAATCCAGTTTTAGATAAGGACATTAAAATAATATCATCAGCATAAGCTAAAGTCGAACAGGGGGCAGACCCTATTTTGGGAACATCAGAGATCAAATTATTCAATTTTCCTTAAAAGGCCATCAATGTATAGGGAGAATAAGGTGGGAGCCAATATGCACCCTTGGAGCACTCCTTTATTTCTAGAGAATTTTTTAAAGACCTCACCTTTAGTACCTAATCTTATAATGACCCAGTTCTCCCTGTATAAATTAGAAATTAAAGCAATTAGGGTTGAGTCAATACCTCTCTCCCTCATCAGACACCATAATATTGATCTATCTATTGTGTTGAATGCTGATGAGAAGTCAATAAATGCACAATATATTTTTTTATTTTCTAAGGAGTGCATATTTTTCAATAATATGCACTTCAGTTCTCAATAATACTATGGAACAGTTAGTTAAGACTAGAATAGTTCAATAATTAGCCATTGTAGGTTTCTCCGATACCCACCAACATGGATTTACCACTGGGCATTCATGTTCAATGAATCTGATCACCTTCTATAACAATGTCAGAGCCAGCCTAGAAAACAAAATACCTGTGTATGTCATCCTACTTGATTTTAGTAAGGCATTTCATAAAGTGTCACATTTAGAACTGATTGAAAAACTCAAATGCATAGGCCTTAGCCACAGTCTGGTCAGATGGATCAATAGTTAGTTGATGCGGAGAACCCAAATGGTAGGGTCAGAGGTCATCTCTCTACTACAGAGTTAGTTACTAGTGGGGTTCCCCAGGGATCAGATCTGGGACCAATCTTATTTAACATTTTCATTAGCAACATCAATACCAATATTAGGAACCATGGGCCCGATTCCAAGAGGGGCTATGCCAGCATAAGTTGAGATACGCCAAACCCCATGATGTATCTCGTGACTTATGCCAAGCGTTACACCAGCCCCATTCCAGGAGGTGCCCTGCACCAGTGCGTCTGAGGGCTGTGACAATCGTAAGTTAAGACACTACTTACACCATAGCCTGCTGATGCCTGGCACAACTGCGGGTTACGACATACACAATGCCCAATTCTAGGTAGGCAAGTGTCATAACCCACAGTTGCAATTCCCAAAGCTGCAGTGGCATAGTGAATCTATGACAGCTCAGAGCTGTCATAAGTGTCATCTGATGGCTGGCACCATCAGATGCAGCCACGTAATGCCCTGGCAATGGTGCCATGCTGTACCCCTGGCCCCCACATGTACACCCCCACCCCCCAAACCCCCAATCATGAGTTACTCCAGAGGTTCTGGTCCAATAGCATCCCCCTGGATGTCTGTGCTATCTGGCCTGGACCCCCATGCCCTCTGATGTGTGCTGCAGTTGTCTGGGGTGGAGGGCTCTGGGAGGCCACTGGTTGCTGCAAGTTGTAACATGCAGCTGCAATACTCCATGCATTGGCTACCACCACACGCATGGTGTATCTCGCATGTCAAAATTTCCGGGACCCTGCCACTTCTGGAATGCGGTGTAGGGTCCCTGGTGTAGAGGCGATCAGTGTAACTCACAACTGCGTGTGAGTTACGCTGGCCATCTTGGAATTGGCCTCCATATTACCAGATTTGCAGATGACAAAAATAGTAGGGGAAGTAGACACATTTGACAAAAACTCAACCTTGGCCAAGATCATTGAACAATGGACAAAGAACAATACAATATCCCTTTATCTGAAAAAATAAAACAACCCTAATCATATATATGAGCTTAATAATAAAATTCTAAAATCGGAGGTCAAAGAGCAAGACTTTGGGGTAATTATCAACAATAGTTTAATTTCAACTGAACATTGTAAAAATATCACTCAAACTGCTAATATAATATTAAATACAGTACACTCTCAATTATCCGATCTCCGTTTATCCGAACTCCCTATCTAACGGACGGTCAGACTGTCCCCCACACACTGTGAATTTTTGCAGACCTGTACCTTTCAGAATTCTGAAATGATGCAGCACAACTGGAAACATAACTGTAAAACATTATAGCCAAGTCTCTGAAATCTCTATGAAGGCTTTTATTTGTACAGTATTTAAAGGCATTGTTTCACCCACCCACCTTCCTGAGCATCATGTGCAGCCACTACTCCAGCATCAACATGCTCATTGTCCACTACAGAGGCATAGCTCCCCGGCCCTACTAAGGGTAGCTTGAACAGTGGAACATGATACCCATCCCTTCTCCTGCCTTTTATATAGAACTGAGATAGTATCTGTTCTTCATCAGCTCACAGCCGCTACAGCTCCTGGTCAAAGTTTCAAAACAAATGCTGTGAAACAGAATGTACTTCTCTCACCAGTTACACCGCATTGCACTCACACTTTCTTTCTTAGTGCCTTTCCCCAATTCTAAGCAGTATAACCCAGGAGTAAAACTTTGGGCTGTGGAGAAAGCACGTTAAAGTGTTTTCCCTGCAATGACAGTGCTAGTCACTCACACTTGATGTCAAGTAGAGTGCCGTTATAGTCCGCTTCCTGACTCTTCCTCCCCACTCAGGCCACTTCAGAAAACAATAATACAAGCGAATTCTCGTTTATCCGACCTCCTGATTATCTGACCATTTCAGATGTCTCTGAAGGCGGTCGGATAAACGAGAGTCTACTGTAATATTAAATGCACATTTGTCAATAAAAGAGAATATTGCATTATCCCATTATACCGGACCTATATCAAGCCTCACCTAGATTTTTGCTCTCCAGTTTGGAATCCACCACTCAAACATGACATTAATCTTATTGAACCGGTTCAACATAGAGCAACAAAAAAAAAAATTCTGACTCTAAGGCACCTACCTTACCAAGAGAGACTGATAATGACAGGACTGGTGAGTCTAGAAAATAGGAGATTTAGGGGAGATTTAGTACAGCATTACAGAATACTACAAAATCATGATCTTAGGTCTCTATGTAGTCTCCAGTTTGTGGACCATGGGGTAAATCTGAGGAGTCATGGTAAGCAACTGGTGATTCCTAAGGCTAGTACTAATAAAGAGACCATTGCTTTTCCATTAGGGCAGTGAAGGCATGGAACCAACTTCTCTGGGATGTTGTTGAGACTAAGGATTTTGCTGAATTCAAGGTTAACACTTGAGAAACATCTGAACTGGATCATGGGTACCAACTAATTTGCCCATACAGTTGTGAGAGACATTTCCAATTGGCTCATCCCTTCTTATGTCTCATAGAACCTGGAAAACCTAGTACATCAGTCAGAATAGATACAGATACAATTTCCCTTTTGAAAAAAGCACCACACAGTAAATGGCTATAAAACACTGGAGCTGACACCTCCCAGCACCAGTTATCATTTTATCTTGCCCACGTTTATTGAAGCTCCCAAGGCCATCAAAGCTCTGGTCTTTGTGGGGAATGTATGAATTATGTCAGTGTCTCAGCAGAGCAGTTAAGCACATCTGTCTGCCACCCACACCAGCAGCTGGTCTGCAGATAAGGGGAGAGGGATCTTCTATAAAGTACATATACTGTAAGCCAAGCCTTCAGTCAGTTTCTTCCAGTTCCCTGCCTTTACTATCAATCAATCAACCCACTTCCTGGTTAACCCATCAGTTGCTGAGTGAGCTGAGTCACCCTGCCATTGATTCTCCCATCACATCACCAACTGCCCGAAGGAGAAGGAGTACATTTGGTGAAGTTCTCTGCCACCACTGACCCACTCAACTGCAACATGAACTGAAGCACCAACCAGGACTGAATCAACTAGTCTGATTCCCAGTGGAGTGCTTGCCACCAGGCTGCAACAACAAAAGGTAAGAAGAGTAGGATCACTAGGAATTTCAACTTGTATTCATTTTTCAATATATTAATTTCAGTGTCTGGCCATGCAGTGATGCTGGGTTACTCAACTGGTTGGTATTATTCACTGCCAACGTGTTGTGTTGTGTCTGTGGTAAAAGTTGACCTGGACTAAATGTATCTGCCTGTGCACTTGCTTCTATAGAACATAATACCAGGATTTCCGAGCAGGTCATTTTATTTGCATCAGGTAGTTGTTTCGTCCAACAATGGACTTACCACCAATAATGTTGCCAGGGTTGCGTCTCCGGGGTTAATGTCACACATCTTCATCCTCTTGCTTCTCTGTTTATTTTGTATCCTGAAGTAGAATAACAGCTGATTGCTGGGACCAGCAATACAAACCAAGTTTCGTTGGAGTTTCGGATACTTCTGGGTTTTTTTTGTGTGCTGAAAATCTTTCAGCTTCAGGTGGTGTTCATGAGTCTGCAGAAGACTGATCCTGTTTGGCAAAGTTGGCACTATATAGTAGGGGAAATGTTGCATTTCTGCTCCATTTATTTTGGTAGAAAGAAAAATAATAAAGGTGACAAAAACTAAAGCATAAGAATGCATTTGTGTATGTATGTTTGCATCTATGCATACATGTATGTGCAACTCTGTGTTTGTGCCCATGTTTATGCCTCTGTCTCTGCCTAGCTGATTGCTATATGCATTGTAACATGAATGCTGGCTCAAAAATGGGAAACATTTTGGGTTTCCCACGTCATATTAGCTGGTAACTAGTGGCAACAAGTATTAACATAACTGGTTATCTCATGCTTGCCAGTAGAAAACTCAATTCTTACCACACCACAATGGCATATATTGGTGTCCCAGAATTCTAGGTCAATACCTTGCTCAGCTGGTAGAAATCAGCACAGTGTTCCTAATAGAAAAGTGACATTGATTTTATAAAATCCCATTTTATGTTTGCTTGCAGAATGCAAGGCAGAACTACTGGAATCTGCAGAAAGAAAAAGTGGGTTTTGTAAATGTGTAATTCTGTGAGACAATGATGTGCTTGGAAATGACCCTATATATAATCTATGCTGGATCTTTCTGATTATACATGATTTACTTAGCGATCAACTTTTTCAAAGGAGTTTTACTGTACCCATCACTCTGCAGGTGTTTGCCATTCTGATGGTACTTTATGTGCACCAATGTCTTATGCTAATGAAGTTCTCCTTGCTGACACTCTCCCCAGCTCCAACCCCCAATATCAATGAAACTGGCCTTGCTGGTGCAGAAGCTCCTGTGCACCTCTTTTCTGCCCTGAACATCAATGAAGGAAGCCTGCCTTGCTGATACAGTTATCATATGCCCCCCCCCAGCATCAAATAAACTGACCTTGCCAGTACATTCACTCCTGTAACTCTTTCCCACTAGAGCACAACAGAAATCACAATTGGTACAGCTGCTCCTGCGGATCTCTCTCTCTCTCTCTCTCTCACCCACCAGAACATATATTGCTCACAGTGGCTCCTGTAATGCTTCTGTATTTGCATTATACAGCAGAGTATGTTTATACAGTTGATTAAGCAATGCCAAATACAAAATACATTTTTTTTTACTTAAAAAATGTTTGGCTTCCTCTGAAATAATGTAATGCATTAAGGCACCTTAGAAAGATTTAACCAGTTGGGGGTAATTAGCAAAGTCTTTCTACAGCATAACACCACCATTTCTTGAAACATAAAATATTGCAACAGAGTATTGTTTTCTGAAAATACATTTAACATACTATCAAAGTTTACTTATAGCTACCTCCTCCTCCTTTACTACCTTACTGTACAATAAAACTCTGTGGCACTCTGCATTGCTCTGTTGTAAGCCAGTGATGGCATATACCTTAATTAAGGGGATGGTGCATTTAACAGATTGTATTGCACAGTACAACTCAGAACTCCTCATTTAACTCATTGTGGAACAAGGAATACATAGTGAATATTAGAAGTAAGAGGGCAGGCAGAGGGTTTTTATCTGCCTTTGTATTTAAATGTGGGCCTCCTTTTAAAACACTTAATAACCACTCCTTGTTTCAGGTGTTAAAGAGATCCGTTTCTCTCTGAGTGCATCTGTGGCTTGGAATTGTTCCTTGTTGTGCAGCCACACTTTTGATGCCTTTGTACTGGTAACCCATTTTCTCAGTTGAGTTTACCTTTGATTGCCTGTCTGGCTGGTCTCCTGATTATTTAATTAATTTCCAGTCTATGCACAGGCCTACTAGAGCACTTTACACTATGCATGCATGATGAACGAGAAAGAGAGAGTACAAAATACAAAATGTTATCATTATCAGGTGGAATTTTTCAGGATTGGTAGACCCTGGTACTAACGGGATGCCTCTGGATGAACTGTATCTTGTATTGCATAGTACTGTATTGACTTACTTAGCTGGATCTGGATGATTAGAGCAAATTGTTTCCACCTATGGCACAGTCAGATGCTGTGATGTGCAGTGCTTACTTACATCCAGTACTCTGCAGATACAGTGAATAGTTGTATTTATTTATGATTGCAAGGCAATCCCCACAAACCATCAATATGGAGTCTGAGCCTTGCTCCTATAGATCCGTGCACCATGTTTGGCTCTTTGAATGGGTTACAACTATTAACTCTACTTACAGTGTTCTGTTGCTTTGGTCATGTATAGGTTCAGTCCTGACAATCAGGTTAGATAAAATAGATCTCCTGCTTGAGCTGTACAGCTTTTACCTTTCATGTGTTTTTTTATATCTATGAACGTAGTCTATTTTTTGGCTCCATAGCATTTAATCATAGGAATGTGCAGTACATAAAAAAATGAACATTATGCACACAACTAGTTTATGCTGTGAGAATATAAGATTGCTCCACTTTCTTTACCAGTTACAATTTGCATAGAAACTTGATTACAGATGATTGACTATAAATTAAAATACTCAGTGAATTTGTTGGAATAATGAATCTTATAAAATAAGTTTAGTTGTACACAAAATGAACAATACCTAAATTTAATATGAATAGATTATGGACTAGGTAGACTGGGATACAAGTCTCATCCACTTTTGCTAACCTTTCCATAGTTTTATTAATAACTCGCCTTAAGATTTGTTAAGTTCTGTGCAGGAACAGGCAATGCAAACAACACAATTGGACCCAAATCAAGAAGTCTGGTAACTTAGTAGCAGTCACCTTCTTTAAACTATAGGTATCATAAGTATCTGAGGCTTAAATTCATGTTATTTTGTTTTTCCTTATTAAACACACAGTTCTGGGTTTTGTAGTGCTGAGTGAGAAAAAGTCTTCTAACAAATAAATGCCCCAGTGACTAGAAAGTGTCTTGAAGTTTACAAATCCCAGAACTGTTAATACTGTGTAGTACCCATCCGCCCCCCCAAAAAATAATAAAACTGGACAGGTGCTAGGCTAGCAGTTAACCAGCTTGTTTCTCTTATTGACACTGAAACTGGTTGCTAACCTTTAGTGATGAGTAGCTTTTGGGGAATTATGATAATTATAGAATAATTATAGAAATATAAATGATTAATTCTTGTGCATGTCAGTGACCTCTGTATTTTTCTTTAACCCAGCACCAATCCCTCATCATTAGTATCCATGACTTCTCTTCTCCTAGTTTTTGAATTGGTTTTACTTAGTGTTACACATGTCCATGACATCTGTATTTTCCTTTTTTTGATGTGCTGTGACTGCCTGTCAAATGTTTTTTATTTATTTTATTGTTTTTTATTCTTTTGGTAACCAGGTAAGGCCCACTAGGCAGAAGTGCCTGTTTTCCGGGGCAAACTAGGAGCACTAGGGAGGCTAGTTGAGTTGCTCAGAGTCATGCAGTATGCAAGTTGAGGTTGTGGGAATCAAGCCCAGGCTTGTGGTATGTACTTCCTGCGGTAAGTTCACTCACAGCTCATTACTCTAACCTCTAGGCAATACTGCCAGCCCAAGTGTAGCCCCAATGTCTTCATATCCATTTAACAGTTGTACTGTTTTTGTAATATACAGTTTTTTATGGCTGTGGGAAGAGCCTAAAGCCATCTTGCTAGCTGTAACTGTAAAATGGAGTATTGTGGAACACATGTTTTGGACTTTTCAATGTATCCTTCCATGCCAACTGAAATAAAATATTCCCTTCTTTCTGTTAAGAATGTTGGAGATATAACTCCAAGCTGCTTATCAGATGCCATTAGGAAATTGAAACAGCTTATTAAATATTTGTTAAATATTGGTTGCCTATTAAACTGGAGATTTGTTTACCCCTTCAGAATGCAACAAACTGCACATTTAACTACTTAGCATTTAAACAGTTTCTTGATACTAGTTTCACTTGGGAATTTATTGTCTTTCAAGAAAGATTCATACCTTATATATGTCATCCTTTCCCAGCAAATTTATGATTTACGCTGTTGCTTTAACCTCTACATACATTATCTGATGAGCACTGTCTCAGACATATGCCAGATCTTCAGTGAACTGCTTAGACTAAATATGTAGCAATCAAAAGTCATTTTCAACTATGCTTTCTGGGGGAAAAAATATATTGAGCAACAGCAAACATACACACACACACACACACACTGTATACACCATCCTCATGGCCATAACATTCAAAATAAATATTGCATTCTAACATATTATAGAGAAACTGTTTATGTCAGTGAACACAGTGAAGTTCTGATTAGAGTAGATATCCTTTAAATATTTCTTATCCTATATTTTGTACGCACACACTACACACTATACACACCATCCTCATGGCCACAATACTGCCGGGCTGCCTGGGTGCAAGTCCCAGCTGAGGCACTTATTTTTTCTCACCTCTGTTTGTATGTGTTCCATAAAAATATGCACACCACACTTCTGTGTGATTATTGCAAGTAAATACCCAGGTTCAGTTGTCTCAGTGGTGCAGCTGGTTAGTGCAATCGGAATGGTATTCTGAGTGGCCTGGGATCAAGTCCCAGTTGAGGCACTTATTCTTTCTCACCTCTGTTTGTATGTGTTCCATAAAATATGCACACCACACTCCTGTGTGATTGTTACAAGTAAATATTTGAGTTGTCATTGAGTTGTGCATTTGAGAAAGAGTAATGTGCTTGGGGATGGCCCAGGTTCCAGTTGTCTCAGTGGCACAGCTGGTTAGTGCAATCAGTCAATCAATCAATCAATCAGTCAATCACTTTATTTAACCAGGCAGTATTCCAGGTGGCCTGGGTTCAAGTCTCAGCTGAGGCACTTATTCTTTTACACTCACACTCACTCCTGTGTGATTGTTACAATAAAGAAACTGTCTGTTTATGTCAGTGACCACAGTGAAGTTCAGTTTAGAGTAGATTTCCTTTAAATATTTTTTATCCTATATTTTGTATCCTGGATAGCGAAGGGGAGATGCTACATCTCATTGTCATAGGGATCTTCATTTGCACATTTCTGCACTGTATTCACTCATGCTGTCCCAGATTAGATGCAATACCTTGTTTTCAGTGGGGTCATGATTTTCCCATTTTGATAATGTATTTCTTCAGGGTAGCATAGTCCAGGGCCCCCATATTTAAAGGAGATATGCAGTGCATCCCAGCAGAAAAGGAAGATGTGCCACGCAACTCCAACAATGCACCGCAGTGTGATATTCACATGTGCAGGATGCGCCTGCTGCAAGAGAATGGATCAGGGTGCTCATAAATAGTATGCCATGCAAGTCGAGGGTGCATTCCCATGCATATGCCATGCTGCAGCAATTGCATTGGGAAATTTGCCCCTCACAACCCAGAGCAGGACGGCACACAACTAGGCCATGGATAGCTGGCCTAACCCAGCCAGCCATCCATCCACAGGCAGGCTGCAGAATTGCACCCAGGTGCATAGCAGTCTGGCAACCCTGGTGGACTAGAGATACCCCCTACCATCCACAATCCCTCCAATTCCATCCCTGAAGAGCTCCATAGTGTAGGGACCCCTGGACCCAATCACACCAGAAGAAACCATGGTCCATATCCATAGCATACAGGATCCTCACCCACCACCTTGGTACATAGACAACCCTACTCCCCCCATACCAGACCTGTTGTGGAGACTGGCACTGCCTTCCATACCCTGCAACTGCCAGCCACCAACTGCACTGGACCTGGGCCATGGACGTGCAGTCCAGAATGGCCCAAATGGCTACACCATATATTGGGGCACTACACAAGCTGTGGACCCACCAGTGTATGCAGCTGTGTGTATGTTACTGGAAATCTGTAAGAGGAAATTGACATATCTCCAATGTAAGCCTTGCTGATGCTGCATCTTCCTGCTGTCATACACTCTCCCCTGTTCCCCTTTGTAACATGCCACCCTCTGGACTGCTGAGGTGTCCTGGGGGCCATGAGGTGCAGTGTCCTGCAATGCCATTTGTAGTGTATGCTCCAGGCTATGGATAGTGCATTCATGGTTCCCTGATTGTACAGACAAATGGGAGGTTGGCTGTGACATGCTTGTTCCGGGACCTGTGTGAGTGAGTACAGCATCGACTCTGACCTGCACTGAGTAGTGCAACAGCACCAGGATGATAGATCCACATGCGATTGCCTGAGATGTATGGCCACTGAGCATTATTGCCTGCACACAGCTCGTACCTATGTATGACACATTCCAGCATCCTACTGCTGGTGCTCTTCCTCCCAAAAATAAGATGTAACTTCTTCTGTGAACTATCCAGGCTAAATATATAGCAATCAGCAGGCATATTCTAGGAAAATACATTGTAAAATTGTGTAAAAGGAAGCCCACATTGAAACTGCCTCTCAGCAGATCTGCATTGTGCAAATGTATTAGAAATAATGGGTAAAAGCATCCCAAAAGCTTTCCACAGCCATATCAGCTCTGTCCAGAGTTTGTTTGTTTTAGTTGCTGTTGTGTACACTGTGACTCCTAATTGTGTATGTGTGTGTGTGCAGCTTCTCACAATGTCTGCTGAACCAACAGGAAAGAAGGTCAAGGCTTGCCACACTTCTAAAAACAGACTGTCCAATTTAGGTTAGAATTTTAACATGAAGATAGTGGGAAAAAATGACAAATTACCTAGTGGACCTTCTAAGAAGACAGAAAATGGGTCAACATTCGGAAACCATAGAAGACCAATAAACTAGCCAACCTTCTTACAAAACAACAGAACAGCAGAATGAAGTTGGAGCTTTGCCTCAGCTGAACACCTGTACTACAATGATAACCCCCCAAAGTGATAATCAAGGTGAAGGTGAACATGACAATAATAGCTTACCTTCCTCTGATATTTGTAAATCAGATCATTCACAAAGTCATTTACCAAATCAAGTCTATGGTAAAAGAGTTCTACATTTCCAGTAGTCTTGGAGAGAGAGATATACTTGGATTTTAATTAGGCCTGAAATACCTAGAGTCCTGTGTGAGACCTATGTTGCAGCCCATGGGCAGAATCTTCTTTCTGTAGCTGATGGTCCCTCAGAAGATACATTTATCAGCACTGGATTCAATAACTGGAAAAAAAAACATGAGAAAAGTTTCAGGCACATGCTACAGTAAAGCACACCTATTTACCTTGAGTCAGCTAGTCCAGCAACATAATGTCCCTCATATCAATGCCAGCTCTCTCTGCAGACTTTGAACCATCAACAGACAGCACTGAAGGTCTTTATGAAGATTATAAGCAGTGTATGCCACTTGACTTGTCAAGGCTTTGCTTTAAGAGGACATGATTGGGATGAAGAAAGTTGAATGATCTTGTTTCACCTGTGTCAGGAAGACTGCACAGATTTAATGTCTTGGCTCGGTGGTCATCATAGCCAATACACCTCTTGGTTAATTCAAAATGAGCTGCTACAAATTATGACACCTAAGATTTAAACAAGTATTTGTGCCACTGTCAAAGACAGATTTGTTTGCAGTGGTTGTTGATGGAACAACTGGCATGTCTTATTAAGAGCAGCAGTGTGTGTATGATATATGGATGAACAGCTGTGTTCTCAAGAAACATTCATAGGATTCAACCATATCTCAAATGGCACAACTGGACAAGCAATTGCAGAAATGGCCTATGATGTGCTGCTTTGGATGAATTTGCCACTTTCAATTCTAAGAGTGCAAATTTATGATGGTGCCAGTAACATGCCTGGCAAGCACAATGGGGCACAGTCAGTCATTGCTTACAAACAGCTACTTGCATTCTTTGTTCACTGTTTGATGCACTGTGGAAATCTAGTGGCCTAGGAAGCAATGGAATCCTCATTAGTAATTCATAATACTGCTAGACTTGTCAATGATGTCAGTAGATTTTGCAGGCATTCAACCAAACTAGCCAGTATTTTGTCCAGAATAAGGAATGAAAATTCTTCAGCTGTTCATCTGTACCCTCTGTACCCAACTTGGTTTCTGTGTCATGGTCCTGTCTTGCAAGCTGTATTAAAGAAACTGGAACACCTAGTTGAAGCCTTGACAATGTACCAAAAAGAAACCCTTGGTGAACCAACAGTAAAAGCTCATGGCTTTGCAAAACATCTGTACCAGGTCATAATAGGTTCATAATAGTTTCATAGGTTCATAATAGGTGTTAAAATGGCTTTGGATGTCCTTTTTCTTTTAGAAAGCTTGAATCATGACAGACCACCAGTGCAGTGGCAAGGCATCTGCTTGCAGTGCCAACATCCTTGGTTTGGAGATGGACTCAGGAGTCAGAGGTTGGCTGGGGGAGAAGGCTTAAGCATCCCAGAGACTCCTCTCCTTCTCCAAAGGGAGGGGATAAAATGTCCAGCACATTGGGAACCTCTGGCAGAAGTACTGCCACTGCTGACACCATAACACAAGGGTGCAGGGTGGATGCTGACTGTCATTGCACATCCCCGCCCCCAGGGAAGTCTCCAGCATACAACAAAAATGGTGCTGCCTCATGCATGATGCCCACCTCCTGCACCACTGATCCTGATCTGGACAATCCCACCAGACAGTACTCTGCTGACTGGTTATCCCCATGGCCCCACCCAGGGGAGAAGGTATGCCCAGGAAGCCCTGCCAGTTTCAGTGATGTGACCAGTACTCTGGATGTGTTTCCATTGGGGGGGTGTATCTGTGGCCCCACCTTGTGGGGAAAGCCAGGGGATTGGGATAGGGTATAGAGGGGAATGGTGCCAGTACATATACATTCTATTTATGCCCCCTTTACATTGCCACAGCCTTTCCTCTCTCTCTGGTCCTCCAAGGCATCTTGAGATGGCTACACCTGGACCTCTTCCCATGGGTAACCTCCACATTGCCTAGGCCTACCCCCCCAGTGGGGAGGAGGGGAGCAGCTCCCCTTTGCACTCCCCCACATGCTTTACATCTTTGTCTGGTGCCTATCAGGATCGTCCAGTGCTGTGGTCGGGCTATGTGCTGGGGGCTGTCACTGGGTCTGGCTGTGTGGCTTTTTCCATTTTTCTCCCATCCCTCTATGAAGCCAGCTCACTAGAAGCTCCAAGGGGCATAAGCGTGCAGAAGCATGTGGCCATCCTGGAACTTGGCCAACGTCTTCCCCTGCCATGCCATCCCCAAGCTGCACCTCCACCTGTGGTCACTCAGTTGGTGGTAATGCAGCAAAGATGACTACCCACCATCCCCAGAGGAGGAGAGTGATCCTTAGGACACTCAATCCTCCTCCCCCGAATTTACCCCAATGACCTGAGTTCGCTTTCAAATTCAGGTTGCCAGTGCCACGAGCAGTAGTGCTATTGTTGCAGCAAAACTATATCTGAGGTTATCAACTGGAAGGTTTTGTCTAAACCAGTTTATTTTCCTTAATTATATCTATACATTTCTATTGCAACTTGCTGTATTTATTTGTAATGCATTGTATCCGAACAATTAAGTTGGTGCTGATAATGGAGATGGAGAAGGGGGGGGGGATAATAATAATATCATATTTTTTCTCATTCTATTTTTTGTCTTGCAACAATTTAATTATAAAAATAATGAAATCTTCTGTCAGTCTCTGTGCTCCATAGCCAGTGACATTGGTGTTGACACAAATGGCTTTGTAGAGCCATGCCTCCCCCAACCATTTAGCCATGATTGCACCCCTTTATATAACAATTTATTAAATAAATATTCTAAGAAGGGTTGTCTTAATAGAAAACAGAAAACCTCTGTTCTAGACCCTGTGACAAACGCAAGAGGGAAAAGAAAAGGACCAAGAATTTAGGTTCAATAAAAGGGAAGGAGGGGATATTGACAGACAAGATCAAGAAAGAAAATGCAGCAGGGAGGATATGGGGCCATTCAAGGAGCCCCCTATGGAGAACCTACAGGAATCTCCTTTAGGATTGGTTCCCAAGAAGTAGCCAGGCAATTACAGAGTGATTCATCACCTGTCCTATCCTGAGGAGGACTCAGTTAATGATTATATCAGTGAGGAGGACAGCAGAGTTTTCTGTGGCACATTGGAGGATGCAGCACAGATGATCAGAGCCACAAAGGATGCATGGCTGGCAAAAACTGCCTTCTGATTATTGCCAGTCAGAAGGGAAGACTGGGAACTTCTGGGGTTTCAGATAGGGGGGCCATATTACTTCAACAAAGCCATCTCAATGGGGTGTTCTGTGGCGTGTGCAACATTTGAGGCCTTTAGCACATAGCTTCAGTGGGGTTTTAAGGTTAGACATGGGCATGGGACTTTGATACATTATTTAGACAATTTCTTACTGGTAGGCGAGGGGAAGGAAGGAGTTTGTAGGATGCTCAAGGATTTCCAAGCAATATGCTCAAAAGTGGGAGTTCCATTATCTGAAGACATGACAGAAGGTCCCAGTCACTGTCTAGAATTTTTGGGGATAGGAACTGATGCAAGCAAGGGTGTATTCAGGTTGCCGCTGAGTAAAGTCCATAAGTTAAATAACCTACTGAGAGAGGTCAGGGGTAAAAGAACAGTTACCTAGCAAGTGGTTAAGCAGGTTCTCAGCCACCTGAACTTTGCTTGTAGGGCTATTGGGCCTGGGCATGCATTTACACATCAGCTGGCTAGTGCTACATGAGATGCCAGACTGTCCCACCATCAGATGGACATTGCAAAGGCAGTGAGTAAAGACCTGAAGATTTGGAAACAATTTTTTGCGGTACTACAATGGGGTGACTTTCTGGCAGGACAAGTGGCTTTTTAATACAGACATTGACTTATATACAGATGCAGCGGGGGGACTGGGTCTAGTTGCCTATTTTAAAGGCCAGTGGGTAGCAGAGCCATGGCCGATGACATGCAATGAATGAGGGCAAACTAGGGATATCACATTATTACAGATATTCCCAATGTGAGTAGCAACAATGGTATGGGGTGATGTACTGTGTAACCACAGGGTGACCTTTCGGTGTGACAATAAAGCAGTGGTCGATGTGTTGAATAAGAAATGGGCGGCATTGTTGACAGTGTTGCGGATCTTCCAGCAGTTAGTTCTGTAGGGTTTGTATTTGAACATGAGCTTTAGAGTAAGACACATAGAGGGAGTAAAAAACATTGTGCCTGACAGTCTCTCCCATCTGCAGATGGACAAATTTTGAGACATTGCACCACAGTCAGCCAGGACAGGGCCACACATACCAGTGGGAATGTGAGAGATTTGTTGTAAAGAGCTGAGTTTCTCTTTCTGAACTATTGGTCTGACCAGCCACTCAGAGTTTATGATGGGTCCTGGAGAACATGCCAGGCTTTTTGAGTAAGTCAAACTATGGAGGTAAGTGGGAGAATCACAGAGGATCAGGTGCCATGATTTGTGGTTTATGATTGGCAGATGGGGATAGAGCATGCAACTATGGGTGTACACTTAGCAGCTACAGGGAGGGTTAGTACCCTGTGGGGATGGGGTGACCCAGGGTAGGGGCAGATCATAAAGTGCATGATGCAAGGATGGCAGACAGTGAGGGGTAGGGAGCCAGACAAACGGTGACCCATATCAGAGAGCCTGTTAGAAAGATTACTGGGGTGCTGGCACAGGTCTGCTATTCAAGATTTGAGACTATACTATTTGGGGCCATATTCTCAACCATGTACCATGGGACTTTTTGGGTAGGTGAATTGCTAGATCAAGCAAAAGGGCAAAACAAGAAGGGAGTACAATGGGATGAGGTGCAATGGGACAGCAAGACGGTTACCATTCACTTATGAATGTCAAAGACTGATCAAGTGTACAGGAGTATGAGCATTCCACTCAGGAGGAGGGGAAATGAGGTCATATGCCCTGTACAGGTGCTACTGGCCTATGCAGCTACTAGACCACAAAAGAAGGGTATAATGTTCTTACATGAGGATGGGGCAATTGCAATTGGGACTCATTTGTCTGCAGTGCTAAAGAAGGGGAATAGCAGCTGTAGGGGAAGATTCAGGTAGATCCTCATCGCACTCCTTCAGGATGGGTGCAGCTTCTGAAGCTGCTTCAAGAGGGGTCCCTGAGGATGGATTAAAAAGCATAGGAAGGAGGACGTCAAATTGTTATAAAAAGTATGTATGGAGTATTAAGTAACTAATAGATGTTTGTTTTCTTTTCTAGGAAGCAGCATAAATTAAAAACAAGTTGGATGTCAGATGTGGGGAATGGTGGGGAGGGTATTGGGGGGTAAATAAGACTTTAACTCATCTGCTTTAAATTGCATTTTTTTAGGTAGCCCACAGCACTTGGAGGTATGGATTGTGGACCATTCATACATATATTGGGCTTAATGATAGATTTAAAACAGAGTTAAAAACGTATTTATTTAGTTTAGCTTTTCCTAGCTATTGATGACTTGTTTTAATGTTTGTGTTTTAAATTTTATCTTTCTGTATATGGTTTTATGTACAGCGCCTTGATTTTGAAAGGCGCTATAAAAATAAAGATGATTTGATTTGATTTGATTAATGACAAGCGGCAGTAAAAGCAGGGCTTCCATTGGAAGAGCCTGAGGGGGATGAGATGGGTGCAGTTACTACCATTGTTGGAGGAAACGTGGTTGACCAACCAAGAATCACATCTGATTGTGATACATCTTGGTGGCAACAACCTGGGCACCAGGCCCTGGCTTGATATTCATTTTCAAATAACAGAGGACTTTAAAACAATTAATAAATGGTGGTTGAATTTCACCCTAATTTGGTCCAAGATGGAACCGTGGAGAGTCTGGCATTATGCCTGAGATCACAGGGTGACAGAAGGGGTCAGGAGATGCATGAATAAAAGGGTGGGAGTTTAAATTTGGGGTATTGGGAGAAGGGTAGTCAGGCACAAAAATATAGAAAAAAACATTGCCTTCCTACACAGATCAGACGAGGTGAATTTATCGGAGCCCAGAAACCGTATTCTGATGACAGAGCTGGGGATAGGAATAGATTCCTGGAAAGTGGAGTGGGGTAAATAAAAAAAGGGGGAGAGTGGGGGAAATGGGGGGGTTAAAAAATGAGGGAACTGCAGTTAAAGGGGGAAGCCTGCCTTTCAACGTAAGCTGGAGGTGGTCTAGTGGAAGAAAAAAGGAAAACAGAAAAGAAAAGTCAAAAGGGGGGAGGAACTCAACTTGGGCGTACAGCAAGGATGGGGAAGTAGGACTATTCTGGGGGTACACCTAGGGTAGCTGTGAGGAAGGGCCATGGATGTACATCCTGGCCCAGGATAAGAATAAAAGTGCCATCTGGGGGAACATAATAAAGATTTGTGATGACAAAAGTGTAAATAAAATATGATAAAAATGTGTGGAACAGAATAAAAAAAACATTGATGATTATGGATTAAAAAGGAAAGTTTCTGGAATTGTAACATACATGTATGAAGATTGCAAAATTGTAAGTAAACAAATATTTGCTGACTGAGCAACCAACCAAACCAGGTGTGGTGTCACTTTCATTGGGAAGGGTTTCTAGATCAAAAAGGGTTGTCTTAATACAAGCCCTGTGACAATGAAGGTGGGCTCAGTGAGGGAGAAGGGGGGGAAGGGGTGGGTCTGTGGCATCAGAAAGAAGGGGTGGAGCATGAGAAAGGTGGAAGAATCTGATTGGCTATGAGAAAGTGAGAAAAAGAGAGCTAAAGGGAGGGGCTTAAAGGGGCTGCACAGCAACGGTTCCCCCTCAATTTTGCTAGCCAAAAATTTTGTTTCCCACCCTGATTTAGAATGAAGAAGGGCGATAAGGAAGAATTTGAGGGTTTTTTTTCAAAGATTCTTCGACAAAGTTTGAAGATGACTGCTGAAGATGGACAGCAGGAAAATGGGTAGGTTGGAAGACAAAAGGAAAATATAATAGTCAAAAGGGAGGGACCCAACTTTGGTGTACACTACCAAGGATGGGGAAGGAGAACTACTCCATGGGATACACCAGGGTAGCTGCCAAGAAGGGCCACAGATGTACATCCTGGCCCAAAATAAGGAAAAAGTGCCCCCAGGTGTACATCTGGGGGAAAATAATAAAGATGTGTGATGGCAAAAGTGTAAATAAAAAACTGTAAATAAAATGTGATTAAAATGTGTGGAACTGAATAAAAAGAGAATGTTGTAATGATTATGGATTTAAAAGGAAAATTTATGGAATTGTAACATATAAAGAAATCAAAACTGTAAGTAAATAAATATTTGCTGACTGAGCAACCTATCAAATCAGGTGTGGTGTCACTTTCATTGGGAAGGGTTTTTAGAACAATTGTCATTTGTGTTCCTCCAGAACTGGCCGAGCGGACAAATTTATGGATTTGTGATAACTCATTCATTTACTGGGCAGAAAGAAAAGCAGCAGTAAGGCCCGGGTGGGGGGCAACTGCGTCTGAATTTTGGAACAGCAAAGGTGCATTGGAAAAGTATCCAGGGCATGTGGTGGGCCCAGCTGTCACCATCATTATAGGATCAGAAACTGAAGCTTCCCAAGCCAGATGTATTAATAATTCATTTGTGGGGCAGTCACTGGCTGGACATGATGTGGGAGGTTAAAGGGGACTTGGATATCCTCAACTGGTATAAATCTGGCTTCATTGCCCTATATTAAAATAGGGATGCTTCCATCAGCCCTCAGTCGCACACCATTGGGGCACTCAATTCGAACACACTCTCAATTGTGTGCCTCAGTGAAAAATGTAAATTCGCAGGATTTGAGTCAACCCATTTTTCAGAATCTTAACCTCCTTCTGGGGGAACATATGGTCCCCTATAATTGGATCCCACTAAGGAAGGCTTGCACTGCACAGAATTTTCAAAATCAGGTCAATGAATGGCTGAACATACAGGAGTTACTTAACAACTGTGGTCTGTCTTCAAAGTGGTCTTTTCAAATATATCAGATTTGCCATATGTTGGCAGCATATTTCAAGTGTAAAGTAACTCAAAGTAGCCTGGGGGACTGGGTTTCTACCTGTAGAAGCCTGGCTTTGGCCCCACATTCTGTATCCTCAATTTACTCACTTTTATATCCATTGGTCTTTCCACAAGTGAACGGTATCTCAAAGTATTGGAGAAACAAGTTTCCTATTTCTACCCCCAGATGGACCAAGATTTTGGAGAACTGTCATAAATGTATCACGCAGTACAGGTTGCATATTATGCAATTGCAGTTTCTCAATGACATGTACTTGACCCCTTATCGTGTGTACAAAATGGGCCAAGCTCAGAGCCCAGTGTATAATAGATGTGGGGGAGGGGAATGGGTACTCTATACCTTATTGTTTGGGAGTGCCCCAAAATCTCCCCTTTGTGGGACCTTATTAAGGCTAGAGTGGACCCTCCAGTAGGTTTACAGGATTATTTCACCCCAGAAGTATACTTGTTAGGGGATTTCACAGGTTTCCTGCAGATGGCCCCCCACTGTCATATTTCTCTGATTGCTTTGTAGGTCAAAAAGGTTGTACTGAAACATTGGAAATACTCCTTGTTGCCCTCATATCTGGAATGGAAACAAGAGTTTCTTTACAACATAAAGGCTGAGAAAATGATGACGAGTATATTTAATCGTATGGGGTCATATAAAAAGAGATGGGAAATGTTGTATGTTTTGTACACTATATAATGTCTCCCCTGCAGTAGAATAGGGTACTCCTATTTATAGATGTAATAGTGTACCCCTCATAATTGCTCTTTGACACAAGACACCAGTGGCACCAGGGAAGGGGGGAGGTGGGTAGTGGGTGGAGGGAAGGGAGTGTGAATGTTGATTAACTCTGTATTCTGTCACTATCTTTATACTGTGGTGGTGTATGTTTGTACTGGAATAAGGAAGAAAACTAATAAACTTTAAATAAAAAAAAAATAAAGGGGACTTGGAAATACTCATAAAGTGGTGGCCAGGAGTGATAATCAGATAGTCAGAGAATGTGCTGAGGAGAGTACTGTGACAAACAAGTGATGTGAGGGCAATCAAGGGTGCTAGGGAGTGGCCCAATAGGAAGGTAGCAGCCATGGTTAGGGGAGTGGGGGGGTTGATCATTAAACATTGGGACATTTCCAATGAATGTGTGAGGATGTATAGGGGTGGATGGGATACATATGAACAACATAGGATTAGATTTGTTGAATTTGTATCTGGAGGAGCGGAACAAGGGTTGGCAGGTGGTGGGGGGAAGCCCATCATCCATTGCAGTAGTTGGAGATGGGCTAGTGAGGGAAAGAGAATAAAGGTAAGGGGAGGGGTGAAGGAAGTCACAGATTAAAGAACAAGGGACTCGGGATACTGGGCCAGGAGAAAAAGAAGGAGCGTAGACTAGGTATGCACCTAGATGTGTTGGCACCTTGGTAGTATGCACCCAAAGAGTCAGTAGGTGGTGACTCAGGTATGCTTTTGAGGAATAAAGGGTAATTGAAAAGAAGATGACAGTTACAGTCATTCGATGGATAACTATGCATATGTGGTTAAGAAAATATGTAAGATTTGTGTCAATAAACAATTTGCCGGCTGAGTACCTAAAATGGTCTCTGTGTCTATTATTTAGGGATGGTGATCCTATGACAAAATGGGTTGCCAGAATAAACAGCAGCCTTTATTGTCAGGGGTCACCTGACCTGACCTGGTGCCAATCTTTTGGAGTGAAGGGAAGTGGGAGGGTTGAGGGAGGATGGGAAGCATTGAGGGATAGCAAGGGATGCTGGGAGGATGGTTGGCACAAAAAGGTACAGGGAGAAAGAATGGAGTAAATGATTGATGGAAGCCAAAGTGCACTAAAGGAAAAGGGTTTAAAAGGAGAGAAAAGGGAAGTGATCCCTTCTTATAATTGTGCTAGTCGAGTTGCCCACCCCACCACCCAACTGTTTGGTAGCTATAGAGGAAATTGGTGGAATTAGCCACTGGTGGACTGCTGAAGGTGGATAGCAGTGGGTGGCTGGAAATGGATAAAGGGGAAAATAGAAAGGGAGGAAAGAGAATAAAGGTGGGAGGAAGGAATGAAGCCACAGATTAAAGAACAAGGGACCCAGGGGTACTGGGCCAGGAGAAAAAGAAGGAACATGGACTGAATATGCACCTAGATGAGTTGAAGCCTTGGGTTTGCACCCAGAGGGCCAATAGGTGGTGGCTTGGGTGTACATTCAAGGAATAATGGACCATCGAAAAGGAGATGATAGTTACAGTCATGTGATGGATTACAGTGCATATGTGGTAAAGTAAATGAGTAAGGTTTGTGCTAATAAAGAATTTGCCGACTAAGCACAGAAAAAAAAGATCTATGTGTTTATTATTTTAGGAAGATGATCCCATGACAGTTAATATATAAATAGCAATGTGCTCCCATAACAATTAAAAACTTTTATGATTTGCAAGAGTTATTAATTTCATTTAGTTCTGAAAGTTGTATTATTCACAGGAAGGTGTCCGGTACTAAATCATACTGTATTATTATGAAATATAGTCAATCACTGCAGCAATGCTCAGCTGACAAGATTCTCTCATTATAGTCAGGTCTGAGTGGTAAAGTCTCAGAAAACAAAAATATTTTTTTTACGCAGAAAAATGCCTAGACTGCACAGCATGCACACACGCAGAACACAATGTCAGCTAACTGAAGCAGTGGGAGTCAGCCAACTAGTTCTACCCTACCAGCTAGCAGCTATCTACGGTAGTGCACTAACAATAGCACAATAAGCCATGGAGGTACCCAAGCCCAGGTTGCTCTCAGGAAGATATATGCTATTAGATTTGTATTATATCATTATGAAATATAGTCACTCACTACCACAATGATCTGCTGGCAAGTGTCCCACTGTATAGCCTGACCAGTAAATTCTCAGAAAGAAAAAATATTTTTTTCCTTAGGCATAAAGCCACAAACATAGAAAAATATATTGAGTGCATAGTGTGAACACACACACACACACACACACACACACAATTACAACTATCTGAAGTGGTGGGAGTCCCACCCTACCATCTAACAGCTATATACAGTGGTGTACTTGCAGTCACACATGTGGCCATGGAGGGACCTGAGCCCTGGTTCCTTACAGGATGGTGTCCAATATTAAATTGAAATTATATCTTTATAGAATATTGTCACTCACTGCAGCAATGCCAGTGAGCTGACATGTCTCACTCACTATAGTCAAGCCTAACTACTAAATTCTCAGACAAAAAAAAAAATATATAAATGTCTTCTTAGGCACAAAGCCACAAAGGCATAAAAATGTATTTAGTGCATAGTGCACGCACACACAGAACTAAATAGCAGCTAGCTTCCCAGAAGTGATGGGAGTCAGCAAACAAATCCCACGCTAGAAGCTGACAGCTATGTATAGCAGAGCACTCTCTGTTACACAAGTGGCAATGGAAGGACCTGAGCCTGGGTTCCTCACAGGAAAATGTCTGATATTAAATTTTATTTTTATTTATATTATTATGAAATATAGTCACTCACTGAGGAAATGTCAGTGAGCTGACAAGTCTCACTCATTACAGTCAAGCCTGACTAGTAAATACTCAAAAAAAAAAGAAAAAGAAAGTTTTTCTGATGCACAATGCCTCAAATTTAAAAAATGCTATGACTGTACAGTGTGCACACTCAGAACAAAATGGCAGCTAGCTGCCCAGAAGTGATGAGAGTCAGCTGACCTTTTCCACCCCGCAAGCTAACATCTATGTGCAGCAGTGCACTCACAGTTGCTCAAAAGGCAGTGGAAGGACCCAAGCCCAGGTTCCTTACAGGAAGATTTCTGATGTTAAATTTAAATTATGTTATTATGAAATCTAATCACTCACTTCCACACTTTTCAGGAGCTGACAAGTTGCACTCGCTAAACAAGTAAAGCCTGTCTGAACAATTTCTGTTCTAAATGTTTTAATTTCTTCTTTGGCACAAAGCCAATGAACAACAATAGAACAAAGGTTCCTCACAGTACATGCACCGTGTGCAGTGTGCACTGTATTTACACACTACTGCACACAAACACAGCACCAAATGGCAGCCAATCAGAAGTGTGATGGGATTCAGCTGACTCTAAATTCCAAAGAAAAATATTAAATGTATTCAGTGCAGTTGTGCTCTTCACTGCACTTCAGTAAGACTACTATGAATCTAAATGCCTAGTTTGCTGTGTTCTTTGTTTTAGACAAGTTTAACTATGTTACAAAAAAAAACACATTTCTAATTACCAAATAAACCTCTACAGGACTGTTGTTATACCCTTAAGCTGCTTAAAACACTAGCTTTAAATCTGTTCTGGTTTTAGTACACACAGGATGTGTGTGCTGGGCTGGGGCTCTGGCTGTCTCCCTCAGCAAACAACCCTTATAGTTTCCCTTTCTTTTCATTTGAGTAAAAAGCCTAATTTTCACACTACAGTATGAAACAAGCATTTGTCAATGCTGAAAGTTTGCTTGCTAGTATTAGCATTGGGAAATGCAGGAGTTAGACAGGTGCAGACTAGGAATGGCAGTGAAGTATTGAACTTCACACCAACACCACCTCCACCCTGCAGAGATGGACAGGCATTGAGGTATGCATTTGGTTTGTCACCCATAACATTCATGCCATTTCACCTCACCCTATCCTGTAGACATCGACATGTTTTGAGGTGTGCCTTTGGGTGTTCAGCTTCACAGTCACCGCTTTCCATTAGGGCATACGCTGAAATGGGTGTAGTATAGGAGAATGAGGTGAACTCTGGGGCTGAAGTGTCCCAGGCACACCTTGATACCTGTCACTGGCTGCAGGGTGGGGGAGTTGGGGAGGAATGGCATGAGAATTACAGTCAGCAATCCAAAGGCACACCCCTGATGCCTGTCAGCCTGTACAGGGTGGGACGTTATTGTTAGAAACCCTAATGCCCCAGGCGTTTGTTGGTGTTTGCACTACAAATTTTCAACATGGCCTTTTTGTGACCCCCACCTCATGAAAGCATTTGGGACCGCTTCTCATGAACAGTGGCACTGTGATTTTGTTAATGTGTCCCGAACTTTGAGTTCCCACAGTGACCGTGCCAGTCTGATCCAGATATACGAAAACAGATTGGGCAGAATGTGAAGAATGACAGCTGTACCATTCATAGGGATGTATGAAGAGATGGCAATATTGAAAATTTGTAGTGAAAATATTAAAAATGCTCTAACTTCCGAGTATACATGGGAACTGCGGAACACATGCGAGTAACACAGTCATTTAGTGGAATTATTTCACCAAATTTTCAACATAGGCATTTTATGACCCCTGTTCATGAACACTGTCACTATGATTTTCTTAATCTGTCCCAAACATTGATTTCCCACAGCCACAGTGCTATTCTGTGCCAGATTTGTAAATGCATATTTTGGGCAGGATATGAAAAATGATAGCTGTACTGTTCATAAGGAGGTGTGAAAAAATGCCAATGTTGAAAATCTGGAGTGAAAATATTACAAATGAGCAACATTATGAGGGTGCATGGAAACTGCGCAATTTATGCTCGTAACACAGTAATTTTATCAACTTTTGTCACTAAATTTTCAACTTAGGCATTTTAGCACCTCTGCTCATGAACAGGGTCACTGTGATTTTGTTCAATCTGTCCTGAACACTGACTTGCCACAGCGACTGCGCTATTGTGTGCTGGAAGTATGAAAACACATTTCAGCCAGGATGTGAAAAATGACAGCTGTACTGTTCATAAGGAGGTCTGCAAAAATGCCAGTTTTGAACATCCGGAATGAAAATACTACAAATTTGTGAAGTTATGAGGGTGCATGGAAACTGTACAATGCACGCTCGTAACACAGTCATTTTATAGATGTTTGTCACCAAATTTCCAACATAGGCATTTTAGGAATTTTGCTCATGAACAGATTCACTGTGATTTTCTAAATCTATCCCAAACAATGATTTCCCACAGTGACCGCACTATTATGTGCAGGAAGTGAGAAAACACATTTTGGCTAGGATGAGAAAAATGACAGCTGTACTGTTCATAAGGAGGTGTGGAAAAATGGCAATGTTGAAAATCTGGAGTGAAAATATTACAGATTCATGAAGTTATGAGTGTACGTGGAAACTGCACAACGCACACTCATAAAACAGTAATTTTATTAGATTTTTTCACCAAATTTGCAACATATGCTTTTTGAGAGCCCAGCTAATGAACAGTGGCATTGTCATGTCATTAATCAGTCGCGAAAGGTGATTCCATGCAGTGGTTGCAAAATCACCTTTTGGGACCGAATCATGCTATGACAGTGACTGAATTCATGAGGAGGGGTCCCAATAACCTCATGTTGAAAATGTGGTGCCAAAAGTGCAAAAAATGGCCGCGATATCCACATAAGTTGAAAAATCTCTATTTATGCCATTATACAGTTTATCGGCATTTCTGCAGTTCATGGTCAGCTTTGAAGAGTGCAGCTGTGTTCCTGGTACTCCAAAGATCATCACACTGGGCTCTGGAGGTAAGTATGGGGTGAGGGGGGTGTGGGGAGGTGGGGTACACTGAGGGTGGATGCAGGTTGGGGGAGAGAACACCGGACACAACGCGGAACCGTTTTCTACTTTTCAGGTTAAACATATATTGAAACCATCGTGGGAAGATTTTCCTTTTTTTCAGGTAGATTTGACATGCTGGGGTGGGATCCCAGTGTGCCACCTGCTTGTTTTTTTGGGGGGGAGACTGAAGCCAATGGGGATTGGGGCCCCCCATCAGAAAAGTAAGAAGGATTTGATTTTTGGGGGGTAGACATGATGTTGAGGGGGATTGGGCAAATAAAATGTATGGGGGTATTATGCTGATGGAGAGTGAGTTCCCCTGTTGGCAAATGATCTGGGGACAGGGTATGCAGACAGGGGGATTGAGCACCCCATCAGCTTTTATGGGGATGCTGAGGTGGCCACAGATGCTGCCATATAAGTAGAAATGCTACACCAGGCAAGGCACCATCCTGCAATGATGAGGCAGCCCCTCATTACAGTGGCCAAATTGTTTCAAGTTGGTGGCACTTTTGCAGAACCAGTGTCATCAGAACACTGGGCCTGCATTGGGTGAACAGTGCCAAACCTACAAATGCAGTGCAGGCATTGGCTGCCACAGTGCTGCACCTTCACAACCTGCGTCTCTCCTAAGCTGCCACATAATGTTTCTTGCACATGCATGCAAGCAAACATAAAAATGAACCCTCTCTAGCTTGGGATTCAGAAAGTGAAAAACAACTGTCAAGATTTCTGCTGTTTTGCTCATTTTTAAAAGTGGATGGAAGTAGATTGCTCTTTCACAGCAGCTCAGATGTCCCTCTCTCTTGCTTGTAGCTTCTGTGAGTGTTGGGTCACAGGAGCTGAGCTTCCAAAGTGGCTTCTTATTACACAGGAAGTCTCAGGTGAGCTTGAACTCCCACGCAAGAACAAAATGCCAAATAGTCCCAAATAGTATCATGCATTCATCTAGAATAATGAATAGCTTATTATATGTGGTACCGTATTCTGGAAATACTATTTGCTACTCTCACACCCCTAGCCCCAAGATTGATCCCTGAGATACACTGGTAGTAATTTTGATGAGTGGAGAAGAAACTGTACATGTCATGCCAATAAGACAAATATCAAAACAAATAACTTCAAAATGTGGGGTCAAAATTTCAAAAAAACAAATTGTTTTCCAAGCATCAGATGTTCGGCATTGAAAAATTCTTGGTTTCCCTTGTTCCTTTTCCCCAGGTCACACCTGGAAATGCGTCCAGACTTAATGTGCCTTTCTGGGTCACCAGTGTTTGAATAAAGCAAATAAATTGTTGCTTGCATTACGTGGGCAGTGTGTGCTTATTTTTTCTTGTCAAGCTCTGAAAAACTATGCTGTCCCAACAAACAGGAAATAGAGAACTCAGCCCACTTTGTGAAAGAAAGCTCAGCAGGAACTGTATGGACAGACAACTGAATGATTTGAAGATTTATGCATTTAAAGCAAACAGTGCTTAAGACAAGTAGCAGACTGTGAAGGCACAGCTGGGAAAGTTTTTTCTGGTAATGTTTTTTCTGTATGCAATGGGACACTGAGCACTGTTTAATGCTTAAAACTGACTCAATAAATCTTTCAGACCATTCAGTTGTCTGTCCATATAGTTCCTGCTGAGATTTTAGTTACAGAGTGGGTCAAGTGCTGCATTTCACATTTATTGTCTATTGTTGGCAACCCAGGCAAGCACAGTGGGTCCCTGTGTGAGCATGCACTTCAGTCCTGACTCCTGTCACATTTAACTATGTTGTCCCACATACCACAATTATGACAGTATGTTGCACATATGGACTCAAAACAGAGAAGTAAATATATATATATATTTTTCCAATTCAAAGTTTATTAACGTTTTACATATAGAGGACAAATCAGTAAGACATTGTACATTACTAAAGTAGTACATGACAGAATCTGAGCTCCATCCTCTCCCCTCCTACCCTCCCTCCCTCCCTCCCTACCCTTCTCTACACCCCCAAGTGTGCATGGTATAGGGACATAAATAGCAACAGATGTGTCATGCAAAACCTTGATATTAGGCAGGTTGTACTTGTAAGGAGTGAATCTAGCAGTGTTATTACGGAGGCTGGCAATTGCTCTTTCAGTTCTGAGGTTGGCTAATAGTTCCCTCAGCCATTCGGTATAGGAAATATCTTCAGTATCCTTCCAATGTCTCAATACTAACTTTTTGACTGACATTGAAAGTAAGGCCATATGGAAATGATGGGTAAGGACGGGAATCTCAGAGAAGTCCCCCAATAGGCATATTTTGGCAATGAACAAATCTTTAAGGCCAAGGAGGGGGGGGGCAATTTTGTGTTTAATAAGCTCCCATAAAGCAGCTATCTAGGGGTAGGTCCAGAAAATGTGCAACCAATTGCCTACATCCTGTGTACATCTTTTGCAAGTAGAGGAGGGGGTAATACTGTATCTGGCTAACTTTTGTGGTGTATAATATAAGTTATGTAATATATGCAACTGCATGAGACGAAGCCTATCCTGAGTAATAAACTTATGACAACCTTGCCACAGGATGGGCCAGTTTACATTTGTCTCTGGAAAGAGGGAGGACCAATAAAGAGATGGACCAAAATGTTCCAGACAGAGCCAATCATACAAAGCAGTAAACAACTTAGATAAGGCATGCAGGAGACCAGCTAGAAGAATCATCTTAGTTTGCAGTGTAGGTCCTTTAACTTTTGGTGGTACTTCCTCCAAGGTTTTTACCAAAAGGTGACGGAGCTGAAAAATTTTAAAAACATTGGAGGTTGGGATGCCCAATCTGGTAATAATCTCAGGTGAAGATAATCAGGACCCTTCTGCATCATTTATAAAATAGGAGAGTGAACAGTCTTTTAGCCATGGGAGCTAGAGGGGAGAGAGAACTTTGCTGGCAATCTTAAGATTAGGGTTACCTTTAAATGGTTGTGTCAAATCTTGAAAGTGATTATATCACAAGAAAGCACAAAGTTGGGAATGCACCCTGATCGAGGTGGCAATCAGACTAGTATGGAGTTGTACAGGGAGACCTTTAAGCTTAGTATATAAAAGTGAGGATGTAGAGAGGCGGTGACTTACAATCTGGGCCAATTCTATTTTAAGACAGGGAGGTGTATATGGGGACGAATTTTGAGGGTCCTCTGGAGCAAGCCATCTGAGATATTTACTGGTGTGGCTAGCCCAGTAATAAAGACCGATATGTGGGAGGCGGAGGCCTCCTCTAAATTTAGGGGCTGCTAATTTATAAAAGGCCAGAAGTGTTTTTTTACTGGCCCAAATAAAGTTGATAATAAGGCTATGCACTTTCTTGAACCACGAAAGGGGGAGCAATAAGTTTAAGAGATTAAGGGGATAGAGAAGATGGGTGAAAAACATTCATCTTTATCAGATTAATTTAACCCCTTAGGGATAGTGGGAGAAGGGACCATCTTTTTTAAATCTTGATTAAGAGTGAGAAGAAAGGAATCCAGGCTTTTCCTTTGTAAAAGAGTTGTGCTTCTCAAAAGATCAATTCCCAGATATCGCAGAGAATCTTTTTCCCAGGACAATCCCACATCCGTGACTTCCTGTTTCAGCAGTTTATGATGAGAGGAAATCCAACCATTTTTTTCAAAATTCAGCTGATAATTGGAAAAGGCACTATATTCTGAGATAATTTCCAGCATAGGAAGGATGGATAAAGTTGGATGAGATAGTTGAAGTAAAAGATCATCTGCATAGGCTGATACCTTAATTATGGAGTATTGTATAGTGATACTTTGAGTCCTGGGAACGTTAACAAGTCAGCGTATGAGAGGTTCAAGGTATAGGTTAAAAAGAAGAGGGGGCAGCCTTGTCTAGTACCAGATTTTAGGGGAAATAGATCAAAAATAACTCCATTACTCAACACCTGGGCTGACGGAGCTTGATTAAGTGCCCGAATCCATTTTTGAAAATCTGAGGGAAAGCCGAATGCATGTAAGGTACGGAATTAGAAATTCCAGTTAACCCTATCAACTGCCTTCTTGGCATCCAGGGAAATGAGGGTAGCAGGATATTCCACATCCCTGGACACCGAGAAGACATGGGCCAAGGTATGAAGGTGGTCAGCTGAGGACCTGGCCTTCATGAAGCAAACTATAAGGTTAGGGAGAACTGTATTTATATGGTCTGCCAGTGATTTAGTCAGGATTTTGATGTCTTGATTGAGGAGAGAGATTGGTCTGCAACTAGTTACAAGTTCAGGGGGCTTACCAGGTTTGGGTAAGAGAACAATCAGGGCTTCAAAGAGTGATTTATCTATTGCGGAGCTTGTGAGAATTAGCTGATAAAGGGGTAGAAGGAAGGGGACCAGCTGTGTTGCAAAGGCCTATAAAAATTAGGAGAGAAACCATCAGGCCCGGGGTCTTCTCTGTGGTTAGTTATTTTATTACTTTGAAAATCTCAGCTTGCGATATAGGAGCACATAAGAGAAGTCGCTGTGCATCTGAGAGGGAAGGCAGATGAGACTCTGTGAGATAATTATTTAGCTTATCAAGAGAAGGCGAGTTTGGCATTGGACAATATAGCTTTTTGTAGTATGAGGTGAGCTCTGTGGTGATGTTGACCGGAGCAATTTTCAATGAACCATCTGTGGATGACTGAATAGCAGCAATGAGCCTTGAAGACTCTTGTTGTTTAAGTCTTAGTGAAAGAAGGCGACCAGCTTTCTCTCCTTGGTCTGAGTACAAAGCATTCATTTTTTGAATCGTGAATTCTGCTTTCTCCCTCAAGAGGTCTAGATAAGAATCATTCAACCTTATGAGCTCCTGGTTAATCTGCTCTGAAGTATCCGGGGACAGTGTGGCTTCAATGTTTCTAATTTGAGAAAGGATATGTAACATCTGACTTTCTCTCTCTTTCTTCCATCTGGAGGCCAGGCCAATCAGTAAACCCCTTAGGTAAGCCGTTAATGCACGCCATTCTATATTGGGTTTACCTGTGGAGTTATGGTTAATTGATGAAAACTGTGTAATGTGTTCTGCAATATATTGAATTGTCCCTGGATCTTTTAAGAGCTGGTTATTGAGCTTCCAATGTCCTCCATTTTGGGGGAGAGATGGAGAGAGGGAGGAAAAAGTTCCGAAGGGGGCCTAGACGAATGGATGAATCCAATACCCCAGATAGTAGACTGGACAAGATCAATACATAATCTATTTTTGAAGAGGTCCCATGGATTGGGGAGGTAAATGTATATCTTCTGTCAGAAGGGTGAAGGATTCTCCAGACATCAGTTAAACCCACCTGGTCCAGTATATCCCTTAGTGCCCTTTGAGCTGAAGAGAGGCCTTTAAACCTGCAACCTGTGTGATCTATGTTCTGATCAAAGGGTAAATTTAGATCACCCCCTATAATCATTGGGATTGAAAGGAAGGGAGCCAATATAGTAACCAGCTGCAGAAAAGGTGATGTTGCTCTCCAGTAAGTCTATTTCCCATGACCCTTAGTCAGGACGTGTGATAAGCTTAGAGACAGAATTAATTATTAAACCAGTGGTCTACCAGTATAAAATGAATAATGACCATAAGATGGAAAGAATTGTCAGCCAAATATTGCTTCTGATTTGTAGATAGAAAACAACATGATCCCTGTATTTCTGAGGAGATAGATTTATGAACAAGCCCCCCAGTTCATCAAATCAAGGATCTCAGAAAAGATCAGGAAGGACAGGTCTCAGACCTTTGAGTGCTGCTTCAGGCTCTTCATAGGTAACCCAGTTGCTGGCTACCTGCACCTGGAGTCATGCAGAGTAATTCATTTTAAACTTAATCCCAGTGGCAATGATCTTTGATACCACGGGATGAAAGGCCATCCTTCTTTGCTGTACAGTAGCAGCTAGATCTTGGGCGATCCTAATTTTGATACCTTCCCATTGTACTTCTTGTAATTCATACACCTTGAGTAGAAAATGCTGGCGCTCCAAGAAGTTAAGGAATCGGAAAATTAATGGATGGGGTGGGGCCCCTGTTGGGAAAATTGTCCGAAGATCCCCGTGCGTCCTTTCAATAACATATTTGGGCCCATATGGAGAGGGGCCTGCAATTTTCTCAATCAGCTTTTGAATAAAGAGAGCAGTGTCCAAACCCTCTTCTTTCTCTGGCAGACCTATGAGGATCACATTGTTTCTACGACTGCGACCCTCTAGGTCTTCTACTTTGAGTTCTAGTCGGACTATTTTCTGTCTTGTTGCAACCAATTCCAAATCTATTTTATTGACTCGCTTTTCAAGAGAGCAGATCTGAGCTTTACTATCAGAGGTACGTCTTGAGATACATTCCATTGCATGGGTAAGACATTTTATTTCTGTGGTGATGGTTCAAAGCTCATCACAAAATAGGTTTAATTCTTCCAGAAATATGTCCAGGGTGATTGGCTTCCGGTCTGTGGAGGAGTGCACTATTGATGGCCCTTCTGTCTTGCAGGAAGCCTGGGTTTTCTGGAGGGCCTTCTCCAGCATGACTGGGGGAGAGTGTCGTGGAGGCACCTTCTTCATTTCGGCATCTATGGTGGCCCTAGGCTGCATCGATGAAAGGTAGGCACTGAGATCATCTAGTCAGGATAGAATTGGAGTTAGTTAACATAGAAACATAGAAACATAGAATTTGTTGGCAGATAAGGACCGCTTGGCCCACCCAGTCTGCCCATTTCCCTATCTAATGGATAAGCTGTCGATCCTAGTTAACCAGCAGCATACTTCTTTCTACCCCACCCCCTAGAATTGCCTTATGACTGTCCCATGCATGCTTGAATTCAACCACTGTTTTTGACTCCACAACCTCCTCCAGAAGGCCGTTCCATGCATCCACAACCCTCTCTGTGAAAAATTACTTCCTTACATTACCCCTGAGCCGCCTTGTTCTTGCACACCTCTTTTTTTGAAAGATGCTACCCTCTTGGACTTTGTTGAGTTCCTTGAGGTGCTTGAAAGTTTCTATCATGTCCCCCCTCTCCCTTCTTTCCTCGAGGCTATACATATTAAGCTCCTTTAGTCTCTCTTCATATGTCTCCTGGTGCAGACCTTGCACCATTTTAGTTGCCCTCCTCTGGGCCGCTTCCATCTTGTCTATGTCCTTGCAGATATTGGGTCTCCAGAACTGCACACAGTACTCCAGATGTGGTCTCACCAGCTGTCTGTACAGAGGGATAACAACTTCTTGTTTTCTACTGGTGATGCCTCTCCCTATGCATCCCAGTATCCCCCCCAGCCCTCCTTACTGCCCTCTAACATTGCTTGCCCACCTTTAAGTCATCTGATATGAAGACTCCCAGGTCCCTTTCCATTTTTGTTGTTGTTAGTATCTCACCCCCCCACTGTGTACTCTTCCCCTGGGTTTTTGTTTCCCAGGTGCATTACCTTGTACTTCTTAGCATTGAATCTAAGCTGCCATACATGTGACCATTCCTCTAACCTTGCCATGTCCGTTATCATCCTTTCTACCCCACCTTGAGCATCAACTCTGTTGCAGATCTTTGTGTCATCTGCAAAGAGACATATTTTTCCTTCCAGTCCCTCTGCAATGTTGCTTATAAAGACATTGAAGGGGACCAGTCCTAATACTGAACCCTGCAGTACCCCACTAGTAACCACCCTTTCTTCAGAGTGGACTCCATTTACTATCACCCTCTGTGTCCTATTCTCAAGCCAATTCTTTAGCCAGGCTATCATCTTGGGACCCACTCCCAGGCTGGTTAACTTGTATATTAATCTTTTGTGTGGGAATGAGTCAAATGCCTTGCTAAAGTCTAGGTAGGCCATGTCCACAGCCCCTCCCTGATCTACTACTTTGGTCACCCGGTCAAAGAAATCTATTAGATTCATCTGACATGACCTTCCCGCTATGAATCCATGCTGCCTTGGGTCCTGTGCCACTCTGGCCTCTAGATACTCGACAATTCTTTCCTTCAGAAGTGATTCCATCATTTTCCCTATCACTGTGGTTAAACTAACAGGTCTGTAGTTTTCTGCTACTGCCCTGCTCCCACTTTTGTGAAGGGGAATCACATTTGCCCTCCTCTAGCCCTCAGGTACCACCCCATCCTCCCATGATTTGTTAAAGAGGGTAGTCAGTGGTGTCACTAGTTCTACCCTTAGTTCTTTTAGAATTCTGGGATGAATCCCATCAGGCCCCATTGCTTTGTCCACCTTCAGTTTTAAGAGTTATTTCACAACCCTTTCATCTATAAATGGGCTGGTATCAACTTCTGTATCAAGAGTGTTTCTATTGTTTGTTTTAGGTACCTCCCCCTTTTAATTTGTAAATACTGAGCAAAAATATTTGTTTAGTATCTCTGCCTTTTCACAGTCACCCTCTGCCCACCCCCTCCCCTTTATTAAGCCTCACTATCCCTCCCTTAGTCTTCCTTTGCTCCCTGATGTACCTAAAAAAGGTTTTATCCCCCTTCATAACTGAGTTGGCTATCTTTTCCTCGGTTCGGGCCTTTGCAGTTCTGACTGCCTTCCCAGCTTCCTTTTGCTTTAACTGATACAGTTCTCTGTCCTGCTTCTTCTGTGATTCCTTGTACTTTCTGAATGCTTTCTTTTTCTCTTGACCCTTCACTGCCACCTTGTTTGAGAACCATAGAGGTTTCTTACATTGTTTTGTTTTGTTTATTTGCTTCACACAAAGGCATGTTACCTCTGTGATGGCAGTTTTTATTTTTCCCCATTGTTCTTCTACCCCTCCTTCCTGCCCATTTGCTAGTGCATTCCTTAGGCACGCACCCATTTTGACAAATTCAGCCCTCCTGAAGTCCACTACTTTTGCCTTTGTATGGCTTGACTCTATTGCTGTGTTTATTGTGAACCATACTGTTCAATGGTCACTAGTTCCCAGATGGCTACCCACTTCTACATCTATGATCCTCTCTCCATCTCCATTTGAGAGAACCAGGTCTAAGATTGCTCCGTCTCAAGTGGGTTCCAATACTAGTTGTCTAAGGCATGCCCCCGTAGGGCATCTAGAATAACCCCATTCTTAGAAGTGGCTGCTGCAACTGCACTCCAGTTAACATCTGGCATATTTAGATCACCCATCAGCAATATCTCCCCTTTATCTGTCATTTTAGGTATACTTTCTATCATTTCCTTGTCCATTTCCTCCCCCTGAAAGGGGGGTCTGTATAGAACCCCTGTGCGGATTGTGGTGCCATTGCCTGCCTCCAAATTGACCCACAGTGCTTCTTCTCCTCCCTGTTTACCCTTTTGTTCTGTTGCTTTGATTCCTTTCCTTATGTAGAGAGTTGCTCCTCCTCCTCTTTTACCCTCCCTGTCCTTCCTGTAGATAGTGTATCCTGGTATGTTTACGTCCCAGTCATGGTTCTGTGTGTACCATGTTTCTGTGACTGCCACAATATCCAGACATTCCTCCTTCATCAAGGCCACTTATTCAGGAAGCTTGTTACCTAGACTACAGGCATTGGTACTCATTGCTCTCCACTTTTTGATGGTTTTATCTTCTGTAGCAGCATCCCCCACTGACCTTTCTGCCTTGGTCTTTTTCTCATTTAGTACCCTGTTTTGTAGGGGGAGGCTTGGATTTTCCTGCTGCTTATCAGTGCCTCCCCCTTGACTAGTTTAAAAGCTTGCCAATGAAGCATTTAAACCAATTGCCTAAAAGACTTCTTCCCTTCCTGGACAGATGCAGACCATCTTGGCAGTATAGGCTGGTGTCCCTCCAGGTGGAACCACAGTCCCCAATGAAGCCAAATCCCTGTGCTCCACACCATTTTTTCAACCATTCATTAAACTGCATGGTGCAAAGTACCCTCGCCTCACCTATGCCACTGACAGGCAGCACCTCTGAGAAGGATACTGTGTGTGCTACTTGTCTTAGACCCCTCCCCAACTCTACAAAGTCCTTCTGAACTGCTCTAATCTCATGATGAGCCAAGTCATTTGTCTCTAGGTGGACAATGATGTCCAGCTCAGACTCCAGTGCAACTGCTCTCGTGATCCTAAGGATGTGCTTCCTGTCCCTCCAAGCCATGGCACCAGACAGGCACCTTACTTCAGTTTTCCCTGCTCCCCCTAGTTCTATCCCCCTAATAAATGAGTCCCCCACCAGGAGCTGCTTCCTTTCCCTGTGGTGCCCTCTGCCTCTTTCCTGAGGGCCTCCCTTGTGACAGTTGTCTGCAACCTCCTTAGTTTCCTCTGTAGGTGCATCCATAGGGGAACTATGCTCCCCTAGAATAGTGTATGGATTGTGGAGTGGAACAACTGACTGGGTGTGCCTCTGTTCCACCACCCTTACCCTCCCTGAGCCCACTATGGTCCAACTGCTGTGCTTTCTTCGCAACCTCTGAGGTAGTGGTGGTGGCTCTGGTGCTCCCTGGATGGGGGAGGTTCCCTTACTACTGTCCAGTGCAGCCTGAAGACGGGCAACTTCCTCCCTCAAGGCAGATAGTTGTCTGCAAACAGGACAGCATCTCAGCCTCCAGAAAGACTCCCGGAAGACTGCTGCCCCACACCCATTACAGTGCACTACTCCCCACATGTCTGTCTACCTTGTTTAGTTTTTTTTTTTGTGTGTGTGTGTGTGTGTGAGATTGGTTTGTTATATAGAAATATATGTATTATATAATGTGTATGCTTATATTGTCAGTGCATTGTGCTAGAGAGGATATGACAGTGATATGCACCTTGCCCTCTGGAGGAAATGTCAGAACCCCAGGTATAAAGAAACAATTTCCAGGGTGGGTGGGTGGGGTGAGGGATGGGAATGGTTTGGGCCTAAATTGTGCCCTCATGAAAAAATCAGCTAAAAGCTCTGACCTACTGCTGCAATGACTACCTTCCTGTCAGCAAGATGCCCTACACGACAATTTGACAGAGAAAATACCCTGCTAATCAAACAGAGAAAAATCCAAACATCCAAGTCAGACACAGATAAACCTCCCCAGCCCCAAAACAGCCTGGTGACTTGTGCTCTGAAAGCATTCAGCCCCAAAACATGTCAGCTGTGCGCAAGCACAGACACAGTAAACAGTATGCAGTCCCTGTGGGTTTAAACGCTTCCTGAACTGAAAATCTTAACAATTGTAACAAAAGTAAAGCAAGGTACACCTCCCTCTGTTGATTGAAAGACTGCCTTTTCTGATAATTCTAAGTTCCTTATTTCATCCTTCAGTTAGAAGTATCCTCCACCTGAAGAATATTAACTTTCCTAAGGAATCTGCATCAAACCAAAGACAATTGTAAATTGTAAGGTTCACTTCCCTCTGTTGTGAGCACAACTCACTTTCTTGCAAATCTTAAGTCCAGTGTTGCAGCTTCCAGCCAGAGGTAGCTTCACCTGAAGAATATTAGGTTATCTGATGAGCCTGCTAAAATTAGTACTGTTATCAAGGGCTGTAAGATTCTTCCAGAGCTATTGGCTGATAAGTAGTTATGATGTAAACACTTCCTGACACAGTCTGGCCTGGCCTTTTAAGGCACACAGAGATAAACAAAAGAATAAATTGTTTGTTTCTTAAAAAATGAACTTTTAATGAAGCGGGTGGCTGGAGCAGTGAGATGGAGCTGCTAACTGGTGCACTGCATCATGTGCTATCCCAAAATAAGTCAATATGACACTTGATCTTGTCTCATATCCTGTGTTCCCAATGTCACAATAAAAGAAAAAGCTATCAAACTAAAGACCTGTACAAATACTTTATTGGAAAGAATACAGTCTTGTATAAAACAGTGCAAACAATGTCTAAACCAGATGCAAGTCAAAAAGGAGCCCTTGGAATGCTAGATGTCCACACTCCACAATATCTTATGCCTTTGCCAGTTGTAGAAGCATGCGAGTGCAACAAAAAAAAATATTAGGAAGTCTGGCCATCCATCATTCCAGTGGATCCTTTTGGACTTCATTTTGGATTACACATTTTTGCAATGTTTTGCAGAAGAGTTGATTTTTAGCAAATAAAGTTTTTATAATGGGCGTTCTATGTGTTACCTTTTTCTTGGATTGCTTGGGTATCTTATAGTTGCTTACAGGTAACAGAACCATAGATCTTCATAGTAGTAGTATGCCCATCCTTCTTCTCTCACATCACAACTTTCATAAGATCCCTTGCTGTCAGAATGCCTGTGGCAGGTGATACCTCATCAAGCTGCATGTCAAAGCTGTACTGTCCAGTTACTCAACTAAATACAGGTATTTCATTGCAGTAGAATTCACAAGCTTGACATACCTCCCCCCACTTAAGCATTTCCCATCACATCTTTAAATATAGAAGTTGTCCTGTACAATTACCACCAGCTTTGCTTGCCACTCTTCTGCCCCCCAATATCTTTTGCATATCAGCTGAAGAGTGAGGAAATAGAAATAGAAGGAGAGAGAAAAGATGAAGAGTTAGTGGCAGATCACTGTCCATGGAGGGGGACATGTTGAGAAGAAAGACCTAGGGGGTGCACTGATGCACAAAACTAAATGCCCTTTTACAGACATACTGTATTACAGATACTGTCCATCATCATCATCATGATTGGTTGTCATCCAAGGGCAAATGAAATGTATGCCAATTACAAGCATGTAATTATGTACAGTTAATGCCATGCTAGTGCTGCTGTTGCACACAATTACACTCCCTGTTTCTTTTTTCACAGAAATTGAAAAAATGTTATTCTTTTGAGTTGCAAGAAAGCTATGACAATAAATAAAATAGAAAGTTATGAATGATATATGTGCACACATGCTTGCAGTACCGTTCTCCTTACATGTCATGATGTTTTGATAAAACTACGCATGTTCAATCCAAATTAGCAATAAAATCATAACATGCAAAATGTGTGTCACCATTACATTATCATACTTATGCACCTATTACAGTACAACCAGAGATGGTGGTGTGAATGTTGGTGCACCACCTATAATAACTTATCTTTTATGATGCACCATGTCACTAATGTGACAACAATAAGAGCCCCCATCCTTTTAATAAGTATCCAGTCATACCACTGTACTGTACGTCATTGTAAAGAATCATACAATAAAAGCTGGTACAGTGTCTCTGCTGTACCAGTGCCACATGCTACAGTGGTAACCCTGGCTGGGGAAGTGACTCGGGTCTGTTGTGGTTAGCAGTTGTGGACATGATCTAGCATCTGCCATTCTGGTTGGAGGTGAGGGGCTTGTAAACCATGCCATCAACTGCCAAAAGGTGGAGTCTGGTGGTGGTGGTGCAGGCTAGGCTGTCACATATGGATGTGCCACCAGTTTTGCGTAGTGCATGTGTGTCTCCTGAATGTATATGACAGTGATGGCTGGGGGAAAAGAACAAGTGGAAAAAGCCATGAGGGCACATGGCAACATTCATACTCATTAATGACCGCAGTACTGCCCATGACCGTCTGACCACCATCTGTACTGTGTGTGCCATGGCGTGACAAGGAGGGGGAGTACACCACTGCCAGGCATGTTCTTGGTCATGTCAAGTAGTAAGTCACTAAATTAATTTTTGTTGAATGTAAGGTTGCACAGTTACTTTTCATGTATGGGTCTATACGTTGGGAGGTGATTGTATACTGCATCCCTGGGGGTTGTACCACTATACCAGTAAACAAGGCTGATGGGGTTCATTACTTCTCTAGTGCAATTCCAACTCAGTGCACACAAGTTACTGAGACAACAGTCGCTGGGTAAATTGGAAACAATCATTTCCACTTCTTGTGGCACTGACCATATCTATAGAATGCAAAGACTGTTAACTATGCTGGCCAAAATAAAACCATGTAGCTTACATTACATGGTGAATACTCTCATTTAATGTGAAATATACAGTGCTGGGTAAACATTTTATCTATCAAAAAGTGCAGCATGCAGATGGCAGCAGGACAGAAAGTGATTGAAAGTAAATCAAGATCCCACTGACACCATCATAAGTGTTCTGAAGTGGTTACCAGGCAGCCTGCAGACAATGTGTGTGCACTTGACCTGCATGCAAAATATGATGTTTTGGTGGAACTCCTTCCTCAGAGCTGATTGGTTCATATATAACAATCTCATAAATACTCATAGGATAGGAAAATTCATGAGTCTGTACAATACCAGGCTGTCAGTAACTCGCACCTCAGTTAAGCGGCTGAAACTGAAAAGTGCCATGACATATATTAAAAAATTAAAATACTAAATCATATAACACCCGCCGGCACGCTGCTTTCACCTACTGTACCTGGGAGATGGAATCTGGCTAGCTGAAATGAAGGTTAGTCACAGGGCTGGGCAGATATTAATTTGGAGTGTGACTCACTATAACGACAGTGCTACAGGAATTATTACAGAGGCAGATTATCTCTTTAAATTAGAGCCAATTTATTTAGCAGTCTGTGAATAACTATTACGTTCTTACTTCTGCAATGTCTCTATCAGTAACTAGAAAAATGTCTTCCCAGACTAAACGGTAAAATAACTTTTGCACAAAAATGAATATCAGTATTTTCTTCCCCTGACAAAAAATCTGGAATTTGTTGCAGCACACATTTTTCACCCCACCACCGCGATAAATAGTAAAATGTCCCAAAATCATTTCAAGTCTCTTTTAAAAGCCACAGTGTCTGATACCTCAACACCAAATGGATGTCATCCATTAGATGATGAAATCCTTTGTTGTGCTGTAGTGGCCAGGGACTGATGAAGCATCCTCTGCTGATGTCCAGCTGCCCCTTTGCTCCTCCAAGGCTCTGGTTTCACTCAGCTGCACCTCTGGTCCACTTCAGTCCTCTGTCGAACAGTTGAACCCATTCTACAAACTATAATTAGAAAATAACAAACTGTTTGCAGGTCTTGTCTGTTATCTTGCAAACTTAGGTTCTGCTCCTCCTTTTTTGGTTGGTCTGTCAGGGCCCAAAAATGTCTGGAACTCAATTACTCTAACTGGCTTTTCTAGCTAGAACACTTTTTTTTTTACCTTGGCAATGATAGCTCTTAGATAACCAGCCTATACCTTAAAACTTAGTGTTTCCCTTTTTTGACTTTCTTTTCTTATACTCTGGGTGGCTGGGCTCAGCCCTGCAATGCACTCTTCCAGGAGAGAGGGAGAGAGAGAGAGAGACAGAGAGAGAGAGAGAGAGAACACAAAGGTTAAGCTACACTCCTTCAGCATCCCAGCTTACCCTTCTTGTACCTGATTGCAGCATTTGGTGTTGGTGACTGGGAGCCAATCAGAAGACAACTTGAGCCCCTTTCAAAGTTAGAAACTCTTTTGATTAAGCTCTTTTCCACTTCTGCTGTGCCCCTCCACTCCACTTACTCTCCTTAAAGATTTTTTTTATCTGGCTTGTCCCACCTCCGGCTAATGTTATCCTAGTGACATCAGAAACAGCCAGCAGACTTTACACAACATGGCCTGCCTGGAGCTGGCTATGATGACTGCTCCCTGCCTGTGGGTAGCCATTTTATCTAATAGATATAGTTTATTTATTTATAAATTTATGCAGCTCTGGACTTTTGCTGCGTCCTGTTTATTTGTGGGCTTCTATAGCCCAAATCCATTTGCTTGTTTCTGCCCCCCCCAGTTCACATAACAAAAGGTCAGTAGCCACCCACTAGCCTTCAATAGCCACTTGGCTACTCAATAAAATAATGGCCACTCGGCCACCCTTGTGTGCAAAAGGGTTTCAGCCTAGACCACTTCCCAAACCACTTCCTTTTCTTTACAGATGTGGCAACCTCTCCCCACAACGATACCTTGACACCATGCATTCAGGTAAGTCCCTCTGTTTAGCAGTATAGTGCAGTGGTTTAAGGCTCTGAGCTGCAAATCTGGTGACATCCAGCAGACCAGACCTGGGTTTGAATCCCACAGCTTTCACTTGCATATTGTGTGACCCTGAGCAAGTCACTTAACTTCCCTGTGCTCCCAGGTTGCACCTTTAAAAAAACTTTCAGCTTAGTCTGTCTCATCTGGTTAAATAACTAAATAAAAAAATGTATATATATTGGGTGTGATGAATGTAATGCAGTGGTTGTGCCCATCACAACCCACAGTGAAAAAAGGTGATATTAAAACTTGATAAATAAGATGTATTATCACAGACTAATCAAATAAATACAGAAACAGTAGGAAAAGGGGGGGAGGTGCATAAAGGAAAGAAGATGGCCACAAAAGGATAACTATGACAAAGACATCCATATAGCAAACATCTCAAAGCATATACATATACATATACATAAGACAAAGAACCTCTGTGTGCAAACACTGAGGCAATGGTTACCCCAAAGGGCATTTGGCTGGGAAGCCAAGTTTCAAAGAAATACAAAATCACACATGCCCCCACAATGCAAAGCATCATGGGCTGCATATGCAAATCACCACAGAATATTATACTGGTTCAGCTTTAAGCATTTAAGCATTCAACTTTATTCTGTGGTGAGTTGCATATGCAGCCCATTATGCTTTGCATTGTGGGGGCATGTGATTTATTTTGAAACTTCTTCCCAACCAATACCTTGGTAACATTGCCTCAGTGCTTGCGCACAGAGATTCTTTGCCTTTTAAATTGTTTTTTGTTTTAATTGGGTTCACCACAACATAACCCAGATAGATCATCTTAGGGTAGCTGGTTCATTCCACTGGGGTGTCAAACAGATGAGGCATACTGATGAGTTCTGGTAGGACAAAACAAATGTCTATGTCTTCTGTTGGCACCCTTTGCAAACTGTGTGAGAGGCCTTTTAGCACCATGTATTTCTGCTTAAAGTTGAACCAGCATAATATTCTGTGCTGATTTGCATATGCAGCCCATGATGCTTTGCATTGTGGGGGCATGTGTGATTTTGTATTTCTTTGAAAATTGGCTAACCAGCCAAATACCCTTTGGGGTAACCATTGCCTCAGTGCTTGCACACAGAGGTTCTTTGTCTTTTAAATTGTTTTTTTGTTTTAATTGGGTTCACCACAACATAACCCAGATAGACCATCTTAGGGTAGCTGGTTCATTCCACTGGGGTGTCAAACAGACTAGACATACTGATGAGTCCTGGTAGGACGAAACATGTGTCTGTGTCTTCTGTTGGCACCCTTTGCAAACTGTGTGAGAGGCCTTTCGGCACTGTGCATTTCTGCTTAAAGTTGAACCAGCATACTATTCTGTGGTGATTTGCATATGCAGCCCATGATGCTTTGCATTGTGGGGGCATGTGTGATTTTGTATTTGTATATATATATATATATATATATATATATATATATATATATATATATATATACATATACATATACAGCAGGGACATCAGTACTTCATAAATACATGAGTGAATTCTGTCATAAAAAAAAAACTGTTCAACAGAAGGTCTCCTTTAAGAATGAATGGGCTTATTGTTCATAATGTGTAGATACAGAAACACTCCCTCTGCAACAACTTTTGAGCCAAATCACCACCACATGGACCAAGGGTCACTTTTTCAATGCCAGTAAATTTCCAGTTAGCTGGTGATTCACGGTTCCTTTCTGGGAAATCTTTAGCCATGGAGTTTATCATCAGTTTGTTCCTGATTGCTGACTTCTACTGTTATTGTGTTTGCCATACATATCTAAGTCCACATGGGCAGGTGAGAAGGTATATAACTCCCATAGTCAAACAATCTATAAATGAGTTTATCTGAAACTTCTTTCATTTTCTTGGATGTTTAGAACTGGTTGAATTGTTGGTGTTATTACAATTTGCATAGTGGCTTCATCTATAGTTACCATTTGGTGGTAGAAGTAGCCAAGTTTGGTTAGGTGCTGGATTTATATGGAAACTGTGAGCACATTTATTTTTGATGTTTCTCCCTTCAGTTTTGTCACTCTAAGATTCTCATAAGATATATTTTGGCATGCTGAGTCACTTCTCACTATTGGCCAATGTTTGCGAATAACTTTTGCAGTGCGGTTTGGTTCACTTCAGCAAGTCATAACAAATGTTGTGGGCTGTTGCTTGTGGCTTTAGGATCAGCAGCACATTTCTGCTCATGCTGTTTGCTCATTCAAGGCCCCTATAAGTAACTTCAGGTCTATAGCTATGATCTAGAAACCTTGTGGACATGATGCCAGACTGTTTTGTGTATTCAGTCTGCATACTGTATATCCTCTTAATCCTCAACATCTGTTCCACATGAATGTTGTTTACCAAAGTCCTCTGATGCTTACTTGTAAAGCAAACTATTTTCTCTCCATGGGCTTACAAAAGAGGCTTGTCCCCAATATATTGCAATCCATAAAGATCCTTGTGTCTAAAAATATCAGTCTAGCAACTGCTATTAACTCACATAAATATAGACTTCTTATCCGTATTGTTCAAATACTCCATGAACTGCTCAAGGTCATCCGCTGTGTCCTCCCACAGCAAGAGGCAATTGTCTATGTAGCATTGCCATAAAAGTGCATTTTGTTGAAACAAAATGTTGGTGTTAACACAGCATTCTTCCCACTGCCCTATGTACAAATTTCCCTTTGCACTGCATATTGAATCTATCCTTTACATGAAATAATTGGAATGGAGTGCCATGTCAGCCATGTCAACCAAGGAATTAGTTGTTGGTTCATGTGGTTGTTCCCTAATGTCCAATTACATCCACCTTTGCATTTTTCACAAAGTTCAAATCACATTTTTGCTGAGGGGTACTGCTGATTTTAAGGCATGTAACAAACAAAACAGAGTCCACTGCACCCCCCTCCCCAGGTTAACCATTGGGTGAGGGTTGTGCACTGCACTCCGTTTGTTTTTTACATTCTATAAAACCAGTAGCACCCCATAGAAGAAATGTGACTGAACTTTTAAACAATACAAAGGTTAGAGTGTGCTAGTTTTGGAATGTGTTTAGAGTTTAGGAGCTTGTGGTATAGTACTCCTTTTAGCATGCTTCCTTTGATCACCTGTGGATTAGCTGGGTTAAAGCATTTTACTTTAAAGGAGCCAGTTTAGGCATTGCACTCTACTTAAGCATAGTCACTGTAGGCGTTTCGTAGTTAAGACCAAACCATGGGGTTCCACCTTGGTGTCTGGTGGTTTGGCTTGCTCACATTGGAATTCCAATCTGAAAACTAAAAGGACCCCTTTTACATGGAGACAAAGTAAGAAAATAATTCTGGCAGTACAAATGTTTTACTTCCCAGATTAGCCATGGGTGGGCACTGGACTCTGTCTCTTTGTTTGTCACCTGCCACAGAACAAGAGGCACCCCTCAGCAGAAATATGATTTGAACTTTGTGAACATTGCAAAGGTTAGAGTGCACTAGTTTTGGAAGGTGTTTAAACCTCAAATGCACCAGCTTATTTAGCCAATCCATGTTGTTTGCATACAAACTGGTGCCTTCACCACTGCACCACCTTAACTGCTACAGTGAACGTATATGACTGTTAGGTGTAGTGATGGTAGATGACAGAGTAACGTGGTAGATGACAGAGTAACGTGGCACACAACAGCAACATGAAGAATATGTCTGCAGCAGGTGACACATCACCAACACAGCACAGGACCAAATCAGGGTTGTAATCTGGATGGGGGCACATCCAATTATGTTTCTAGGAATCATTGACTTATAGTTGGTCTCTAGGAAGGTATGTTATGTGATAGGTGGCCTGAGGGCTGATGTGGGCCAGACAATATGGAGGACAATAAAAAATGATGAAACATTTGCATTGTATTAGCTTAAAATGAACTACTGTATATAAAATCTAAACTCACCAATGAACATTGATGCTTTTCATACACCCCTCATTTAATTTTCTTTGCTGGTGCAACATCGAGGACATTGGATTGTTACTTCTGTAATGTTTGACATTTGAAAATTGTGGAACTGTGTCAGGCTTTGGATGTTTCCTTACTGGCAAATTAAATGTTGTCATCAGCAGACATTGTGTCTCTAAGCAGTCTGATACAAAATTATCACTACACAGAAAGCTGTGTTTTGACTGACTATGCCACTTGGCATGAGTAAAATTATTATGTTTATTGAGTTTCATCACTATGATACACTGTTCTCCCATTGTTATCATCTATAGGGGAAAACTATTTAATTAAAGACAGTCTCTCAATAAAGTCCAAAAACAGCCTCCTGCAGCAACACTGTGGACTATGTGACAGAATGAGGTGTGCGATAAGTTTGTATTTAGTCTAAAGCACTACTGAAATCACCATATGTGATGTTACAAATTCATATACAATCTTAAGAGTAACTTTGTCTTGGTCAACTACTTCTGCTTAAAAGCTTTGTTGGATGGAAAGGGAAACAAGATCACTCAAGACATATCCATAGCTGCAACTTGGTGCAGCACAGCTGGTTACCATTGTATAATACTAAATATTTCAAAATAATATTACAATAGTATTATGAGTATGACTACTTTTCAAATTCAAGAGGATAGTACAAGGAAGTGCACAAATTAGAGCCTCGAAGCAAAAGAGGATTTTCCCTCCAAAAACAAAATATATACACATAGGAACAGCCTGGAATAAAAATGAGTGAATAAATAAATAAATAGACAACATCTATGTAGCGAATGTGATTGATTTATACAAATAAAAGAACACAGTAATACTTTTTAAACAATACATATGACTGAAACTAATTACATATTAAAAAAGGACACAATTATAATGGTTTATTGTACTGTGTCTTATAGTTCATATGGTGACATGAGGCAGGACGGATTACTGTGTGACAAGAATGCTAGCTGAGAGCTGTCAGATATTTTAGGCATTGACAATCTAAAGAATCATTTAAGCTCTTCAAAATCAATTTACAGTGCATCTTTAGAAAACAGCATTGTCCCTGGATCCCCCAATAATTTAGACCATACCTTATGTTTTGTTGGGTGCTCAGTTGGCTATAATTTTATTAACCAACAAAATTGTTTATACAATCCCACTTCTTCTTCCACAATCATATATCATCATAACCAACTGAAATTTATTTGCATCCTTGCATATCATCCCCGCTGGCATATACCTGGGGGTACTTCTTCTTCGCCTGGTGTTCACCTTCTTCTGGAGCCCCTCTGGATGTACACCCAAAGGTACCTACCCCCCCAACCCTCAAAGTACATCCAGGCTGGGTTTGTCTATCTCCCTTGTCCCCCTTTTCCCATTTTATGCCCCATTTTTATCTCCTGACCCCCTCCTTCCTCCAGCCCTCAATAGCTGCCCCTATTTCCACATTAAAGAGATCAATCCCCACATCTGACAAATGTACTCCATCTGACCTATATAAATCTAGTTCATCCTCCTCTATCCCCATATATTTTATGACCCATCCCCCTATCATCTTGATCCAAGCCGCTACCCTCCTGTTCATTATTTTCCTTGCTTTGTTCATGGCCTTATGTTCCCTTGCATACCGCCATACCCTTTGCGGCTAATATCTCAGACCAAGCTATCACCACACCTGGCAAACATTGTTTAATTTTTGCAATGTCCTTTTTGATTTGAAAGAAAATGTCCAGCTATGGCTTGGTACCCACGTCATTGCCTCCCAAGTATATGACTAGTAATTGTGGTTCTAGTCTTGTTGCCTGCATATCCAATAGTAGCGTAAGTAACTGTGCCCAGCGCATACCCTGGACTCCTTTCCAATTTATTCTGATGTTGTTCCAGTCCAGGTATAACTGCCTTCCCCCAGCTTTTACCACCACTCTGCATTCTGCCCAATAGATGAATGAATGGCCACAAATCCAAACTTCCAGGCATTCTTTATGACCTGTGACCAACAAAAACAGAAGAGACGTGAACTTTTGATCTTTAGACCTTCCCCCTATTACTATACCAGTTTGGTCCTTGCCTGTGACAGGCCACCTTTCCCTGAAACAAAACAGAAATATTGTCAGTAGTGCAGCCTCCTCAAATAAGTTCTGTAATGGTCTGAGGCCCATCTCCCCTTAATTTTTATCTCCTCACTGGAGCCCCCCTTGGCTGCCACCTCTGATGCGGCACCAATTCTAAATGAATGGGATGAATTACTCAAGTTTTCACCCATGAATTCTAAATCCTCTTTGAGAACAGCTGTCAATTCTGCACCTGTTGCCAGGGTTCCATCCATGTGCTTGAACAGGGAACCTCCTCCCATTGGCCTGACCACTGTGTATCCTAGTAACATCCAAACTGGGCATATTACTGGGTTTTCATGCCTACCCAGTGGATCATCGCCCCCCCCCATCCTGCTTGATCCAACTTAGATCTCTGCAGTCTCAGTCCCACATTGTCCTCTTGTCATTACATGATTTCCCATTTGAAAAATCCCCTACCTCCTGTCCCTCCTTAGCCCAACACCTCGCTGACCTGGAATGGCCCATGGAACATCACTGTGAATATAGTCCCAAACAAGCTTGCTTCATTCCCCAAGTGGCATATCCTCAGTAGCACACCCACCAACTAATCCAAAAGTATCTCCAAAATTGGACATCTGTTGTCTGGGCCTTTGTACCCACCACCAACCCTGCATCATTCTTCTTACCATCTTCCCTTTTCTAGGGTCCCCCAAATCCTTCAAGGTACAGACCAGGCCAATCACTGCCAGGTGGACCCCCATGGTTGCATACACTACCCCACCCTTCCAGCTATTTACTACAAACTTTGTTACCTGCTCTTCCATATCTTCCCCACTTACCTACATGCCTTGCTTCTCATGAAAAGCCTGGAAAACTCTTCATATGTCCTAAGGGTCATTGCTGGCTAAGAGTTCCGGAAGTGCAGCTCAGCTCATTCCAGTCAATTTCCCACATACTGTATGTGCTGGTACCAATGTTTTTCTGCCTTCTGCCCCTGGGGTGATGGCCTGGAATCTGTCCAACTGGAGACAGGAGAGACTGTGAGCCACTGTGTTTCATACCCCCTCAATGTGTTTGGCCTTAAAAGACATATTTAGCTTTAAACCATGTAGCACCAGCTGTCTCATAACCCTCATTGCTGTCTCTAACAAGGCTTCCCTCTTGTTTAATGTATCTACCATTGCTCTGTTATCACACCAGAATGTCACTTTCTGGTTGCATAAATTCTGTCCCATACTAGTATGGCTACCCAAATGGGGAAGATTTCTAAGAAGGTGATGTCCTGTGTCAAACCCATTCTTACCCATTTCTCCAGCCATTCATCTGAAAACCACCTTCCTTTGAAATATGCTGTCATGCCCAAACCCCCAGCGGCATCTACTGTATAGCAGGTATATTTCGTGTTCCATTTATTTTCGCTATATTTGCATTTTGGAAGTTTTCAGTGAAAATATATGGAATGTATTATTTTTTATGTATAGTGCCAGGTCTGTATTAAAAACCCATTCTTGCTACCAGACAATCACTCCATTATATGACCTCCAGAATTCCTCCAAATTTTCCAAATATTCCTGAACCACTTTTGAAATGTTCACCCAGTGATGAGACCTGGTGGCCCCTTTTGTAGCCTTGGCTAGTTAATGTGTAAATATCATTCCCAGGGCTATCGCCTGGCAGGTGAAGATTAGATGTCCTAACAATTGCTATACTAACTGTAATGGTACCCATTTCTGACCCTTTAGGGAGTCCAATAGACTTTTTAACTTTTGGACCTTTTGTGTTGGCAATCTAAACAGCCCCTCCCTCGCATCTATTTCAATCCCTAAAATTTCTAATAGTTGACTCAGCCCCTCCATCTTGTCTTCAGCTAGGGGTACCCCAGCTCTTTGCACATATCCAAAAATTGTTTGAGCATGATGCCCGCTCCCCTTCCCCTTCCCCTACCAGGAGGAAATCATCCAGGTAGTGTGTAACCATCTTATGTCTGTATTGAACTCCAAACATGCATTGCAATCATTTACTGAATGTCTCAAATGTGGTGCATGCCACTGAACACCACATAGGCATGGCCTTGTCAAAATAATATTGCCCTCCCATCCAGAAACCTAATAGATTAAAGTCTTCCAACTGGACTGGAAGCAGCCAGAATGCTGCTTCAATATTGGTCTTGGCCAGCAATGCCTCTTTGACCACTCTGATCATTCTCACTGCCTCCAGTAGCATTGAGTAGGTCACCTTGCTGTCCTCTTTGCTGATGTAATAGTTCACTGATCCCCCATCTGGGTATGATAGGTGGTGAATCACCCAACCCCCCCCATTGTTCTTTGGGGATGAGTCCCAATGGTGACACCCTGATGTTGTCGAATGGAGGGGATGGGAAAGGTATAGCCACTCTCCCTGCTTTGATTTCTTTCTCAATCTTTCTGGCCCAAACCTCCTCCTTGCCCTTTATAGAGCCTTCATTTTTGGCATTTATGCGCTCCCTGTGCCCCTGGAAGTGTAAGCTGAAACCCTTGGAAAAACCCTACAGCAGGACCCTTGTGGCCTCCTGATCTGGGTAGCCCCTTACCCATTGCCATAGAACCTCTAGTCTAACAGGTGACTGTCCTCCAGTACCAAAGCTCTCTGTTAGTCCTGTCCTTCCTATTTCCTTGCTCCCTTGTCCAAATCCTCCCACCAACAAAACCTCCCCCCTCCCTCCCTGCCCCCATATTGTTCCCTGAAAACCTGAGTAGCTTGCCTGAATGGGCTGACTCGAGATTTGTCCTGTTATTTCCCTCCCCATCAGTCCTACATCTGGAGACTGGGTGGGACCCAGCACATTTTGAGCAGTCATGCTGAAACCGGCAATTTGGCCATGACCATTGCACCCTACTGTATCCCCAGCAGCATTTCCCTAGGACCCCAGCCCCCTTCACCCAGTCTCTGTCACTCACCCTTGGTATGGTCATGGTCTCCAACAAGATATCCGAGTGCCTTGTGTCCCATTGCACATCCCCATGTGATGCCATCCTCTGTCAAAACAATTCATCATATTGTTCCAACTGCTACCTCCTCTCATCTTGTAGGTGCTGTGCACTATGAGGGAATAGGCCAGCAGGGGTGTTGCCAACTCTGGCCATTTCATCTGCACTGTGGCACTGTAGTAAGTAAACCCCACTGACCATGTGTAACCCCCTCACAAATAGGGGTTCCTGAACGCCTTCCTGGAGCTTGCCTAAAATGCTCCCTGCCTAACTGGTCTTCGGCGCAATGCCGCCTAAATGTGGGTGTTGTGAGTGCTTCCAAAGCCTTCAGTACTGTCTCTTTAAGAGCTGCCTGCTTGCAGGCTCCAGCGGATTGGTATGGGGAGGAATGGTGTTTCCCTGTTCGAATCCCGCCTGAGCTGCGGTGAAATCGCTCCCGTTTGGCAGTCGCTATATGCGCAGGGGGAGTACCTTTTGAAAGATGTAACTGTTTGGCTATAATTAGTTAGACTGTTGATGGGGTTACAGTTTGTCTAACCTGCTTCTTCTGCAGCTGGGACTGTGTGTGCTGTGCCCCTCCATTTTGGACCAGGACGTTCTGAAGGGTCCAACAGGAGTAGGGGGTATCCCAAATGGAGTAACTGGCGACCAACCAGAATGAGGGCTCTCTAGGGAGCAGACAGACCAATGAAGATACAGCTAGTAATTGTGGGAAGTGAAGTCTAGACTATAGCCCCTTTTTTTCGCACCACTGAGAGCAAGAGTAAGTGACTGGCATCTGTAGCCAGCCAATGGGATCAGGTGGCGCCTGAGCTAGAGGATTGCCCCACACTGCCAAGGGGGAGAGACGTTGTGGCTGTGGATGAGGAAGGAGCTCTGGGCTCTTGCGCCATTGAGTTTTCACGAAGGAAGCGTGTGAGAGGCCGTAGGCGGCCGTTTGAATAGCCGGCAAGCTTCGAACTAAATCAGCAAGGCAGTGGTCAGAGGAGGCTGTGTAAAAGCACAGCTACCTACCAGACTCACCCTGTAGAGGACTAGAGAATCTGCTGAATCGCACTCGGTCTGTCAGGAAGGTGAAGCTGCAGTGAGACTCCCGAGTAACTGTGCGTTCGGTCGAGTCATAGGAGCAGCTGCGTGGTATGGTACCCCTCTGTTGCTTTCCATATAAATGTGTGGAGAAGTATCTGAAGTGCAGGCTCAGCCCTGCGAGTGGTGTGAGAGCGGTTTTCTCCTGGATTTGTGAGTACTAAAGCAGGGTAGCTCCCTGTCACATGTTTCTAGCAAGGGCAAGATCTTCAGGTTGCTTTGCTGACTGCGCTAACTGAGCCTGCTGGCTCCATCTAATCTTCGTAGGAACTAAATGCTCGTTGTGTCAGGGCCCCAACCAGCTGCATCGAGGAACTAGCCTTTAGGGCTTGGGTACACATAGACAGTAACATATAGGTTAGGCCTGTGCACAGAGCCCTAGGTAGATACTCATATATTGTAGCGGTAAGCCAATCATCCTGATTCCCCCCCCCCGATCCTTGTTATTCCCCTTTGAATAAATCAGATTGCCTGTTTTACAAAAGTACACTGGCTAGTTTGTATATTAATAGTGACCTACTGCATAGTGAATATTGTGTAACCATGCCTTACTTTCCAGGGGGTCCCCAGAGTGAGCTGAGTGGTTTGAGCTGGGGGGTAAGTGTCTATGGTGAGTACACTGCAACTAAACTGTGTGGGCCACTAGTGGGAAGAAAGGGGGGTTGCAGCAACCCAGAGGGCTGTGACCAAGTCAATCTTGACTGTTCTAACCCCGACCTCTGGGTGGAGGCACCCACCAATGGAACTGGGCCCCTCACCCTGTTACAGTCAAGACAAGCAGGGGTAGTAGCCCTTAGCATAGCGCCCTCTGGGGGTTACACATGCCTCCCATGTCCTCCCTTGAAGACTGTGGGCTTCCTCTCCTCTACCTAGAAAAATCAATGCCTCTGCCATATCTTTCTTGCCAAAGATCTCCTTTTCTTCATACTTTTTCACAGTTTCCTTATTCACTAAGGAGAATACGTCAATGTATTTGCCCTTCCAAATCTTTTCTTTTGTGGCTAATGACACATGTTCCCCAATTCTAACCCCTGGGGTACCTACTGTATATCCATTCCTAAACACCCCATGCTTCTTGTTCCCCCTGCTGCTACTCATTGTGCCCCTGTTTTTCCTATTTTGATGTTCCTCCAAACTCTCTGCAATTCACCTATACTGTTATCCCTCATGGAGGCTACCATTTTTTCCATGTATTTTATTATGCTACATTCCAAATTCACATCTACTATACCTCTCTTCACTGGTGTCAGCTGCAATGGTTTTTCCAGCACTCCATTGTTCTGTGGTGGAGCTGATTGGGGTGGCGTTGGAAGTGGGGGCACCCCAGTGGGGGCCTGCAGCTCTGTTGGTGCCAGTTGGGGTGCTGGTTGGGGCTGGGGTGGTGTAGGAAATGGCAGAAGGGGGCTCTGGAGCAGTGCAGGTTGAGGGAGGGGCTGCAGAAGCTTAGGTTGGGGCATGCCTGGCCCCACTGGTGTTGGAGCTGCTGGACCTGCCCCCATTGGTTGTTTCCTGACACCCTTTTAACCCCCTGCACTGCCATCTTTCTGCTTCCTTCCTTGTTCCCTGGGTTCCGGCACTGCCAGGGTGTCACCCACCTCATCCAGCATGTTCTGTTCCTTTTCTACATGCTCCATCACCTGTTGAACTGTCTCTTCCTTGGAGTTCTTACACTCTGTTGTTGCCATATCTGCTGCGTGAGCTGCAAAATGACTAATCAAGTAATTGGCCTGTAGCATTTGTTTTGTTGTTGTTGTCTTTCCATGGCAATATGCCCTCTACTCTCTTTACCTTTTCTTTTCTATATCCCTATGTCCTAACATTATTTATTTCTTCCAGCCATCATTGCTTGACCCCACACGGCTCTTTGTATTAACTCATTCACACCACAAGAGCTCTTTGAGACTTCCACCACTTGTGTCCTGTATATTCTTAGCACTGCATCCTGGGCCTTTCTAAGCAAAATAAAGCCATAATCAGCATGCCACAAACAAATGTGAATAACTCTAGAACCGTAAGTGCTACACACAAAGTACGAGTGGCAAAGTTGCTCAGCACATAATTACCTTTCCAATGGTGCTATGCAATCAATTGTAATCAATTCAGTTTTTATTTATACTAGCTGAAATACCAAACAACTGTGTTTTTTTCAAAATTTTTTCAAGGTGCTTAGGGGGAGAGGCTTGAGACACAAATGTCAGCCATGCACACATACCATAAACAAATGCAAATAACTCCTGAAGTATACGTGATAGACACAAAGTATCAGTAGAAAGGCTGTTCAGCACAAAATTACCTTTCTAATGGTGCTATGCAATCAATTGTAATCAATTTGGTTTTTATTTTATACTAGCTGAAATACAAAAAACTTTGTTTTTTTTCAGATTTATTCAAGGTGCTTAGGTGAGGCCTGAGAGATAAATGTCAGCTATGCACATCATACCTTAAACAAATGTGAATAACTCCTAACATATACATGAAAGACACAAAGTATCAACAGCAAAGTTGTTTAGCACAAAATTACCTTTTTAGTGATGCTGTGCAATCAATTCCAAGCAACTCAGTTTGTTTAATATTTAGGTAAAAACTGATGACTTCCTCAGATGTTTCCAGGCCTGAGTAAAAATCAGCTGAGTATGTCTACAGTTGTTATAGGCCTGAGTGGCTATGCTTTCAGATGCTACCTACAGGTGTATCTAGTCCTGAATGAGTTAAAACCTAAAGGCTGTCCCACATGGAAAACCCGTGGCCTGTGCAGCCCCTTTTAAACCCCCACTCTCTCTCTCTCCCTCTCTTCTTTTTCTGACCAATCCCCTCTTCTCTTGTCTCATGACTCCTTCCCCTTTCCTCATGTGTCATTCATTCTTTAAGCTCTACCCCAATTTTTCTGTTCCATTCTCCTTTATCCTCACCCCTCCCTTGCTCCCATCTGCCTCCCCCTCTCTTCCCTTTCTTTTTAGCCAAATGAAACACATGTTCCTGGGTCAGGTGACCTGGGACAGATGGACCTGCCTTTAATTCAGGCAACCCTTCTTGGCAGCTACTGCTGTTGGGGTAATTCATGATGAATGTTACCATTAGTAGCAGGAGAATATGTTCGGCATCATAAGACAGATGCACTTAAAAGTGCTAGGCACACCCGTGTAAGGTAGCATCAGGTGTACTCTATATAGTGGCATCAGTTGGAGTGGGCGTCTAACAAGCTCAACAGAAACATGCATGCTGCAGAGGAAAGGGATGCCTGAATTTAACTATTGAAAAATGGAAAAGCTACCATTTTTTGGCAAGAAACTTCTGATGGCAAACTGCTTTTGTATACACAAGTAAACATATATCGAGGTACAATTTATTTTCTGAAACACTGGGAAAGGTTCTTTTTAAGAGGCACTAGGCTTTTATAAGCCTTCTAGTTGATGCCTTCCTCTGAATCTTGCAGTACCTCTAGGATGTACTTAAATCAGTCTCTGCAGCTTAGAGGCCAAGAGCCTGACATGAGCTCGCTTTCTGTTGTCTGATTGCACAGGGTTGATGCCAGCTCATTGTCTTCCTGCTAGGTTTCAAATAAGATATGAATGGAGTCTGGTTGCCCATGGATAGCATAAGTGTTTGCATAATACAGTATCTAATCAGGGTTCACATGTCGCCTAAGTCCTGTGGTCTTCATGTACTCTGTGTGACATTTAAATCTCTGCAGTAATATTTTTATTTATTTATTTATTGAAATGTTTCACTAGGAAGGCACACTGAGTGATAAGTCACTTGTCTCCAGTGTGACCTGGGGGGAAGGGGTATAATAGGAATGAGACATTAAACAATCAAGTACAAGATCAACATTAACATATAGTTGTAAGGCAGGAGTTACAGGCAGTGTTACAACAGTGTTGCGCATAACAGATAGAAGAGTGGACAATAATAAGTGATGGGTTAATAAGTAAACAAGTGCTTATGTGAAAGAAAAGTGGAAAAGGAGAGGAAGGGGTAAGGTGGGGGAGAGGAAGAGTTGAGTTCAAGTTACATTCAAGTTACAAGATCAACATTAACATACAGTTGTTAGGCAGGTGTTACAAACAGTGCTGTGCATAATATGTAGAAAGAATGGACAATAATAAATGATGGGTTAATAAGCAAACAAGTGCTTACATGAAATAGAAGGGGAAAAAGAGAGGAAAGGGTAAAGTAGGGAAGGGGGAAGAGTTATGTCCCTGGAGACCCCTTCAGGATGCGAGAAACCCTACAAGGGGACTGGGCGGACCAGAGAGCAGGGAATAGGCAGTGTCCCAGAGAGAACCCTTCAGGATGTGGGGAACCCTGCAAGGGGGCTATGGGGCTAGACAGAAAGGGGATAAGGCTGTAGGGGTTAAAAAGGGAGGAGAAAGAGAAAGATAAGGAGAAGGCGTAACTCAAATGCTAAGAGGGAGAATAGGACCTAACCCAAGAGAGGACCCTTCAGGATACAGGGTACCATGTCAGGGGGTTGGGGAAGGTCAGTAGATAGGGGTTAAAAGAGTGACAGGAGAGGGAGAGAGTGAGAATTGAACCCTTGAGGTAGAGGGAATTCACACTTTTGGAGGGGATGGGGCCTAATCAATAGTTCATCAGGATGCATGGACCCATGGGGAGTATTCCTGGTCCCATTGCATTCTGTGAGAGATCAAGGGAGGCCAGTAAGGGGGAGCAATTTGGGGGAAGGAAAGGAGAGCTAGAAATTTGGGGTGTGTGGGTGCACAGGGTAAAATGAAGGTGACGGGTAGAGGGGTAGGGGTTATCCAGGGCTCAGAGGAATGAATTAGTGAGGGACATGGCAGGAGCAGCTAGGTGCAAGATAATTATTGAGGGCAGAGCTGATGGAGTAGGCAGAGAATGCATGCCAGATTTGAGAGGAGAAGGAATTCCAGACTTTTGGGAGGCAGTGAGAGTAACTGGATTGGCTGATTAGGGTGGATCTGCAGGGCAGTACCAGGGTGCGGGAGTCAGTTGATCTAAGGGAATGGGAGGATGGAAGGTTGTTATAAAGGAGGTGAGGTAGGAAGGGAGCACATACAACCAGTTCTTGGAGGTGAATTTAGCACAGTGGGAGAGTCACTTATTTGTAAGAGGGGAAGGATAGGGCACGATAAAGATCACAGTGGTGGGTGTGAGGAGGAGGGGCATCCAGGGCAAAGCGGCAGAAGGAATTGAAGAGGGTGTCCAGACTGGCTAGGGAGGACTTAGGGGCAGCACCATAGACTATGACAGAGTAATCAAAATTGGGCAGTATCATCTTCTGAACAAATTCACGCCTAGCCGTAGGAAGAATGCAACTACAGTTCCTGAACAGGGAACCAAACCTGGGGTGCAGTTTTTTTCTGGATGGCATCAATATGTCCAGAGAAGTTTAGGTGTTGATCCAATGAAACACCTAAGTACCTGAAGGAGGCTGTGTCCTCAAGTGAAGTCCCATCAAGGGTGTTGAAAGTGGGTAGGTAGGGAAGCCTACCCACTCTCTGCCTATTGCCAAAGGCCATGGAGACAGTCTTCTTGGCATTGAGGAAAAGCTGATGGTTAACAAACCAGAGATGAACCTTGTTGAAGTCTTGCTGTAAGCTGGTTGTGACCTCAGCAGGACAGGAACCAGATGCATATAGGATTGTATCATTGGCATACATATGTATAGCTGAGGATGGGGAGCAAACAGAGAGAAGGTCATTTAAGAAGATGGAGAATAGGAGGGGCCCTAATATGGAGCTCTTGGGGACACCAGTGCTAATCGGGAGGGGAGGGGAAGTGGCATCCAAGATCTTAACTGATTGGGTTCTGCCAATAAGGTAGACCTTGAACCAGTTTGTGGCGGAGGGAGATAGGCCAGTTGTCGGGAGTGAGTCAGGCAGAAGGAAGTGAGAGATGGTGTTGAAGACCTTGGCCAGGTTGACAAAAATGGCAGAGGTAATCTTTCCATTGTCCATCCCCTGTTAGGATGGAGTCTGTGAGCCAGAGGAGAGGTGGTGTTGAGTGTTTTTTTTCCTGAAACCAGACTGGAAAGAGGTGAAAAATGCGGTGTCAGATAGAAAAGAGGTGAGTTGGGAGAGGACAATGTATTCTTGAAGCTTGGCAAGGGTAGGGAGGAGAGAAATGGGGAGAGAGTTGCCAGGGGATGAGGGTCACCCACTTTGGGCAAAGGGAGGACCACTGCGTGTTTCTATGAAGAGGGTACCAAGGCCATAGAGAATGAGAGAGTTAGGATTATTGAGAGGGGGTAGGCAATGGCCAAAGCAGAGAGGTAGAGGATTTTTGGGTCGAGGCCATCAGGGGAAGTACCTTTAGTGGGGTTGATGGTGAGGAGGGCACTTAGGGCATTATTTGTGGTCAGAGTAGCAAAAGAGAAGGGGAGGTGGGAGGGTGGTGGAGGGGAAACACTGGTAGAGGGTGGGGAGGATAACGGTTAGGAGGGGAGAGATTTCATTAGCTCAGTGGCACAGAGGGTATAGTAGGAGTTAAATTCCACAGTTATGGCTGGTGGGTCAGACACTAGCAAGCTATTTACTTTAAGTACCAGGGGGTGGGTGAGATGAGGGAGTAAATAGGGTGTGGACCACCTTCCGGAACTTTGAATGGGAATTTATGTTGGTGACAGATTTGAAATACTAAGACTTGGCTAATCTTATAGCCCTGGTGCAAGCGTTTTGGAGTATGTGGTACTTCACGAAGTCTCTAGGATGCTGGATAGCTTTATTACACTACCAGGTTTGATCTCTAGCCCTGAGGCAGGCCAGTCATTCAGGGGTTATCCAAGGAAAGTGGTTATCTCTGACTCTGGTTTATTTGAGTGGGGTAAAGGTGTTCCAGTTTACAAGAACAATTTCTTTGAAGTAGGTAAGGGCCTTATCAACCGAGGGAAAGGAGATTGGGGGGACCAGTCAGAAGTGACAAGGTTACTCAGGAGAGGTTCAAGGTCAAGAGACTTGGAAGAGCATAGTTATATGGTTCTGTGTGGTGATTTAGTTCTGTGGATTTTCCTAGCTATGAATATTGGGTTATGGTCACTGAGAACATCTGGGAGGATGCCAGAACTGATGATGCGGTCTGGGTGGGAGGTAAGGGCCCAGTCGAGTAGGGAGTGTTATTGTGAATTGTGGTTTAGGAGGGTGGGTTCAGAGATCAGTTGAAAGAATATTTGCACTGTAATATATATATACATCCGAAAGGCATACAAGTGGAATTGACTGTATATATATATATATATATATACACACACACAGAGAGAGAGAGAGAGATAGCATGTTAAAGAGCAAGATTCTGAGAAATGCTCTTGTTCAGAATATTATGAGCTTCACATAGATCCTGAACAGAAATAGAGCAGGGAGAAAAAAACACACTGCATGTTGCATGGGTATCCTATGAACTGGCATGCCAGTTTGCATAGTAACTGGTAAATCCCCCTTTCTCCTTAGGAATCTATTCTTTTCATATGATTAAGATAATTAAGAATTAGCTTTATAGCATTAAATAAAGCACTCTATAAGCTTCACTTCCCAAGCAGGTAACCATGCTACTTTTGGAAACAGTATTTAGAACTAAAAGAATAATATGCAATGTCTTAAACAAAAAAAAAAGTCAAGTCAGTAACTCATTCATGAATAACAATCATTCAAAAGGTCAAAGATTAAGAGGAATGATTTCAGTTATGTTCCTTCTTTTTCTGGGAGCACAAAACCTTTCATTAAAGAAGTACTGCACCACCTGGTGGCTTTTGTGAGAAATAATACATTCAGAATATTTCATTTGTTTAGTTTTTGTTGATTTGCAAAGCAGGGCTAGGAAACACTTACTGGTTTCAGCCTCGTTGCACAGGTGGGTGATGCAGATATAAACTGACTGATGCTGAAACAAGCTTAGTGAATGGGGTCATTTTGCCAGAATGTTGGGAGAAATTCCTATACTCTTTTCAGTATGATCACTCCTAACCAAAGGGAGAGTTCCTTCTGCAGAGCTACCAACAGCACCTCTTGTAGCACCTGGTGTAAATAGGAGGTCGCCCATCCCACTTCTGTCCAGGTCTAACCCTAAGTAGCTTTTGAGATCTGAACGCAAATGTGATTATTAAAAATGGGTACTTTCAATCAGGATTTACTGTAACACTGAAAATGAACACAGTGCATTGCCCTGCTCTCTGGTGAGGTATGGAGCATCCTACGTTTTACATATTATTTAGTGCTGTCACAGCATATGTACTGTTCAACAACATTACTGAAAGGAAGGATGGTAAAATATAATAGGTATTTGAAATGAAATTCCTTTGCCACAGCCATGGCAACCATGCAATTACCATTTGTGATGTTGGTTTTCTTACATCAGGGAATTTTCTCTCTTAGTAGAGTCTGTTGCAACAGCACTGTGTCTGTTTATCTTTCCTATACCTTCTCTCTAACACACTTACAGTGTGGCCACCTGTATAGTTTGCTATCACTTCTTTTTATATGTTTCTTTGTCCCTAATGTGAGAACCACACACTGTCCACCTGTGACCCAAGAAGGACATGCAGTACAATGTATCAGGTATCTAAATGTAATATAATATTCATCAAAGTGCAGGGTCTAGCACTATTCTGTGTCCCTTATTATTCTCGAGTTACTGTTAAACTGTACCTTTTTCATTAAGGGGAACCAGGGTAGCGGTATTATATAGGCTTGGAACCACCTACAGCCTGAAAGTGGCAGACTGCTTCTTAACAGTCAAAAAGGTGTGTTTTGCCACCTGTTAAGCTACAGTATGTGAGCTGTTCTTCTCGCTAGCCACTCAAGTACAGTAAGAGTTAAGTTCAATAAAGTGTCCACTGTGCCTGCTGCACTTATGGCAGTGTACCCCGACTTTAGGAACACTGTGAACTGTTCTCTTATGGGCAGGTAAACGCTGTTGTGCATGAAAGCAGCGGAGCTACTGTATGCTACATATGTAAATGATAGGTAAAAGCACTGTTTTGTGCTATGTAATGTTGGCAGCTGCCCTTACTCCCTGTAGCTCTGAAATGCTATAACTTAAATTGCTGCAAACAGAAGCCTTCATGGAATGTCTAGATACATAAATATGTTCATAGTTTCTTCATGTGTAGGTTAGGTGCCTATTTAATGTGCCAATGTTGATAATGATGTGGTTTTGCTTTACCTATTGATGTTGCTCTGAGGTTGAGGTTATGTCCAAGGAGCTCCAGGGAAGCTTGTTACCTTCTCAGTGCCTAGCTCTATAGAACTGGCTGGCCTGTTTCTTACCTAATTATAGGACAGGCACTGAGGGGGCAGAGTTACTTCTGAGACCTTTGTTCAGTTTTTTTTTATACAATAATTGTTATCTCATATGGAATATGTTTTCAAAAGTTATTAGCATCTGACTGTCATACTGATATACATTAAAAAGTGTTTATAACTTGTATTTGAATTTAAAAGGGCAGCAGTGGGATGAGTCTCTCTCTTCTCCTAGTATGCAGGTATATAAAGATAGCTTTGCTCTCATTAAGTCAGATAGGTCTGTGAGGATCAGATGTGTTCTGTCCTCAGATATAGCAACTCTAGCTCATTCCTAGTGGATAGAAGTAAAAGCCTTCTTTGAAATGTTCTGTTTTATTTTTGCTTTGTTGTACAAGTCTGTTTTTTTTCTCCTTTTGTTATGTAAGCCAGAAATAAATTCTTCATTTGATTTGAATCTACTGGCTATCGTCCTCCTTAGTCCCACACCTCACACCATTGCATCCAAACATGACAATATAAGCAAAAATAAAGGAATTGTATCTTTGCAGTTTGCCATCTGCTGCAAGTTATGTACAGTTCATCTCCTTTCCTGTGGTGGGATCATAGTGGGGTCACATACAACTATAACATCTGTATTTATATCATTTTAATAAATACAGTAGCGTTTAAAATATTCAAAAGTATATTTAAATGCAACATGGTACATTTTACAACAGTATTGGTTAAAGCAGGTTGCTCAGCGATGTAAAGCTGACACATGACATCAAACTGAAATGTTAAGAAACCCGAAAGTAAAGCCTTTAGCTGCAGTTTCACATAATGCCTTGACATGGTACTCTCCTGAGTCCAAGTTTTCGGGCCACTGCTAATGTGTGAATTATAGTTCTGGTAAATTACTGTATATTACTTTGACAATTACTCTATTGAGCAGTGCCAGTGGCTTAGTAAGTCACATGTTTGTCTTTGGTTCTGGAAGATTATAAATAATATTATGGGTTCTTGCATGACACCAGCAGCATTGGTTAAACCCAATACTAACTCTGTAGTGCAGCACATTTGGCAGCATATGGGGGGTAGGTGTTGCATAGTACCTTCACTAGATGAGATTTCAGACTGAGGTTGTTTCTGCCTATCTCTGGTGGTTGTTCAGGTGGAAATCAAAGATCTCACTGCACTTATTGTAAGAGAAGGGGGGACTTTATTCTTAAATAAAAACTTAACGGAAATACTGTACTATGTATTGCCCCATGGAATGTCAATGATTTCTTTGGAGCTCTATGGGACTTGAGGCATTAATTCTAGAGCATTTTCAGACCTCCAAGCTCAGCTGGTCTGGCTGAGGAGCTTGAGGATGGAGTTAGCTGCCTAGATCTGGGAGATTCTAAACACTTACTGGGAGTTTCTGTGATGGAGGAGAAGAGGCAAGAGGTAACTGCCCTTGAAGAGACCTCCAGATCCTGCTCTGTGAGGACGAACCAAAATTCTTCTTGATCTTTGCAGTGTCCATTGCTCAGCTTGCTTGCTGGGACAATCTCTGCACCAGAACAACCCTGGCTTAATAAAAAGAGAGAATTTGAAAAAAGGAAAATTATAAACATTGGGGCCTATTCATGAATGACTGCAGTGGCTATGTACCACGTAAGTTGGGCATGTAGTCACCATGCAGCCACTGGTACCAACTCCACCTCTCCACTGCATTCCCAATAACAATGCATTCCCCCTATGCACCCGATCCCCTGACCGATCATGGAGCTTCATGAAGAGGCAGGCTGGGGGGGGGGGTGATCCAGCACTCCGCAGCATACATGACCTCGTGGAGTGCTGTGCGTGGGGGATTCCAGCCTCGCATCTGGAAGGCAGCCATTAACCACCGGGGCTAGCTACATGCCCCTTGGGGAGGCTGCCTCCAGATGCGGTGGGCATGTCAGGGGGCATTGCCCCTCCAACAATGCAGCCCTTTCTGTCGGGGCACTTCTGGAGGCCAGAGTAAAGTGGGTGGGGTACAAATCCACATCGGCACAGTCAGTGCTCTGTCTACTGACCTGCAACATGGTACCAGTAGCATGCAAGGGAGCCACTGTGGGTCCCTGCCTGGGCAGCCAGTTGGCTGCCTGCCAGGATCCACCCCCTACACCCGCCTGCCCCCGCGGACCTGCATGCCCGGGGTGGGGGAGGGTCCGTGTAAGTGAACCAGGCGGGGGCCAGTGTTTGTGAATGGAGCCCCCACATGGAACTCCCTTTGGTGCTGAGCTGCGTGCCCCAATAAGCACCTCTTGCATGGGGTTTTCTGAATAGTCCCCAGTGTTAGTACCAGAAGTACAAACACCAAAGCATGTGCTCATAAATAAACTGAAATGGTGCCAACCCAAAAACTCATTTGGAAAACAAACTAATCATGCCACTTTTCAGAGAAAACACTGGGCACAAAAATAGTAATCAACCTTTCTGGATTTAACAAAGATTGGATTACTACTTTTGTGCCCAGTGATTTCTCTGCAGAGATCCACCATTGGTTTGTTTTCTGTTAGATCCAGAAGAACTGTATTTGGACACCTGCCAGTTTCTCCCCCTCCATGCAGCCATGCAGGAGGGATAAGGTGACCTCTGAAATAAATTTTGTTCAGAGAAGGCCCTCCACCCCATGGCAGTCAATGAGATGGGAGTTGGTGGTGTAGCTGCCTAAAGAAGCTGCCTTTCCTCAGCATGGTCTACACAATAATACTCTTATATTTAAAAGGAACATGTAACTGCTTTTACTATAGGATTGCAAGGCACTGGATGAGTACAGTAAATGTGGAAGCCCTTCAGATAGCCAGAGTTATTTTGAGCAGATGGATGAGCATACACGAAATGGACACTAACCTCTGTGCTTCTGGTCTGTTAGGATGAAGTATTTTTTCCTCAAGTTAGTCTCTTATGTGAGGGTAAGATTCCACTGGGTCCTTCCTAAATGGAATTTCATGCCATGCCTGGACTAAATGCTCTGCATGGCCCCATATCATTGGCTGCTTCCCCTTTAGCATGTGGTGACTTTGTACCTTGAAGTGAAAAAGAAAAATGTTTGAAGTCCTACCTTTTGCGTTCCAGCTGTGGCTTTGGGAAATTTAAATGAGAGACATAATGAAAATGTAGCACTGTACCTACTGTATTGTTCACAGCCATTGAATGAAAATTATTATGCCAAACTGAAAATTAACTTTATGACATGGACTACTCCCTTGGGATTATGGACACTGCCAATGACTTTGGGAATCGGAAAATGTGAACTTGCTACTGCCTGTAGACTAAAAATCAAAAAATGCTAATTTTCACTTGTTTTGTTTAATTAACTGTGGACCAGGTTGTAGACTCTATTCAAATTATGGACCTCCCATTTATGTTCAGAGACTGTTTTGCACTGACCCCCTTGCCTAGCAGCTCTGCACCTGTGATGACAGCATATGAGTCTCTGGGAGGTCACGCTGAGTCCTTAGGTCTCGTAGGAGGTTAGTGCTGTTGATCACCTCTCTCCTTAAAAAACAAGTTCCACTATTAACCCATAGGCTGGGCAGGAGGCTACAGTTATAAAGAAACATTGATAATGTTGGCAGAAAAATACCATTAGGTCATCCAGTCAGCCCTGTTTTACTCTCTCCTACCCCAGGACCTAATGTCTAGTCAGAGTTATTGCCCTTACCTCCACCTCATGCTCCCTACTCTACTGTTCTCCCATGTGCTGCTATTAACCCTTTTACTTAGTCCCAGCTTGGTTTGAAACCATTAATGGTTCTTGCACTCACCACCTCTGCCAGCAGACTGTTCCACTGTTCAACCACTCTCTCCATAAAATAAAATTTCCTCACATCCCTCCTGAATTCTCTTGCAGTCAGCTTCTACTCAAGTCCCCGTGTTCTTGATTCTCCAGACCTGCTGAATGTTTCCTCACAATATACTTATTCTTTCCTTTCAGGAACTTGTATATCTCTATCATCTCTCTCCTCTCCCTTCTGGCCTCCAGTGAGTACATGTTCAGGGCCTTAAGCCAATTTTTATTGCATCTGCTCTGCTGGCCATGAATCATGTTGATTACACTGTACTATCTCTAGCATGTCTTCATCCTTTATTGGGTGGGTGTTCCAGAACTGGATACAGTATTCCAGATGCAGCCTCACCAGTAATATATAGACAGGCTGTATCACTTTCTTCCTCCTGCTGTCAAACCATTTCCTGATGCACAACAACATCTTAGTTGCCTTGCTGTATGCTCTGTTACCTTGTATGGCTTGTTAAAGGGAGTCACTTATTATGACTCCCAGGTCCCTTTTTTCAGTGGTACTGTTGAATTTAACAGTTCCCATTCAGTATTCTGTCCTGGGCTTCTTTTTCCCTACGTATATTACCTTGAACGTTTTGGCATAGTACCTTTCAATAGCCAAACTTTGGACCACCTTTCTAATCTTTGCAGGTCCATTTGCAGCTTTCTAACCCCTTTGTTGCTGTCTACCCTTCCACAGAGCTAAGTGCTGTATATAAAGTGGTACAGTACATCTTGTCTTGTAATTCTTCTCCTATGTCACTGATGAACATATTGAAAAGGACTGGCTTCAGGTCTGAACCCGGTGGTACCCAACTTGTGACCTCCCTCTCCCCCCTGTCATGACCCTGTTTACTACCACCCTCTACAGTACCAATAGTGTCATGAAATAATTCATTAAAATTACCATCCAACAGTTAATTATACATAGACTGCAGCTGTCAAAGACACCCCCCCATCTATATCATATGTCCAAGATAACCCACTCACTCAGTAAGAGTACTTTCAGAAAATCTCCAAATGGTGTGAAGATTGAGCCAACTTCTCCTTTAAGAAAGGGTCTTTGTGGAGTTTAATACTAACATAAGAGTATTTCTATGGGCTCTACCTCTGAAGGGTTGTAAAACTAAGGACTTTGTCATAAAAAAAGCAATAACAACAGCAAAGCCATGCAATAGTTCATAATCCAACAGTTAATTACACATTAGAAAAAAAACACTACCAGAGCTAATGGCCACCCATCTACATCATGTGTCCATCATAACTCACTGATTAATCAAAGTGAATTTAGAAAAATGGTAAGCAGTTCAAGGAAAGGACCTCCTTTTCCTTCAAGAGGAGGTTCTTCCTCAACTCTGATACGAACATAAGGATATTTACATATGGGATTTCCTTCTTGTGGGAAGAAAGTTGGTATCTTACCCAAAAAATGTAACATTTGATACATGCAAACATGACAGACACAGTAAAGTGATGTGCTTATAATGAGCCAGAGATGTGGGGACTTTCCTCTGTTGATGCTCATTTTATCAAATTTTTTGGTACCTATACTCTTTCCTATCCTCCCTCCTGGCATCTCTCCTCCACAATCTCTGCCTTCTTCCCCTCCATCCAACCAGCCCTAGGGGTTTCACTTCTCTACTACAACTCCTCTGGAGACCTTGCAAACTAATCTCCCCTCAATCTATCTAAATCTATTCCCAGTGGGTTGGACCCTAAATTTTGCTTGTCTATTTAATTCAAACATTTTATCAGGAAAGTCATACTGAGCTGGGAGGAGGGAGAAGAGGAGAGGAGAGGAGAGGAGAGGAGAGGAGGAGAGGAGAGGAGAGGTCCAAAGTACAATAGACAAAAATAATACAGCAGTAAGGAAATAAGTGGAACAACCTATACAAATTACAAGAACACACTTCAGAATGAAAATAACCATTCAGTAAACTATCATACAGTAAATGTTAAAACAGGAGAAAGAACATGTTGTTTTACATGTTGATTTATATGAATGTATTCTCTTTTCCTTTTTCTGTAATTAAGTGCACATAAATATGAAAAATTAAAAAAAATAAAATTATGATAAAAAACAGGCAAAAGAACATTAAACTGCGAGCAACAACAATAATATGAGTAGCAGGGTGTAGTGACTAATTAACTTGTGGTGAGGGGATACGCTACTGACAGTGTCGGAATGAAAGCTGGTGACAGAAGTCCTCCCCAGTATCAGGAATAGCTGCATGAGAGAGTAGAGAAATCACGGAGGAGAGATTTCAGAGTGAGAAGGGCAAGAGCCAAACAAATGATAAGGAGAAGTAAGCCCCTGATTTTAAGGATGCAGAATGAGAAGGCAGCTTGGCCAGCAGTAGATTTAATTGGTGGGAGAGCAAGTAAGCAAATGTGATCATTGTGATGGGAGTAAAAGGTGGGGGGGGCAGGAGAGAAGCAAAACATGAGTGGAGGGAGCTAAACCCAAATTTGGAGATACATGAGGCTGATTGCTTCATCTTTTGGCCCCTGTCATTGCCTCCCACCTTATCAACCTTCTCAACGTTTCCTTTTCGCTCTGTGCTGTCCCTCAGTACTGGAAGTTTGCTATGGTTCTCCCCTTTCCCAAATGGGATGACTCTTCCTCCCCCGTCAACTTCCACCCAATCTCCCTCCTCCCCACTTGTGCCAAGCTACAGGATAAACTAATTTGCTCCTGATTTGTCAACATCCTCCACTCCTCCTGTTACCTCTCTGCTTTCCAGTCTGGCTTTATAAACACCATTCTACTGTCTCTTCTCTGCTGTGACCCATCCACACTAGGATGAATTGGGGCATGTAACGGTAGCCATGTTCACTGACCTAGCTAAGACCTTTGACTTGGTGGCCCACTCCCTTCTCCTGGATAAGCTGAGCTCTGCTGGTCTCTCAGCTTCTACTGTTGACTGGTTCCATTTTTACCTGTCAAGCCATATGCAATTGGTACAGGTTAGAGGTGCCCTGTCCCTTTTCCTTTCCATTCAAGCTGGTGTCATTCACATATTTAGGACTGTCTAGTACAGTATGACCTGCAAGCCCATTGGTCCACACTGGGGATCAATGGGCTTACAGCCCATGCTGTACCTGTCATTTGGCGGGCAGCTGGGTGGTATGTGGGTGGCTTACAGCTATGTGCCAGTGATGGGGGGAGCAGGGTTGGCACAGAGTTTGGTGTGGGTGGGGTGGGGGTTCCACTGGATCACCAGGGCATATCTTTATGGTGGATCACCATGATCACAGCAACAGGTGGGGGGGTCAACTAGCCACCAGGGACATTCATTGTTACATATATCAGGGAATTGGGTGGGAGGGGGGACCACTAGACCACCAGGGCTGGTTTTGTATTTAAGTCATCAGGGTATCAGGGACAGGGTGGGGCCATTAGACTACCAGGGAGTACTGTACATACATATACCACAATTGCGTCAAGGGGCGAGGGGGTTCCACTAGACCACCAGGGTTGTGAGTGCTTGCAGATGGTGTTCTGGGTGGGCAGGTGGTCATCCACATCTGGGCTGCTGTGTTGCACCCTGCAATACAGCAGCCCACCTGTGGGTGGCTGGGATTTATTCCTACTCTGCACGGGCTCAACTTTGAGCCCCCAATGTGGTGCAGTGCAGGGGTGCACTAACATATGTGCCGCACATCCCGGACTGAATATCGGGATGTGCTGCATATGCATGGGCATGCCCTTTTCATCTGCGCCGCATATGATCACATTGTGCCCCGGCACATCGGGATTTGTGCTGCACCAGGCAGCCTTCTCAATATCCCACCTGGGTGCAATGCAGGGTTGTGCATGCGCAACTCAGTTGCAACCAGTGCAACCCCTTTGAATATCTGGGTCACAGTCAACTATCCCCCCCTAATTTAGTGTCATCAGCAAATTTAGATAATATATTACAGGGGCCTATCTGCATCTCACTGATAAATAGGTTGAACAGAGTGAGGCCGAGGACTGAGCCCTGTTGGACCCCACTACTCATAAGTCCCTTATCTGACTGGATGACATTGATTTTTACTTATTGTAATCTCTACGATAACCAGCTGTTAATCCAGTGCACTAAGAGTAGAGAAAAAACAAGTTACTTAAGTTTGGTGACAAGTTTGCCATGTGATATCCTGTCAAATGCGTGACTGTAATCTAGCAAGATTACATCCATGGGGATTTGAGAGTCGAGACCTTGACTTACATGATTGTAAAATGCTATAAGGTTAGAAGTACATGTGTAACCTTGCTTGAAGCCATGTTGGAACAGATCTAAGATGTAAAGGCTTTCCATTTCTTATTCTAGTAGGGTTTTTATAATTTTTTTCTATTAATTTGCAGATGATCAAGGTCAGGCTATTAGGCGATAGTTCTCAGTATTTGATCGGGAGCCCATTTTGAAGATGGATATAACTATGGCCTTTTGCCAGTCTTGCGGGATCATGCCTTGGGATAGAGATCTATTAAAGATTATTGTCAAAGGAATGGCTAAAGCTTCAGCAGTTTCTTTTAAGAAATTGGGGTTGATATTATCAGGGCCTGGAGTAGTATTTGTTTTTTTAAAGTTTTTAAAACTTGAATAGTGTCTACTACTGAGATTATATTAGGTTTAGTATATACTAGGGTAGTAGAGAGTTGGAATATGTCTTTATTGGAAAAGACTGCACAAAAATAATCAATAAAGGTAATAACAGTTACCTTATCTGAAGTAACTGTGGAGTTATTCACAATTGGGGGGCCACTTTGCTTCTGATTTCCATGTTTAATGTTAAGATATGGAAATAATGATTTGTGACAATCTTTAGTGTGAGCTATTTTAAATTCTGTATTTCTTTTTGAGTGTTTTATTAACTGTTTTAATTTTTTAACTGCTTGTTTATAGTTATGTAGGATATTCCCATTTTTTTTATTTAACACCAGCTTTGAGACAGGCAAACAATTTCTCCTTTTTTTTATTTGAGTTTTGATAGGTTTATTCAACCAAATGGTAATCTTCCATTTCTTAATATATTTAATTTTAACTGGGACAAATTAGTTTTCAAGGTCAAAAATTGAGGATTTTAGATAATTCCAGGCATCATCAAGAGGGAGTGGTGTGAGAATTTCATTCCAATTAATTTTTCTTAGGCAATCATCAATTTAATTATAATTTGTTTTGTCATAATTTTAAATATGAATAGATTTATGGGGGGTTGGTGTTTGTATGCTATAACAAAATGAATAGAGCTATGGTCGCTGTTGTCTAACAGATCATATATTTATTTATTTAGTTTTTGTTGACCGAGTAAGGTGTACTAGCCATAGCAATGACTATTTTCAGGAATGACCTGAGAGTTTACAGAAACAAAACATTTTTGAGCAAAGACAGTACAATCATGTAAACAGTAAATGCTTAGACAATAGTAATACAGTGCAGGAAGGAGAAAACAATAAGTACAACTGATTCAAAACAGTACTGTATAACATAGAAATATAAAAGAACAACAGTAAAAAATCTGTTAGGCAACATTAAGGTAGCAAGTATGCTGTGATTATATATGAAAAAGTGCCATTTTAATAGTCGTGAAAGATGGATACAGTAGAAACAGGAAATTTGAGGGGGTAGGGAGGCAATATAAGGAGGGGGGCTAGAATAGGCTAGGAAATTAAGGTAAGGTAAGGGATGATGGCTAGATGTAATAAAAATATGGCAAATTGGAGACAGGAGGACAGTGCAGAGCTTAGTTCTTGATGATGAGCTCTGAAAGGATATAGGAGGTCAGAGAGTTAGGAGAGATACTGGGCTAAGGGGCTTTAAAGCAGGAGCAAGAGCAGGAATCAGCGAGATGTTCATGCAGCAATATTTTGAAAGAGGCATGGGATGATGCTAGATGTAAAGTTAGAGGGAGGGAGGGAGTTCCAGTGTTGCAGGGCATGGCAGGAGAAGGCACTAGCATCTTTGGAGGAGTGATGTCTAGGGATGAGAACATGGACATTTGCAGCTGAATGTCAATCATAGCTGGAAGTCTTGGTTAAAAATAGTTCCACCAATGGCTTAGGTGTGTGATTTCAGATGATGTTATCTATGATTGAGCAGAATGCATAGTCTCAGGAGGCTGCCGGAGAAAGCCATCCTAGTTTAGCATAGAGAAGGCAGTGGTGTTTCAGCCAATGTGAGGAGGATGCATATCTATAGATATTGTTGTACGCAACATCCCACTTCTGAAAGCTAGTCCTACCCACTGAGGCATATGCTGCCACCCCATAAGTGACTGATGGAAGGATTATGCCACGTGCTATTGCAAGCCTAGCTGAGGGGGAGAGCATGTAGCTGGAGTGGTAGGCCATATCAAGTTTCATGTTGGCCAGCTTGCAAGTCTGCTGGATATAGAGATCAAACATAAGAGCTGGATCAAGTGTGATACCCAGAATTTGAAGGCGGGTACCATCACAACAGAAGAGTCATTTATGGTAGAAACATTAAAAGTGGATTGGGAGAGTCTGAGTTTGGCATTATAACCAAATAGCATGGCTTGAGTCTTAGATACATTTAAGACAAGTTTATTGCTAAACAACCACTGCTCAATTTGTTGAAAGTCTTGGTAAAGTCATTGGTTGATTTCAGTAATGTTTTTTTACACTGGTGTACAGGACAATGTCATCGGCATATAACAGGGAGGCAGTCTGGGGAATGTTTGAGGTAATATAAATTATAAAAATGGTGAAGAACAGGGGACCTAAAATAGAACATTGTGGCACACCAGTATTTGCGGTAGCATTATCAGACAAGGTGGAGTTAAATTTAACTAGTTGAGTGCAATCCAAGAGGTAGCTGTCAAACCATGTAGTGACACTCGGTGAGAAGCTAAGTGACCTAAGAGCAGTTAGGAGGATGGGATGATCAACAAGGTCAAATGTTTTAGTCATGTCTATAAAAATTGCCCCCCGTTAAGAGACCTGAGTCCATTGCTGCTAGGGTATCAGATTTAAATTTGAGTAAAGCAGTGGTGGTGCTATGACCCTTGTGGAAAGCATGCTATTCAGATGTGAGAAGGTTATATTTCTGAAGAAAGTCAATGGTTCGAGTGGCTAGAGCTTCTGAAGAATTTTGCTGAGAATAGACAATATGGCAATGGGCCTATAACTGGAGGGATTTTTGCGATCACCCTTTTTAAAGACAGGGGTAATCTTGTCAGTCTTCCAGATATCAGGAACATAGCTGTAAAAAAAGGAAAGGGTAAAAATCTTTGCAAGAGGTACAGCTATGTAAGGGGCAGTGAGCTTAAGGAGTTTAGGTCCAAGATTGTCAGACCCAGTGGCAGTGAAATCAGATATATACATGGGTTGGATATTTTGTTTTCAATATTTGTGATCAGTAAATCTGAGATGTTACTACCTCTGGATGGTTGTTTTATTTATTGTTCAAGACCCGAGTCAATTAATGAGGATACAAAGCATTTTGCAAGGTGGGTGGTGTCAGTAAGTGCATTCCAATTTATTTTGGGTATGTTAAAATCTCCTAAAATTATAATATCGCCTAAGTTGGCCAAGTGTGTTATATCATTAGATAAAGTGGATGTATAATCAAGGTCCACTGATGGGGGTCTATAACATGTGCCTTCAGTTAGTTGTGGTCGTCACTTAAACTGGATGTTAATCTATATACTTTCAGTATTTGTATGAAGGGTACATTGGTAGGACAGTATGTCTTCTCTAACATAGAGGGCCACCCCCCCCATATTGTTTACCCTGTCCTTCTGGTAGAATTTAAAACCAGTGATTTTTTTTGAGCATACAGATGCTGAGTCCCACCAGGTTTCTGTGACAGCTATAATACCAATGTTATGTAATTTGCTTTTTGCTTCTAATTCAGCTATTTTAACTAAATTTTGTGATCTTACATTTAATGATAATATTTTGCATGTATTCTGACTTTTGTATAAAGTTGTTCCCCCTGTTAGAGATATGGGAGTAACCCCATTCTCCCCCCTAGAATCTAGTTTAAAAAGAGAACAACGGATAGGTCACTGGGCATTACTGGTGAGTAATACCATCGAGAGGCTCTGGACACATGGGAACCTTGAGGGTGAAGCTCGAGAGGTTCTTGGGTCCAGAACCTCGAGATGGTAGGTCACCGATAATGCCCAGTGACTCATCCATTATTTTTTTTAATATATGGATACAATTCTTTTTTTGTATGATGGTATTTATCACCCCCGGCCTCCTGACCGGACTTCACTTTGGGCCCCCACATGGGTTGCCCCATCCCGGTGCACCCAGCCCCACTGCCCCACATCACAGCCAACCCAGGTATCCCCGACATATCCCTTTGTTGAGAGGGTCCCTTACCTTAATAGGAGATGAGCCTGTTCAGCCGTATCCAATGATCCTGGGTGCTGCTGAGGAGGCTGATGGAGGTCCGGGAGCCCAGGAGTGAGGATCCAGGGAGCCTGTCATCTGACCAGCCAGGGTGCCATTTTCTTGGTTTTTCCTCTGAGAAGAGATATGCCATGATGTCTAGACTTAAGCCGATGTCTATCTCTCCCCAAGCATTGTGGGTCGGATGTCATGCTGAACCCCCAGCCTCCGCCAGGAGTCAGCAGACACCGAACCACACCCTCCACTTTCCCCCAGAGAAGGCGAGCTGTCAGTGGACGCTCCCTCCTTCTCCCCCCGGCCAGCCCTCCAGTGACCTGAGTCCGTTCCCGAACCCGGGTTGCTGGCATCACAGGCAGAAATCCAACTGATGTGCCAACAGGCTGTCAGATACAATTTGCTATTATCTTTTTGCCGCTTAAGGACTGTGTTAGTCCTGGCTGTACATTGCACTGTATAGCACTCTGATTCATTTTCTCTAGGCCGCCCGGCCACTTGCTTACTCACTTGTTCGCTCACTCAGTTCACTCGCAGCACAAGCAATCCTACATTTTCTTGTTTTTGGGGAACAGGGAATGCAGGATCAAACAGATATCTCCATTTTGGAAAAAAAAATAAAAGGGGGAACGTTTCTCGAGGATAATTACTCTCGCTAAGCGAGAGACTGGCCGGCATGTTTTTTAAACTGTTCCACCTGCCCACACAAGAAAAGCGGCCAATGAGGAGGTACGCTTAGGATGTGGGGGGCAGAAGGTATCTTTTTGGGCACTTGCAATGATACTATTATCACCATAAAACTATAGTATTAAAAGTGATTGACAGTACTAGTAAAAGTGATTGACAGTACTATTATCACTTAACCTTTGAGGGTATTACCGGATTTTTTTGTATGCTTTACAGACCTATTAAATTGAAGATCCATATATTAAATAATGATTAATAGCAGCAGAGATACTCCTACCCAGCAAGATGCTCTCTTTCTGCTAAAGTGTAAGCCATCCCAGCAGAAGAGAGCAGGTTTATCACTAAATTCCTCCCAGTGAGTCAGACTGGGGATTGCCTGTCTGGTGCACCACTTCCTAAGCCATTCACTCAAAGCTTTGATCTTACATGTGATTGAAAGTGGGTTGGGGTACAGGTAGGATTTCCAAAAAGCAGACAGAGCAGCCTCTTTCTACCAAAGCATTATTGAGTGCCACAAAGTTGTGCTTTAATTGGTCAAAATCTGTCCGATTAATATTGTTAGTACTTGCGTGGATAACAATAAATGTTTCTTTTTCCTGCATTATGAAGTTTGTCTTTGGCCATTGAGGTTAGCTCTGATATTTTACCTCCCCTAAAACTAGAGCATGTATGAGATAGCTTGTCAGGGTTACATACAGCTGTGTCAATATGCTTGATAATGGAGTAACCTATCACATATATCTCTTTATTGCATTTACTTGGTTGCAGTGAATCCCTCAACTGGGGTGACTGAAGTTCCCCAGAAGTTGGATCTTGTACCTCCTTAGGATCTGGGGATTTAAAACTGCTACATGGTGATCATTTATGGATAGCTTTATCTGATTTGTTTGTAACAGGCTGTCCTTGTTTAATAAATGTTAGAGTACAGGAATTGTTCTCTAATAGGAGGGGAACATGATATTTGTGTTCTAAAGCATCATATTTATTTTGTAATGGTACTGGAGCACTGTTACATATATGGCCCCCTTTGTTTTTCTGAATTTCTTGTGACCAGTGCCCAATCTTCCACCATGGCTTAAGGAGAAAGAATAGGTTCCCTAGGAGTTTGGCTCATATCAGTGACCAGTTCAGCTTCAGTGGAAACCAGAGTAGTTTCCAATTGCACTGCCATAAGGTCAATATAGGTTTCTAGAGCTTCAATATCCTGGCCGACTGTCCCTCTGGGCAGAAGCCTTGCAATTTCCTCTTGAATGGTATATGCTAAGAGACATGTGTCACATGTAAAACTCAGGTATTTGACAGCTCTGGCCATACATGTGGCACAAGTTGCAGTAATTGTCAAATTCATTTTCACCCATGATGAGCTAGTACAGTACTTACTTCTAGAAGTCCCCTGGTAATCAATAGGTTTAGTGACGCCTATTCCCCTGCACCCCCAGCAGACCCAGCAGACACGCGCAAGACATGCGTGTCTCTGCGCACATCTCTGCGTGTGGCCCCACGCATGCTCACTTCACTCATTACAGTGTGAGTCTTTTAAGGAGCTGGGACAAGCTTACACTTCTGGTTTCGGCGTTGAAATACACAGCACAAAATAAAGTGTTTCAAAACACTATTTGGCTATAAATTGCCAAATATCAGCAAATATTGTGTTGAACTTGCTCCCAGAATGGAGAAAAAAATGTTGTAGTATTGGTCCTTTTAAGAACAGATCCAGAAACAAATGATTTGATATCTTTTATTAGACCAACATGGATGTTACACTAAAGAACAAAGTGCTCTAGCTTTCAAACCAACCAGATCCTTTTTCAGAAGCTTTATGGCAGTTATTTTGAAAATCCCATACTATTAACACCAGATAATGTTAAAAAACAGAATTTATTTCCTGGTAGGGCTCTTATTTTAGATTGTTCATGGGGAGATTATTTTTTTCGTCTTATTAATATATATGGTCCTCAAACCAAAACAGGCCGTATTGATCTTTTTGGAGAAGTAAAGCCTTTTTTGTTTATAAAAAAAACATATAGTATGGGGAGGAGATTTTAATTGTTCTCTGGATATACGAATCCGGAGAATGTCGGGGAGAAAAATATACTGTGACACTAATGCTCTTCTTGAAATTGTGAAAGATGCAAAACTTACAGACGTTTATAGAAGTTTACATTCGCAGGATGGTGAAACTTATCACAGGCATACTTTTGCGACTAGAATAGATATGTTTTTTATTTCACATTATTTTCAAACAGCATCTTGTTCAGTAATCCCATCGGAGTTTTCGGACCACCAAATTTTATTTTGTGTCCTATCATTAAAAAATCTGCCGCCAAGATTGTACACTTTGATACAAAGGTGGAGATTAAATACCTCCTTTTTAGTAAATTCAGCTTATTTTTCTCAATTAGAATTTTTTTTGGCTGCAAAATTCTCTACTTTGAATTTGTTTCCATCTCATTATGAGTGGTGGTTACGTACGAAACTGGAAATTAAAAAATTATTTCAAAATTGGGGTAAGAGTAAAGTTGATGATGATTATAGAAAATATCTGGTACATAGAGATCAATTATATAGGTTGATGTCATTTCCTCCTAATGATCATAGCTTATTTACCTCTCAAATCAAAGAGATAAAGAAGCTGATGAGACTGTTTCAATATAATAGAGCTAAATCTTTAGACTTAGAATTTAGATTTAACATAAAAAATTCTCCAATGTCTGACCCTTATCAAGCTTGTAAAACACACCTAGCTGACACTTTAATGATGGGGCTGCTAAATTCAAATAATGAGATAATTACTTCTGATTTAGGTATGTTACATTTAGTCCAAACATATGTTCAAAATTGTTTCTCATCTCCACAAGTATCATCTACTGATACTTTTCTGAAACAAATCTTTCATAATCTTCCTAGAGTTCCTGATAAACTAATACAGTCCTTAACAAAACCCATTTCATCACAAGAGGTAATTGATGTCATCAAACAATTAAAAAATGGGTCTTCTCCTGGGGTAGATGGTATTCCAAATGAATTTTATAAAAATGTGTAGTTTATATGGGTTTCTTTCTCCCTCTTGTATTCAATTCATATTTATCATCTGGAATATCTTGTGAAGAATTTTCTATGTCCATAATGACATTTATTTATAAAAAGGGGGATAAGGCGACTTTATCAAATTGGCGGCCAATTTGTCTGTTAAACAGTGATTATAAAATTTTATCAAAAATTTTGCATAATAGGTTAGAAAAACTGGCAGCAGTATTAATCCATCCAGCACAAACATGCGCCATAAAAAATAGAAAAATTCAGCATAACCTTTTTTTAATTAGAGATCTTTTTGCCAGTCAGTCTCGCTTTTGCAAATCAGAATTGGTAGCAGCTTTAGATCAGTCAGAAGCCTTTGATGCTGTAAGCCATCCCTATCTTTATTTCATATTATCTTATTATGGGATCCCGGACACCTTTGTTTGCTGGATTTCACAATTGTACAAAACTGCGGTTACTGTCCCATTAGTCAATGGACTTATGGGAGAAAAGATTGGAATTAATAGGGGAGTTAGACAGGGATGCCCTTTAAGTCCTTTATTATATACTTTTATTTTAGACCCAGTTATTAGACATATTGTATTTGAAGAAATCATAAAAGGTATTGCCCCCTTCTCCCATTTAGAGAGTGTCAAGGTAACTGCTTTTGCAGATGATGTAACGCTTCTCTTAGCTGACACAGTTTCTTTAAAAAAAGCATTGGAGATTTTAATTTTTTTTGGTCAGTTTTCTGGGGGCTCTCTTAATATACAAAAAAGCTTTGTTTTACAGGTGGGGCAAATAGTTCCTGACTTATCTGAATGTTTTCATATTTCTTTAGCAACCACACCTCAAAAGATCCTAGGAATTTGGTTTGGGATGGAAAATATGGAAGTATATAACTGGGAAAAGCAGCTTAGTATTGGGGAAATGAAAGTTAACCAATGGAAACATTGGAAATTTGGAAAGCATAAAAGGGTGATCGTTATAAAAAAATTCTTATTGTCGATTTTTATTTATATCAGCCATCTTTTTCCGCCACCCATAGTTTTTGAAACCAGATTATATAATATTTTTTTTCAGATGCTCTGGGGAAATAGGTTGAATCCGATGAAATGGGAATTTACATACCTTAAGAAAAGAGACGGAGGTTTACAGATGATTAACCCAAATATTTTTTTTCACTCCATATTTTTATTTTCTTCCTTTCCGTTTATTTGGCAAGAAAGCTTCTTTACCTTGGCATTTTTGGGTTAAATCCTTATGGCACAAATATTTTTTTAGATGGTCAATATTACCGCCCAAAATTTTGATGTCAGATGAGCTTCCAGTATATGGTCTTTCTACCTTTAAAAAGCTATTCCAATGGAAGATTCCCTTACAGAAAATATATTCTTTAACTAGGAAAACCTTTTATGATTTTATTGTTTATGATTTACAGAAAGTAAGTTTGATTTTTCCAAACTGTTCCCCTATAAATATGAAATATGCATTAAATAAGTTAACAGATATTAGGATTCCATTCAAAATTTGGGATGTTATTTGGATTTCTGCTCATGGACGGCTGGGAGTTAGAGGAAATTTGAAATATAAGCCAGTGTCTGATAGGTATTGTTTAAGGCCTGATTGTATTAACATAGAAGAAAGCCAATCCCACTTTTTTATAGAATGCAATGACAGTAAGAAATTCTGGGAATTTGCAGCTACACATTGGTGTATGCCTCATTTACAGTCTATTACTTACAACACTTTGGTATTAGGGGATTATTCGGGTAGATGGGAACAATATCACAGGAGTACACTAAATGTTTTCTTTGCTTTCTTACAATATTTTTTATGGCAAGCACGCTGTCACTTTGCATTACAGCAAGTTCATACGGAATTTTCAACTATTGTATTTTATGTAGTTTCTGAATTGAATGCACTTTGGATACGAGATGGAAAGAAGTATTCTAGCTCTTATGTTAATCATTTATGGAATCATTTTCCAGATTGTTAAAGCTACAGGTTTTGTATGGATTTTTTTTGATACTTGCTTTTTGTTATATGTTTGAAACCTTTTTCTTTGTTTGAAAATGGAAATTTCTTTTAAGTGATGTTATGTTTATTTCTCAATAAAATTTCCCCTACTCTCCTGTAGGTGGATGGGCTATGAGAGTTGCTGATGGCCACTTTGGGAGAGACTTCAGAGAAGGAGGTTAGATGCTTGGTGGGAGACAAAGCCTCACCTCCCACTAAACTGCAAAATGAGGCTGTTCAGGCTGAAAATCTGGATACAGCATTTGAAGAAATCTTTCATGAAGCTGTAAACTTTACTAAGGAGATGGATGATTTAAACGAGGCAAATGGAGCAAATAACCTACAACACTGTGAAGATTCAGGTGTGCTTTATGCTTCAGATCATGGCGTTCTATAAGCAGCACCTAGCGAGGAAACCAAGCTCATATCAGCTTCCAAGTTCTTTGATGTTCTGAGTGCAGTGCTTGACAGGCTGCCAGAAAAGCCTGACAGCAGTTTCAAGACTGCACCTCAGTGGGAACTCGCACAAAAAATGGGTGAGTCAACTAAACCTGTTACTGCTCAATTAAAATCAGGAGAAAGTGTTAACAGCTCTGTTTCGGCTGGCAGTCCTAACGCTGATGCAAGCATGTGCCAAAAGCTGAAGGTTTCCCACACAAGCAATTCTTGTAAAAAAGGTGAACCTTTGATCACAAAAAAACTTTAGCGACACTGCGGTTCATAAACAAATGGGTGATGGGTACTCGTATTATGAGCCAAAACCTTGTCTGACTAAAGAAGCAGGATTTGTTGATAAATTACCGGATTACTGAGGTAAAACCTCTCAAACACCAAAACCTGTAATTTTATCAAGGTCCAGGTGCATAGCAAGAGGGAATCACGGAATTTCATTTTGATTTAAAACATACTACACCTTCCACAAAGGAAGAAACTATGGGGGCATGCACTAGCAAGGAACTTAATAATCTGCAAGTGAATACAGAGGATATGGGAAAAGAAAAAATCTCAACAGGAACCCATTATGAAAATTGGTCACCCAGACAGCGCTTCTAGAGGCAGGCTGGGAGAAGCAACCAATGGAACTTAGTCTCCAGACCTCATGTGGGATTCTACCTTAGATTTTCAGACTTCTTCCCTACTTGGAGACCTAAAGTATCATCCTTACTGATTACTGAAAAAAAAGTGTTACAGAACTCCCCCAAGAATCAGTTTTAATCCCTAATATTGTAGTGCTTCCTGAAAAGGTTTATGACCAAATACCTCTCCAGAGTAATGAAAAATCCTTTTCAAGCAGCAATAAAGGGGACATGGGGAAAGAAAACCCAGCAGATATTAAAAAGCCACTAATGTCAGAACTTTTCTCCCAAGTAAAATGAGAAGCAGCCCCTAGACGTAATGCTGTTCGCATACGTTATAAAGGAGGCTTAGCTGAAAGGCCAGGCAGATATTATGTAGGGAAATGTCTGATAAAAGAATCATTGCATTTTACTCCCAGAGATGTGTTTGCTTTTATAAATATTTCTGGAGAGGACAATTTTGATGTAAGTTTTTGAACATACAAAGCACTAGATTTATTCTGGGAACGTTATGGTCAAGTCAAGTTTTCCCCCACATGGACTCCCTTTTTAGTAATTCCTTTGACAAGACCATTAATTAAATATATAACTATAATGTTTAGGAATGAGGGAGTCCATGTGGAGGATATATCATATTGGTTGGTGCAGAAATGTGAGCTCCTTAGTGAACTTGGGCCAATTTGAGATTCAGAGCAATTCTGGACTGGGGTCTGGAAATATGAAATCAAACTCTGGCAGACAGAAACAGGAGTGGAGCACATTCCAAATTCATTCTTATTGGGTATGGATAGGGAGGTCTGCTTTTATAGTGGACAGCCCAGAGCATGTTACAAATGTATATCAAAAACCCATCTATGTAGTGTTTGCAACCACCCTAGATGTAATAATTGTAGCAAAATTGGACATGTAATAATGCAGTGTGCGAATATCACAAAATGTGATCTTTGTGAAGAATATGGACATGCCTTCAAGGGCTGCCCCGGGTAGCAAAAAACAAAGCAAATTGTATAAGTCCTGATTTATTAATTCAGAAAGCCCAGGCAACTGCCTCCAAGCAGGAAGATAGACCCCAGGAGAAACCTGCTAGCCCCCAACAACTGGTTGATAAAGAAGAACCTTAACCAGTTACCCCCCCAATATGGCAGAAAGTAGCAAGGACCTGCCAGAAGACGGTGGAAAGGTAATCAAGGAGGAAGAAATCAGGGTAGCGAATGCAGAAGATGTGGAGTAATTTGAGCCTATATGTTACAGAGATCCATATATTGCAGCAATTGTTAAGGGCCCTTCACCCCCCAGAAGGTCATCTAGGCATATTAAAGTAAGTTTTTCCCCCCTCCTCCTCACCTTTTGAAATCCCAAATTCATATGCAGCACTGTTCACAAACTGGGGCGATTCAGAAATGGAGGTTGGGGACTTAGACTCACAAAAATCAGTTAATGAAAATACAGGACTGCTTGCTGAAGAATAAAAAGAAAAAAAAGAAACAGAGGAATAAAATAAAAACAAGGAATAATGAAGGTTCAGAAATGGGGATCATTAAATATTCACAGCATTTTAAACAATATGAAGAGACAGGCAATATTTCAATACTTACATGAAAATCATTCATCCATTATTTTTTTACAAGAAACATGGATGTTTGCAACAGAACAGATAGCATCTTTTAAAAGGGACTGGCCATGGGGACCCTCATATTGGTCTTTTGGAAGGGATAGTGCTGATGGGGTGGGTATCTTGTTCAATTCACTTCACTTTTCATTACACAAATTGATCTGATTCCAGGAAGGGTCCTAATACTAGATGGCAGTTGGGATTCCATAGACTACTGATTAATTAATTTATACAGCCCCCAAACACCCAAACAAAGGCTGTCAGAATCGAATGCATGAAAGCAATTCAACCTTATCTAGTTACCTCATATAGGATCTTATGGGGAGGAGACTTTAATTGTAGCTTAAAGATAAAAGGTCAAAGCTCAAAAAAAAATATACTGTGATTCAAATTCTCTTGATTCTATTACAAAACAAGAAGGCTTAACAAATTGTCTTAAATTCCTAACATCAGGGCCTGAATTTACATTCACAAAAGGAACTGTGTGTACCACAGTAGACTATGGCTCAGATATTCAAAAGGGTTGCACATGGCGCAACAGTCTTGTGCCATGTACAACCCACTGATGTGCCCCGGTGCAATATTTAAAAGGGAAAAGTGCACCTGCACAAATCCCGATGCGCCGGGGTGCATCAGTAAGGTATGCAGGCACAGGTGAGGGGGCGTGCCCATGCATAAACTGCACAGCCCGATATTCAGCCGGGCCATGCAGAGTTATGCAGGTGCAACCCCTACCTGCGCCTGCACAAAGTTACACTAAAAAAAAAGGAACAAGTCGAGGGCCACCCACAGGTGAGCTGCTGCATTGCAGGCGCAACAGCAGCTGCCACCTGTGGGTGGCCTGTTACCTCCCACCTGGCAGTGCCCCATGCCCCGATCATGGGCTGAAGTGTAACCAGCCCCCCATCAGCTCCAATCAAGGGCATGCTAATGGTCCTCTGCCAGCTCCGCCCGCGGGCATACTAGTGGTTCCCCCTAGCCCAATTCGCAGGCAAAACTGAAACGCTCCCCGAGTAGCCCGATTGTGGGCATCAGACCTCCCCAAAGTCCAAGATCCCTGGTGGTCCAGTGGACCGTGAGAAGCCGGATCACGGGTGGCATCCTCGCCCCCCCACGTCGGAAATCCCTGTTGATCTAGTGGCCCCCCCCACCCACTCACGGAGCCCCACCACCCCACTCCCCCCCCGTCAGCCGGCGGGTGGCAGCACCCCACTGCCTGCTGCCCCACCACCTACCGACTGACAGCTCGGTAGGGCTGTACATCCATTGGTTCAGAGCATGAGCCAATGGGTGTGCAGCCCATACCCTAAGTCAGTCCAGATATGTGAATGAATGAATGAGCTGTCAGTCAGCGCCAGTGGGGCGACAGGCGGTGGGGTGCTGCCACCCTCCAGCTGATGGGGGGCGGTGGTGGGCCCGTGGTGGGTGGGGTGGGGCCACTTAGATCACTCAGGGATTTCCGACATGGGGGTGAGGATGCCGCCCGCGATCGTGCTTCTTGCGGTCCACTGACCACCAGGGATCTGGACCTGGGGGAGGTCTGATGCACATGATCGGGCTACCGGGGAGGAACATTCAGTTATGCCCGCGATCAGGCAAAGGTGGGAACCACTATATGCTGCGCATGGGCTGATGGGGAACCACCAGTATGCCCGCGATCAGCAAATGGGAGGGACCACAGTATTCCTGCGATCGGGCTGATTGGGGAAGCTTAACATTATGCCTGTGATCGGGCTGCTCGGGGACTATTCAGTTATGCCTGTGATCAGGCTGCTGGGGGGGAGTTTACTTTTATTCCCTCAATCGGGCTGCAGGGGGCATCAGTCCCCAATGGCTGCTACCTGGCAGGGTGCCAGGCACAAGTCATCGGGGATCGGCTCACCTGCATGCTAAGGTCATGCAAATGGGGCTGTAATTAGATGCAAATGCCCCCCCCGTGCCTTGCATAAATTATGGCCCCATTTGCATGTCACCCTTTGAATATTGCAGGTGCTGCGCATGGCGCAATGGAACTTGCGCCACTGAATCTCAATGCTCCACTCTGACCACTTGCACTGGTACAGTTCCACTGCACCATGCACAGTGGGTGTGGCCAGGAAGCGATATTCAAAAAAGTTGCGCCATAGCGCAACTCCGTTAAATATCGCCCTGGCCACACCCCTGCACAACTATTTTGAGCGGCACAGGGGCTTGCGCCATGAAATGGTGCAGTTTGAATATCTGGGCCTACATGTTTATCTCCCCTTCAATTTCTAAGGGACTTTTTCACATTATTCCAGTAGAGTTTTCGGATCATTTATTATTACAATACACATTTGGGGATCCACAAACAGTTATACATAGGAAGATTAGATGGAAATTAAATACTTCCACCCTCTCAAACAATCTTGTGTTAAATATAATTAAAGGCATATTAAAGGCCCGGATTTCAGTAGCTTTCTTGTATTTGGACCTTGGAACTTGGTGGGTAGAAACAAAATCGGACTTAAGTCTCTGGTTTAAAAAATATGGGTCACGTCAACGAAATCATAGTTTTTTTTTTTCTTACCTTAAACTTCAAAAACAATTGCAACTAAATTATGACACTTGCTAATGTGTCTAAGCATGATTGTGTAGAGCAAATAGAAGCCCTCAAAAACAAGATGAGGCAATACCAATATGATAGAAATAAAACACTCCAAGCTCTACTTACTAACCATACCCAAAAATTTGTGATAGGAGACCCCTTCAAAGTTTGGGGAATAATAAAGAATCAACTTTGATGGATTTTTTTAAATTCAATGGGGAAAAGAGCAGAAAATGAAATATAAATAAGTGCAATTATAGAACAACATTTTAAATCCCTATATCCAGAATCCCCTATTGAGGAAAAGAGAATTAGTCAATTTTTAGACCCCCCTCCACCGCATCACCAAAAGAAGCAATAGCACAACAAGAACCATTTACTATACCAGAAATAGAAGCAGCCATAAAAAACCTGAAAGAAGGATTTTCTCCGGGAACAGATGGACTCCTTAATAAATTTTATAAAACCTTTGGATCTAAATAGGTACAATGTTTATACTTGGTATTCCAATACTTTATGCAAAAGAATGAGGTAACAGTTTCTTTTGCAGATGGTTTAATAATACATATCTATAAAGCAGGAGATAAGGGTGATATTAGGAATCAGAGACCTATTACTCTACTAAACTCAGATTACAAAATATTTGTCAATCATAAAAGCACTATACACTTCTGCCAGGGCGTTTCCTTTAATTAAAGGGGTACTAACTAATGGCATAAACTTACAAACAGGAGTTCGACAGGGTTACTTTTATATATATTTTCATTGGAACCACTTATTCAATTGCTATCCTGAGAACCTAAGTGGATAGGAATGGGGGGTCAAAGGGAAATTTTCAGGTACATATCCAAGCTTATGCAGATGATGTCTGCTTATTTTTTCAAGATTACAAACAAATTCGGGCATTTTTTTCTGAATTTGGTTGATATGCAGAAGTTTCCAATGCTAAGAGCAATATGGCAAAATCAAGAGGTCTGATTTTAAGAGCTGGTAAACCCCTGCCCCCAGCTATAACAATATTTCAATCTCATCAGAACCCCTAAACATTTTAGGCATTCAGTTTGGTCCTCAAAATCTACCAGAAGAGAACTGGGATCATGTGTTAAAGAAAATTGAAGTTAAAAAAGGTAGATGGGGATAGTATAAATTCTCAAAGTTTGAAAGAATACATATCATAAAACAATTTGTTGTACCCTGCCTGCAATATGTAGCCATGCTGTTCCCCTTACCTTCCCAATATGAGACAAGATTATATAGCTGTGTTTTTAGATGTTCTGGGGCAATAGATTAAATCCTATAAACTTACTTTGATTTGAAAAAAGGTGGATTAGGTATGCTGGATCAAATTGTCTTTTTCCATGCCCTGTTTTTACCCAAACAATAAAAAAAACTGCTCAGGTAACCTAATAGAAGAGAAGGCATGTGGTTAGGGACAGTACTGGGTCGCTATTTTTCAGCTTGGCAAACCATGGCTCTGAAACTTAACCCTCATATACATATTCCAGTTTATTTTCGACCTGCTGCTCAAAAATTGTATAACTGGCAGATGTCTAAAAGTCAAATTAATACAAATACAGTTAAAACATTATATAAAGATATCATGTATGAAATCTATCCTCAAGAGCCAAGCTTTAAAAACTGCCCTACTGCCCAAAACTCATACATCTTAGCTCAACTAAACAATAAAAGAATTCCATCTTATATGTGGGAAACACTATGGTTGATACTGTATGGGAGACTAAATGTAAGGGGAACAGCTAAATATAAAGCTAAAGAGGAAAGAAACTGTCCATTCTTGGAGTGCAAAAATCAAGAAGAAATGATGGAGCATTTTTCACTAGAATGTACAAATGTGAAGGAAATATGGAAATTTGTGGCACATAAATGGAAGTTACAATGGATAAAGAATATAAACTGCAATATCTTGGTATTAGATATTTATCCCCCTAGTTTGGGATCTTTTCATCAAGATACATTAGTAGTTTTCTTAGGATGTTTAAAATTTTATTTATGGTAAATAAGATGCCAGTGGGTAATTTATCAGAAAAAAAATCATGTGAAGGTTATTGCCAAATAGTTATAAATGGATTACCGAAAGTATATAATAATGATAAGCAATAGTTTAATTCAAAAAAAGTGGTGGCCTGGTAGAAAGGTTTTTCTCATATTATTAAGTACAAATGATTTTGTTCAAAAATATAAAAAAGAACAAAAGATAATCACTAAATATTATAGAAGTGAAAGTGATATGTTAATTTGAAGTCTAAACAACTTTATGTTTATGTCTTTTGTATACGTTATTATTTTTCTTGTATTTTGTCATATGTTTATTATTAATAAAAACATCCCTACTCTCCAGTGGGGGAACCCTTGTCATCTTGGTTGTTGTCCAAGATGGCAGCCGCTGAGGTTGTGGAGGAGCTGCTTGCTGCCTCCGGAACAGGTGGATTGGTCTCTATCCCTACTTCTCCTTGTTAGAAACTGAGATTTCCACTGATTTACCTTTGGATGTTACTGCTACTACGAAACTGACTTGGGTCCTATGGATATTTCTCCAGCTGCTCCTGTGATATGCTGTACCCTGAATACTGGTTCTAAGCTTTCTGCTGCGCTAACTAATGCCTCTCCTGAGATACAGTCACTTGCGCTTCAACTACAGGCTGAAGAAGAGCATTTAGCACTCCGTCGTTTGGAATTACGTACAGCTTTGAATTCAACTCCACAAACTGTGTCAGCCACTCAGGAACCTTTTAACTTATCTGTAAAGATGGACTCACCTGTGTTGCAGCATTCTCTTGTTGCAGAGAACCCTATTCCTGCTCCTTTGGATTCCCTTCATTCTGGACTTTCTCCTGCATTGTTAGTCTCGCCTAATGTGTCTATGAGTGCCTTGCCTCACACTCCAGGAAAACCAGGACTGGATTCGGTTTGTGATCTCTCCTGTACCTCGAGTTTTTCCTGCTACTTCTCCTTCTCGTTTGACTATGGACATATCTGCTATGCTTCAAGTGGCAGGCTGGATACGCTCAGATATGGGGCATTGGATTTCTGGCCCCACTCTGATCGCCACCTCACCTATTTCCTCTCAGCTTCAAACTCATGCTGCTGTTTCTACAGATCCTGCTACTATTCCACAGCTTCCTCTAGACCCTTTACCTTCTGACTTTCATTCTCCTTTGCATCTTCCTTCAGAATTCCAGTTTACCAGCACACCTGCTCCTCTTTTGGGACTTTCTGAACTTGCACAGCTAGCTTCAGCAGTCCTTTCTACTTCTATTTCCTCATTAAAACCCCCTGATGCACCTCTGAACTTGCTGAAACCTACAGAAAAAAAAACATGCTTCTCTTTTTCATCAACCCATATATCCAGCTAAACGTCACAATGCTGTTCGGCTTATATACAAAGGGGGTATGTATGACTTTCCCAATAGAAGATTTTTTGCAAAATCTTTATTAAAAGGTTCCATGAAGTTTTTTGCTAATCACATTTACACACTTATTCATGTGTCTGGTGAATCTACTTTTGATGTAAGTTTCAAATTGAATTCAGGGCTACAACGTTTTTGGACACAATTTCAAACCCTGAAATCTTCTCCTTTGTGGGCCCCTTTTGAAGCAATCCCCCTGACTAGGTCAGAATGCAAAACAGTCACAGTTCTCTTCTGAAATGAAGGGGTTAGTGTCACCGACCTGACCTACTGGCTAAAGCAAAGATGTTTGGTTCTTCGTTCCCCAGAAGCCATACTTGATGAAGAACATATTTGGACTGGAGGGTTAAAGGGGAAGGATATGCTCCATGTTACAGACGCTGGTCTTAGTCCATCTCCCCAATTGTTTTTTTTAGGTCGTGACCGTGGCATCCTGTTTTATGTGGGACAACCTAAGGCATGCTATAAGTGTGCTTCCTGTACACACTTAAGCAGTCTGTGTGATCAGGTTAAATGTAATCTTTGTCAAGAATTGGAGCATACTAGTGGAAATTGTCTTAATGAACTGTACTGTAATCTTTGTGATTCCACCGGGCATACATATCAGAGTTGAACCTGGGCTGAGCACAACTAGTCTGCTTCAGCTGATGTTGAGGAGCAGAGATTAATGATAGCAGTGGCTCAAAGAAATACATTCCCCCCAGACCTTCTGAGGTTTCTGTTTTCACCCCCTTTGGAAGTCACTATTCCTGTGCCAGTGCAATAGTTTCTTGTTGACCTTCTCCCCCCTTGCCACCTAATGGGGATGCCTAACCCCCCCTTCCTGAACAGATTTCAGAAGAATCTTCTTCAACAGGTATGCCCCTCCCAAATTAGTAAACAGTCCACTAAGAGGTCTCAAAAGGGTGCACATCCCACTTCTGAGGTGTCAAAAACCTTGGAGCTTCCATTGTGAAATAAATATGAGGTCCTGCAACCCTCTGACCTTTCTGATGCAGATTCAGAGAGTTCAACACTGTGGTCTTCCCAGGTGGATTTCCATTCTGATACGGACCTACATCCTTCTTCTGAAAGTACCCATCGTAGATCACAACGGTCAAGGACTAAACCTCCCTAAAGACTTTTTCTATTTTTTTTTCCCTCCTTTTTCAAAATGTCTTTCCTACTCTTAGCTTCACTTAATGTGAACAGTATTAAAAATCATATACCCAGACGTTTAGTACTGTCCTATTTTCAGTCTAGTTCCTTACAAATTGTTTTTTTACAAGATACTAGACTACATACTATTGCTGAAATATCACAGGTTACTAAGCAATCACTCATAAGAAGGCAGTGTTCCTGTCCAGAGGAATTGCTGCTGCTCAGAATCGACCAGCCCAGCTCTTTCGAACCGTAGACAGGCTGTGCAACCCAGCCTGTCTGCAGGTCCGTCGAGCCTTTTCACAGATGCAGTGTGTGCAGCTTGCTTGATTCTTTGCAGATAAGGTGGCCGACATCAGGGCCGAGATTTGCGCCACACCCTCCATGGGAGTTGTCGCAGTCCAGCCCATGGTCACAAGCACACCGTTCACCTAGAGTTCCTTCAAAAGGCCAGAAATTGAGGATGTTATGAGGATTGTCTAGGGTATGCATACCACAAGCTGTAGTTTAGACCTGGGTCCCACTGGCCTGATCATGGGCTGTGGGAAGGTTATCTTCCCGGTTCTAGCTAGGATAGTCTGGTGCTCCCTAGACTCTGGTGAAGGAAGCGGTGGTGACACCAGTGTTGAAAAAGGCATCCTTGGACCCTGACTCCCTAGCAAACTACAGACCCATCGCGAACCTCCCCTTTGTTGGGAAGGTAATCGAGAAAGTGGCGGCAGCCCAGTTGGACAACCATTTAGCCATCCATAACATCTACGATCCTCTTCAATCAGGTTTTGGAAAGAGACACAGCACTGAGACTGCACTGGTTCAGGTCCTCAATGATCTTATGGCGAGAGCCCAGAAAAAATGATCCATTTTGGTCCTTCTGGATTTGTCAGCAGCATTTGACACCGTACACCATGGGTTGTTGCTCGAGTGCCTGAGATGCATCTGTGGGTTGTCGGGTTTGGTGCACAGATGGTTTACCTCCATCCTCACAGGTAGAACTCAGAGCATGGTATCGGGGGTATTTTCCTCTGATCCTACCGCTCTGACCAGTGGGGTGCCTCAGGGCTCTGTGCTGTCCCCCATGTTCTTTGCGGTGTATATGCTTCCCCTTGGAGACATTGTAAGATGATATGGGCTGGAGTTTCATTGTTATGCCGATGATACCCAGCTCTATCTGTCCTTTGCGCCTGACCAGAATAGAGCACTCTCAGTGTTTAACAACTTTCTCAGCGAGACCCAGGATTGGATGAGGTCCAGCTGGTTGAAGTTGAATTCTGGGAAGACGGAGGTGATGGTTGTGGATCCCGGCTGCTGGATTGAGGGGCTGGGGGCACTTCAAACCTCTGGTTTATTCCTGTGGGATGTGGAGCTCCCGACCTCTGAATGGGTGCGAGATCTGGGGGTGATCCTTGACGATCAGCTGACATTGCGTGCCCAAGTGTCGGTGGTTGTTAAGGTATCCTTTTACCATCTTAGGAACATTGCCAGGATCAAGCACCTTGTTCCGTCCGGCGACCTACCCATGCTGATCCACGCCTTTGTGACCTCGCGTTTGGACTACTGCAACTCCCTCTACTTTGGGCTTCCTGGGGTTGATATCCACCACTTGCAGCTAGTGCAGAACTCAGCGGCCCGGTTGTTAATGGGGACTTCACATTCCTCTCATATTACACTGGTGCTCCTGGATCTGCACTGGCTGCCCGGTTCAGTGGTGGATCACCTTTAAAGTCGGATTACTGACATATAAAGCCCTACACGGTTTGGGCCCTGATTACCTGAAAGATCTTCTGGTGCCTTACCTATAGACACGACCACTCCGCTCAGCCAATGAGGGGTTGTTAGAGATCCCGAGGGTAGCTTTAAAATCTTCCGGCGCCCGAGCTTTTATGTTCGTGGCGCCGATCCTCTGAAATTCTCTACCACGTTGGATTAGAGAGTGCATGACGGTGGAGGGTTTTAAAAAGGGCCTAAAATCTTTTTTTATGGATTAAGGCATTTGGAGGTAATTTGGATGCCGATTAATGCTCTGTATTTCATTTGGTTTTTAAACTGTTTTATTATGTTTTTATCTTGTATTTTATTGTAATGCACCTTGATTTTAAGAAAGGCGCAGAGAAATAAAGCTTATTATTATTATTATTAAGCTATGTGTAACCCCTCTGTTACCCGGGGTTACTAGAATCCCAGTAAGACCTAGTGGTAGGCAGGGAAGGCAGCTTGTGAAACTCCAGTTAAATGGATTTCACACTGTCTCACTCTGTTCTCAGTCTCAGCTGAGACTGAGGGACGACATCGCCATAGAACTCTCGCAGTTGCATGAGCCACACTGGAGTGCTGCAGCTGGAAGTTAGGATAGAATGCTGGGGATTTTTGAACAGAATGTGTGTGCAGTCTTGAAGAGAGGAGCAGCACAGCAGTCTGAGTGCAAGCTCTCAGAGCCTTAAGCTCTGTTTTAGAGCTACTGTAAGGGAAGTGTGTGTTTCCACTGTAAGAGGAACACAGTAAGCTGATTGTGAAGTGGTGGAGACCTCTGTCACTGGTCCAAGTGCCCCATCCCTGAGGGGATGGGGGTGGAAAGGTTTGCCTGTCTTCCAGGGGCTACCCTCCTGGTTCTGGCTAAGGAAGAAGCTGCCTTATTTCAAGTTGTGCTGCGGCACCAGAAGCTGTGGGAGAGAAATTCCTGTGAGGAATCACCTGTGGGGCACCTGCAACCAAAGGGTGAGTTCTCGCTGACAGAGGGCCTATGTTTTCACCTGAACTGTTGGAATGTGGGGATTGGACTACTTAATTTTTAGGAGGTCTAGTGTAATAGACATTGCCAGTTAATTCAAGTAGGTTCAAGTCCAGCACAAAGAGTGAAGTAACGTGGGGATTGGACTACTTAATTTGTAGGAGGTCTAGAGCAATGGGCTGAGCCAAGTAAAAGTATGTTCAAGTCCAGCACAATGGGAAAGCAAGACAAGTAGAGGAAATGTGATATACATTTAGCCTTAATCTACATTGCCGAGCTTTACAGAATGAGGTGTTTAATCTCCAGAGAAATGGACAGGTATGAATTGTGGAAGCGAGAGGTGGGAGACCCCCCATCAGTAGTAACCAAATTCACCTCTACAGATTTGCTCTGTGGCACCTTTATTTTCTCTCAGGTACTTGGCCAGTGCCTGAGGAAAGTACCCAGATGTGGGATTAAAATGAAGTTTCCCTTATAGAGCTGAGGTGCTCTTAGGTGGTTTAGGGAGCCACCAGAAAAGGTTTCCATGACATATGGAAGGTATCTGAGTGGCCGGCAAGGGAGCCAAGCTGGGGAAATCCCAGATAGTGTACAAGTTTGGGCTGTGTACCCAAAGCAGCATGTAAGTCCAGGCTGTGTGCCCGGTGGGTTCAGACCCTGAGGGCTGGATTGTTGAAGAAGTGTTCCTGATTCTTTTTATCTGCATTACCAGAAGTGTAGCCCCGTGGGGGTCCATCTATGCTTCGTTTGTTCTGCTTGGATGTGAATAGAAGCCACACTTTAGAATCCCATTCCTGGTATTGGACATTACTTCAAATTTCAACTTCAAACTTTATTGGATTTCAAATTGAGATTAAGTTATCTCTTTTGCAATTGAATCCACATTTAACATAACATCACATAAACAGACGTACATACATCATTTCAGTTTCAATATAATATTAATTAATTTTAGTTATACACAATCCCAAATATCAATAATTTATCCATGACAATTGCAGTGTTTGCTATATAAAGTCATTAAAAAAGATTTAAAACAATTAAATGGTAGCAATACTGTGCATTTCCACCTTTTGGATATTAGTTCCCAAGTTTTAGGCACTAAATTTGAGATTGTTTTATCACCAAATTTTGTTCTGGTTTTAGATCTAATAAAACCTTTCCGGACAGAAGATCTTAAATTATATTGACTCTGTATTCTTACTTGCAATATATTTAACAAAAAAATAGGCAATGACCATTGTACAAACTTATACACAAGTAAATTCCAATGATAATCTCTCCTATCAAATAGTGAAAGAAGACCCGAATTTTGATATAGCACACAACAATGAGTTCTAAAAGGAAGATTTGTTATAAATCTCAACGTACTCTCCCGGCACAGTTTAACCAGGAATTGGGCTAGGGGGGCGGCGGGGTGGTGATTGAGGCGGCGGAGTGAGCTGTCATCATGGGCCATGATGTTGTGGGAGGTTTATTAGGGATGTTTTCTTGGGGATGGGAGGTTTATTGTTTTGAAGTGGGGGTTTGGTGGGGTGGGAGGGAACACAAGGCTCTGAGGTGGTAGGTAAAGGCAATTGGATGAAGAATGCTAACACTGTCTGTTGGGTCATTGTAGGGGTTGATGGCATCCCACAAGGTTTTAAATTTCTTAGCTGGAACATTAAGGGGCAAGACAGAAGTCCAAACAGTATAAAATTCTGAAACATGGAGGTGCTATAGAACAGACATAGTGTTTTTGTAGGAGACACACTTATTAAGCACGGAGAGTATGAGTATGAGACGCCTTCAGGTTGGGCAGGTTTTCGATTCACAAGGTAGCACCCAAAGCAGAGGGGTTATGGTCCTGGTTAATAGGGGCGTGCCCTTTTTCTCCCCTTCAGATAGTGCAGGATAAGGCGGGTAGATACATATTGGTTCTTGGGAAGTTACAGACTTTTGAGATACTAATTGGTTCAGTCTACGGTCCCAATTCGGACACTCAGGATTATTTTGTGCAGCTAGGGGAAGTTTTGGCACCTTTTGCCAATGTCCCTATTATTATAGGGGGGGACTTTAACTTGGTGGTGGACCCGTTAGTGGATAGGTCTAAGCCAACTAAATTGGGACTTTCACCGGCCCAAAGAGCCATGAGGGATTGGGTGGATCAATTTGGTCTATCGGATGTGTGGAGGGTTCTCCACCCGGGGGATCGGGAGTATACTTTTTCATCTTCCGCTCATGGTACAGCCTCTCGTATTGACTACATTATGCTCTCTTGTACCCTCCTTCCCGGGGTATTAGGTTCCGAAATACAATCTGGGCCCCCTTCTGATCATGCAGTTGTTTTGGTATCGATGACGTTTGATTCTCTTTCCAAGAGCAGTACTAGATGGAAGTTAAATAACCAAATTTTGAGAAATCATAATGTAGTCAAATACATCTCCTCTCAAATAGATGAGTTTGTTCTTAATAATGTGAATGAGGATCAGGGACACTGGTTTACCGGGATTGAGAAAGGGCATATTCCGTTTTGCACATTGTAAAAAACGGTATTGTCACCGGTGTCTGCTAGACCAAAATCCGGTTTTACCAGTGTTTGATTTTGTGTGCTTTATTTAACAATTTTTTAACTCTGCTAACATGTATTTTAGCAATTTTGACCTCCACTATTATACATCCTTCCATCCTTGTACCAATTTAAAGTTATTTTAGGTACAAGATGTGATGGCAGCAGCAACACTACGGCCCCCTTCCCTCTGGTGTGACAGAAACAGCAGCACTATGGCCCCCATACCTTAGGTGTGATAGCAGCAGTAAGATGGTCATCATTCCTCATGTCTGATGGCAGTAGCAGCACTATGGCCCCCATCCCTCAGGTGGAATGGCAGCAGGCCTACATTCCCCATTCACTAGTGGTGATGGCAGAAGCACTACAGCCCCCACCCCTTCGGTGTGATGGCAGTAGCAACAATGCAGTACATATCCCTCTGGGGTGATGGCAGTAGTCATAGCACTATGATCCCCTTTCAACACTCACACCCCACATGCACAAGTTACAAATGACTTGGTCTCTTTGCTTGTTAGAACTCAGATGTGAATTAATCTGAACCATCACAGCTAAGGTGGACTACCTTTGTTTTTTCCTATCTATAATTTAACTGCCTGAATTGGATATCTGCCTGTGACACCGCTGACCAGGGTTAGGGAACAGACTTGGGTGTTGGAGGGCCAGCTGGTGGGTGAAGGCTTAAGTGTCCAACGACCACTCCCCTTCTCCTGAGAGGGAGGGTGGGTTCACGGCTCAGCATTTGCTGGACCATGGTGGAGGCCAGAGGCACAACAACACATCAGTCCTCACTGCAGGAGGAGAGTGACGGATGTCGGCTTGTGCCTTGACATCATGTAGCCTGTCATGCTCCCAAGAAAATGGGAAAAGACCCGCTGGCCAACCGAAGGATGGCTGCTGGTCCTACTATACACCAGAAGCCCCAGACATGTGTCCGTTCTGCCCCCCCGACATGCCCAGAATACACAGGAAGCTCTTTGGGGCAATTCTCCTCCCCTGGTAGCCTCCCACAGGGGCAGGGGCCCACTCAATGAAGGGTTACTTTGGGTTACCTGGTAGCACAGCAGTAAGGGTCAGTGGATACTGGTCGGGACTCAGCAGTGGAGGTAGGGGGCCTTGGCAGGCCTGAAGGAGTGGATGGCCAGGGGGTAGGATGAGCAAAAAAAAAACTGCTTGAATTTGCTTCTTTGAAATAAAGTGTTTTCACCTAAAAAATCCACAAGTGATTAGTGGAGGACCTTCAAATGGATTTATGCATCTCCCAGACGTGGATTTTTTTTTTCTACTTGGTCCATGAAAGGGTGTCTCCAGTTTTCATGTCTTTGTTCAGATGTGAATTGAGCACTACTCTGCCCACCAGCTTCATACAGCCCCTGGGGTCTTACCTTGTTAAGTACTCTTAAATACTTAACATTTGCTTTTTGTTGAAGCAGTCTATCAGAAAACATTTTGTTGTCACAGAGACAGAACCAGCAGGTGGGAGAAAATGGTGCAAATTATCCAATTCACCTAAATGGGGTGCTAACTGTGAAGTCTTTTCATAAGTAGTAAGGCAGTTTCTTCTTTGTGAACATACTTTCATTCAGACTAGTTTTCATTCAAACAACTGAGGATTTTGGATGGCCCTACTGATTATAAACTTGAATGAGTTAGTTGGTGACAGTGGTCCTGTGTTTAGCAATCTACAACCTAGATGCTTTTATGCAAAGAATACAATAAAAACCTGACTAAAATCTAAAAATAAGCTTATAAAACGTATTTGAATATTTACCTATACAAAATCATTGCAGCCCAAGTAAAACTCAAGTAAATTACATGGTACTCTGACTACTATTCTATGATATAGTAAACATATATTGGTATTTTTTTTTTATATTCTTTGTAAAGCAGGTATGGCCCACTAGGCAGAACTGTCTGTTTTAAGGAGTGACCTAGAAGCACTTGGGAGGTTAAGTGACTTGCTTGGATGCAAGTGGAGGTTGTGGGACTCAAACCCAAATCTGCTGGATGTACCCAGTTCAATCACCGTTTGTTACTCTAACCACTAGGCATGGGTGGTTAAACTGAATGGCTGATTACAATAAAGCAGTGTGTGTGATTTCCTTACTGTTTCTATACGCAGCAAAGCAGAAAGAATGCAAAGTACAGCAGCATTCATTTTAAGATGCTGAAATCTGGGTCGGCCCGCTGACACTGCAGTAGCACTATTGCTTGCAATGCCAGTGACCCAGGGTCAGAAGCAAACTCGGGTTGCTGGAGGTCTGGCCAGGGGAGTAGAATCGAGCACCTGGGGGACTGCTGTCCTCCTCCGGGGCGGGTGGGCTGGAGGTCCTGCTTCTTTACCACCACCAGTGTAACCACAGGTGGTGGTGCAATGGTGTTGCAGAGTGATCAGGAGGGGAGGATGCTAGCCAGGATCTGGAGCAGTGGCATTTCTCTATGTGACCCACCTCCTTGGATCTCTAGTGCCGGTGCCCTCAGGGACAGAGACCAGAAAACCAGGAACAATCACCCCGCATCAGCCACTGGCAGAAGGGACCCAGGTGCCCTGGACTTCATAACCAGGCTCCATGAGGGACCCACTGAGCTGCCCGACACACACTAAGGGAGTGTGGAGGGGTGACCTAGGATCCCTTCCCTTCCCACCTGGGGGGGTACAACCCAGGCAGGATAGGGGCAGGCCCACAGGAGCTCCTGAGCATTACCTGGGAGTGAAGCTAGGGGATACCGATGCTGTGAGAAGGGGACATAGAAAGAAAATAAAAAAAAATTTAAAAGATACTGAAATCTTAGAGATTCGGTGCAGTGACATGCAATTTCCGTGAGGCACCGGTACAAGAATTCAAAATCCACAAACCAAGCAGGATTCCGTGATTGTTACCGGTGTTACCGGTAAAAATGGAAAACCAGGGTCCCTGATGAGGATGCATGTCCAGACATGGTTTGGGGGGCATTTAAAGTGTTTATAAGGGGTGTTCTGATTGGTCAGACAGTTAAGAGGAAGAGGGAAAAGGAACGACTTATGTCGGATCTATTGGCCCGAATAAGACTCAGGGAGGTCAGTCTTCTTCACCATCCCTCGGAGAGAGATAAGCAAGAGTTAATTAAGTTAAAGGATCTTTATCTTACATTATTAGGGGAACAAGCTGAGTTGGCTTTAATCAAAACTAAAGCTAATTATGTGGACCAGGGGGATAAGGCAGGTAAGCTTTTGGCGAGGCGTATCAAACAACTTGAGGCCTCCCGTGTAATTCAGGCGGTACAGTCCGAAAAGGATGGTCAGATCCTGACCTCCCCAAAGGAGATAGCGGAAGAGTTTAGAAGTTATTTCGAATCTCTGTACAGTCCAATGGTGAATCCCCCCTCAGAGGAAGAAATATTGTTTTCTCTTGAGGAGTTAAATCTCCCTTCCTTGGTGGAGCAGCAGTGGGCGGTGCTTACCATGGAGATTTCGCAGGATGAAATTGAACAGGTTATCAAAGGGCTTCCTCTGGACAAAACACCAGGACTGGATGGTTTCTCACCTAATTTCTATAAGGTTTTTTCTAAACAGTTATCACCACTCCTGGTGTCCTTGTTTCAGTATATTCTTAGTGGTCAGGCGGTGGATTATTCTCTTTCCGAGGCACTTATTGTATTAATCCCGAAGCCTGATAAGCCCCTGGAGCAACTTGGTAGTTACAGGCCCATTTCTCTGCTTAACTATGATATTAAAATACTGGCAAAGATGTTAGCAGTCCGTTTAAATAAGGTTCTACCTGATTTGATTGGGGTAGAGCAGGTTGGATTTATGCAGGGGAGGTCTATAGGTGACCATTTGAGAACAGTGGTGCACGTCTTCTCTGCGTCTGAGGAGGACAGTGACGCCATGGTTCTGGTTTCGTTAGACGCGGAGAAGGTGTTCGATAGGGTCCACTGGCAGTACTTATTAACCACGATGAGGAAAATGGGTTTCCCTGAGTTATTTTTGCAATGGATTGGATCTCTTTACCTTAATCCCACAACCAGGATTTCTTGTAATGGAGTGACGTCAGACCCCTTTAAATTATATGTGGGCACTCGTCAGGGGTGCCCGTTGTCCCCCCTCCTTTTTAATTTATATCTTGAACCCCTTATTAAAAGTATATTATGTAATCAGGTTATTAAGGGTATTAAGATTCGGGATAGTATTGTCAAGGTTACAGCTTACGCGGACGATCTTATGGTGTACGTCCGTGTCCGAGTGCCTCTATACCTGCTCTACTGAACACGATCCAGGAGTATAGTTTGTTGGCCAATTACAAGCTGAACTTGGGTAAAACTGTGGTATACCCTCTGAATAGGAAGGTTTTCAAACAGGAGGTAACGGAGATGGGCCTGACGTGGAATCTGGATTCCATCAGGTATCTGGGTCTTACCTTATCCAGGGACCCGAGGCGAGTAAGGCATATAAATTTAGATACCTTGGTCCATACAATAGATTTAGATTTAAAAAGGTGGGCAAAGCTTCCTATTTCGTTGTGGGGTAGGATTAGTTTGGTCAAAATGAATGTGTTTCCCAGGTTGTTTTATCCCCTTAGTACCCTGAATATTTTGCTCTCGCTTTCATGGTTTAGGAAGATTCATGGGCTTATTGCCAATTTTGTGTGGGGGTATAAGAAGGCAAGAATGGCCTATCACAAACTGGCAGCACCTAAATCATTGGGGGTCTTAGACTACCGCATCTGGGACTTTATTATTGGGCGGGCCAGGCCAACAAATATTTGAGATGGGTGCAGGGTGCAGAAACCTCATATGTCCCTTATGGTTACAGATTGAATTAGCTCCTTATTAAGGGCACAGGTTTTGTTCCTGAGGCCCTGTTATATATTAATCCCAATCTTTTCCCAGTGTATCTAGGAAATCCCGATTGGGTTTTCTGTGAGAGCTCATACGCAGCTCTGTGGTTTCTTGAAATACTCTCATGTTAGTGACCCATCCCAACCTATAAGGGGAAACACGCGGTTTCACATTGAGGGTAGACTTATGAAGGCTACCTGGTTAGCGCAGGGGGGAGAGTGTTGTATAAGAGATTTAATATCAGCAGATGGACATGTGCTTTCGACGTCTGAGATTATGAGCAAATTTAAGTTGTTGGGTTCAGCGATTTTTCAGGTTTACCAGCTCCGTCATTTATTGGTTAGTAAATTGGGTAGTAGGTTGGCGCATACCCGAAGTAGACTTCCTGGGGAATTTAAGGCCTATGGCAGGTCTACCTCATGCTGTTTCAAAAATTTATGCTATGCTGTTTAGCTGGGCTTATTCTCAGAATTTAGCTCCAACTTCTTACTGGGCCTCTGTTTTTCCCGGCAGGGATCTGGATTGGCTGGCATTGTGGAATAGTTGTCATAAATTGATCTCTCAGGATCGCCTGAGATTGATCCAATTTAAGATACTCCATAACATTTATTACTCTCCTCAGAAGCTGGTGAGTTTGAAAATCACCGTAGCCACTTCTTGTGTGAGGTGTCAGAAGGGGGTTGGAGATCTGTTGCATATATTTTGGAGTTGCCTGAAAATAGTCCCTCTCTGGATCAGTATCAAGAATGAGGTAGACCCGTTGTTAGGTTTGGGTGATCTTTTTACCCCAGAAATTTGTTTGTTGGGAGATGTAGCCTCTATTCCATTTAAAATTAGGAGGTTCCATATTTCCCTGATTTCGGCATCCCTCAAGACTGTGGTTCTCCGTCACTGGAAGGATTCTGTGGTGATAAGTTATGCAGAATGGTTAGAAGAGTTTCTGGCTAATCTCAGAATAGAGAGAATGATTGCCATTCTTCAAGATAAGTTGTCTAGGTTCAATAAAATCTGGGGCCCCCTTTATACTTGTTATTCAATATAGAGATGGACTCTGGTTGCTTTTAGGGCTTAGTGACTACCTACCTCAGAGCCTTGGGTGGGGAGGGGTGGGGGGTTGGGTTGGGGGGCTGAGGATGTACCGTATTCTGTCTGTTTTGTGTATGTATGTTTGTCGAATATGGAGGTGCTGTGCCTCATTGATACATTCTCTGTATTAAAACTGTTAATAAAATCTTAATGGAAAAAAAAAAAAATCTCAATGCACTATTAAAGAGAACATCCAAGGAACACAGCAATGATTTCTTTGCATTTTTGTAAATTATATCACCATAATCTAATATTGGTAAAAATAAGGCAGAAACCAATAATTTCTGAATCTTTAAACTAAAAAGAGGTATATCCCTATAAAAGAAACTCAGAAGTCTCTTCAGTCTCATTGACATAGACATTATATGCAATTCAAAAGTCAAATTTGTATCTAATATAACTCCTAAATATTTATAGGAGTTTACTCTTTCTATGTCAATTGCTGATAAAGATCTAAGCTCCTTTATAGTTGAATCTTTAAAATCTTTTCTACCAAACATCATCCACTGTGTTTTTTTCTCATTCAGAAGCAATCTCAAATTAACAGGTTCCCTCTGTATTTTATTAAAATCTTGTTGCAAAACAACCATTGCCGTATCCACATCATCACTCACAGTGTACAAAATTGTATCATCCGCATAAAGTTGTATACAAGTTTTAGGTGAACAATAATTTGGTAAATCATTTATATATAATAGAAAAAGGAGGGGGCCAAGCACAGACCCTTGAGGTACCCCATTTAATTGGGTAGCTGATGTTGAACACATACCTCCTATTTTAACAGATTGTAATCTCCCAATCAAATAGCTATGAAACCAGCCTAATGCTGGAATACCTAATCCAATTACAGTTATTGCTTCCTGTGTTCAGAATTACTTGGGTGCCCCTGTGCAGAGTAGCCAAACCTAGCCCTTGTGCCGAGTAACCTATTCCTCCCCGAACCCAGTCCCCACCTGGTAATGCTGTCAGATTCAAACAGCATACCACCTGTCATTTGCAAAAAGGCAGGGGGGTGGGGGTTACATATGGTATGCTGGACCTTCATATACTGGTCCATAGGCCCAGATATCTGCTCAGGGGTTGGCATTTTGTTTCATTCCAGTTTGCAGGTACATCTTCTCAAGCTTATTGATTTAATTCCAGGAGGTGTACTGATTCTTGATACCAGAATAAATCATTCTTATTTCAGGTTGATCAATGTTTATGCCCCACAGTCGAAAGCAGATAGGGTTTCTTTATTTAAAGACATTCAGCCTTCTCTATTGTCATCTCAGGCCATTATTCTAGGTGGAGATTTTAATTGTGGACTGGACAAGTGTGATGGGGGGCTTACACCATTACTTCAAAAGTATGTTGTGATATGAGTCCATGATGGTCTATGAAATATGTATTCAGTGATTCTAATGTCTATCTATGTCCTGTAATAATTTGTACTATGTGTGGCAGTATCTCTGCCCTTATACAAGCGATGTTATAGCTGTTTTTTACTGTATCATGCTGTTTCTCCAATGTTGCCATGTATGTATACTGTATGTTTTGTGCTCTCCCGGGTCGTTCCTGAAAATAGGCATACTATTTGTCTAGTGTACTTACCCGGTAAACAAAAGCTAAATAAATAAAAATAAATGTCTACTTTAAAGAATGTAATTTCCCTGTCACATTTAAAAGATGGCTATTTGGCTACTCATAATACTGCTCATCCCACATTTCAGAGGGGCCACTTGGCTACCAGAATAGAACTTTTTTTCATTTCCTTATTTTTATCTATTTCCTCCATTAAGGTTACGGAAGTAGAATTTTCAGATCATAAGCTTTTGCACCTCTGTTTAGGGACTATGGTAACATTTTCTAAGGGTCCTGGATATTGGAAAATGAATTCTTCCCTTTTATCCCAACAGTCTATGATACTTAATCTCCAATATTTTGCAGCTCATAAAAGTTCTGTTTTTGATTTGTTTGACTCTCCTGCCCTCGGGTGGGCAGATGTCAAGCTGGATCTATGAAAATTATTGAAATCCCACAGTAAACATATACATCAAAATGTTTACTTTCAGGACCTCCTTCGCTGGAAATAGTTACAGAAACTACAGTCTTTATCCAGGTCTACTACCCATGATTTTAGGGAACAGATTCATGTACTTCAAACTGACATGAAAGCCTTCCATCTCCACCAATCAGAAAGCCTGAAGTATCAGCATAATTTTGGGATACAAGGGAAGGCTGTAGTCCTCTGCCCTTATTTATATTGTTCCACCTCTGTCAAACATAAGGTGATGGATTGCCTTAACGATTTGGATGGCTCTGTCTATACGGACAAACAGAACATATTTTGCATAGCAACTCAGCATGTCTCCTCTCTGTTTTCTACCTATTTTTGCCCTGATATTGCTTTTCATGATTTATTATCATCTCCTCATGTCCCTATGTGTCCCCCCTTTTTATTAACCGAATTGACAGCTGACATTTCAGCCACAGAAGTGGAACAGGCAATTAAATCCCTGCTTACTAATAAAGTTCCTGGGCTGGATGGATTTCCCTTCGAATTATATAAGCTTCTTGGCCCACTGCTATCTAAAGAACTGGCAGCAGTATTTACCTTTCTTTTGAATGCTGATTCTGTTCCCTTGGATATGGCCCTGTGTCTTTTCATTTTCTTTTACAAAAAAGGTGACAAAACAGACCTGACCAATTGGAGGCCCATTAGCCTTATAAACACAGATTTTAAAATATTACCCAAAATTTTACATACTAGATTATTACAAGCAGCGGTACATCTTATCTCCCCTACTCAAACATGTTCTATACCGGAAAGAAAGATGAGTGATCATCTGCTTCTCCTTCTAGAACTTATTGAACGTGATAATGCAGATGGCTTATCTGGATTCCTACTCTCCTTAGATCAGAGACAAGCCTTTGACACCATTGGACATGCTTACCTAGGGTCCATACTAAAGCACTATGGTATCCCAGATACCTTTGTTTCTTAGCTACAATCTATTTATAAAGTAGCAACACTATCTCTACTTATTAATTGTTGGGTGGGCCCAATGATTCCTGTACACTGTAGAGTATGACAAGGCTGTCCTCTCAGCCCTCTCCTTTATGTTTTTGGTATTGACCCGCTTTTGTGGGCTTTGAACTTGGCCCCTTCATTGACACACGTACAAGTGGATACTTACTCTATCCCTTATATTGCCCTGGCTTATGCAGACGATCTTACAATTTTGGTTGGGGATGAGGTTTCTGTGTCTCAGGCCATGACTATTTACAACTCCTTTGGACCCTTATCAGGATCCTCCCTTAATATGTCAAAAAGTATAGGGAGACAATTTGGCAAGACTACGATCCCTCTCCCCTCCATTGCTGGAGTCACATTGTCTCAGACCCCAATTAAGATTTTGAGTATAAGATTTGGATACCAAGCCTTGGACATCCTGAATTCCATCTTCTAAACTTTCACAGGCTCAACAGTTAGTAAAGCAGTGGAATTCCTGGCACATGGGTAAATTGAAGTGAGTCCATCTTGTTAAGACATTCCTTTTACCACTCTTTTTGAATGTCAGTTGGGTGTCACCCCCCCCCCGCTCCTTGGAAACCTCATTACTCAGTGTTTTTTTTTCCAAGCTGTCTGGGAAAGTCGGCTGAATCCCTTAAAAAGGAATATTTTATATCTTCCTAAATCTCAAGGTGCCTTAGTATGGTTCACCCTGTTGGTTTTTTTTATATTTTTTTACATGAGTGTCAATTTCTAGCCTACTATGACTCATGTCGCTAGGGCTTGGGTCCCTTTATACATTTCAACTTTGTAGTCCTTAGTTCTCACAATGGGAAATGGCCACTTTATGGGTGCTCCGTAACTCTACTATTTGTCCTTCCTATATTTGTGATATTTTTGTTAAATTAAAATGTTGGCAGTTGACAGCTGCCATAATGCGTAGTCACCACAAGAATTTAATTTATAAACAGATCCTCACCAATAGATTTCATGAACTAGTCACCTTTCCTTCTTGTCCCTCTTCTTTGACACCAGGTTTACTTCAGTTCTTGAATAATCAGAGGATTCCTGAGAAAATGTGGGATATTCACTGGCTCAGTTGCCACGATCGGTTGAATGTGAAAGAACATCAAAAGCATAAACAGCTGTCTAAGACAAATTGATCTAGGCCTCAGTGTGTTAACCAACTGGAAACTACTCATCACTTATTTTTTTACTGCTCTTATATTTTGGGTTATTGGTTCACTTTGGCAACTGCATGGCAAATGCCTCCTTTCCACAGTATAACATTGCATGCTTTACAGTATGGCTTTTTTGATTCTCCTTGGCACCAGTGGGATGCTTCTACCTTACAGGTTATTATCACAGTGGTGAAGTGGTTTATCTGGAATTCTCTCTGCTGGTTCACCTTGCAGCAACGATCACTGCCATTATCAGAGCTGGTGGAAAAGATAACCTGGGAGGTTAAATTCCTTTTTCGACAGGACTGAAGGCTCACCCTACTTCCTGGATTTTTCAGACTTGGTGGAATCTTCCATGGGTCATGGATTCCGATGCCCCAATTACTTGAATGTTATGATTGGTTCTCCAGTTGTTTTTTCTGATTCTTTTTTTCTGATCTCTTTTCCTTAAGAGTTAGTATGTTGTAATATTTTTCTGTATTTTTTGAAAATCATGAATGACTCATTCCCCTAATCTTTTTAGTAGGAGGGTGTCTTTGGGGGTTGTTATGGTTTTGACATTTTTGTAAGTTGAAATATTTTTTTTCTGGTTTTTGTTTCTTTTTTTTAGGCTTTTGTATGATGTAATACTTTTCTGTATTTTTTTGTTTGCAAATCTTGAATAGCAAATTCTCTTACTTTTTTTTATTATGACATTCCCGTATACTGCAATGTTTATTTCTGGGTTTTGTTTCTTCATTATAATTTTGTATGCTGTAATACATTTTGTTTTCTATTTGACATTCTTGTATATTTCTTTCTGATTTTTTCTTTTCATTATGATCTAGTATGATGTAATACTTTTCTGTAATTTTTGTTTGAAAATCTTGAATAAAAAATTCCCCTACTCTTTTCGATAAGTGCCATGGGATCTTTAACATCCACCTGAACTACCACCAATCCGGGCAGATGGGACTTTGGTTTAAAGTCTCATCCGAAAGACAGCACCTCAGAAGTTCAGCACCCCTCTCATGTTGCGCTACAGTGTCAGTACTGGGATATTAACCCAAGTGCCAGAAGTGGGAAATGAACCCACAGCCCTCTGATCTCCCAGCCTCAGAGGCAAGTGTGCTATCTACCGAGCCACTGACAAATTGCCCAGTTCCAGTCTGGAAGATGGACTGTGGTAAGGGGATAGGGGATAGGGATATTTTTGAATAAGTATAGTGCCTTAGGTAGAGTCACCATGCAGATTAGTTCTGCTTCTCTGGCGAGACTTAGGAATAAAGTATTCCAATAAGTCAAGTCCCTTGTTAGCTTGGTTATAAAGGGAAAGTAACTATTTTAGAATGCTCAGGTTGGACCTCCTGTTAGATAAACCCCCAAGTACTTTAATTTATTAAGATCCCACTTATATGGGAATACGTTCTTAATTTCTGGGGATGGTTGATAATGAAATGTGAGGGACTCTGTTTTTTATTTATTTATTTAAGTCTAGGATTACAAATACCTTTGAGCCAAAGGCTGTTTCACAAAGGTTTTACATCAGTTTGAAGACAGTACAACAAATTGAGGCAGTGCAAGATAATACAGTAATGCAGCAATCAGAAGGCAGTATACATAAGATAGAGTCATTTACAAACAATTCCTAGGGGGAAGAGGCAAACAATATTGGTATACACAGGTCAAGGGCAAAAAAGGGTGGGTTTGCTACAACATTACAAGGCGATGTGAGGAAATACAGCAAATACAGCACTTAAAAGGAGGTGTACATTGGATAAAGTCATTGACCAACAATTCCCAGAGGAAAAGGCAAGCAATATCGGTAAGCACAGGTCAAGAGCAAAGGGGGGTTTGCTACATTACAAGACAAGGGTAGGATGGGGGGATATGAGCTGCCAGGGGCATTGTCGCAGAACATAGAGAAGTGCTGGTGGGGTGGTAAGGGGGGATATGGGGTGAAGGGGACATGGGGGAGGAGGAGGAGGAAGTCAAGGACAAGGGTGGTTAAGTGATTTGTTGGGTGATTAGGCAGCATTGAGATGGTAGCTAGACTGCTGGCTAGATGCAGCAGCCACAGGTACTGGAGGCAGAGAGCAAGAGGTTGATTTTAGATTTGAAAGGGCCAAGCTTGGTGATGGAGGAGATTTCATTATTGAGATTATTTAACCAGTTTGATGCTCTGTGGGTGAATGAGCATTGTCCTATAGATGTTCTGCAGTGGGGGGTCAGCAGGAGTTGAAAATTGGATCCCCTTGTATGGTGGGGGTTACTATTTGGACTGAGGAAGGCTAGGACACCCGGGGAGCAAGACCCAAGGTTATCCTCTTGGCCACAATGCAGGTTTGGTATTTTATATGATTTGTAGCCAACCAGATTTGGCGTAGAGGTCGCAGGTGTGGGTTAGGTGGTGGGCACCAGTTAGAAGATGACAGGCTTTGTTTAGGGCAATTGAGATGTGTCTGAGGGCTGTTGAGGTGGCAGAGCCATATATAATAAGGTCATAGTCGATAACAGAGACTACAGAGCTTTGGGCAGCGATCCTTAGAGCTTCAGGGGTAAGGTGCACCCTATGTCTGTAGATGAGGCCTAGTTGCAAGTTAACCTCCTTGGCTACGTAGTCAATGTGGGCTCCATAGGCCAGGTAATTGTTCAGAGTGATCCCCAGATATTTAAAGGATTGAACCTCTTCAATGGTTACTCCGAGGTGGTTAGTAATGGTTAATGGATGTTGCCAGTTCTTGTAGTGAGCGTTACAGAAGAGCATGGATTTGTTTTTGTTTTTTTTATAGTTAAGAATGAATCTGTGTTTGCTGAACCAATTCTCAATGGAGGTGAAGCTGAGCTGGAGTTTGTTCAGTAGGGATAGCGGGTCCTTGTGGGAGACAAGGACAATGGCATCATCAGAATAGAGGATGAGACATTCTGGGCATGATTGGGGGAGGTTATTTAAGAATAGACTAAAAAGAAGAGGCCCTAGTATGGATCCCTGGGGGACTTCAGAGCAGACAGGTCATCCTTCGGAGAGGACACTTGCAATTTTCACTCTTTGTAATCTGTTTTCAAGGTAAGTTTTGAACCAGGCTGAGGAGTCAGGGGAGAGCCCTGCATTTATTAGTTGTTCCAGAAGTAGGTGGCGGTGAACAGTATCAAAGGCCTTAGTTAGGTCTATAAAGACTGACCCAGTTAGATGCCCATTGTCCAGTGAGCTGTGGATGACTCCAGTGAATTCTAAGAGTGCTGTTGTAGTGCTGTGTCCTTTCCTGAAGTCACGTTTTTGTGAGCATAGGATGTTGTGTTTGTCCAGGTAATCAGTGATCTGGTCAGTAATTATGCATTCAATGGCCTTGGATAGTAGCAGTTTTAGTCGTATTGAGGCTATAACCCAGGACTGGGCCAAATTCCTACAACATGTGTTTAACTGTTGCAAGGAATTTTTCTGGATCACTAAAGTACAGCAGGACATCATTAGCATAGACTGCAATACAGTGATTGATGCCTCCTAGAGTTCTCCTGGTGAGGTTCTTAGTCTCCCTCACCCTCAGTGCTAGTTGTTCCATGTAAATCACAAAAATAAAGAGAATAAAGGTCATCCCTGGAGGGTGCTTCTCATTAAAGTGAACTATTGAGAATGGTAACTGCTGAGCTTCACACATACTTTGAGAGTGCTATTAATATTTTGCAGGACCAAAATTAATGAGTTTGGGAACCCAGCACCCTCAGCACTGCATATAAAAAGGACTAAGGGACCTGCTCAAACACTTTTTCAGTGTCCAGTCTGATTAGGGCAGCTGGGGTTTTTAAAGATTCCATTTCTTGTATGACATGCACTGTCCATTTAATATTGTCCATTGTGGTGTGGAAGTAGACAAATCCTATCTTGTGTGTCTGTATCAACTGCAGGAGGAAGGAATCCAATCTGTGGGTGAGAATATTCATGAAGTATCTATAGTCCGCATTAAGGCTAGATACTGGCCGATAAGACCCACATAAATGTGGATTCTTGTGTGGTATCAAAAGCACTGAGATAGAGGCATAAGATCAGAAATGTGGTACTTGATCTCTTTCTAGGATAGAGTTGAATGTGGTCACCATAATGATGATTAATTGGTCCTTATTTATTTTATAGAACTCTGCCCCATATACAACTGGACCAGGGACTTTCAAGGTTTTTGATCTCAGTATGCTGCTGCCACCACCTCCAACTCCATTGTTGGCTGAACAAGCAGGTCTCCCTGCTCAGGAGTCTGATGTGAGAGCATAAGGGATTGGAAATATGGATTTATATCCACTTGAAGTAATGTTCTATCAGGAGTATATAGCCTGGAATAAAATGTATTAAATCTATTGGCTATATCACGTAACCTACAGTAGTTAGTAGCATCCCATTCATCGGGTAGATTAGCCAAGTTATAGTGAAGTTCTTTTTCTGTTTTTGTATTTGGTAGGCAAGAAGGTGGGTAGCCCTTGGCCCAACTTAATAGAATCTCTATCTTAAAAAGATTAAGGCTATCTCAGTTTGCTGTTTGCATAAAGTATCCACATCAGATTTAATTTGTTGTAACAGTGGGAGCATTGAACTATCCCACTGTTTGTGTGCCATCTGCAAAAAATGTAGGGTGTTCTCCAGCTGTTCTTGCCATTCCTTACATTTCAAGGCCTGGACTGTAGTGTATTGTATAATGTGGCCTTTTAGGATGATCTTCATGGTATCCCAAAAGATTACTGAATTAGTATCCTCAGGGAGATTATTATTTTGTATTTCTTCTATTTTTTTTTATTAAAAATTCCCTGAACTGTTAGGATTTCAGATTGTATGGATTTAAGCACCAAAATGTGTGTCACTTTTTTAACCCCATGTTCCAGAAACTGATCATTGAGGCATGGTCAAAGTGAATGATATCTCTCAGTCTGGAGTGCATCAGCCATTGTAAGTTTTCTACTGGAGTATAGCGTGGTCAGTTCTGGAATGTGTCTGGTGGACTGCCGAGTAGTGGGAGTAATTTCTAGATTGAGGGTGAAGACAACACCAGGTGTTGCTCCAGCCCACCTCTTGAATGAATCACTTTAAATATTTATGTGCTGGTGTTTGTTGAGAGTGCCTGGGGTTGGAGGAATTTGTGGATGGGTTTGGGGCAACATTAAAATCCCCTGCTAGTAATAGCACTCCCTTTGTAAGTTGGACTATTTTGTCAAACAGTGTCTTCATTTGCAGAATGGCAAGTCCTGGGGGGAAATAGGCATTGGCCAAGGTAACTTCCTTACTATTAAGAGTCCCCTGAACTATCACCAGTGACCCTCGGGATACTCCCAGGGAAGGGTGTGTGATGGAATGGGGTATGAGAGGGGGGGGTCAGGATGGATACCTCTTTCTTTCTTCTGCTCTGACCAGAGGAGGGAGTGCATCTCACTAGCCAAATTTGGACAACTTGGCATGCTTAGATTCAAACATATCAGTGTCTTATAAATAGATATATGTCTGCCATTGCTTTTTAAGGTAGGACATCACTCACGACCATTTTATGGGTGAAGAAACCCCGTTTACAGTGAAAACAGTTTCAGATTTGAGGTAGTCATTTTAGCCAGCAAGGTGGTGCTGTTTTCTTTTTTGTTTTTGCAAATAACTTTATTTTTCAGAAAGATAACAAAGTTTAACATAGCACATAAAAAATCACAAAACAAATTCTATCTGGGCTAAGCAATTACTGACATGTTCATATTGCAATACAAATACACAGCATGAAAAGCAAGAAATACCCTAAATAAACAACAAAAAAAAACAGCCCTTCCCACCCTGCAGCAGCTTCTCTACCATAATCTAATTGCACCTATAACAGATATTATATAACCAAAATAACCCCTTATATGAGCCCTATAAAAGGTGGAAGTACACATTCATGGCACATCATTTAACCAGTCTAGCACAAAATGTAGCGAAAGGGGAGGAGAGAGGAAAGAGGGGAAAAGAAAAGGACCTGAAAAAATGAAGTAAAAAAAGGTAATACTGAAAGCTACTATACTCCCAGTGAAAACATAGAAGTATATCTATCCCTACACAGAAAGTCACCTAAAGAAGTAAAATATGAAAGAGGGATCTTGGGCCTTGATAGGCTGAATGGAGCAGGGGTCTAGTAGGAATTGGTTCAATACCCAAATTTATCCTTGAGAATTGAAAAAAATTCACCCCAGCATTCCTGGAACTTCTCTCCAGAGTGGGAGAACCAGGCTACACATCTTTCTGCATTTAAAGTGGTAAGAAATTCCACCCACCATTCTCTAAAACAAGTTTCCCATTCCTCCTTCCAATGTCTAAGTATTACTAACTTAGTGACCAAAGCCACCAATGCTAACTGCACTTTTTTTACAGTTAATCTATTTATTAATAGATATTATCATTTACACATCTACATAGTACAAAATCAAATATGAATGATATTACATTTTACATACAAGATACAACAGATGATAATATATAAAATATAATGTGTTGCCAAAATACTAGTATACTAGTACACGTAGATGGTGTCCTAAAAGGGTTATGTAATTGTATATTCGAAATTATTTTCTCTTTTTACTTATTCTGTTCACCCTTTATTACAATTAGTAATATAGAAAAATACAAAGAACAACATGTTCAACATGTTCATGAACAACATTTGTTCACTTGGGAGCTTAAGCAACAGGTTGGTAGAAAAGAGGCCAGGAGTTATATTTTGTTTTAAACTGAAATATTTGAATAGTTTGTTAGTGAAATTAGTTCTATGTGTTAAAAATTATTACCTTGAATTTGAACTGATACTTGGGCTGTGATATTGTAGGTTTGAGGATAGATGTTTGGCAGGGAAAATTAGAAGGTAATTTAAATGTGTTGTTTGCCTGGTGTTTTGGAGGAGGGACATTAGCTGCAATTAACTTGTCTTTAAACAGGAATTACTGTGGCTTTCATTGTTCACTTGGGAGCTTAAGCAACAGGTTGGTAGAAAAGAGGCCAGAGTTATATTTTGTTTTAAACTGAAATATTTGAATAGTTTGTTAGTGAAATTAGTTCTATGTGTTAAAAATTATTACCTGAATTTGAACTGATACTTGGGCTGTGATATTGTAGGTTTGGGGATAGATGTTTGGCAGGGAAAATTAGAAGGTAATTTAAATGTGTTGTTTGCCTGGTGTTTGTAGAGCCCTCCCACCCACCCTGTTTGTAGGCTTTCTTAAATACTGAAAAGCCACTGGGGTTTTGAATTGAAGGGCTGAGTATTTCTGTTTGGGACTGAAATTTGAAGCAACAGGAGTTGGTGGGCCTGTGGCATCATACGGTACCTGGAGTCTGCTTACACACACTGTTAGTGGGACTGAACACATACTGGACTGTATGTGTTTGTGAGACTTGGGAACTTTGTTGGTGGGGTTGAAATTGGGTTTGTAAATAACTACAGTCAGTATAGAGAGAAACTGTACTCCAGGGGAAAGGGACTGAGAAAAGGGGGTGTGCTATTATAAACAGAGGGGGATAATCAGGGTGGCCATATTCCACCATGGCAGGCATCTTCGGAAGGGTTGTAGGCTGCACAGGCTGTGGGATGGCAATAATTCTAAATTGGGCCTGGAGAGAGGGAGGCTGCCCACTCTGTAGACAGCTATCTTGTATTAGGAGTGAGGTATATTGGTTAAGGAGTAAGCTGTGGGAGCTGGGGGGGGTGTCCAAGGATAAGGGGTGTGGATATGGGCAGCAGAAGGGAGGGGCTGAGGGAGGCTGGGGCAGCTCTGAAATTACAGGACATTATGCTACAGCAAGCAGAGGGGGATATTAGGGACAGAGGACCCTTAGATAGGGAGTTGATGCTAAGGGGAAGCGTACAGGGTGAAATTCTGAATTCAAGGAGACTGGAGGGAAGAGTCAGGAGGGGCTGTTGTGCAGAAGCCTAAAACAGCAGACTGGGGAAGGGAGCTCCTAAGGTGAACAGTGCAAGAGAGGAAGAAGAGGGTCAGTTTAGAGATGCAGTCAGGGAAACTCGGGTTACTTGATGGAGGCTGACATAGAGTGTCACAATAAATTTGAGATACTAAGCATCCTAGAGGGAGAAGAGGGTTGGTGGAAATGAGGAAACTTATACAGAGGCCGGGGAGGAGTCAGATACCCATGGGCATCACAGAACAGCTATGGAAAGGATAGACATAGTCCCAGAGGAGAAGGAAACATATATGTTAAGCAAATGGGGGAGATGCAACATATTCCAGACATGAGGGAGAAGAGCATGATTGGAGAGGAACTGGGAGACAAGGAGGTGGGAGAGGAGCCCCCCTTCAGCAGGAAGGGCAGTACCAAGGATGGGGCCCTAGCTAAAGGGGACCCACAGAGAGCCTCTGGAGACAGGGGTACTATTACAAGGGGGGATGAGGGTGCGGGGGAAGGGGAAACCAACAGGGCCAGGATAAATGGTTCAGATAAGAGAGGGTTAAAGGGGACACCTATTCAGAGGGGGTTTGAGTTAAGTGGGTAAAATAGCAAGGAGGCAGAAAGGGGAGGGTGACAAGGGGTCTCTAATAAGGCAGGAAGACTCCCATGAAGTGCGATCATGAATAAAGTGGGGAGGGGGCTGAGAGGGCATAGTGGAGGTAACCATAAGGATGATGGCGGTGTTAAGGTTCTGTTACTGGGAGACTCGATGATTAAGGGTATCCATTGGGAGGGACAGGGGAGTGGATGCCATAGCCAGGTGAAGGTAGTGAGTATCTCTGGGCTGACAGTGCACAGAGCAAAGTTCATGGTGTATGAAATGGTTAGGGATTGTGGAGGGAAACCGGATTTCCTGGTGCATTTGGGAACTAATGATCTAGAGGGAAATAGCATTTTGGAAATCCAAGCAAGGTTCCAAGAACTTGCCAGAGTCTGTCGGGATAATGGATGCAACATTTCCTTTTTGGAGATATTGCCAGTACCAAAGGCCTCAGTGGAGAAAAAAATGAAGCTCACAGAGGTTAATGAATGGCTCAGGAAGTGGGGTGAAGAGAATGGGTTGGGGGTCTTAGGGAACTGGAATGGAGTTTGGGAGGATAAGGGACTATATGCCAAGGACAGGTTTAATCTTGCCCCATTAGGGAAGGAAGTCCTTAAACAGGGGATGGCTGACTACATACAAGAAAGGTGGGGTTTAAACTTGTAAGGGGGGGAAGGGATAAGGAAGGGGCTGACCAGAAGCCTCCTCCCCTCCAGATGAGGGGAGCCTCTAAGCCAAGGGGGAGGGAGAAACAGACTGGGTGGAGGTTTCAGGAGGAGCAGGGGAGGATGAAGTATAAGGAATCTGGGTGGGTTGACAAAAGGATCAGGGATAAGGGTGGGGTTAGTGTTAGTAAATGCCAGGAGCTTGGGAAACAAGTTGCCAGAGTTCCAGGCCATGCTGTTAGGGGGTGGATGTGGCGGCAGTCACGGAAGCGTGGGCCAACAAAACCATGACTGGGACCTAAATGTACGGGGTACACTATGCTTAGGAAGGATAGAAAGGAGGGCAGAGGGGTGGAGTGGCTATGTTCATTAGAGATGACATAGAAATTGCTATGGTAGAAGAGGCAGAGGAAACGTGGAGGCCTTATGGGTCACCCACGATCCCCAGCAGGAGATAAGGTCAAGCTGGGAGTAGCATATAGGCCCCGGGATGAGTGATGTTCTAGAGGATGGTTTGCTGGACAACATCATTGCCCAGTGTGGTCCAAAAGGGAAGGAGTGGTGTTGATGGGGACCTTAATATGCCAGGTACTAACTGGGAACCATGTCCTCTAAGGTGGCCAAGGAGCAGAGGCTGCTGGATGGCTTCCAGGATGTGTTCTTAACACAGCATGTGATGGAGCCCACAAGGGAGGGGCATGTCCTGGATGTGGTTCTGGCAGATGGGGATCTGGTAAGGGACATGGTTGTACAGGACCCCTGACTGGGAGTGACCACAATACTGTCTGGTTTCAAATAAGCATTGGGGAGTGGGGTCAGATCTAGGACACTGGCAGTGGACTTCAGGGGGCAGACTTTATGGGCATGGGAAATATTCTCAAGGATCACTTGAAGGGATTACCTCAACAACAAGTGTGGAAAGGAGATGGGAGGTCATAAACGGGGACTTCATGAGGCAGTCAGATCTGCGCTAAGTTGAAACGTAAGGGAGCAAGGTCACATAAACCATGCTGGTGGTCCAGTGAGGTCCAGGTAGCAGTCAGAGAAAAGAAGGCGGCTTACAAAAAATATAAAACAACAAGAGGGGATAGGGATAAGGAAATGTATCAGCTTGCATCTAGAAAAGTCACCCGTATGGTGAGGGGAGCAAAGTCCAGTAAAGAGCAACGGCTGGCACAGGGGATACATGGAGGGGAAAAGGGGTTCTTCCGGTACATTGGGGAGCGGAGAAAAACTAAGGGCCATCTCAGCAGATTGAGATCAGAAGGAGGGTGGGTGGAAGAGGCGAGGACCAGGCAGAGGTATTTAACGAGTACTTTGCCTCTGTGTTCACTAGGGAGGGATGGGATATCTACAAAGCAAGGCACAAAGGGATAGAACGGCAGGGGAGTGGGATCAGGGGCAGCAGAAATGGAGCAAAGGAGGAAAGGTACCCCAGGGGTGTCACATCTGGATAAGGATAAAAAGACCAGTAAGGTGGAGGGACGGATGATGCCATCCCACCAAAAGGGTGTGGTTGCCCTCAGGCCCTAAAGAAGACAAATCTCCTGGGCGGATGGCATTCATCGAGAGTACTATGGGGTGGGCGGACATACTGGCTGCACCCTGGCGGAGCTTTTCAACAGGTCACATGAGACAGGAGGGTACCTAGGGATTGGCGAGAGGCACATGTGGTACCAATCCATAAAGGGGGTTGAAGGAAGTACCAGGAAACTATAGACCCATCAGTTTAACCTCGGTGGTGGGAAAATTAATGGAGAGTATACTAAAGGAACGATTGGGGTTTACTTGAGGAGGTGGGAGGTCTGGATAGTCGGCAGCATGGGTTTGTGCCAGGTAGATCATGTCAAACCAACCTTGTGGAGTTCTATGAATGGGTAACATCAGAACTGGACAGGGGTAAGCCTGTGGATGTATTATTCTTGGACTTCAGCAAGGCGTTTGACTCTGTCCCCACAATGGTCTGGTGGAGAAACTGATGGGGTTAGAGTAAGCCCTTTGATGGTCAGATGGATTGAAAACTGGATAGCTGGACGCACTCAGAGAGTAGTGGTCTGTGGGGAGCTCTCGACCCTACAGAGGTTGGTAGTGGGTACCACAGGGCTCGGTCCTGGGTCCAATCCTGTTTAATGCATACATATCAGACATCAGGGATGGTATAGGGTGTGAAATGAGTCTCTTCACGGATGACTCCAAGATGGGAGCAGTAGTTGAGGGAGAAGAGGGAGGTTGGCCCTGCAAGGGACCTGGACACCCTGGAAGCTGGGCTCACACATGGAAATTAAATTTCAATATCACCAAGTGCAAGGTGTTGCATCTTGGTCGGGAAACCCTAAACACAGGTACACCCTGGGAGGAGGTGCTGGAAGCCTCAACAGGGGAAAAAGACCTAGGGGTCATGGTGGATACATGTATGATAACACTGAGCAGTGCAGGAGGCAGCTAGCAAGGCAAACAGGATGTTGGGATGCATCGCAGGGGATCACCTCTAGGAGCAAGGAAGTGATTCTGCCACTGTACAATGGACTGGTTAGACCACACCTTGAGTACTGTGTACAGTACTGGAGACCACACTTGAAGAGGGACATACAGCTCCTGGAGAGGGTACAGAGGAGGGCAACAAAGATGATCAGGGTTGGGGGATTTGACTTACGAGGGACAGACTTGAGGAGCTCTGCCTGTTTTCATTGGAGGAGAGAGAGACAGGGGGACATGATTGAGGTCTTCAAGTACCTCAAGGAATAAATAGGTAAACATGGAGGGATATTTAGACTAAAGCAGGGAGGCATCACCAGAGGGCATGGTTTGAAGTTGGAAGGTGGAAGGGTGAGGGGAAAGAGGAGGAGGTTTTTCACTGAGAGGTGGTGGACCCTTGGAATACTCTGCCTGGTGAGCTGGTTCAGAGATCCACAGTGGAGAGCTTTAAGAGAGGGTGGGACAGACACAGAAAGTGGATGTATCAGATGATGGCCTGTCCCGGGGGGGTGGGGATGGATGATAGGGGTTTCTGGAGCACAAGGGATGGGAGGATCTCGGCACCCAACTAAGGATCTAGGTTCGAGCAGACTTGATAGACCATAAGGCCTAATCTGCTGGCAAATAGTATGTTAGTATGTTAGTATGTTAACATAATCTATACTAACCTAGAGCTGCATAGAAAGTTAATTTTAACTCTATATCCATATTAAAAATATATCTGAAAATAAGAAAAAGAGAAGAGAAAGGTAATATCTGTTATAACTTCTGAGTTTGAAGAAAATTTAAATAGTCCTGCCAGCACAAGTAATACTCATTGAGTCAGTCTATTATCAGGTATGAGATTCTTTCCAGAGATGCGATGTGAGTCAGGTTGTCAAAAATATCTTTTAAAGTAGGTATAAGTTGAGTTTTCCATTGGATTAAAATTAATCTCTTAATTTGCATAAATAAGATCTGGAGCCATCTGAATTGGTATTTTGTTAATTTTGTATTATTATTACTTATTCCTAACAAGAAAAATTTAGGATCGAAAGTAATATCAAGTCTAATAATTTGGGTGACTAATATATGAACAGTGTGCCATAGGTCAGATATAGGTTTACAGGTCCATAATATGTGTAAGAGATCTCCATTTGGTGCATCACATTGCCAGCACTTATTGTTAAGGGCTAGACCTATATTGTATAAGTGAGCTGGTGTTTTGTACCATAAATGTAAAATTTTTGATTGAATTAACCTACTACGCATATCTTTAAAGGAATCGTGACAACTTCTCCAACAGCTACTCCATTGAGAATCTGTAATACTTATATTTAATATCCGATTCCATTTATCTCTTGCCAAAAGTGATTGATTTGGTAATATGTCTCTAATCTGCTTATATATTTTGCTGGTTAAGCCATGAGAGATATTAATCCATGTATTTTTATATGAGGTTGATACTTCTGTTTTACTAAATTGTTGAAGATTAGAGTGTATGGCCGTACGTACTTGTAGATATTTCCAAAATTCTTCTTTAGGAATGTTCCATTTTGTTTGAATATTATTAAAAGAATTTAATGAGTTGTCATTATCAGTTAGAATATCGTATAAAAATAGGATATTCATATATCTCCAAGATTTACAATATATTGGTTTGTTTTCTAATATAAATTTTGGATTGCCCCATATTGGTGTAAAAGGTAAGGGGAAGGGTCAATTTAAGCCAATTATGCATTTTAAACCAGTAATGAGCTGATGCATTAATTGTGGGATTTTTTAGTTTAGGAGATAACGGAAGTAAATGTTACTATTAGGTGTATATCCTATAGATAGAGCAGTTTCCATATCGTACCATAACGGAACATTATGATTAGGTTTCATAAACCACTTAATAGTTTGTGATGCTCTAAAAACCCACATATAGGCCATATACCAAGGTAGGCCAAATCCACCTTGCGACCAATGTAGTTGTAATTTGATACGATTAAACCTCGGAATATTTCCTTCCCATATAAAGTTTCCTATAGATTTGTCCTAACTGCACTTTTTGAAAATGGGTAGGGACCGATGAATACATACCTAATAGACATGTGTCCTCATTAAAGTATGGGGCAATTTTAAGATAAGACGCCACCTTCCCTTTGACCGTATTCCAAAATTTAACTATTCTGGGGCACAACCACAATTTGTGATGCAACGTAGCAAACTCAAAGCCACATTCTCTACATTCTGCAGAAACCAGCCTTCCTATCCGGTGTAGTTTAGCGGGCTTAAAATATAAATTGTGGAGAATATTGAACTGAATGTTCCTTAATCGGTCTTGCTTAATTGAAAGATAGTTGTCAGTCCAGATCTTTTCCCATATTTTATCCGGGAAGTCCTTATTGTAATTGTTTTTCCAATAATAAGCTATGGGCGAAAGCCTTAACCCGACATGGTCTATAATTCTCTTATACAATTTAGCTATCGCTTTCTGACTCTTAGACATTAACCAAAGATTATTTAAGAGCACCCCCACATAGTCCAACCATGGAGGTTTGCCCAGGAAATGTTTAATACACTGGCGTATTTGAAATAACTGAAGCCGCTTTTCCAAAGGCACCTTGAACTTAATTTGCAAGTTAGAAATAGATAGGACCAAATTACCTGAGACAAAATCAGCTAAACATAACTCATTCTGGGGTCCTCCAAAAAAAGTTTTAACTGTTTTCTTTTCTATTTTTAGGTTTGGATTAGTAATCAGGGGTTGCTTCAGGTCTTTTGTGGTGGAGATTTGGAGCAAAGAACATAATTGTTATAAAACTCTCACATCCCACCCAAGAGGAGAATCTCTCAGTTTTAGTGGAGTGTTTGCCTATGGGTTAAATAGCAAAGCCCCTAGGTCCATGTTACATGAACACGCCTGTTGGTTGTCTAAGAGCAACCAAGACGGGCTCTCCAAAATGCTGGCCATAGACGTAAATGAATGCAAAAATCTATTAGCATGAATGGCCAGATAGTTGACAAAGAAATCAGGTAATTGAAGCCCCCCCATTGTTCTCAGGCAGGTAAGTTTCCTATATGCCCTACACGAGGCCTTCCCCTTCCAAAGGGAAATCCGAACATATCCTCTGGAGCGACAACAAAAAAGACTTAGGGAGGTAAATATTAAGGTTGCTAAGGGGTTAAAAAAACCCTGGGCAGGATTGACATTTTCAGGACATTAGACCTCCTCAGAAAGATAACGGTAAATTATTCCACCTGGCCAGATCTTCCTTAGTTGATTTTAACAGTGGGTCTAAATTAGGTTCCTTGAGTCTAGAAGTATCTTTAGAGATTTTGATACCCAAGTAAGTTAGGTATTCTTTCTGTCATTGGAGGCCCATATTTTCAATTAAGTCTCTCGTAAAGAGAGGAGATAAAGAGTATACCATAGTTTTATTTTTATTGAGTTTATAACGTGAGAATTCGCAAAACTGAGAAATAATTTGGAGAACACATGGGAGGGACTGTCCGCTGCTCGAAATGTGAAAAATTAGGTCATCAGCAAACAGAGATAATTTAAAATCCAAATGTTCCAATCGTATAGGTGGTGCTGTTTTCTGTTTATGGTAAAGTTCCCCCTGAGTGCCCATTGGGACAGCCCCCACCTTAGTACCCCTATCCAACATGGCTAGAACCTATCAACTTTTAACAAAACAGATAACACTTGCAAGACCATAGATATCAGGAGAAGAAATAACACTCAAAAATGCCTGAGCATGAAGTCCTAAACATTAGAAAATGGTTTTACAAACTAGAAGAATAACTGCATAGACTGAGTCTTACAACAATGAACTAGGAGGCATAATGGCCAAAATGGGCTTCTTTACCTCTAAACAATCAACCCATACTTCCAAGGAATTGGATCTAGTCTGCAATCCAATTGGCAAGGCCTGTGCCCTACTTGGAGAAAATACCTTAGCCAAGGGCCCTCCTGACATTCAAGATGTCATAAGGGCAGAGAAAGTGGCTATGGGACATAAGGCACTCCTTCATGACCAACAGGAATAATTTACTGGATTTAAGGTGTGGGGAGGGAAAATCAGATAATACAAGCCCTGGAGTTAAATCTGTAACCCCCACCTAGCAGTACACCAAAGGATTTTATGGGGTGAGGGCAAGGCAAAAAGGGTGCGGAGGGGGAGGAAAGAGAGGAACCTGCCAATGCCATCCAAGCATTTCTCTTAACAGCAAAATTGGCCTGGAGTGGAGAGCCAAAATCAGAGGAATAGCATTTGGATCTCTTGATTACTGGAGGGGATTGAGGGTCAGCATCATTATTTGTTCAAAGTTTTACAATGTATGGTCTCCCTCTCATTTTTTTACTTAGTGCCAGGTGTCATATAAAGAAATTTATTGTCTTTCACATATTAATGAAATAGATGGGTACCATACTCCTTGCACAGTGGGAGTATAACTGGTCTTTACTTTACTTTAGCACTTTACTTTATGTTCATTGGTTAGCCCCTCTGTTGATCAGGCTAATGCTTAACCCACATATTCATGGGTTAGTTGGGAAAGACACAATAAGTCTGGTTAAGGTTGTGGCATATGCAGATGACATTTGCTTATTTCTGAAAGATGGTGTTTCTACACACAAGGTGGTTTTGGAACTTCTAGCATTTGCTCAGGTCTTTGGGTCTAAAAGGAATTATACAGTAATTACTGTGTGGGGTTAGCCTTGGCAAAGAGGCAGACTGTCATAAGTGAGATAGTGGTGAGCATTAAAAAAGTGTTATATTCAGTTAAAATATGGGTATTATATTTAATGTGAAAGGAGGAGGAGTTGGCCATTTGTGCAAGTAAGGTAAGAAACTGGAAATAGCTCTCTCCAAAGGTAGGTGTATTCAGATGATAATTTTTTTTATTCCAGTTTTCATTCATTTAAGATATGGGTATGCACCCTAGAATCAGTGGATACCAGACTTCATACAGTAGTTTGTTCTTTCACATGCTGCAGGGGACTGGACTGAATCCTATTTAGCACAATATTGCCTGTTTGCCAAAGGATGATGGAGGTCTTGTGATTGTAAACACTGTAGCTTATTTTTTTCTGTTACCTTTTTCTTTTTTTAGAGTTTGAACCAACAATAACTATGGAATAAAAGTTGGGTTTCATGGCTCCAATAGTGAATAGGCCCCTTCATATCTGCCTGGGAACAGGCTACATTAGTGAAGATGGTTCTTAAGTCAAGCTTATTCTGCTCATATGTCTCACAAGCTTTAGTTTCATTATACCAATTGTATATTGGCAATGGACTGATTTCAGGGAGCTTGTACAAATTCTTTTTGTGCTATGTATTTTTCTTAGAAGTGTTTTTTTTTTTTTTTTTTTTTTTTTTAGGTGCCCAGAATCAAAGGTTAAGGTAGCCATAATGGACTCTTGGATAAACAGATTCCAATAAAAATGTGGGATGTCATTTTGCTCAGTTGTCATGGTAGACTGAGGGATTAAAAGGAATTGGAAGTATAAGTGATTGGAGGAAATGATTTGACACAGACAGGGGTATTTGGATGTTGTGAAAACTATGCATCATCTCTTCATAATTGTCCCTTTGTTTAGAATGTAAGGCTCTCTCAAGTTTGGAGCATTCCATGTGTTAGAGCCTTTAAATATGAAGGTTCAGTACTTGTTATTTATGTATGGGTGTGTGTATATGTATACACACACCCATACATGTGGGGGGGTGTATACGCAAACAATTACTATACATATCAATACATATCAATACAGAAGTAATACAAACACAATTATAAAAAAAAATGGGTCCCTCCAACTTCAAGCTAACTTCCTTGGGACACTGCTGAACAGAGACTTTATCCAAATGCAGACTGGCAAAATCCTCATCCCTTCTGTCCTGCCAAAAAAGGATTACACTAATATTCTGAAAATACAATCTTAAATTAAAATATGACTTCCTACACTACTACCTTCCTTATCCCAACCACATTATTGATCATACAAAAAAGGAAAAGGATCTGGGGGTAATCATATCAGATGACCTTAAGATTAGCAAGCAATGTGAGAAGGCAGTAGCGAGGGCTGGGGGTATACTGGGATGCATAGGGAGAGGCATCAGCAGCAGAAAACAGGAAGTTGTTATCCCTCTGTACAGACAGTTGGTGAGACCCCATCTGGAATACTGCATCCCATTCTGGAGACCCCATTTCCACAAGGACATAGACAGGATAGAGGCAGTCCAGAGGAGGGCAACTAAAATGGTGAAGGGTCTGCAAGAGAAGCCGTATGAGGATAGACTAACGGAGCTTAATATGTATACTCTTGTGGAAAGAAGGGAGAGTGGGGACATGATAGAAACTTTTAAGTACCTCAGAGGAATCAACAAAGTCCAAGAGGGTAGCATCTTTCAGAAAATGAGACGTGCAAGAACAAGGGGACACAATTTAAAGATAGAGGGGAGCAGTTCAGGGGCAATGTGAGGAAGTATTATTTCACAGAGAGGGTAGTGGATGCATGGAACAGCCTTCCTGAGGAGGTTGTGGGGTCTAAAACTGTGAGAGAATTCAAGAATGCATGGGACAGACATAAGGCAATTCTTGTGGGGGGTAGGAAGAAATAGGCTACTGGTTAACTAGGATCTCCGGCCTATCCTGTAGGTAGGGAAATGGGCAGACTAGATGGGCCAAGCAGTCATTATCTGCCGTCAAAGTCTATGTTTCTATGTTTCTATGATCTATGTTGTGTACATTCTTTACAGCATTAAAACTGAACATAGAATGGGGTTTTTCACTATATCCCAAACCTTTCTCCTATGAATGAAGGAGTGGCTTGCAATAAGTTAATAAGGACTCTAAAGGGTGTCTGTTAAGGTGTCAGAACCTCTGAGCTTAGGATTTGGGTTAGAGGACTGCAAAACAAAGCTGAGCAGGCCTGTCTGCCTAAACCTCACAGGAGGAGTCTCTTATACCTTAAGAGACACCATTTGGAGTCCCTATTAACTTATACATCACTTGAGTTGGCTACAGTTGATTTTATAATAGGTTTTCAATAGTTTTCTTTATATTTCAAAAGCTTTTTAGGTGTCACTCCCATGCTCTGCAGAGGACTGCTCCACCTCTAATGCTCTTGCATGAGAGACCACTGTGTAGAGGATACAAGTTATCGTGGCTCTAGTGTGCTAATTGACTGAAATCATGTATGTCATTGATATTCTGAAAACTCCTAATTTCAATTTTCAGAGTATCTAATGTAGTCAAGAATTTGATCACATTATGTGGATTTTGGGAGATCAACCTCTACAGTTTGACCCTCAAGACGAGGTACCAATGATACAAACATGTAACTTTTTCCCTGTGTTTTTCTTTGAAAAGAAAACAGTCATAATTCTGTTTTGGTGTCTTCCCACCATGACCCAGAAGAAGAACACTAGATTAACCTTCAAATAGCAAGTCCCTTCTGAATTGCAGGATCTTCAACAACCTTCAAATTTAATTTTTAAGCACCCCTCCGTAACTACCGTGAGGCATAGTCATGAAGCACACCACTCAGCAGGTCAGGGGGTCTAAAATTTTACAGACTATATGTGGAGCTTGGAGATATTACCATGATAGAAGAAAAGAAAATCTATTTTAGTCATTATTAAACCAAGGCTAGGCAAAATTAGCAATTTCGAATTTCATGGAATTTCATAGAATTTTGCAAAATTTCATGGAATTTCCTGAAATTCCTAAATTGAACATATCTCGATCAGTCTTATTTTTTAATTTATTTGTTTATTTATTTGAAAGTTTCACCAGGAGGCAGGAGCCATGGTATACCAGAACCACACCAATGGACAGCCAGGGCAGTTCTCTTATGGGCCCATGACCAGGCTCTGAGAGACATATGGAGAATGCTTAACCCAGGAATGAATAACTACACATACAGCTCCCTCGTACATGGCATCCTTAGCTGCCTGGACCTCTGGCTCACCTTCTTATCCTTATCCCCGAAGTTATAGTGACAAACATCCTTCCCATGGTTATTTTTGACCATGCCCCCATTCAAACTGACTTCTTGATTGGACCCCCATCACTGCCCTCCCCCACTGCAGGCTTGATCTGCTATTGTTATAAGACCCCCTATTCAAACCTTGACTACAGCATGAAGTGTAGGGATATTTCTCTACAAACTACAATGATGCTATTTCAGTCTTCACATAGTGGGAGGCTTTTAACGTTTACCTCAGAGGCAGCATCATAAGTTACAGTATGCCTCTCATAGACACAAGCAAAGGGAGAAACATGGGATGGAGCAGGAAGGATGCCTCAAAGCAATTGAATCATATCTCAAAGCTAACCTACATCTCCTCAAACATTCCCAAATCTGGGACGAGTCCCTAGCTATTAGTCACAAACTGAACAGAGAAGCAGGGAGGAAGGGGAACACAGATGTAGTGATAGAAAATGATAGAGTGAGGGAGGGGCTGCTGGCCTTGAAGGTGGATAAATCACCAGGTTCGGACAAAGTACATCCAGGGGTACTAAAGGAACTGGCAGAGGAGCTGGCAGGGCCACTGGCAGACCTATTTAATAATTCACTAGAGTCAGGCATGGTACCACAGGACTGGAAAACAACACAAGTAGTGCCCCTCCACAAAAAAAAAACGTCCTAAGGATGACCCAGGTAATTACAGACCAGTCAATATGCCCTCCATTGAGGGCAAGCTCATGGAGACCATACTAAAGAAATTGTTGGTAGAATATCTAGAGGAGCATGGTCTCCAGGATGCAAGGCAGCATGAGTTCATGGGGGGAGATATTGTGTCAAACAAACCTGATTGACTTCTTTGACTGTGTCATTAAGACAGCAGACAGGGGCCAAGTGGTAGACAGCCTCTATCTTGATTTCAGCAATACCTTTCACTCTGTGCTCCACAAAAGGTTGATCAGGAAGTTGGTGGATCATGGGGTTGGGGAAAAGATGGCCTGATGCATGGAAAACTAGATGAGGGATAGAACTCAGAGGGTGGTTTTGGGGGGACAGTTATCTGGTACCAGAGAGGTAACCAGTGAGGTCCCACAGGGCTCAGTGCTGGGGCCGGTGTTGTTCAATGTCTTCATCAATGACATTTTGGGATTGCATTAAGGGAAAAATGTGCCTATTCACAGATAACACCAAGTTCTGCAGGAGAGTTGAAACAGCTGAAGGGATATAGGACCTACAGCAAGATCTGGAAAAGCTGGGGAGGTGGTCCAGGATCTGGCAGCCTGGCTTCAATGCCAAGAAATGCAAAGTTATGCATATTGGAGCCAAGAATCCCAGGACAGAGTACTACCTGGGTGGAGTCCGAATATCTGCACCACAGGAGGAGAAGGACCCAGGAATGCTGAACACTAGTGACCTGAAGCACTCCACACAATGCAAGAAAGTAGCAGCAAAGGCAAACAAGATGCTGAGATGCATATTTAGGGGGACCAATAGTATGAGTGAGGAGGTTATACTGCCCTTGTACACATCTCTGGTAAGGCCGCATCTAGAGCATTAAGTTCAGTACTGGTGCCCACACCTCAAAAAGGATATTAACCTGCTAGAGAAGGTCTGGAGGAGGGCTACAAAGATGCTAGTGGATCAGCTGTGTAAGGCATGCGAGGAGTGGTTGACGGCACTGAACATGTACTCCCTGGAAGACAGGAGAGAGAGAGAGGACATGATTGGGACCTTGAAGTACTTGAAGGGGACAGATAAGGAAGATAAGGAGAGTCTCTTTAAGCTGGCTGGCAACCAAAACACTAGGGGCACAGTCTTAAGCTGGAGGGTGGGAGGTTCAGGAGGGAGGTCAGGAAGCACTGATTCACAGAGAGAGTGGTGGACACTTGGAATGCACTGCCAGATGGGGTCATCTTGTTTAATCCAGTGGGCAGTTTTAAGAGAGGCTGGGATAGGTATAGAGGGAATGTAAGGATCATGGGTAAGGAGGATGGGAAGAGTGGGGAAGGAGGGCAGGGACATTAGCTCAAGCTGTGGACCCTGCAATATGATCAGACTTGACAGACCAAATGGACTTCTTCTGCTGGCTTCTTCATATGCTCGTATTAACCAGCTGTTTTGCGCCAAGCGGAACTAGCTATTTGGCACCTAAAACACACATTTTGGGATAGTGGGGAGAAGAGGAGTAAACTTCTACAATACCATCTTAGAAAGAAACAAGCAGAGTGAGAGTGCTCTGTCCCTGGGCTGCTAGAATCTAAGGGCAAGCTACACACAGCCCAGCAGGAGATCAACAACATTTTGGCCTCCTAATTCCACCAGCTAAACTCAACAACCACTAACTCCTCCTCTCAACAGATGGCTGCCTTCCTTAAGGACATAAAACTACAACAACTAAACCAGAAGCAAGCTGCAACCCTAGAAAAAGATTTCACATTCCAAGAAACAGCCTGTAATTTGAACCATGAAATTAAAGAAAGCCCCAGGAGGAGAAGGATTCTCATTAGACTTTTACAAGCTAATCAGCCCCTTCTCAAAATGTCTTTCCACATACTGCAAAAGTTGCAACACCTTCTCTCCCACTATGTCCATGGCCACAGTCACTGTGATACCTAAACCTGACAAAGCTCATGCCCAACCATCTAAATACAGCCCCATCTCCCTCATGTCCACTGACAGTAAAATTAACACCAAAATCCTAGTGAACTGACTAGAACCCCTCCTGCCCATCCCTTTGCCATGCATCCCAGGTGAGATTCATAAAAGGTCATCTTGGAGTGGACCACATACAAAGTCTTATGAACTTGATTCTCATAGCCCGCACCCTCTCATCCCCAGCGGCCACAGTCACAATCGACTTTGAAAAAGCCTTTGACTCCTTGAACATGAACTACCTCTACACTGTCCTAACCCATCTGGGCTTTGGGAACTTATACATTGTGGCCATTAGAGTTATGTACTCCTCACTATCAGCAAGGGTCCTCATTTACTCCATCATATCCCTGCCCTTCCCCCTTGCACATGGTACCCAACAAGGATGCCCCCTTCACCCCATTTTTTTGTCCTGTCAGTTGAACCCCTTGTAGCCGCAATTAGGCAACACCCAGATACTACCGGAATAAAAGGTGGCCAAGATGAGTACAGAATACTGCTCTATGCAGATGACATCTTAGTGACCCTGGGAGATGCACACAAGTCAATCCCACCCCCCCACTCCTGCTTTATAAATTCATAGCCCTGTCTTGTCTCAGAATGAATCAAACCAAAATGGAGGTCCTACCCCTTAATAAGCTATGTTGCCCTGACCTGTTTTCCAGATGCAACCTTAAATGGTCCTCCTCCTCCTCCTCAATGAATTACTTAGGCATAACAATAACCCCCTCCTTACACAAACTCTGTGATGTAAACATCACTAAACTTATCCCCAACCTTAAGATGGAATTGGATAGATGGAATCAACTCCATCTCTCCCTGGTCAGAAAAATCAAAGCAGTTAAGATGTTCACGGCACTTAAAATTATTCACCTTATATCCCATCTGCCCTGGCATGTCCCCCAATGATGGTTTTCCCAGCTCGATAAAATGATCATCCAATTCCTATGGAATGACTGCACCCCACTCTCACTATAGTAGATTCAAACTCTGCTCTCATTGTCCAAAAGGGGGCAGGAACATGCTACGGTTTCAGGGTTAACAATAGGCCTTCAAACTCAGACCTTAAAATGGTTCGATTCCACCCACTGTTCCCTCCTTATGGCTGGAAATCGAATCACACATTCTCCTAACCTCTTACCCCTCAGCTTGCCTTTTTCTTGGGTCTAAATCCCTCGGCCCTATATCATAATGTCACAACCGAAACAGCACAAAGCACAATGCCACACAGAAAAAACTGTGTGCTTAACTAACATCAGCAAAGAATGCCAACAACAACAACAACAGCAGCATATGACAGCAAAGAAAATAGCATTGTCTGTTTTCTGGAGCAGGGCTTCACCCTTGCACTCCCCCATATTAAAAATAGTTAACTCCAAGGGGATGTGGACTTAGGGGATGGGGAGAAACTCTGGAGGGAGGAACATTTCAATTTTAAAATAAAAAGAAGCCACAGCAATATGGGACTGTGGGGATCAGAACCATGGACCCAGGTCCCCACACCACCAGCTGCTGGTGCCAAAGTCACTCCACCACGGGAGCAGCTTGACCAGGCACTGCACTTGCAGCCTCCTTCACAATTCCACATCACAGCATACAGTTACAGGGGTATCAATTTTCCTCATAGGCTGAGAAACCTCTGTCGCTATACAGAGTTCAGAGCTCTCTTCAGTGCAGTTATTTCTGCATTGTTTTGGCTGCGACATTATGACCCGGTACTGAGGCCCTCTACGCCCATCAATTTCCTCCTCACTCAAAACTTGGGAGAGCATCAGCAAATGGGTCAATACTAACCAAGCAGAACCAGCCCTCATCCCCCTTTGGGACAACCCCAAGATACTCAGTGGCGGCATCTCCCCCAAATAGATGGACTGAGAAAGAAAAGGGAGTCATACCCTAAAATGTGTACTCTCCCCTAGTGTAAACACCCTCAACTCCTTCCAAAATCTCCAACACTGCTATTCACTACCCATAACTGACTTCTGGAGTTACCTCCACCTCCAAAGCTCCATATCCCAGATTATAACTGAGGTTAAGAATTCTACTCCCCTTTCCAGACCCACCCCTTGGCAACATGGCTAGGCACCCCAAAATACAAAACTGGCAAAGTATATGCCCATATTAGAGAACATAACCCCAAACAAATCACCCCAGAAAGAGCATCACACCTACTTAATCAAGACTGGTCCCCCATCGACTGGGCCACAGACATGAACACAGGCCTTGACCAATTCATACGCATCTTCAATGAAGCATGTAACATCTTTGCCACCCAAAAAAGTGCAAAATTAAAGCCCTCTGCAACCCTTGGCTCACGGGCTTCCTCTTAAAGAAGTTAAAACACAGGGACCACCTCTGGGAACTGGCCAGAACAACTGGAAACCAGGCAGACACCCAAAATTACAAAAGAGCAAGGAATGATTGCACCAAATCCATACACTAACAGAAATCTGAATACTACAAGAAAACACTCACCGACTCATGGGGAAATGCAAGAGCTTTCTGGAATAAAATAAAACATTTCACCAGGAAGGAGTCCAAATCACCCCCGACTGCTCTCAAAATTACCGGGAATACTGCACTGGACCTAAAAGTCAAAGCCAACACTTTCAATCTTGCCTTCACTGACCTCAGCAACATCCTCCCCCCCTGACTTTTTCAACGACAGTGACATTCCTCTTTCCACCTATCAGACTACATCCAAAAACTGCTCCCCTTTCTACTTCAGAGCAGTAAACAAAAATACTGTCAGGAAACACATCTCCAAAGCCATCAACAACAACACCAGAGCAAGTGCTGACACACTGGACCTCAAACTTCTATCCCTCACTCTTGAGGAAGTACTGGGGCCTCTCACCAGGATCTTTAATCTCTCCCTCTCTCTCAGCCAGTTCCCTGATAAATGAAAGTTAGCAACAGTCACACTAATCCATGAAAGCGGTGACCAGACCACCCACAGGAATTACCACCCTATCTGTATCCTTCCACCCCTCTCTAAGGCCCTGGGATGGATAGTAGCGGACCAGCTCACCGACCATCTGGGTAAATACAACATCCTTTGCCAGCAGCAATATGGTTTTAGAAAAGAACACATCACTGCCACGGCCCTTCTTGAGTTCACGGGAGCCATACACAACTCCCTTTACCATGGTCTCTTAACCGGAGCTATATTCATAGACCTGTCAAAGGCTTTTGGCACTGTCCACCATTGCCTCTTGCTTTGTCAGCCACTGAACACTGGCTTCTCTACAGAATCAGTGGCATGGTTCAATAGCTATCTTGACAACAGGACCCAATGTGTAAAAATAGTGGACGTGCTCTCCGACACTAAAGAGGTACGATCCGGTGTCCCCCAAGGCTCCATCCTGGGCCCACTGCTTTTCATCCTGTTCCTCAACTCTCTCCCTGACTCCAGTCCTCAGCATATTATACTCTATGCAGATGACACTGTGATTCTTGCCTCCCATCATGACCCAATCCACCTGCAACAAACCCTTCTACATGGTTTCACCTCAGTCGAAAACTGGTTCAAAGAACATAAGTTAATCCTTAACCAGAAAAAAAAAAACAAGACCATTATTTTCACCAGCCACTAAAACAGGCATAAACATCTCCAACTCTCCTTATATACCTGCCTAGGCAGCTCCCTGGAGCAGGTTGACTCCTTCAAATATCTAGGAATTACCTTAGACCCTCACCGGTCCTACACAACCCACATAACCAATGTTGCAAAAACAGTGAACGCCAGACTGGGTCTATTCTACCGCCTATGGCGGCGCCTGACAAAAGAGGCCCTCGCTGCCGCTGTTCAAAGCTCCATCATCTCCCAGATTGATTATGGCCTTGTCATCTACGTCACTGCCACTACCTCAACATGCAGAAGGATAACCACCACCCTAAACAAGGCCTGTCGATTCATCACTGGGGCTAAGCGTCTTACACACACCTGTGACCTCTACTCACAAGCAAACTGGCTGCAACTTGAAAATAGAATCCAGTACCAAACCTGTGTGGGTGCAGATAAAATCCAGTTGGGAATTGCCCCTCCCAGAGTCTGTTCACTTCTTCAAACAAAAACCAGCTCCAGAATCACCAGGGGATCTAAGCCACAACTGGTTCACATCCCCTGCTGTCGCACAACCCTTGGCCAATGAGCTTTTGCCTACAGGGCCCCCACTTCGTTTATCGATCTTGCCTATGATACTATCACTACCACTGGTCTAGGTGCCTTCAAATCCAGGCTTTGTAACACCCTTGTCTCTTTCAGCACCTGTGACTGCCATGGATAACTTTTCAACACCACTCCTCCGCTGCTCTCCTCTACTGGGCCCCATGCCCATCACACTTGCCCTAGTAGGCCTCCACCCCTCCTGCACTTCTGCAACTGACAAATGCCACCTGGCTGGCTGCTTCTCACCCACCCTTTGCCCCCCTTCCAAATTTCTCCCCTACCCTTCCTCTCCTCCCTCCTCCTCCTTGACCTCCTGTTACTGCCCCTCCTATCCTCCTTCCCCCTTTCCGATCTTCATCTTGTCTCTTCCATGCAACATGTGTTATTGTAACCTATTATGTGAAACCAATGTTTTGATGTGGTACCTTTGTAAAAGAGCCCTGGGCTCAAAAGTAACTTGTAATCCTAGAATGAATAAATAAATAAAAAATAAATAAAGCATACTAGAATTCAGTCCTCCGCCACATGCATGCAGAGTTGGATTGGCTCAATTGCTGGAAGACTGCATGAAACCCTACTGAAGTTTCCAGAAGCAGACTTATTCAGAACAAGATACTACACTGCTGGTACCACAACCTAGCATCTCTGCATGCCTCCCAGCTAGCCACCTCAGACCACTGCTGGAGATGCCGGCTCCCAGGTGGGGATCTTTTCCACATCCTATGGGCCTGCCCAAACCTAAACACCTTCTGGGCCAACATACAATCTACTCACCCCAAGATGCTACATGCAAAGATCCCCTGGAACAAGACCTCTTCCTCATAGGCAACACAGCTGACATCCCCCACCTGAACAAGCCACAGACAGAGAGACCTGGTGATCCTAGTTAGCCATTCAGCCAAATGTCTTCTGTTACGCAAGTGGAAAACCTCTGACCTCCCACAACAGTCCAAATTCTTATCAGAACTAGTGCAACTTTTATCCAATGACAGACTTTTCCATGTGGCCAGCCATTTCCTGCAACTATATCTGAAAGCATGGGAACCTCTTTATGCCTTCCCATGAAAACCACCTGAAGGCCCTGCTATGGTTATTCCTCCTCCCTACTGAGTTTTCAAGACAAGGAATGGGCTAAATATGCCATGGCATCCTCTACCCCCCATGATCTCCCTCCTCCTGGGGGCCACCATAGCTTTTTATTATCTCTGTCTCTCTCTGACTAGCTCACTCACTACACCCTCAACTACATGAATGGCTACTGTTATCCTGAAACTAAACTCTTACTCCTCCCCCCCCACCCAGTTCAGTGCAACAAGACCTGCTTATCAGACTGGGTCTACCTCTTTACGCAGTTCAACCATTGTTCATTTCATGGTATCCAACTTTGCTCCCAGCGATAGTTAGATTCAGATTGTCTAGATTAGTACCAGGTGTACCCATCCCAATTCTGATGATTACCTAACACCACACCAGCATTGTACCCACATCTATGTGTCTGGCTGGCCTTCCATCCTTTGGGTGCCTCTGACTCTCAACCACCCCTTACTCCTGCCCCTTGCTGGACTGGTATCTCACCTTCTACAATGTGGTTTTCCCCACCTGTTTTGGGGTATATTGTTTGCCATTCATGAATATACTTTATTGCACAGGATGACCCTCTGTATGTACTATTTACTATAAACTGCTGATTTATGGTGTACCCTCATTCATTATATGTTCACAGGTGTTGTTGTTTTATGTTGTAAATTTTAAAAATTCAATTAAAAGTTTCACCATGAAAGACATACTAAACAGACATGCTCATTTTCAGATGCATCCTGGGGGAGAGTGGAAAGGTATACACAGTAGGTACAGCAGCTAGGTCAAAAACATTGCATACTGGAAAGAAAACACTAATATAAACAGGATGAGCAAAAATAGATAATACATTTCAATAACAACAGTAACAACAAGGTGAATAGAGTGAAATACAAAACAGAAACAATCAGTTACAAAATTAATATAGGATAGATAATAATCTGCAGAAGAATGCAGAGACAAATATGAGAAGGGCAAAAATTAAACAACTAAACAAATCTATAGGAAGGGAGGAAAATGAACCTTGAGAAAGGAGTTGAGGATATGCGGAGAGGCAGCATGATGGATGGGAGGTGGGACGGTGGTCCAAATTTTTGGGAAACAGTGTGGGACTGCAACCCAACCTGCTGAGATAGTCCTGGGTGGGATGGATAAGGTGCAATGGTCGTAGTATATGAATGAGTGAGTAGAAGATGGTTTAAGGGAAATAAAGGAGGATAGATATGGAGGGAGGGAGGGAAAGAGAGAGAGAGAGAGAGAGAGAGAGAGAGAGAGACTGGTGCAGTGCTGGGTACAGGGAGGACAGTCAAGAGTGAAATAGCAGAAAAAAGTGGAAAAGAGAGTTCAGCCTAATTAGGCAAGATTTGGGAGCAGCACTGTATACTACATCACCGTAGTCAAAAATAGGTAGGATCATTTTCTGTACAAGGACTACAGATGCAGCAAATTTTAATTCCGTCGGCGAAGTGAATGCAAACTGGGTACTTTGCATTGCCAGTCTGCTAAGCGGAGTGGGCAATACAAAGTGCTCACTCCACCTTGTCATTACCACTTCGCATTAAGGCAGAATGGCAATGTGAAGTAATGTGAAGTCAATGCTTTTAATGGACTTGACGTTCCTCATTATAATTCTAAGTGATCCACTTGGTGTTTCAGATTTGGCAACACCCCCCCACACAACACGTGGCTTACAGTACTGTAAGTCACATGCTCTTTAGCTAGGCAGGAAGGAATTGAGTCATACAAGCAGACACTAAACTTTCTCCTGTGCAGATGGAGAGAGAGGAGTGTGTTTTGTGACTCCTGATAATTTGAGATCAGAGAGAGGAGGAGAATTAAACTTTGATTTAGACCAAACTGTTTTTTAAAAGTTACATTTTTTTGTCTTTTCTGTACTCTTTTTTACTTAATTTGTTCTTTCTGTAAATTTTATTTTGCTTACCTTTATAAGTAGTTAGTTGTTTGCCCCCCCCCGAAGTAGGACCAGCACCACTTCCTGTCCTGACTCTGAGGCAGTTGAATCACCATCACTACACCAAGTCCGGCACCAGGTCCTCTGGAGAAGGATGTGCCTGTTCCCCCAGGCCCAGGTGTGGATCCCATACCTGTTCAGCATCGTGAACAGTCAGCTGCCAGTTCATCAGGCCTTCCCCTGCCTGTGTCTGGTCCTCCCCACACCTCGGTTGTTTGGCAGTTTTTTGATTGTGTCAGGGGGGACAACAGTGTGGTCAAGTGCTGCCTATGTGAGGTGGAGGTGAACCATGGTCCCCTGGGGACTCACCTGGGGACTGGGGTCCAGCACAACCATATGCTCAATCACCACCAGTTGGAGTGGCAGGCTGACACAGAACTGACCATGCCTGCAACTGCTGGCTGTTCTGTGGCAGAGGGTGCAGCTGTGCATGGCAGCATCAATAAGAAGAGGAGGGTCACAACAGCACCTGCTGCTCCACCAGCACTCCCACCCACCCCACCACCACCACCACCACCACCAGCAGGTCAGCCTGTAGAATTTGTGGACCCCAGAGAACTGTGTGTAACACAGGCTGACTTGGCAGTTCTATGGAGTGCTGTTGAGGAGAACAATGAGAGGGCGAGTGCTGTGGAGCAGTGGCTGGATCACATAGAGGGACATCAGTTGCAAATTATGTCCATGCTGGAACTGCTGCTGGATCACCATGAGATCCCACATTAGTTTTTTTTTTCCTCAGACCATGTGCCTCCCCACACCTTCCTTGCTGTGTTATAAAATGTATTCCTCCACCATCCCTGACCGTTATATGTAATTATGCCCTTTTTTGCTGTCTTCTGTATGCGTGACACTTTGTATTCTGAGCAGTGCAAGTATACTGTGCTAAACTGCATGTGTGCAGTCAGTCTTCTTTCCAGTCTGTGTATGTACTGCAGAATCCCTGACTTAAAAACACTTATTAATGAGTCCAATGGTGGATAGTGAAGCCTGGAGAGATACTATAAAACAGGCTTACAATACATCCAAGAAACTAGAAAAAAGTTAATGTTGTGATTCTTGACATAAACACAAATCATGATTTGTGACTGCATTTGTGACTGTGATGATGAAGAAATGTGAATGCCTATGGCTGTACTTCCCCAGGCCACGATGAGGTGTGGCACAAAACTCCCCGACTTAAAAACCCTCATTAATGAGTACAATGGTAGGGTGGTGAAGCATGGAGAGATACTAAAAAACAGGCTTACAATACATTCAAGAAACTATTAAAAAAGATTAATGTTGTGATTCATGACATGATCGTAAATCGTGATTTGTGACTGCATTTGTGACCATGATGATGAAGAACGTGATTTGTATCACAAGTGATTCGTTATGATGGTCCTGACTTTAAAACACATATTAATGAGTACAGTTTTCATGCAGAATTATGCACCACACCTGTCCAGTACTCTGAAGGGAAGCCAAAGAAACAGAGCTGTGACTTAAGTTAGAGATGGAGATTGGGCCCCAAAGAGATGCAAATGCACAGACAGATTAAGATTGCGCTGTGCACTGAAGAGATGCAGATACAAAGACACAACACCTAACCAGTGCTCACTTTCAGATCTGGAAAATAATTATTTTGCCAGTTGGGGCAGACCGTGGGGGGGGGCAGTGTACTGCACTGCTGCCGTAACAGTCACTAGTACTAGTACCAGTAAAGATACCACAAAGAAGTACAAAAATGACACAGCTGCAGTGGATAGCAGGTTCACATTGCTGAAATTATGTGGGACAATAAAAGGTGTCTGATTTGATGACACGCGCCACACACATACTCACACACACACACACACACTAAGTAATGTGTAGAAAATTGAAAACTTCAGTAATATAAATACACATATTTTAAACAAACTAAAATTATGCACTGTTGTACCACAACAGTCAGCACAAAAATGGCAAGAATTATGGAAACTATTACTGTGTGTACATTAACACAGTTATACAAGAAAAATATCACCAAAACAGAAAGCACTGTCTTTTTCTCCATGCTAATCTACCTAAAACACAAATACGCTCCTTCCCCAAAGCACACTTCTACTGTCTCAGTCCACAGACTGAATGTTGTACATTAACATTCAAAATCCACACACAAACAATAAACACTCGATGATATGAGTACAGGAGGGTTTCTTATAATCGATGAACTGAAGTTTCAGCAAAACAAATGACCCAAAAAGGCTTTTTTAACAGCTTTTATAAGGTTTGAATCACAGAGAGCTCTCAAAGCAGATTGTCTCCAACAGCTTCCTACACACACTACCCCAAACTGAGGCTGTGCAGAACAATCTAGAGCCCATGTGATCTGAAATCCCATGAATCATTGCAAAATTCAGCTTTGGAGCTTAAAAACAAGGCGAAGTGAGGCGGAGTACATTGTTTTCAATGTACTTCACCTTAAGAATTGGTGGAGCAGTGGTTTGGGAAGGTGGAGTAATGCAAAGTCATTGTTTTCAGTGGGCTTTGCATTACCCATTAAAATGTGAAATACTCTGCTTCACGTTGTGGAGCACTCTGCAAATTCACCTTCTCTCCATGAATCACTTCATGGAGCGAATTGAGGCCACTTCGCCCACCACTAACCAGGACACGGTGAGCCAGCAGAGGAATACAATCACAGTTTCTATAGAAAGCACTCAGTTTAGGGTGTAGCTTTTTGTGGATGGCATCAATGCTTTCAGAAAAGGTGAGATACTGATCAAGCCAGATGCCAAGATACCTGAAGGAGGAGGAGCTGACCTTTAGTAACATCTCATCTACGATATGGCAAGAAGAGAGGAAGTTTAATCAAGACAGCCTCTGCTTTGTGCCAAAGGTAATGAGGACTGTCTTCATGGCAATTAGAAATAAGTGGTTTGAGTGAAACCAGAGCTGTACTTTCTCAAAACCATGCTGAAGTTAGATCCTAGCAAGAGGTTAGCATGCTTACTGTGTGGAAGAGACACTAAAAGGATGCCAAGTTTCACAATGTTTGGATTAGGGGCAAGAAGCTCAAAAAAGTCAGCCAGTTTATTATTCATGTGAACATTTCTGAAAATATTTCTATGTTTACAACTTAGCTATTTTTTAGCTAGATAATATAAAATGTATAGGCATACTTCCTTGGAAGAATCTTAAACACTGCTACTGTAAATAGAGAGGTAGTTGATTATGTAACATGAGTTACAAGAATTTCACAATGTAATTTATTAATTTCTGTTAAACATTAGAAAATATTTCTATATTTGCAGCTCCACCCTATTGGACGTATACACTCAAACTTTGGCATGCATACCAAAGTAAGTGTGTCCTTTAAGCTAATTAATCTGGATAAATGTGGTTTGGTAGGTTAACATTTATTGTGATTAGTTTAGAAATTATTAATTGGCAACATTTGCTCAAAAATTCATGGGTGCATAATTGGTAATGCTACTGGAATTTCACTTGTGGAACTGAACTTTCACAAAGCACTTATTACCACTGAATCATCTTACCTGTACTAGCATCATTGCCCTGCAGTGCCACTCCAACACTCCTGCCGCAGTGATGCCCAACATCATGCTGCATTGTGACTAAAGATATAAAGATACTTCTGTTGCAATGGTCTGTGTTGTTATTAGTGGTAATGCTTGGCATCACTTGGGAGCCTCCTATGAGTACTACCTTATTGCCACTTTACCCAGCCTGTACCTTCCTCTATAATAGTGACTCAATGGTATGGCTGAGAAAAATGTTTGGCACGGCTTCGACAAAAGTGTCACACAGTTCCACAATTTCACAAAAGCTCATCCAATTCAACATTGATTACTGATGTATAGTAATCTTTGACTGCTTATAACTTCACCAGCCTGTGAGAAAGAGCTTGGAGAGACACACATGCAGCTTATTGTTTTTCCATATTGTTTTTTCTCCCAGGCGGCAGCCTGTCTCTCAAAAAACATACCCTGCTCACAGGGATACACCCTGATCTGGTTAAACCCAGTTGTCGTTCAGGTGGTTACTGGGGTTTCTCTGTTGAGGCAATTCTCAGAGAAAATCATCAAAATGTCTTTTGAATGAATGCTCAGTGGAGCTTGCCCATGAATGGAATCCTGAATTTGTAGCTTATTAAGGCACACAGGATTAGTTAGTTGCCATATTGATCCTTGTAAGAACAGATCCAGAAACAAATGGTATGATACCTTTTATTGGACTGAAATAGATGTAACAAAAGAAAACAGTGCTTAAGCTTTCGGACCAACCAAGTCCTTCCTCGGCAGCTTATGCCAGTTGTTTGGAAAATCACATACTATTAACATTCAGTTCATACATAAAATAAAACAGAAATAATTTTCATTGGTTTAAAATACCTTTTTTAAACCATAACAGAGGTGTTTATACAAGGAACCAGTTTAGGGCAGCTGGCTGAAGCACTCCAAGGTTAAATGTTAACAGAGGTAATATAGAGGTTTTCTTTTGTTTCATCTATGTTGGTCCAATAAAAGGTATCATACCATTTGTTTCTAGCTTAGTATGAGTAGTTCTGGGTCAAAAACATCACTTCACAAGCAGTTCTTATTCAAATGTAGCTTATTTAACAACCCAAATGTTTTGCTTTAATAGGCTTATTCTGGGAAACTGTAAGCAAATCAAACAATATTTTATTTAGAATACGTTCTTGTTTACACACAGTATAGTCATTTTTAAGCACCAAGAATGCAATAAAACTCTATGTTACATACTAGTAACTGTATGTAAATTGGTTTCTTATTCTTTGCCTTTAAGTAGTTTTCATATATTTTGTAGATAACTGCAACTGGATATATAAAAACTCAATACATATTTGTTAACATACAATAATTTATTTCAACACCACCACCACACCAGTTAGCTGTTCTTATATGTGCTCTTACTGCTACTGCCTTTCGTTCCAAACTTGCAGCTCTCCACTGAACATGTACAATCTTACATTGTTCTCTGAAACTTGCATTGTTTCACTTTTAAAATTTCTTCTGTATCTAAACAAATTGTTTTACTTTCATGCTTATCAAAGTAAAAGATAAAATATTCATCGTACCTGTAATTTGGATGAAATTCCTATTGCTACTAAGGGAGAGGAAAGCAGATTGGTTGAATTACTTTTTTCCTAGCCTTTTTCCTTTTAACTACCTTTATATTCCTTTCTTTACCATTTCATACATTCTTTTATTAACTATAACTCCTGCTTTAAGCTACTTGCTTGTGTCCTTTATACTGAACTTTTGAAATTATATAACATGCTGCAACTCATTCTCCTTTCCTTTCCTTTCACAGCCTGCCTATTAATACTTTACTATTCAGCTGTGCTCTTTATAAAAGCCCTTCTAAAACTCAATTTGCCGGTATCAGTTTTTTGATTCTTTCTTTGTTTAATTAAATATAGCACATCCTTTTAGCATACTTAAATCACTCACCTGCATTGCAACTCACTTTATATTATGTTATGTTTCACACCCTGAGCTTGATTTTCAAACAGCCCAGTAGATCGACCCAATCTGCTATTTGCCATAGCTTGTACCCTGAGCCTGATTTTCAACAGGACTGGTCCTGGAGCCAAAAAACATTTGCCACAACTGCAACCATGCAGCAAACATATGGTGCAGAAGAGTAGATGGCCACAAGCTAAGGGATGGTTGTGTGGCATCAACAGCCAGTGACAGAGACCCACTGGTCATTCATTGAGGTAGTGGGCAGGGTAATAGAAGGCTGGATAGGGATTGAGGATCCCTGGACAGGTTGAGAAGGGAGGAGGAGGAGGAAGTGGTGACAGACTACAAATGGGGACAGTGAATGGTCACTACAGTGAGACTGTAGGTCCATGTGAGGGGGGCAGTTGCATGACTTGCACCACAGTGGGATATTGCTGGCTGTTACATTGGTGGTCTGGTAAGTGCCCAGTGCTGTGTATGTGAGGGATACCATGGGCAACAGGGAGGCACAGGTTGACCTCCCATCAAGAAACAGCTCCGGGAGTGGTGCATGGGCTGTTACACCAACTTTAGCTGGTCTAATTCTTTGTAAGCTGTGTACACTTTGGGGTTACTGGAGAATCCCAAGGTAAGGAATGGTGGAGCACTGCTGTGGCTCGAGTCCCCATCCACCATGGTGCAGCCATGCATCTGCCACAAGCACTGCACAAGCCTAGCTCACTGAGATGGCCCCCAACTGGTACAGACTGTGTTACAAAATGATGAATGATGCAAGGTGCAGTGCAGTGTGCCCCTTGTATCATTTCTCTTAGACACAAGCACCTTGCATAATTTTTCTTTGATGCAAACACCTTACATAATTTCTATTTGATGCAAGTACCCTGCGTCATTCCCAATTCATTGAAAATCAGGGCAATTGTCTCTAAGCACTCTGTACCAGAAGTGCTTTTCATGTCAGTGCTTGTATATCTCAGCTTGCTGTTCTTGCCTTAATAATTCAAACCTTACAAACAGATTTAAATAAAGGGTATATAATAAATCAGTTCTTGTCCAAGACAGCATAGGGTGAGTCACATTTTCAGACAGGAAGCACTAACAGCTTAATCAAAGTTAAAGAATGTATCAAAGGCACAGAAATGGATATAAAGGCAATGAAAGGCACAAAGGTATAAAAAAAGAATAGCTTTTATCTTAAGGGGTACAAAAGAACTTTACAAGTTACATATTCAAAGAATAATTTATTTTTACTTTGATAACCTTGAGAGAAAAACAATAAAAGTTTCACAGGATAGTGTAAGATTGCACATTTATTTTAATTATTATTTTGTTTAGATACAAAAGAAGTTTTACAAATAAAACAACACAAGTTTAGCAGAATAATGTATGATTGCACATGTTTATTTTTTTATTATTAGTTTTGTTTGGATACAAAAGAATTAAAGTAAATGCATATGCTGTATAAATACTGGCAGTTCCTAGAGTAGCAAGAGAGCTTCAAGGTTGGTATAAATGGTAGTAGGTATAAGTGTACATATTAAAAAAGTAAACTGGTGCAGTGGTGGTGTTCAAATGAAAATATACGACATGTTAACAAATATGTAATGAGATTTTATAAAACTGGTTGCAGAAATTAACAAAATATGTGAACAATCCTTAATGGCAAATAATAAGAAACCAATTTTCATATAGATATGTTTATGCAACAATGTGTTTTCTTGCATTGATAGTGGCCAAAAATAATTATAATGTATGTAAGCTAGAACATATACTAAACAAATGATATTTGGTTTGCTTACAGTCCCCCAGAACAAGCCTATCAAGGTGAATCATCAGGGTTGTTAAATAAACTACATTTGAATAAGAAACAGTTGTGTAGTTGCCTTTTTGGCCCAGAGTGGCCCATATTGTGCTACAAATTCTGTATTTTTTCCCTTTAACAATTTTCCCCCCACCTCCCCTGGTGATATCAGTGCCTTTGCCAGACTTAAACAGCCACAGTTTCTCCTGCAGTAGGATCAAGCTGCCTGGACCAGCCCAATGGGTCGCTGTGTTGGTGGAACCTGCCCCCAAACTCCCCTATTAAGATGCACTGCTGCAGCTGTCATAGCCATGGGCCTGGCCTTCCACTTGAAATGACTTTCCAGCTCACTTTCTAATCTGTGTCATCAACATGGCAGTGGAAAACTCTGTTCTTGGAACATGGAGGTGGCCGCAAAGCCTAATATTTAGCATCAATGAACCTAACAAAATTGGTGATATTCTATTCTCTAGTTTTGCAGTTATAGTGGCTTAAATTTCTGCAGTTTACATCATGGTGAAATGCTAATCTTAATTCCAAATGTTTGAAGTCTTATAACACAGTCACCAGTAAAGACAGAGATATATAACTTGCTGAACATCTGGATTGGCCTTTGTAAAATCATCATTCCTAATTGGGATAAATACTTCTTAAAGCAGATTGAAACAAAAGAAATTTCAGATTTTGGCAAAATTTTGCTAACTGTTTGCAGATGTTTTGTGTAATTTTGTAGAGGCAAAATCAGAATGCTGCCAACATTTTGCCAGCATGGAAGATACATTTCACCCAGCCATAATTAGACTTCAAACATAAGTATAACCCATTTCTTATGACCTCCTCTGTAAGCATCTCATAGTCCATTAATGGAGCACATTTGAGATGAGAAAAGAGCATCACAAAAGATTTTCTGACCCTTGGATCCGATATCTTCAGAGGAAAGGGCATAATGAAAATCCCCACCAGAAATCCCATTTCTAAAAGAATGTAAGCAAGGTTGAGTGGCCTTAAAAATTGAATTCTTTCTGCGTTCAGTTGTGGGGCATATACATTTATCAGTCTCTACTGAACCTCAGCATCAGTAACTTTCAAAATATAATCATATCTATAACAATGTCAAGAAAATATGTGAACACCACCCAGTCTATTACACAAAAAGTCCTCCACCATAAAAAAAATATCAGGTCTGAAAGCCCAAAAGGTGATGCTATCAACTCAGCCCTTTTGGACTTGCTTTATTTTACTGTAAAAACAGAGTCCAACTTTGTCTCATGCATAGGTCATTGAAAATATCAGAAAAGGTCTCATGTGGGATGTGACAAGATCACCAAAAAGATGGCTAATAATCCTTTAACTCCTAGTCTCTCTTAACAATATCTTACTTAGTCCTAAAGTCCAGGGTCTCAAGCCTCCTTATCAGATAGCTAAAATTTCACAGTGTTGCTATATTCAACCAGTTCAACAGTCGGTGTCCTTTATTGGTAATCCATTGAGTTTCTAAGCTGACCACAGTCTGTCCTCAAGAATGGCTGAAAGGACACTCACAATGTTTTCTTACCTGGACTGTGCTGTTCTTCTGAAATTCACCGAATATGGATGCAGAAATTTAGAATGCTCCAGTGCATCATACCCCACCACCTACAATGGAGGGACTATGTGACCTTACAGTTTGAAAAGTAATAAAGAGCATGTTCTTGTGCCTGTTAGTCAAAATTGAAAATCTTAATTTCACATCACAGCACTCCAAATACAATATCTTCTCAAGTTCCCAAAAGACTCACTGACTTTGAACAACATTTATCCACACTGGAGATGTCCGCAAACTGAATGCTGACCAAAACTGTGGAACAGGACTGCACCATCTGGCATATGTGGAAATGGGAGGAAGACCTCGGAACTCTGGAACAAAGGAACAATCTCTGACTTGTTGAGTTTTGAGAGGGCTGTAAGGGAAAAGACATGACTCTTTTCCTTCAAAATTTGCTGCCAATCCTCCTCACCCACCAGTGGTCTAGCCAGTTCCAGATGGAGTGTCCTCATTTGTACTTAATGCATCCTCCCAAGCTTGGCCAGCTCCCTCAACCCATTCTGATAAAATTCCTAGTTTCACTGTAAAAGAAAGAGTTTTGCAACTCCCTATAAAAAAAAGGAGAACGTCAGTGACTTAGACAATGAATACAATGTTTTCTGAACTTTTCACCAGCCCTTTAGGAGTGAGCCAGGACCTTTACCTGTGCCAGGAGGATAACAGCAATCACAGGAAGACACTTGAAGGACCAATAAATGCATGAGTAGTGAATTAAAGTGAAATTAATAAATCAGAAAGGAAACAGACTAACTGCCCCAACACTTGGCCCATGAAAGTCTTCATCAGGGCCATTCCTTGATGAAGAGCATCACGTGTATTGAAGCACCGGGGTAGCTAACCAGCATCCTTTCTGCTTGATTTAATTCACTTTATTTCAGTACTACTGCATTTGTTTGTCCTTTGAGTTCCTTCCTTAGATTTTTATTTTCCTGTTGTGGTTGGCTACCCAGGACATGCCCAATGATTCCACATCCAAAAGCGCACTGTTCCTTTGAACCAATGCCAGGAGGCCCTAATGCATCTCAATGTCAGAAAATACCATAGGTCATGCACTCAATCAACAAAGCAAGTGTCTGCTCACTAAAAGACAAGCAGGAATCACAAACAGCTACACTCTGGGAGATAAATACAGCAGTCCTACTGAGTAGTGAGTAATAACTTATAGCAAGGCAAACAAAGTTGTTAAAGTGATTTAGTCTCTTTTCACAAATGCCTGTTTCACATAGTATGCCATTGCCACATATGCTTCGGATGTTGAAGGTGCAATTTGTTTTGTAAAACAATTTGTCATTTTTTGGTATGTTTTTGTTTCTGTCTGTCCTCCAGTTTTCTGTGTGCAGCTACACCTCCCAGATGAAGTCATGCAAGGGAGCTGTCAATGTTTTACATACAGGAACAAGGAGTTCTGGGTAAATTTTAAAGTTGACTAAAATGTTCATTACTCAGAGGTGCAGTCCCTGGAGTCACGTGATGCATGGGATCAGGTAAGATGCTTCCTCACCCAGCTCCACTCACAGCACACTAATATTGCTAATTTTAGCTGATAAATTAAAGTTTTGCCCCCAGGTTATAGTTTTGATTATTTGCTTTTCTTACCTGGACTGTGCTGTTCCTCTGAAATTCACCCAATATGGATGGAGAAATGAACAACGCTCCAGTGCCTTATACCCTGCCACCTACACTGGAGCATGATAAGGCCTCCAAGAGAAGTAAGGTGCAACCTACGTCTAATACATTAATGGCTGTTGCGAATGAACCAATATTGGAGGAGAGGTTTTTACAGGAATTTGCTTCTCTTAAAGAAACCCTTCAGTGTCTCACAGAAGAGCTGATCACGCTGAAGTAATGCTCCACTTTGCATGCCCAGTGCCTGGATGATGTGAAAGCTAGAGTGAGTTCCCTGGAGGATTGGAGAATGAAGCTTGAGCCTGATACAGTGTCCATCCATTGCAAACTAGCTTCCCTGCAAGAGAAACTGGAAGACTTATAGGGGTGCAGTAGCAGAAATAATCTTGTTGATATTGGGCTGTCAGAAGGCTCTGAGAGTCAGAATCTGACTGCATTTATTTAGCGATTTTGTGCCAAACTTGCTGGGCCTTCTCCCAATGGCTGTGACTATATTGTTGAGCACAGCACCATGCACTGAGGCCTATCCCCCCTACTGGAGCTGCTCCACATCCCATGATCTTTAAATTACTTAATTATCTGGACAAAGCATTTATTCTAATTAAACTGCAGGACACTCAGTCATTACTCTGGGAGGGCAACAAGATCAGAGTTACCCAAGACCTCCCTAGATCTGTCTGATTAAAGAGGTTGGTGTATAGGCCCATGGTTTCCAAGTCAATTGCAACAAATGCAAGCTTCAAAATGTTGTACCCCACTCGATTGCAGTTTAACTATAATGGAGCCCTGAAATCTTTTGAGTCCTTTGAACAAACAAAATGAGAGCTGCCCTCCCTGATCTCTTCAAGTCTGTCACCTGAACTAACTTTGTGATGTGGTGAAATGCTGTTACTTCAAACCAAGAGGAAGCCTTTGTGTCAAGCTCATTGCTAGACTTAATCCAGAGTTTTTTTTCTTTTTCAGATTTATTAGAGCTCTGAGGGGACCTAAATTTTCATTCTCCTCCATACTTTGTTGTGTAACAGATGCCTCTGGCTTGCAGACTAATGCGCTGCTTCTGCATATTCACGGGGAGACTATTATTTCATTTCTCCCAAGTTTGAACATGGACTTATTGCTTAGGGGCAAGTTGCTTCTAAACATGTGCTTCAGTTTATGAACCCTATGTACTTATTAGCTTGCAGATCTGCTGGGTACTTTATAGTCCTTACTTGTTTTATGGGGATGGATTTTTTGGCACTGCATTAAAAGGTCTGATTTGCTGTTATCTGCCATTGCCTTGGGATGTTCTTGCAGGCTAAGATCCCCCTCATGTAGTTGCTAGCTTTCTCCTTGCCCAGGCTCTGATGCTGAGATAATGCTATGCGGTAACCCGCAATGTGCGGTAGACTGAGGGGTACTGTAGATTGGGCCATGCCTGACACAGTTATTTGGTTTATCAACTGATTTGTGAGCTGATCCTTGTACTTGGACACCACACCGGGAAGGGGGTTGAGTGGGGGGGATTCTCTTCTCTCCCTGTGGTGTCACTACCTGGTGTCTAGTTTCCCCCTTGTCTAAATGATTGCTCCCTGTGAATAGCATATTCTGCTCTGGCTACGTGTCTATCTCTCAGAATGAGCTGCTGCATCACAGTGTAGCTGGGGATATACATTTTTCACTCCTATCTATCAGGCAGCATTCCCAAGAGTGAAATCTCCCCATTTCTTTTACCTGGGCAATGGGAGTTGAGCCTGTTGGCTCATCTGCTAGTCTTCCTCCATGGATGTCGAGGTGGAGGATGGAATAAACAATGCACTGGAGAGTGCAGGAAGCTAATTGCAGTATCTGTGCTGAAAGGTTTGGAGTCAGGTAGGAGGGTTCGCAGTACTAAGCCTCCTTCTTGAGATAACCTCCATAATCAGGATTATCTCCATTTATTTATGGTAACTCTTCCCCCTCTCTAGGTCTACTTTGAAGTGCATCCAGGCTTCTTTTGATTGGAGGTCCTGAACATATGAACTGGTCATCTCAGGAATGGCTGTTTCATGGAGGAGTGTAACATGGCTCCCTTCTCTTCTTTCATAATCCTGCCTCTATTTATTTTGACTTGTCTGCTGACTGGCCAACCTGGAGAGGGAGAGCAGGGTTCAACTGTTTGCAGTGGAAGTGTGCCACTGAAAGGGAATGGACTGTGAAGTAGATGGACCCAGTAGGGAGGGATGGGACCCTTCCTTATTTTGCCCCATTCCCACTTTTCTCTTTAATATTGAGGTTTCTTTGAGATGGCTGACATTTTGAATCTGAAAGTGGTACACCAGGGGCCTCTCTGAATTCCAGCCTTCCTTTCTTGGTGAAGTTTAACTCCCCAAGGCATCTGGAAAGAAAGCAATCTTAGCCTTGTATTTTTATCTGCATTTGTTTGACTTTAATATAATTACCCTTAAGGACTGATGTTTGCACTCACTTAGTATGGAAGGGGTCTGCAATATAATTTTTGTATTTTAGTTATCTGTTCTTTGCAGTTTTGTTGTTACTAAGTTGTTATTGGTCGAATATGGGGAATTGGGGAATTTTTTACCATAGGTTTAGCTTGTGGTGGTTACAATTTTTTATGGTGGGACAGCCATTCTAGGCTGAGGTTTGAGCTTGCATAGTAATTTTGTTGAGGGGTATTCTCTCGGGAGATTTTATTTTAGCTGTTTTAGTCCTTCATTTGAGTTATACCCCTTATTTTGCACAGGTGTGTTTGAGTAATGCTGGAAAGGTCCATACATTTTATTGTGGTTGCTTGAATTTAAATTTATTGCTTATTTAAGTGGAGGTCTATAAGTGTGCTGGAGGGTTGGGAGAGGGTGAATTCAGCCTGGTGGGTCATAGTCATCATGGACTGTACTGTGAGAGTGGTAGAGTGTTTGGGACTGGGGTTCATTGGCCATTCAAATTGGGTTTCTGGCTTGTTCCTTGTTTGGATTTTTTGGGATTTATGTTAGTGGGCGGTGGTGGTTGGGTTTCTGTTTATTATGTGAGATTGGGACAACACTTTCTATTGTCCCAAGCAGGAGGCAGTATAGCACAGTGGTTTAAGGCTCTGAGCTGCAAACCTGGAGACCTAGGTTTGAATCACACAGCCCCCACTGGCATACTGAGTGACACTGAGTAAGTCACTTAACTTCCTTGTGCTCCCAGGTTGCACCTGTAAACAAGTTTTCAGCTTAGTGTGTCTCTCCTGGCATAAAAAAACTGAAGGGAACAGCAATATCACACTGGAATGAGGGGGATAAAGGGCTCCCCATTTTATGTTGGCATGCTTGCGCAGCAAACATTTTGTGGCAGTGGAGATTTGGAGGTGCGGTCGCTGTTGGGTGAATGAAGAGAATGCACCAGTAAGTGCGTCCTGCATTCCTCAATCAGCCAGAAGCAGGGGCCACAACCTGCCTGGCTAATGAGGTGAAGGGATCTATCAAAAGGTCCACTGCAATGAGAGCAAAGCTCTCATGCAGCGTGACCACAGCATGCCTCTCCCTATGTGCAGGCAACATGGTGGCAGTGACTGCCGCTGTTGCCTGTCAATCCCCTTCCTTTATTGTGTGCTGACAGGGGTGCCCAATCTCCATCGGCATCATGCACCCCTCCCAACAGTTTCTCTTTACCGGCGGGGGTGCTCAATCCCCGTCGGCATGTATCCCTCCTTCCCCTTGAATTTTGCTGATGGGGGAGCCCACTCCCTGTCAGCATAATGTGGTCTCCCTTCCATTTTGATAGCCAAGGGGGTGCCCAATCCCCCTCAGCTACTGCATCTCCCCCTACTTTACTTGTTTGCTGACTGGACTGCCCAATCCCCCATCAGTTATAACACCCACCCACTCACACACACAGGTGGCATGCTGGGAGCCCACCCCAGCATGCCAAAGCACCTATTAAAAATGAAAATGGTCCCCCGATGTCTTTAATTTTTTTTTCCCATGTAAAGAAGGAAATGGTCCCTTGGAGCTCTCCCAGGCCCCCTTCCAAAACTGCACCCACCCTCTGTGTACCCTGCCTCCCCACACCCCCTCACCCCATACTTACCTCTGGAGTCCTGTGTGACAATCTTCAGTGGACCAGAAACACGTCTGCACTCTTCAGAGCTGACCGCGAACTGAGGAAATGCCGGTAAGCTGCATAATGGAATGAATAGGGTTTTTTCAACTTTGCTGCATATCTCAGGCATTTTTTGGAATTTTGGCACCAAACTTTCAACATTGGGGTTTTGGGACCCTTCCTCATGAGTTCTTTCACTGTCATGGCGTTAATCAGCCTCAAAAGGTTATTTCACAGTCACTGCATGGAATCACCTTTCGGGACAGATTAATGAAACGACAGTGCCAGTGTTCATGAGGTGGCCTCTCAAAAAGCCTATGTTGCAAATTTGGTGGAAAAAATTCAAAAAAATTACTGTTTTACAAGCGTGTGTTGCGCAGTTGCTATGCAGGTTTGTAACTTTGCGAATTTGCAATATTTTCAAGCCAGATTTTCAACATTGTCATTTTTGTACATCTCCTTGTGAACAGTACTGCTGTCATTTTCCACCTCCTGCCTGAAATGTGTTTCCACACTTCCAGTGCACAATAGTGTGGTCACCATGGGAAATCAGTGTTCGGATCAGATTATGAAAATGGCAATGATGCAGTTCATGAGCAGAGGTCCTAAAATGCCTATGTTGAAAATTTGGTGATGATACTCCATAAAATGACTTTGTTACGAGCGTGGGTTGGCAGATTGCATGCATGCTCATACCGTCGTGCATTTGTAATATTTTCATTCTGGATTTTCACCATTGTCATTTTCCACAACTCTTGATGAACAGTACAGCTGTCACTTCACATATCCTGCCCAAAATGTGTTTTCGCACTTCCGCAGCAGAATAGCACGATTGCTCTGCGAAATCATTTTTTGGGACAGTTTGAGGAAGTAACTGTGACACTGTTCATGAGCAGAGGTGCTAAAATGCCTATGTTGAAAATTTAGTGTCGATCGCCCATAAAATGACTGTGTTCCAAGCGTGCATTGCACATTTCCCATGCACCCTTGTAACTTTGCAAATTTATTATATTTACATGCCACATTTTCAACATTGGCATTTTTTTCACCTCCTTATGAACTGTACAGCTGTCATTTTTCACATCATGCCCAAAATGTTTCCCTGCACTGCACTTCCAAAGCCACTGCCAGCATGACAACATTCGGCATTGACAAATGCTTGTTAGGTAATGTGACAGAATTACTCACTTTCTACTACTTCTTACTTTAAGTACCTGCTGCTGTAATGGGCAATTTTCATGATGCTTGGTCCCAGGCATTAGTGCCTCTCAGATGGCTCAGTGCTTAGTGCTCTGTCTATGATAGCCATCCAACCCCATTCAGTTTCTACATTATACAAAACATTCCAGAAACTGGATGTCTTTGCTCTGACAGGAATCTGCTTTTATTGGACACAAGAACTTGGGATCCCTGCTGATGTGCTTATATGGCAGAAAATAAGGAAGAACCTTTAGTTGTATGCGAGGCAGGACAGGCTTTGGATGGTTCAATTCAAATTCTGCACAATCTATATTATTCTCCCTATAAACTATTTCAGATGGCAAAACTTTTGACTCCTCTTTGGACCAGATGCGAACAGATGGGAGGCAATTGAAAGCACATCTTGTGGGACTGTATAAAGGCTGCCCCCTTCGGGTCTGCTATTAGGGATTCCCTGAATCCTTTGTTGGGGCTGCAGGAGCTCTTTCTGCCTAATCTCTGTCTTGCTGGCCGTTTTCTGCAAGGTGTTATTCCCATCCAAAAGGCCAATATGGTGCTTATATTAGTTGTGGCTAAACTTGTGATTTTGAGACATTGGCTGGATGATGTGATCCTATCTATTAGAGAGTGGTGAGCAGAAATGATGGCTGCTCCGATGCTAGAAAAACATATTGCCGGTCATAGGAAGTGGCTTCATTTTTTCCGTAACAGATGTGAATTGCTCCTCACACTTTTGTGCATTAGCTCTGTTTGACATTGGACTTCTTGAAGTAGGCCTTTCTCTTGTGTAGTCTCTTTACCTTCCTCCTTTTCTCTTCTTTTTTCCCCTACCCCATTACTCTTATATACTGTACTCTGCTTGTGCGGCAATTTGTGAGGTCACATGTGTTCGTGGGGGCTGCTGTGCTACAGGTGTAGGTTGGGTCAGCCGGGGAAGGGGGATCTTTTGCCTTGATTTTGTACATTACATTTACAGTACCTGTTACTGTGATAGTTTTGTCTGGTTAGTATTTGTTGGCTGTAATTGTAGTATGTGTTTTGTGATGTGTTCATGTTTTTTTTTTAATTTCTAAAAAGCATATTAAATTGGAAAAAAAAAAAAAGAGGCACAATTCCTTATTTTGGTAGTGGGGACTGCAGAATAGCACCTAATATGTAGACCTATAACCTAGTTCTAGAGAAGCTTGAAGAAGCAAAGTGCATGAGCACATGGGCAGACTAGGTGGGCCCTTCCCTGCAGCTCTGAGTAACAGACATTTAAGTCAAAATGACAATTTACCCAGAATTCCTTGTTGCTGTAAGTAAAACATTGATAGTCTCTTGCATGACATCATTCTGGGGGTATGGCCACATGCAAAAAACTGGAGGGCGCGCAGAAACAAAACCATACAAAAAATGACTATGACAGTTTTTTTACAAAACAAATTGTAGTTTCAGCATCTGAAGCAGGCATGTGCACTATAAAATTTCCTCATGCAGAATTCAAGTTAAAGTCTGACTTTTGCTTCCACAGAAGTTTGGAAATTGATTGCTGAACTTCTGCAGAAATTCCACCCGCAGTCACCGCCCAACCAAGTTGTCCAACTTGCCCCCAAAAAACACATTAAATATCTCAGGTTGTTAGAAATCCCTCCTCCCACTGGATCACCCAATCATGGCCCAAACTGAAAAAAGAATACCTCACCCCGGGGTTGCGATCCCTCCCTCAACCACATCCCTGCCTGATAACAAATGCCAACTCCCCCATCCCTATTTCCATCCAACCTGTACTTTTTTAAAAACAAATTCCCCGGTGGTCAAGTGGTTTCCCACACCTTTCCCCATCCCTGATCCCCAATCCCATTATATCCATGGAGTCCTAGTGCCCCCAACCCCCCACCTCAGCAGGTGTCCCACCACCCCAATTCCACCTCCATCCAGAAACCCCAGCGGATGGACCGGTACAGCCCTCCTCTCTCCTCCACAGTCAGCCTGCCCACTGAACTGTCAATGAATAAGATAAAGAGAGATAAGGGAAGGAAGGTAAATGTGGGAGGTCCAAAGGGCACACAAACAAATCAGTGAAAAAGAAATAAAAGATTTGTCCTGCCTGTCTCAGCACTCACAAAAAGTTTAAACACTGTTGAAAGCATAATAAGACTTACAAAGTGGTGGAATAAGGTACAACATCTAAAATGCAGCAGTAAATTATTAATCATTACTTTCTTGGATTGTTGTTTGTCTCCCAGCATGTGACTGTTAGTGCTTCCTACAACTCAAGGTCCCCAACAACCTCCAATACCAAGCTACACTCAGCATCCTGGGTAGGGGATACCTCATTCCTTTGAGTCACTGAAGACAGTTGAGGCCTTAATATCCTGTCCCATGCACCGGGCACATTTTACTACTCAGGCCAAAACAACTCTGCATCAGTCGATTAATGCCATGCAAGGGGCAGACCTCAGGCAGCTAGTGCTGGAGCCCCCCCCACGAGAGGGTGCAGTTTTGGACTTGGTACTCACCAACAGGGACAGAATTGCAGAAGTCAGGGTGGGTGGACACCTGGAATCCAGTGATCATCCCAGAGGGAAGTGAAGTGTTCAGATAGTCACTGTATGGTGTTATTTCAGTGTTACAGTAGCAGTGTACACTTCTTGCACACTTCATTTCATAATGCAGTCCATCAGTGTTTAATCAGTGCATCTTCAGGTCTCTTTTGGTGTACATGCAGTGCTGATACAGTGTGTGCGAATTATGTTAATTAGCACTGTAATCACACTGCAAAAGTACTGCAATTAGTGTTTTCAACACTGTCTGAAGCAGTGTTCTGTCAGCAACACTGCCTTAAGCATTTTTGCACTGCTTTTTCAGTGTGTGCGAATTATGTTAATTAGCACTGTAATCACACTGCAAAAGTACTGCAATTAGCAGTATTTTCAACACTGCCTGAAGCAGTGTTGCATTGCTTTTTCAGTGTGTGCGAATTATGTTAATTAGCACTGTAATCACACTGCAAAAGTACTGCAATTAGTAGTGTTTTCAACACTGCCTGAAGTAGTGCTGCACTGCTTTTTCAGTGTGTGCAAATTATGTTAATTAGCACTGCATCGACACCTGTAGTGCACTTCAGTGTGCAGTGTGATTTTCGTAGCACTCCTGTCAGCAGTGTTGTAGTTCTGTTTCAGTGTATTAGGCTGCATTAAAGATGGCGTCGCATAAAATTCATCAAAAACAAAACAGTATTCATCTGCAAGTATCTGCAACCTCAGCAGAGGAAGCTTTGTTTAAGGGTTCCTGAGTGAGAAAGTCGTCTGTGAATTCCAAAGAAGATGGCGATCTTGGGGGCTATGTCTATAGGAGGTACTAAAGTCTGTTACCCCATGTTTGACTCAAAGTCACAAGGAAGGGGGTGGACATTTAGGTAAAGGAATGACCAACAATCATTCTGGTTTGCAGAAAATGGTATGGGAGCCTCCCTGGTATGCATGTCCTCACCAGTATTTCCAGGTTTATCTTCAAAAGGAGAAGAGAGCCTCTTCGGACTGGGAGCACATGCACGGTGTGGAAAATTATTTTCGGTATCAAGGGGCTGTTCGAGTGAAGTGTGTGTGTGCGTGTGTCTGTGTGTATATCTCTATCTCTCTCTCTCTATATTATATATATATATATAATTTATATATATATATACACACACACACACACACACACACATATATATATACATATACATATATATACTGTATATCTATCTATCTCTATAATGGGATTATCAATCACATTGGACAAACACCATTAGGTGACTGTGCGTATATCATAGTGCAACCACACACCTGCACTTTTACTCCCCTCCAAAACAATTTTGCCATTTTATAAAATAGATAACCCACTGTGTGGTGTGTGGAAGCGCAGTGATATGCACACAACTTGGGTGGTTGATTCACTCAGCCTGTGGCCTCATGTGCAACAACACACACCAAGGTGTGCATATATCAGAGCGTGACCGCACACCCTACAGTGGGTTATTACACACACACACACACACACACATATAGACAGTACTTGTTGCAAAACAAAAACACTACATTAATGCAGGCATTAGAATGCCAAGTACACAAAGCAAGAAAATGAAAAACAGGGTTTGAGCCTCACGAGTCTTGGCAAATTGATTGTGTGGTGTTCCCTGGAGTTCCCAACCTTGATGCCCATCCCATACCCCTCCACCAGCCCATAGTCTCCCTTCTAAAGCACAAGGTACAGCTCCAACCCAGTGCCTCCCATAGCATCCATTGTACCTGTAAAACAACAGCAGCAATGGGCTCACAAAGGATCTGCAGCTCGTTATGAACTATTATATGACAAACAATGTAGGGTAAACAAAAAAACAATACTTATCTGATACATATGGTCAGTGTACTCCTAGTCCCAGTCAATGTCCTGTCAGACCTGTAGATATAAAAGGGAAAATGGGTCAGTATGAAAAATAAAAATACTGATCAGCTGGGTCAGTTGGAAAGGCTCTGTAGAAGTTAAACTAAAAAAAGTGGGTTGGGGGGGAGATACCAGACCTGTATCACACCATCAACCTAGCTTTTAGAATGGACTAGGTCACTCAGGGGATGTCATGGTTGTGGGAGGGAGGAGGAGGAGGACTCCTTGCTCGTGCCCCTAGAACTGATCTTTTAAGGGGGTAGGTCGTCATGTTGCTCCACACATCAACCAACAAAGGGTAGGATAAAGACACCAAGGAACAGATATCCCCCCTCCCTTTTCCCAATCTGCCTGTAGAATACACAGAAACACAGGTATGTGATGGCAGAAAGGGACCTCAAGCCCACCTAGTCTGCCCAGTTTGCCTAGATATCCACTAGGCCTTTTCTGTAGTCCCCCCCTGTGCCAGTTGCCCTCTGTGCTTATCCCATGCCCTCGTGAACCCTTCCACCATTTCTCTCAGCAGCCCATTCCAGTTGTCCACCATCCTCTCAGTGAAGAAGTACTTCCTAATCCTTCCTCTAAGTCATCCCCAACCGATTTGGAATTTCCAACTACCATCCATTGCAGTATAGCACACCGCAGCAGGCCAACTGTGACCATCTCTAGGCAGATATATGCAGACACAACCAGTCCCAGAACTCCCTGCAGCTGGCAACAGGCAATAGAAGTTCCAATAGCTTGCAGTGCACATTTGAGCCTACACAATCTCTTATCAGATGTTTTCCACTTCTGCTCTTCTCGAGGATAAGTCAGTCTGTGACAGAACTTAGCTCAGGGAGTTCAGAGGGGCCAGTAAACCAAAGCTGAGAGCCTATATAAACTCTTAACATGCACTGTAGGACAATCTCCCACAGCAAAGGACTCCAGGATCTGCTGCAAATGAAACTGTCAGTGCAGAATCCAGCAAAACCAGTCATCATAATCCACTACACTACAGCACACAGCAGGCAAACCAAAATGTTTCCACATGCAAAGTGCACATTGGCACCAGATCCACACTTATGTGGGACCCTTGACACAAGCCAGCCAGTGGATATTGTTGTAAGGAGGGACAAAACCTTTTACATGCAGGTACATCAGGGAGAAAAGGAAGGCAAGGGGAGATATTGAGTGTCTGAAAAGGGTGGATGGAGGGAGAGTAAATGATGACTGCCAAAAAAGCAGAAATACTGAACAAATACTTCTGTTCGGTTTTTACAAAGGAAGGGGCAGGAAATGAGACAGCATTAATAAGGATGGAGAGATCATAGAAAAGGACACAGCTCCCTTTGCAAAAGAAAGGATCCTCATGGAACCGGCAGCAATAAGGCTATGGGCCAGATAGATACATCCCTGGACATTGAGGGAGCTAAGGGAGGTGTTAGTAGGGCCTGCGACTACCCTGTTCACCCTATCTTAGTAAACTGGTGACATGCCCAGGGATTGGGAGAAGGGCTGATGTGGGCCCACTATACAAAAGTGTTAACAGGGAGGATACAGGAACTACATACTGGTCAGCCTGACCACAACAGTGGAAAAAGTAATGGAACTACTGCTGAAGGAAAGAATAGTGGAGCACCTGGTTGTCAATGGTCTATAGGGGAAGTGGGGGAAGGGAACATTGTTTAACCAGGAGTAGCACGCTAATCTGAAGCTTGTTTCCAGATGCAACCTGGAGCACAAAGAAGTTAAGTAACTTGCTCAGAATCACACAGTATGCATTTAGTCGGCTGTTGGATTCAAACCCAGGTCTCCAGATCTGTAGCTCAGAGCCTTTACCCAATGTGCTATACTGCCTCCAGGACCCAAGGCAGTTTGATTTTATGGGAGACAGGTTGTGCCCGACAAACTTAACCGAGTTTTTTGACTGGGTAACAAGGAAGGTGGATGGAAGAAGATGTGGCCTACCCAGATTTCAGTAATGTCTTTGACACTTTGCCACATAGAAGGCTGGTAAATGAACTGGAAGGCTTAGGGGTGGAACAGAAAATAACAAGGTGGGTGGAGAACTGGTTCAAAGACTGAAACCAGAGGGTGGGGGTAAGGCAAATGGTGTGCATTCCAGGGTGGCAGTGGTATGCCCCAGGGGTTGGTGCTGGGACCCATCCTTTTTTAATATCTATAGCAACGATTAGCCCAGTTCCAATCAGGGGAGGAGAGCTGTTCTTTCCAGACCAGGGCTTGTCACTGGAGTGGTCTGGGCAGGCATTCTGGGGCTACATCAGCAGTGGGAGAAAATGGGATCACATTGGTGATTGACAAGGAAGCTCTTGCTGGTGGGAGACAGGCAATGCATACCGGGTCCACATCAGCCACAACTTTGCAAGCCGGCGACTCAGGAAGGAGCGGCCAATCAGTGAATAGGGCGCAAACCTTTGAAGGTGTGACTGGGCCATAAAAGGCAAATAGTCCAGTCACAATCAGAGGAGAAGAGCTGTTCTTTGTTCCACACTACCTACCCTGGCCCCGACCTCTATTAAATGGTTGATGAGGGTGGAGTCTTGGAGGAGGACAAGTCTAGATTGGGTGAACTGGAACACTAGGAAGCTGGATTGTTATTGATTGGGGGAAAAGGGTCCTGTACACTGTGCTGCTTGGGCAACACTGACTACTACCAGGAAGGGGCATAATGAAGCAGACTGTATAAATGACTGTGTATGCCAACTACATCTGAAGGAGTAGGCAAACTGTGTGTGAATCGATTACTGCTAGGGTCTCTGAGCTGGACAGTGTTGTGATGGGCTATTTTTGCTTGTGAACCATCTACTGCTAGGGCTAGAAAACTGGCTACTGTCAAGAAAGAGGGAAAATTGCTGTAATTGAAGGGGGCAAACTGTTTGGGTTTTAGTGCAACACTGACTGAATTATTTCTGTTAGAGGTCCCATTGCTCACCTAAAATGAGGGTAGACTTGGGGTGGCTAAAGTGGCACCTTCAGAGTGATTGGGTGTACAGGGTGCAGGGGCAATAATATTAAATTGTGCAAGGAGGTTCAGAGGGTGCCCAGTGTGTTTTCAGTTGGCAGGTCTTAGGGAGGAAGTAGAGGGGATCAGAAGGCAGCTGGAAGGTGGGAGGGTTGGGGAGGAAAGGTGTGGAAAGGACCTCATGAGAGTACATGAGGCCAATATGGCATAACCCAGGGAACAGGTAGACAAGGATCATATGGTTACTTATGAGGGGTGGGTCACGAAACAAGCAATGTACGGAAATCACTTCGTAGGGAGGTGGCTGACCAGAAGGAGGGGGGAAACAGAGAGATCAGGTCGGTAAGCATCACACTTACTAATCTATTCGCTTTGCTGTATACGGGAGATGAGGTGGAGAGGCTGGCGGGAGGAGGGAGCAGGCAGACAGAGAGGTTTGGTCAGTAAGCTGGGGAGATGGGGCAGGAGAGAGCCAGATCCACAGAAGGGGAAGAGACATTAGCCTAGGTGGGAGGGAGGGGAGGAAGTGGGAGTGCAGAGTGAAGCCAGGGTGGGAGGAGGGGAGGACTAGGGTTGGGCAAGCATCCAGGTTAGGAAGTCAACCAAGGATAAGGAATACTCTAGATAGGCCAGCTTCAGGGTGGGAGAAATCAGGTGAGGTGGAGAGGAGGGGGGGAGACGGGGGGTTAGGGAGAAACACAGCAGATGGGGTGAAGGATGCAGAACTTGGAGGGGGAACGCAAGGAGGGAAGCAGTAGAAGGGAGCCTGGGTGGGGGATCTGAGGATACCAGCCCAGAAAGAGTCCACGGAGTTCTGGGTGGGGGCAATCTGTGCCACCCAGGAGGTTGGGGGGGCAAGGAGCAAGCTGGGAGCTACAGGTAGAAGAATGAGCATGGTAGGGAAAGCATAGGCTTGTGATCCCCAGGCTGAGGGGGACAAGAGAAGTAAGCTGAGGGTTGATGACAGAAGGAAGAGCCTGGATGGAATCTAACGGGCCAGTAAAGTGGGGGGGTGGAGAAGGTGATCCTGCTGGGTGACTCCATGACCTGGGGCATCCAGTGGGAGGGGGTGGGGGAGAGAAAAATCAGCCCAGTCAAGGCTAAATGTATCCCAGGCCTAGCCATACACAAGGCCAAATTCCAACTGTACTCGATAGCATTGGAATGCGGGTAATCCCCAAACGAAACATCTGGGAACAAATGACTTAGAGAGGAACAGTGAACTAGAAATCCAGGCAAGATTCCAAGAACTGGCCAGGGTTTACCACTCTATAGAAATGCAATCTCCTTCTTTGAGATTCTGCCAGTACCTAGGGTGTCCAGGGAGACCAAACATAAACTTAGAAGTGTGAACCAGTGGCTCAGGGACTGGCGCAAGCAGAAGGGTATGGGCTGGTGAGGGACTGGGGGATACATGGGAGGACAAGGGGTTATATGCCAGGGATAGGCTACACCTCAACTTGAAGGGGAGGGAGATTTTGAAACTAAATCTTGCTGGAGTCATAGTCGAGAGGTGGAGTTTAAACTTGTAAAGGGGGAGGTTAAGTAAAAGAGTGGCTCCAGGAGGGCTGCTCGAGGGTCCAGGTCCAGGGCATGAAAAGAAGGCAGGTAACTGTGATCTAAATCTATCCAGAACTGTGCAAGAAAGGGCATCTAGGGACTGCTCAGGGTCGAGATGACTGGAGAAGGGAGAGGGGTCAGGATGGAGGACAGCCCTGATCAATGCTAAGAGCATGAGCAACAAAATGCCCAAGCGCCAGGTGATGCTGTTTGAGGGATCAGTGGATGCGGCAGCAATTACTTGAGACATGGGCCACTCATAAAAATGACTGGGACCTAAATTTGGTGGGCTACAAAATATTCAGGAAGGATAGAGGGGAGGGAAGAGGAGGGGGTGTAGCGCTGATAGTCAAAAATGACACAGCGGTTAGTGGAGTGGAGGAGGCTGTAGGGGGAGGTGGAGGAGATCTGGGTAACTCTACAAAAGAGGGGAGGTAAAAGATTGAAAATGGGGTGGTGTACAGAACCCCCAACGATGGAAGAGGCCCTGCGAGGACAAACTAGTTGAGAACATCAAGGGACACTGTGACCATGGAAAGGGAATGATGGTAATCATGGATGACCTTAATATGCTGGGGACAGACTGGGACACTATGGCATCATCTGTGGCCAGGGAACAGAGACTGATGGATATGTTCCACTATGCCTTCCTGGTCCAGCAGGTGGGGGAACCTGCTAGGAAGGAGCAGATACTGGATTGTGTCCTAGCAGACAGTGACCAGATAAAGGGCCTGGAGGTGTGCAGCCCACTGGCAGGTGGTGATCACACTACAGTCTGGTTTCTGCTGTATCTGGGGGAGGTAACCATTCTAAAACAGTAGTAGTGGACTTCAGGGGAACAGACTTCATGGGCATGAGCAGGATTCTACAGGGGAGCTTGGACAAGATTAGGCCGGACATGGATGCTGGCAGCTTGTGGGAGGCCATTAAGAGGGGGGTGCAGGAGACTACTAACTCCTGTACAAAGGTGAGGCATAAGCATGGTAGAGCCAACAAGCTCTTTTGGTGGACCAGGGAGGTGCAGGAGGCAGAGAGGGATAAAAAGGCTGCTTATGCATGTTTTAAGTGCTCTGGGGGATAGGGAGAGGGGTATGAGTTGATATCTGGAAGGTTCACCACAGTGGTGAGGGGAGCCAAGGTGAGGAGGGAACAAAACCTGGCTAGGGATATCCGAAGGGGGGAAAGGGATTTTATAGATACACAAGGGAGAAGAAAAAAGGGAGGGCACGGATCAGCATGATTAGGACTCAGGAGGGATGGACTCAGGAGGCAGGGGAAATCAGGCAGAGGTGCTAAATGAGTACTTTGCCTTGATATTTACAGAGGGAGGCAGGGGATCCCTCCAGCCCAATGGGAAGGAAGGGGAGCCAGCAGAATTGAGAGGTCAGATGGAGTCGAGAGGACTGAAAGAAGTTGGGGTACAGGCTGGGCCAAGTCTAGAAAGGGATGGGTGGTTAAATGAGGGGGTGGGCTGGGAGGGAGAAATCACAGTGGAAAGGGAGAAGGAGGCCCTTCAGACACTAAAACTGATAAGGCACTAGGGCCAGATTGGTTGCATCTGAGGGTTATGAAGGAATTGGCCGATGAGCTAGGCAGGCACCACTGGCAGCACTCTAACACCTCTCTGCTGACAGGATGGGTGCTTCAAGACTGGAGGGTGGCTCATGTGGTGCCTATCCACTAATGGGGGTCTAGAGGAGATGGGGAATTATAGGCTTGTCAGCCTAACGTCTGTGGTGGCCAAAGTTATGGAGGGCATTATCAAGGATAGGCTCAGGAGGCAGCTGGAAAGGTTGGAGCAACTGGATGACAAACATTATGGTTTCATCCAAGGGAGATCGTGTTAGACCAACCCCATAGATTTTTATGACTGGGACCCTGGACCGGCATAGACCGGAGGACGTCCTATACCTGAATTTTAGTAAGGCATTTGATTCAGTACCCCAAAATAGGCTGCTATTAAAGCTGGAGGTGAGAGGACAGTTGCTCAGATTGGGGGGGGGGTGAGAGGACAGTTGCTCAGATGGGTAGAAATTTGGCTAACAGGGCAAATACAGAGGGTAGTGGTGTGTAGTCTCCTCCTCCTTCATGAAGGTTACCAGTGGGTTCCCCCAAGGTTCAGTACTGGGGCGACTCCTGTTCAATGCCTATGTCTTCGATATGGGGAGGGTGGTTAAGAGTAGGATGAGTCTCTTTGCGGATTACTTAAAACTGGGAGCATTGGCGGACGGAGATGAAGCGAGAGAGACAGTCCAGAGGGACCTGGATTCCCTGGAGTGGTGGTCAAGGAGGTGGGGACTGAGGTTTAATGCAGGGAAATGTTGGATGCTGCATCCGAGGGTCAGAAACCCAGGCCATGTATACACCTGGGGTGTCATGCCAAGCAACAGTGAGCTGGATCTAAGGGTGGTGGTAGACGTCAAAATGAACAACACTAAAATTGCAGAAGAAATCAGGCCAAAAGCAAACCAGATACTGCATAGCCAGGGGATTACGCCCAGAAGAGGAAGTGATCCTCCTCTGTATAATGCCTTGGTCAGACCACATCTCTATACTGCATGCAGTTCTGGAGCCCTCCTCAAGGATGACGCAACACTGCTGGAGAGTGTCCAGAGGAGGGCAACCAGGATGCTTCAGAGCATGGGAGGAAGACCCTATGAGGAAAGGCTGGAAGAGCTTGGGCTGTACTTGCTGGAGGAGAGGAGAGATGGGGGGACATGATAGAGGTCATCAAATATGTAAAAGGAATAAACAGGCGCGGCGCCAAAGAGATGTTCAGACTAAAGAAGGTGGGAAACAACCAGGTGACATGAGTGGAAGCTAGATGAGGGAAATTACAGGGGGGGGATGCATGAGACCTTACTTCATTGAGAGGGTGGTGAGGCCCTGGAATGCACTGTCCAGGAGTGTGGTGGAGGAGGGCACAGTGGAGGGCTTGAAGAGGGAGTGGGACAGGTTCAAGGGTAAACTGAAGAAGAGGATGACCCTCTCTGGGGCTGGCTGGGAAAGAAAGAACCCATTAGGAAGCTGGCTACCGAGCAGACACAACAGACCATCTGGCCTATTCTGATGGTTTTTTGTATGTTAGATATAGCGGAGGAACTGCAGGGGAAGGTGTGCCTATTTTTAGATGATACGATGATCTGCAATAGGGTGAACACCCTGATAGGGAGGTGGAGGCAGTGAGGAGGCCTAAAGATTCTGGAGAGGTGGTTGGAAACTTGGCAGCTGAAATTTAATGCCAAAAGTGCACAGTAATGCACATGGGTGTAATAACCTGCAAACCATTTACACACGGTGGGGGGGTTAAGGAAACTCAGCAGGACAGAGATCTGGGGATTATAATTTCAGATAACATGAAGGCGGAGAACCAGTGCAGCACAGTGGTGGGCAAAGTGAATAGAATGCTGGTGTACATAGGGAGGGGTATAAAACAGAAAAAGGGAGGTGCTGATGCGCCTTTATAAATCCATGGTGAGGCCTCACCTTGAGTATGGGGTTTTAGTTCTGGGCCTCACCTACAGGGATATAAGACAGGATTGAAAGGGTCCAGACAGGGCAACCAAGATGTGTGCACGCTATACATAGGGCAGCCCTATGAGGAGAGGTGGGAGGTAATCTGATCTGTACCACTGGAGACTAGTAGCTTATTTGCAAGGAAAATAAGTGCTAGAACTAGGGATCATAAACCAAGATTAGAAGAAGGAAGGTTTAGGGCAATGTGAGGGGCATTACATCACTGAGAAGGTGGTGGAGTCCAGGAACTGACTACCAGAAGAGGTGGATGCAAAAATGGTGAAAAGGATTCAAGGGGGCATGGGACAGACACCAGGAGCTGACCAGTGGGCAGAGTGGGGTGTCTCTTGACAAAGATGATTGGGGGTGGGGGTAAGGGGCAGACTCGACTGGCCAAAATGGTCCTTTTCTGTCAACAGATTTCTATGATTCTAAGGCAGTTAAGTAATTAGATGTTACCTGTTCCACCAGAGTAGGGGAGTCCAGAGTTGGGGTGTCCTTGGTTTGGGGTATTCTGGTAGGACCTGAAAGGGAAGAACAGAGAAGGTTGAAGGGACACAAAGGTTCAGAGGTGCTAGAGGAGAGATTAGAGTGTTAGAATTAAACAAAGATACTTATCTGATTGGTATGTTTGGCCAGACCTGTAGAAATAAAGGGAAAAATAGATCAGTATGGGGAAGTTATAGTAGCAAGAGTAGAGAGATACAAAAATGGTATATAGCACAGGAGTAAAGGAAGAGAAGTTTCAGAGGAAAAGACAAACTAGGCCAAAGTAAGGAAACTAGAGATGGAATAAAAAATGCAGACAGCTAAGAACAGAGAATAAAGTGGTATTTGGGATTCAGCAAACCCCCACCCCACTTAGCGCCCCTAGGTGACCTGCAGGTAGCCAATAAATTTAAGAACTGACTGTCCTGTAGCTGGGTGAAGGGTGTTAATTGTCTGGCCTCTGACCTCAGCTATGTGATAACTGGAGGTGGGGCTTAGTCACAGTTAAAGCAGCAAACAGAGGTTCATCTTCTCAGAAGAAGCCAGAAGGTGAAGGAAGGAAACATATTCAATTCAGTGCTTTAGAGTAACTGGTAATTGGTATTTTTCTTTTAAACTTAGATTGTAGGCTTGTAGTGACACTATACTTTCTTTTCTGTGTTGTCTTTACTTATAATTGTTTTTGGGCTGTTGAAAATTTAAAACATAGTGGTGGTGTAATTCTGTGCTGTCTTTAATTGCTGCAAATTTTATCTTGGCTTGTCTGACTGTCCTGTAGCTGGGTGAAGGGTGTTAATTGTCTGGCCTCTGACCTCAGCTACGTGATAACTGGAGGTGGGGCTTAGTCACAGTTAAAGCAGCAAACAGAGGTTCATCTTCTCAGAAGAAGCCAGAAGGTGAGGAAGGAAACATATTCAATTCAGTGCTTTAGAGTAACTGGTAATTGGTATTTTTCTTTTAAACTTAGATTGTAGGCTTGTAGTGACACTATTCTTTCTTTCTGTGTTGTCTTTACTTATAATTGTTTTTGGGCTGTTGAAAATTTAAAACATAGTGGTGGTGTAATTCTGTGTTGTCTCACCCTTCCCCAACTCTTAATTATATGCCCTGATAAATCTGATTGACAGGAGCTAAACACAGGGTATAGTAAGAGGTGTGAAGTAGGAGGGCATAAGGGGAAGAAGACCACCTCAGCACGACAAGTGTTTTGACTCATTTATTTATTTATTGGTTTTTTTCCTTAAAAATATATATATCTGACGATCAGTTACAGGATTTTTAGTACTGTAAATAAATAAAAAGAGAACTAAAGAGGCTTCAGTAGCAAGAAGTAGTGGAATTGCGGTATAATGGGGGTGGTGCAATGCAGTGGCGTAGAGCAGCCATATTCAGAGCAGACCTTCTGGACACTGAGGTGCTGCCTATCTGCATGCATCTCTCTGGATTGCTTGGGATGAGTAGCCAGATTCAAAGCGGAAGTAAACTGGGTCAGGAGTACCATCACCCCTATCCAGGGACCACCCAGTCCAATGCAGCTGCCTCAAAGGATGCCGAGAACGAGGAGCACTTGGATGACAGTGGGCTCAGGGAGGGTTAGAGCAGTCAGGCAGAAGCACATCCCAGATCCTATTCCTCTCAAGAACTCATATGCCACACTGGCAAATGAGGACAACCAAATAGAGGTACCCAGGGAAGTGGAAGGAAAGGATGTGGAGGTTAGGCAGGAGGTGACCTCAGTGGGGAAAGCAGTGGACCCCAGAGGAGGAGGAAGGAATCCTGGTGGGGGACTCCATCAGAAGAGGGATCCAGCTAGGAACACAGGAGGGGAGGACAGGAGGTGAGGTGCCTACCAGGTGCCACGGCATGGAGGGATGGAAGGAAGATACTGGAGATCACTGGGCAGGCAAGGCGGAGGGTGAGCTGGATGTCATTATCCACCTAGGTACTAATGACTTGACAAATGGGGAGCCAAAGGAAGTTCAGGAAGAGTTTAGGAAACTGGGGAGGGTCTCAAGCAAGTAGCTACTTCTGTCACTTTCAGAAGTACTACCTGTGAGAGGCAAGGGAGAGTATAGGAGTGCATGCACCAGGAACTTTAACTCATGGTTGAAGAACTGGTGCTTGAGGAAGGGTTTGGATTCATTGGTGACTGGGGACCCACCTGGAGGGATGGAGGTTGTTCAAGCTGCCTGACGGCCTGCATCCATCCTGGAGGGAATCCAAGCACTCAATGATAAGTTTAATGCTACATTGACAAGCATTTAAACTAGCAAGGGGGGTGGCAGGCCAGCAAGGACGGTACCATTGCTCACCCCCCAGCAGTAGTGGAACCAGTGAACCAGAGGTAGGCTATCTCTGCAAAGCAGTGCAAAGATGGAGATTAGTGTCCAAAGGTGGATAAGCAGAAAAGGGCAAAATTCAGCAGAAGGGCAATAGCAAGGAGAACCAGGGATAAATGACAACCAAGGAAGGGGCTGGAGTAGAACAGTGAAGCAGTCTAGGAGGTCAAATCATGGAAAGCCATGTGTGCAAATGCCAGGAGCCTTAGCAACAAGATGGAAGATCTGGAGGCTGTCATGGTACAGTCAGACCTGGACATTGTGGCCATCACTGAAACCTGGTGTAATGATAACCATGACTGGGAGATGGCCATACCTGGCTACAACATATTCAGAAGAGACAGAGCAGGAGGAAGGAGGAGGATTGGCACTGTATGTGAAAAATGACATAAAGGCCACACAGATCCAGGAGGAACAAAATGGGGAGAGATTCTGGGCTAAGCTGGAAAGGAAAATGGGGCCAGCTATCTGCACAGGTGTGGTCTATAGACCACCAGCCCAGGAGGAAGAAACAGATAGGGCTGATGCTAGCCATCCAAAGGATGGCAGACAAGGGTGAGGTAGTACTGGTTGGAGACTTCAATATACCAGGACGTGGACTGGAGCATCCCAGCAGCAGCATCAACTAGGAGCAGATTTATCCTGGACTCCTTCAGGTGCCTTCCTCAAGCAACTGGTCATGGAACCAACTCGACAGAAGGCAATACTGGACCTTGTGCTCACAAACAGGGACAATGTGATGGGGTAACAGTGGGGAGCACCTGGGTAACAGTGACCACGGTCATTGTGGTTTGAAATCACAGAAAGAGCAGAACCAAACCACACAAAAACACGTATCCTGGATTTACGGGGGAGACTTTGGGAAAATGGGGAGATACTTGAAAGAGGCATTAAGTGAATGGGACAGGAATCAGGGGTTGAGGAACCGTGGGCAGTATTTAAAATGGGGATTATAAGAACAACAGAATTATGCATTAAGCAGGTTAGCAAGAGGAAAGGAAGAGGAGACCATTATGGTTTTCAAAGAGGTAGCAAAGAAAGTGAAAGCCAAAAGATTGCATTCAGGCAATACAAAAAGACACAGGCAGAAGGGGATAGGGAAGTACTAGGAGAAACAAAGGAGCAGGAAGTCAGTAAGGAAGCCAAAGCTCAGACAGAAGAACACATTGCAAAATCAGTGGGTAAAGGGACAAAACCTTTACAGGTACATAAGTGAAAAGAAAGACAAAGGAGGGATAGTGAGACTGAAGGGGAGGATGGGAGCCACGTGGAGGATGACAACAATAAAGCTGACATATTGAACAGGTATTTCTGCTCAGTCTTTACTAAGGAAGAGGGGTAATGGGTCTGAAGGGAGTACAAGGGTGAGAATGGTGCAGAAATGGACAGTCCCTTTACAGAGAAAGGGTCCTGAAGGAACTGGAAGTAATAAGAGCTGATAAAGCAATGGAGCCAGATGGGTGCACCCCAGAGTCCTTAAAGAACTAAAGAGGTGGTGGCTGAACCTCTGGCTATCCTGTTCAGCCAATCACTGAAACAGGAGGGTACCCAAAGACTGGAGGACAGCAGATGTAGTCCCCTTATACAAAAGTGGGAACAAAGAGGAAGCAGGGAACTACAGACCAGTCAGCCTCACCTGTAGTGGGAAAGATCATGGAAGCACTACTGAAGGAGATTGGTGGAACATCTGGTTGTCAATGGACCACAGGACCCAAGGCAGCATGGTTTCACCAGGGGAGGTCATGTCAGACCAACCTCATTGAATTTTGACTGGGCGACTAGGAGGTGGATCAGGGAGGGCAGTGGACATGGCCTATCTGGACTTCAGCAAGGCCTTTGACACTGTGCCACATAGAAGACTATTACACAAACTGGGGAATATGGGTGTGGGCAGGACAGTAGTGTGGTGGGTAGGTAACTGGCTGGGTGGCAGGCACAGAGGGTGGTGGTAAATGGCTGTCACTCCACAGAGGGAAGAGTAACCAGTGGGGACCACAGGGATCAGTGCTGAGACCGGTCCTATTCAACATCTTCATCATGACATTGCACAGGATCTAGAAGGCAGAATTTCACTGTTCCTGATGACACAAAGCTCTGTAACAGAGTAGACACACCAGAGGGTGTAGACAGAATGAGAAGGACCTGCAGAAATTTGAAGAATGGTCCAGGGTTTGGCAGTTGAAATTCAATGCAAAGAAGTGCAAGATAATGCATATGGGGCACAAAAACCCTGGCACAATATAGCAGTTGGGGGGGTGAGGATATAGCATGCACCAAAAAGGAAAGGGATCTTGGAGTTGTCATCTCTGATGACCTCAAGGTAGGGAAACAGTGCGACAATGCATCAGGTAAAGCAAATAGGATGCTGGGATGTATAGGCAGGGGCATCTCCAGCAGGAAAAGGGAGGTCATAATTCTGCCATACAAGACACTAGTGAGGCCCCACCTGGAGTACAGTGTACAGTTCTGGAGACCATACCACGTAAGGACACAGACAGGGTAGAGAAGGTTCAGAGGAGGGCAACAAAGATGGTGCATGGGTTGCATCACAAGTCCTATGAAGACAGGTTGAAGGAACTGAACATGTACTCCCTAGAGGAGAGGAGGAGAGAGGATATGATAGAGACATACAAGTATCTTACAGGGAGGAACAGGGTGCAGGGAAAACACTATTTTTAGGTGAAAAGATGTTTCAGAACTAGAGGCATGGGATGAAGTTGAGGAGGACGATTCAGAGGAAACATGAGAAAGAATTTCTTCACAGAACGGGTGGTGGACAAGTGGAACACCCTGCCAGAGGAAGTGGTGGGGGCTGAACAATCACGGATTTAAGAATGCATGACAGACATAAAGGAATTGTAGAGGGCAGGGGTAAGGGGAAACAGACTTCAAGGAAAACAAACTGAACTTACAAGCTCAAATGGGTAGACTAGGTGGGCCATAGGCCCTTATCTGCCGACACTGTCTATGTATCTATGTATCTATGTAAGAAGTAGTCCAGATGGTCAGGTGGGAATGCATTTGGGCTAGTGGCCCCTATATTATTTAAAAAAGGGGACACTGGTGGTTCAGGAGTCTTGAGTTGTCCCAGGAGGCCAATGGTTTGAAAGGTATAGCTCTGGTGATATAATGGGTCACTCCCTCATGGACAGTGGCAATTTTTTTTTTATATATTATCTTCCCCTGGAACCTAATGTGGGGGGAGGTGATGTTCTTGGGCCCAGACTGTATGTAGCAGGCAGGAGGCTGTTCAGAAAACTGCTGACCAGAAATGCTGCGGCTGTTTTGGCAGACAGTTTAGTGGTACTGAACTACAGTGACAGTAATGGCAGGCACTTTCAACTGCCAATCCAGAGGAGGGCAACTAAAATAGCGAAGGGTCTGCACCAGAAGCCATACAAAGAGAGACAAGTTGAATATGTATGCCCTTGAGGAAAAGGGTCAGAGACAGGACAGAAAATTTCAAGCACCTCAAGGGAATCAACAAAGTCCAAAAGAGTAGCATCTTTCAGAAAAAGAGATGTGCAAGAACAAGGGGCCAAATTTGAAGACAGAGGAGACGGCTCAGGGGCAACATGAGGAAGTATTTTTTCACAGAAAGGGTGGTGAACACATGGAATGGCCTTCCTAAGGAGGTTGTGGGGTCAAAAATAGTGGGGGACTTCAAGAATACCTGGGACAGACATGAACCAATTCTATTGGTGGGTAGGAGGAAGTCAGCTGTTTGATAACCAGGATCTGCAGCTTATCCATTAGGTAGGGAAATAGGTCAACTGACTGGGCCAAGCAGTCCTTATCTGCCATCAAGGTCTATGTGTCTATGATTCAGCCCACAGAGCTCAGGCTGTAACCTGCTCCATGTGTGTGTGGGAATGAAGATGGGATATTTTTGGAAGGGGGAAGAGACTAGAGCAAATATGTCTCCCTCAACCCATCAGCCACAAAGTGGCATGTGAAGAGCCCCCACAGGAAGAGAGTCTGGAGGGTGGGCAGCCAGCAGTAGGTGGCAGGAACCTTTAGCTAAGCCACATGGTGGCAGACTGTAGGTGCCCTGAGGGACTGGTAGAAAGGGACTGGGAGAGCAAATGCACAAGATAGGGGCCACAAAGGAAAATCCACAGTGCAGCTGAAGGGCAATGCCTGAACTTGACTTAAAAGTAGCTGTGGGTGGGAGGCAAACAGGGGAAATCAGTGGGCTCCCTGATGGGACCATGAAAGCAGCAAGCACTGCATACAATAGAGTTGCACAGCAGCTAATGTCAAAGTACCAGGGGCTAACAAAAGGATTTGGGGGAGGAAAAAACAACATAAGGTCCAGGACAGCTCACAATTAAAAACACGGAGCACTAAAGAGAAAGAGCCCTGATGGGTTATAAATATTAAGTAAATTTATGCAATAGGAGTGGACATAAATGGAGTGTGATAAATCCATTTTATCCGAGCATGTACGTGTATACATGCAGAATCTTACATTTACACATATACAGGTATTTATTATGGTCATCCTTGATTAATGTGCATGGTGGACTGTGTCACACATCCCCATCCCTCACCCCCGTTGTTTGACACTGCTTACTGGTATCCTGCTTTTAGTTTTATTTCTTCCAGGTTGACCGTCCCTCAGCCACGCCACGTGCCATTTAGTCATACTTCTCCCCATTTTTCCCACTATCATACAGTGATCATTTGTTTCTGTTTTAACATTTTTTTTTTTGCTTTTCTACCAAACCTTTTTCAACTGGCTGCTCCAAGCTGTCGCACTCCTCTGCATTCTGTTGCCGTGTCCTCGCCACACCTCTCGATATAAAAAACAGAATTTTTTTTTTTGCACTGCTTCCTCAAAAACTGATAAGTCTTCTCTCTTACTCTTCCACTCTGGTTTTCCCACCTCGCTACAACTGCCACCAGAGCTCCCCCAGCACATAGAAACTGTCAGATTTGTTTCCTTAAACTGCTTGCTCGCAAACCCCACTGCTGATGAGCCCTCACGCTAGGTCACACCTCTAGGTCACACTTCTGCTGTGGTTTCCAGACCTCTCTACAACTGCAACCATAGGCTCCTGTGAAGTCCTTCTCTGTAAACTCTAAATGGTCTCTTGTGGCCCATATGGCCCTCCTTCTTCACTGCTTATTTACTGATATTCCCCTATGTCTATATACCACACATGTTTTAAGCCCCCCCCACCACATTTCACTCTTGACCTCCAACACTATAATGCTGTCAGTCTGTTCCAGGTGTCTACTACCCTTTCAGTGAAGTAGTAATTCCTCACATCCATCTTATCCCCACCATTAGCTTCATCATGTCCCATGGTCCTTTTTTCTATTTGAAGGAGCACCCCCCCTAGCACCCTGTTCATCCTTGTAAGGCACTTGTGGTTCTCCATTATGTCCCCTCTCTTTCAGGGTTTATATGTTGAGACCCCAGTCTCCTCACAGGGCTTTTGCCATAGCCCATGTACAATTTTAGTTGCCCTTTATACTGCCTACACCCTATGGCCTTTCTATGGTGCAGCCTCCAAACCTGGACACAGGACTCTTAGGCCCTGTCCACACTACCCCTCTGTAATGTTACAGAGTGCCCATCCTGTTACCGCAATGATTTACGTTTACACCTGTAACATTACAGAAGGAGTTTTTGTAACTGTTGTTGAAACCACATGAGGTGGTTTCAACAACGGATATGAAACCGGTTACGCCTTGGTAATGTTACTGGGCGTAGTGTTGACGCGTAACACTGGTCCCCTAGTGCAGCATGAGCTGCATTGTGGGATCTGGTGCCATGGTAACGGTTGCCTGGCTTCCGGCGTGGAGCGGTGGTGCCGGTCCCGAATGGACACCGTGGCAGTGTGGACACACTGTACCACTCCACGGTTGTAACGGTTTTATCTGTTACAGGGTCTGAGAGGTGCAGTGGATGGGGCCTAGCTGGATCTCACTAATAAGGGATTACTTGCAACACCACCACCTCCTCCTCCTGCTGAAGATACCCTCCCTATGCAGCCTCAGCATCCTTCTAGCCCTACCCACTGCTTTGTCACTAGCCCAGCAACTTTAAAGAGACTTACCAAGGTAAGGTAACTGAGTTATTCTGCACTCATATCCATCGGTGCCTTGTTGCCAGAGGACCTAATGAAGTTAATATGTCCTCAACTTTTGCTCGTTAAAAGTTCTGTCTTCAGAAAGACAAACCAGGTCCCAAGAACTTCCCAGTTGCTTGCTGCCACCCAGCTCTGCTCCTCATTTTCTAAAGAGATGATGAGATGCCAGTGAGAGCGGGTGTTTCGTTTTTAGTTTGTACGGGCGGGTAGCTTTTCTATTGATTTTAATGACGAGGATCACCTGGCAATGAAATGCGGCATCAGTCAAGTAACAAGGCCCTTGTTAGTTGAACAGTGCCCACATTTTATTGCACAGGTAGCCACTATATAGTTTAAAAATCAATAGAGTTGCCACCCATTACATATACTTGGAGTGGCCCCACGCCCTTACTGGCATCTCATCATCCGCTAGTAGCATGGGGTGGAGCTAGCAGCAGAAAAAAAAACAGGAAGTCCTTGGGACCCAGTTTGTATATTTTTATGAGGGACCGAACTTTTTAATGGTTTATAAATTTAGGGACATATTAACTTCCTTGGGGTCTTCTGGTGGCCAGGCACCGATTGGTATGGTGCAAGGCAGTATCTTGGCAAGTCTCTTTAAGATCATAATAACTCCAAGGTCCCCCCCTCCTAGTGATAATCAGTACCAACACTATAAAGCAGCTCCTGGTTTCCTATGTCCTAGGTGCACAATTCTGCACTTTGTCATTGAACCACAACTGCCCCAATCTTGACCACTTTTCGAGTTTCTCCAAGAGGCATGTGCATGCTCTCTGCTCCCTTCTTAATGCCCACCCTACAAATTTTGGTATTGTCTGCAAAAAGGCATTCCCTTCTTTGCCAGTTTTTCTGCAATGTCACTTATGAAGACACAGAAGAGGATCTGCACCAGTACTGAGCTGAGCTGCTCACTGTCCTGTCACTGTAATAAGTGCCATTAACCATCAACCTCTGACACCTTAACCCCCACCCCCAACTACTACTCCATTTTCCAACCTGCATTTCTGGTCTCCCCCCCTTCTGTTCAGCTACCACAACACCATCACTCTGGCATCTGCCAGGACTTGTTCCACCACAGAATGAATCCAATATGTGGAGCAGCTGCCTAGGTAGTCAGGATACATTTACATGTTCTTCCATTCCCTAGGACATAAGCGGCAAGGGTGCACAAACACATGCACAGACATGTGTGACACAGCACCAGTCAAGGTCTTCCCACCCATGGGCTGCTCCCACCTGCATTGCCACTTTTGGTCACTCAGTTGGCAGTACTACAGCTGAGCTGGCTGTCCTCCTTCCCCAGAAGAGAGCCTCTTGTGTAACTTGTGATCCTCCTCCTCTCCCCAGAGAGCCCCTGACGCAAGCTCATTCTTGAACTAAGGTCACCTCCGCCGCAGGTCATAGTGCTACTGTTAAGCTGAAGGGCACACATGTTAACCAGTTTCTAATTAATTTTACCACTTTGGATCCCTCCTAGGCTGATCAATCTCTTTAGCCTGGCCCCCCACCAAAATAGTCAACCACCCTCCTCATGCTAGATCACCTTTCCAGGCACCAGACTATCCTCATGCAGTTGGACAACCCTTCTAGCCCCAGCCTTTCATAATGAGCACTGAGCTAGAGCGTTCACACAGGCTCGGGTCAGCCACGCTACCCAGTTAGCCACCCTCCCTACATCTGGACCAGCCTCAATCACATTCTATACAACCTCCATGTAGCTGAGCACCACCCCAAACCTCCACTCTAAACAGCCATCATACCTGAAGCTGTCCCTCTCCAAGCCCATGGACCAGCAGTCCCCACGTAACCACTCAACCTACATCTAGATCCACCAGAAGCCCCATACCAGCCTCACCATTGAACCACCCACCCTGCAGCTAGACCTCACTTCCAACCTTGAACTAGCCCCACCACCACTACCACCAGCTACCCTCTCTGCTGCTGGCTCACTCTTTCATGCCCTGGACTAGCTTCCCCCAGCAGACTATCCTCCCTGCAGCTAGACCCCCTGGTTCATTCCCACCCACAGACCAGCCTCCCTCTCCTCTGCAGGTTGAGTAACCTCCCCAGAGCTGGACACCCTTTCCAAAAGCTGGACACATCCACCATCCAGAGCAGAACCTCCTACACCTAGATCCCCCAATCACCCTTCCTCAACCCGGACCCCTATACTTCTCAACGTAGTATTTAAAAAATTATGTGACACTCAATATATTGCATTTGCAGTGTCAGTGGCTCAGGAGGTAGCACACTCACCTCCGAGGCTGAGAGATCAAAAGGCAGGGTTCTATTCCCATACCAGGCACTTATATGTTAATATCCCAATACTGATGCTGTAGTGCAGCATGAGGGATGGCTGCACCTGAGGCACTGTCTTTCAGATGAGACATTAAACCGAAGGTCCCATCTGCCTGTTCTGGTGGTAGTTCAATGGATGTTAAAGATCCCATGGCACTTCTCAAAAGCAGGGAAATTTTCTCCAGTGCCCTGGCCATATTTGACCACTTTCCAATTCACTAAAAATACCACCAACAGCTTAATCTGGTTCAAGGTCAGTTGGCTTTCATCTGTATTCCTCTCCCTCTGGGTCGTGCCTGAAAATAGGCAAGAATCTGTCTAGTGCACTTAGCCGGTCAACAAAAATGAAATAAAATAAACATAAAATATAAATTAATGCAGTCTGCAGCAAAAGAAGAAAAAAATACACTGATCCCAAGATTACAAAATGGATTAACACATGCAACTGTTAAAGACAAATATTAAATGCAAAAAAAAACAGTTCCCCCACAAACACACTCAAATATCTGCAGTAAATAATTCTTCCTTTAGGGTAACTCCAGATTTTCTCGAATTAAAAAAGTTGTAATCTTTTCTCTATGCATTCTGAATTTGCTCAGTTATACAGTCGTCCTGCTGTTCATTCTCCTGCCCCCACCAATACTACTTTAAAGTAACTAAATCAGCAAAATTCACAAATAACAAGTAATCTAGAGGCACAATGCATCCTAAACACTTTGTGGGGGGGGGGGGGGTTGACTGAAAATAAAAATTGTATTTCAAAGTTTAGCCAAGAGTTCAGAGAAGAGAAAATGTTTTCAAGACAAAACATTGATAGTGAAACTTGCACAGCATTTCATTTTGAAAAAAAAAAAAACACCTGAGTGATAATTCCTTTACTGTATTTAACATTTTAGGGAGTTAAAAAGATGTACTGTTTAAACATAAGCTCTTACCTTAACATGTAAATCTTAGCTGTAGGAAACCTCAGAGCACTCATGCAGTTTCATCACACTGGACACAGACAGGAAGAGAGCTGAGAAATGTAGGCCTCTGACTGAGTAGTCTTATGGGAGATGAAGGTTAGAATAGACTTTTAAAGGGACACTGCCAACTTTTTTTGCACCTTATTATTTCCAGGTAAAAAGCCACATTTTATTATTGCTTACCTTCTGTAAAATTCATTTGTGTTGCTGGTTGTTTTATCTGTCTCCTTGCTTAGTAGAACTGAAATGCACGGTAATGTACCCAGCCTTGATTGCCTAATTTAAATCCTAAAACTACTCTGCTGACTATAATCTTCATTTATGATTCGGTTGTATTAAAAAAAATTTTACTTTTAAGAGCATTGCAGATCTATTTCTAATCATCATTTAGTAATAACTTACTCTTGAACAACTAGTCTGCTGAAATACTTCTTAGAATTTAGTATTCTTAGCGGTTGTATTTTTGAATGATTAAAGACTATTAAAAATGACTAAAATTAGTCTTTGAAGGCAAATGAATTAATGCTTTAATACTAAATTTAGTATTTGACTTCAGTGAGGGTTCCCAAGTATAGCCCTTTAGGCCTGCACCTCCCATGACCACACACATCTTGAACATCCCCTGCCCAGATGACCACCCAGCTGGACAACCATATCAACATCCCAACAGACCTCCCCCAAGTTGTGTACCTTGCCTGCAGCTAGTCCACCCTACAAGCCCCAAACCAGCCTCTCCCCATCAACTATCACCCACCCTGTAGCTGGCTGCTCCAGGCCATCCTTCCTACCTCAGACATGATCCCCCTGCAGATGGAACCTCCAGACCTGCCTCCCACTCAGTAGACCACCTCTGCAGCTGGACCAACCTCCCAGTCTCACCAAACAAAGCACCCTCCTTAGAGCTGGACCAGCACCTCTAGATAACAACTACTTCTGCAGCTGGACCCACCACACTACCCATCTTGCCCAGATACCAGTTGCCCATCCCACCACTGACCACCTTGTTTACATAGAAAACCCTGCCCTGCTAGGTACCCTTTATAATCCCAACACTTATTAGTCTGACTGCTGCATCCCACACACAACAACCCAACAGCCCCAGCAGCCCTACACACAGTGGCCTGATTCCAGGGACAGCACCTGACACACTGTCAGGCCAGAGGAGGTTGGGATGTTGTGCGGTTGTTGGATGGATTTTCCACAAACACATGAAGCACCCGATCCCGACCTATGCCACCCATCCCAGGACCTGAGACACTACTGAACAGCATGGACAATGTGAAAACACCCACCCCCTATGTGGTGCACCCTCCAAGGACACACTGACCTGATCATGGACCTCCTGGTAAGGATGACTGTCTCATCATCCGTGAGACAGGGATGAAACAAATAGCCGTGCTTGCCCCAGTGTGTTGACCTGCCATCCCAGGCAGCATGGTGGATTGTCCTTGTATCCCTACATGCATGATTATGTCAGCTGACAGTCAGCCAGCTGGGCATGCATGAAGGAACTGGAATACCATGCCTGTTGTTCAGTGCATGCATGGCACTGCAGGCACACAGCAGAGCAGCACAGTGAGAGCATGGATAGCTGCACCAGGAAATGGTCCACGGCACCACCACATGTGGATGCCAGGACACAGAGCAGCATACCATTGCACCAACCATGCAATGTGCGCATGTGGCCGTGTCATGCTAGCCCACTATGGGCCTGCAGTAACCACACAGAAAAAAGTCTGGAGATGTTTGAGGGCTGTGCCACAGAGCCACTGTGGCATGAAGGCTGCCAGGTATATTGTGAGGAGTCTCATATGTCCCATTGTGGGGAATGCTGTTACCACACAGAAGTTGCACAGCTGAAGGATTAGTGGGCACTCACACAGCTTCTCACACCTGTGCGACATGCCACACAGTGCAGATGTGGTACGTGCAGTGGGCTGCTTGGCGATACCCAGCAGTGTTGTGATGAGACATCACCACCAGGTTGGGGTGCATACAATGTGGGTGAAACTTATTCAACAGTAGGGGCCACAGTGGCAACCTGGTGGCTGCGCATGATGTGTACTGTGAGTGTACAACTGTCATGCCAAGTCACCATGGAAACCCTACAGGATGGTGTTGGGTGCCATGCCACAGAGGAATTTCAGCAGCTTGCCCTTGTCCTTGGATGCTAGTACCATCCTTATCCACTCCTTATAGCTCTTCTTGGGTGGTGTCCATGGCAGTCCACAACAAATGCCTTCCCTGGTGACATAGGTCCATTGCTGTTCCCTGTGGAGTTCTGTGAGCATTGTCATGACCCCTACATGCAATCCCTTCCCAAGCAGGGCATAGAGATGGCAGTGCCAGGTCTCATTGCTTTGGGTCCACATGGCATACTTCGGGTCATGGAGATCGGCAACCAACCACAGCTGAGTGGGAACATGGGGTTGTATCCCGTGGGCACATTGGTCACCCTACTGTACAGCCATATCCTGCCCAGCACATGTGTCTGCTTGAAACAATAGAAGAGTGTGGTGGCATTGAGTGGAATGGTTGACTTCAGGAGGCTGAATGCTGCTGGAATGTCCTGTGCCAGGAGATGGGCAAGAACCACGAGTTCATGGATCTTCAGGCTAAAGTCTGGGTCACTTGTATTGTAGTGCAAGGCCAAAGCTCTGGACCTTCCGCCACTCAATCTGCCCAAAGTGGAACAGGTGTCCTTGTTTTGGTTTGTGGAAATTCCATCTTACAGGCATTGTTCACAGCCTGCTTAAAGTCAGTGATGATCGTAGGTGGTTTGAGGGTGCAGGACTGTATATGGCATATTTATTCAGCTCCTGGAACAAGGAGCAGTAACATTGCAGGTTTTTGTCGCCATCAGTGTATACACCAATGACATAATGAGGTTGTTAGGCCCATTCCTATGGGTGCATGGATGGTGTACAATGAGTGAACAGGTGTGGCACAGTCTTGAACGACATCCATCATCCAGAAGGGTGCCTGTGCTAGGTCCCTGATGTTGTCCTCTGTGGTGAGTAGAAGGACCTGGTGGATGGTGCTGCCAGTGATCCTGCTGTACCATGGCCATCCAGTCACCGTCTGTAGCTGCTTGGGGATAGTGAGGTCAGCCAGTGTCACTGGTTCTGGTTAGAGGTCCTTGCGGCGGGACCTGTTCACAATTTGCAGCAGGGCCGTCTTGCTTGGCAACTGTTGCCACAGCTCAGTGGTCGTTGCAGTTGCTTCACTCTGCATTAGCTATGTGTAGCTAGCCATGGTGCTGTGTGCCTTCTACTTGATGCCTGCCAACACCTGTGCTGGTAGAGCATCTGTCACCTCCAGAGCATGACTGTGCTCATCCTTTTTCTTTAGGTGGTGCTGGCCATCCTGGAGCAGTGTGATGGCCTGGCCGAGGCAGGACTTGGACTTATGGTGCTGGCAGCACCGTTACACTGTCTCATGCTGTCCCGGTGGTGCTGAGGGTTGAGCTGCTGGATGCCATACCTTGTGTCATGCCAGTGACCCAGGTTCAGGATTGAGCCTGGGCCATCGAGGGTCAGCAGGGGAGGACTGGGATCGAACATCCACAGACTGCTTTCCCAGTCCTGGGGTGGGCTGGGGAATTTCACTGTGCTGTAGCAGCACCCTGGGGATGCTCGAGGCACTACTCAGTGTCAGTGACACTAGATGGGGAGTACGCAGATGTTGGTGCATTGCTCCTGGATGTCATTGCATGTCCATGCTACTGGGGCCAATCAAAGTAAAATGGCTAGGCATGACCTTTCAGCTTGATAGCTGTGCTCTGAGCCACCCAGAGGACTTTGGTGGAGTCCTGTTGAGGAGAGTCTGGGGCTGTCCTGGCTGGTAGAGGCAGAGGGGGAGCTCACCAGCAAGATGGCATGATGGCCATCCCTGATCCTCCTGGGTGCAGTTTGAGCTACCCAGCTCTCCAGGTGGGTGGAGCTGGTTGCTGGATGCCCCAAGCCAGAGTTGTGTGCTGCAGCAGGTGAAAAATATGATATGTTAAAAAAACAGTACACTGTCTCATTGCAGGTCCATTCGTGGACCAGGAGGAAGCCATTCACATTTAGCTTGTACTTTCCCTTCCTGGATGGTACCACCTCACAGATTGTCCATGTTGTTGGGGTTGCAGTTGAGCACCCTGGCCCCTCCATGGCTTCCACACCCATCCTCCATTGTGCCAGAGGACTGTGCAACATGACCAGCTTTGGTTTCAGCTCAGGCATGTGGGTGTGATTGCACTTCATTTGCACATCACACTCCATGGGCCCCACCTATGGCAGTTGCTACTTGTCTGTGGGTGGTTTGTACCAGTACTGTAGTACCACTGTCTGCCCACAGTACCAGTGCTTCAAGGCTGTGCTGTGCACCATGGTCACATTCAAGTTCTGTGTCCACAGTGTCCTGTGCCCCTATCAGCTACTGTGCTGCAGTGGGGCTATGCTCCATGGTACACTTCCCTGCTGTCCAGCATGCAGGGATGCAGGGGTCCCTGTGTGTTGTACACTCTGCCTTCAGGTGAGTGTCCACCTACCTAAGCTGGCATTTGCACCCCCCAGCATTGGCATCTGTAGTTCCCATGCATGCCTTCATGAGTCCATGTCTGTCCACTGCCCCCATGCATCATTTTCTGATGCCTACCTGTTCTCTATGTTCTCTTCAGCTGTAGTTCCCTGACCTGAGACTTCTCCGATAAATGATCTACCTTACTGTGCTCTTTCCTATGGGGCTTGCATTTTCTGCCCCTCTGCCAGTTTGTTTGTCAGAGTTTCAGTTCATCTGCTTTGTTTACTAACCACTCTCCCTGCATCTGAAATGGGCCCTACCCAGCCAACCACTCTCCCTTGCAGCTGAACCACCCTTTTGGCCCCTGGAGAAACCTTTCCCAAGGAAAGCACTGTCCATGGACCATTCCACAGTTACAAGGAGGGAGGAAGAGGCCCCCAGCTGAGTAGGAAGCAACTGCTGGTGGGGGACTTAATTAGGGGGATAGACTTGCAAGCAGGGTGGGGTAAAGGAGAGGGAGGTGAAATACCTGAGAGGTACTTTGGCTTGGAGGGATGACAGCAGATACAGTGGATCATTAGGCAGCAGGAGATGAGAGGGAGCTAGATGTCATTGTCCACCTGGGGACAAATGACCTAGCAAGGGACGGGGTAGGGGTAGTGCAGGGAAATTTCAGGGATAGGGGGAGGGTCCTCAAGCATGCATGGTGGCTTTTGCCAAAAGGTTGCCTATATACATCTTGGGAGAAGATAGGACTCTCCACACATCTTTCAACAGTTGGTTAAAGGCATGGTGCAGGGTGGGGCTCAGTACTAGGAGTGGGCCTCTTCAGTGCCTTCATAAGTGAAATTGCAGAAGAAGATGAAGGCATGTCTTTTTGCAGATGCCACCAAAACCTGTTATAGGGTTGACACTCAGGAGGGTGTGGAGAAAGGGTTCACCCATACTGGTGTGACAGCCATGTTGCTGATGCCGATTACAGCACAGGCCACATTACAGCACCAGGCAAAATGTATCCTGGGAGTTACACCACCAAAGAGCCCTCCTGGGAAACAGTCTCCATTGGGTCCCTTCCCCTGATTATCCCACAGGTCCAGGTTCTTAATTTACCTGTTCTCCAGTCCTACCCCATCCTACAATCACCCCACAGGTATACAGTAGATTGATACTATCCCTGATGTTCAGTGGTTCCCATTTATTTATTTATTCATTCATTTGTTTACCGAGTGGGTGCACTGGACTGAGAACCATTTTCAGGCATGACCTGGGCCATTGAGGATGGCACAGGAATAAAAGCAAGTACAAAGGAGGCTGGGACAAGGCATGCAATAGACAGTAATAAAAATATACAGGATATTTATATGAAAATATATATAAACTTGCAGCTCAATGGATAAATAACATTTATGACAATAGCAGGCACAGTAGTAGCCAAGTTATAATACAAATTAGACATGATCTGAGATGAGTAAAGGCAAAAGTGCATCGTGGCAGTGTAGGTATGGGCCAAGAAGGAAAAGGAGGGAAGGGAAGTAGAGGCATGATAATAAGTTGGGAGGACAGGAGCAAGTAGTGGAGGACAGAAGGTGAGATCCAAGCAGATAGTGGAAGAGTCCTGGAGAGTCAGTGGTGCTAAGTGGAGTGGGTAGGTTGTTCCAAAGGAAAGGGGCTGCAGATGAGAATGCACATTTACCCATATGGTGGAGACTAGGGGGCACTCAAGCATGGGGCCAGCAGTGAGGCAGAGCTCTAGAACAAACACTTTTGGCCAAAGAAGGTGGGATTGTGGAGAGGTAGCTCGGTTTTGGATGGACTTATTGACTGTGCTGGCCAGGAAATAGGTCTGTTGGGCTGATGGGGGAAGCCAGCCCAGGGTCTGATAGAGTGAGCAGTGGTGTGTTGAGTGAAAGTCCTTGCCCTCTGTATATCCAAAGTCCCCACCATGACCCAGTTAGTTCTTGCAGCAAATACTACCCCCTGGTCCCCAGCCTTACTATATATTTGACACCCTTCCACATTTGGCACAAACCATCCTCTCAGCACCTTGATCAGGTACAAAATGGATGATAGTTCACAATCATGTGCTAACTGTACACATCTGTTTATACAATAGGCACATGAGATCAAAAATGGCGTTCTGCTCTCTGTTGGTTACAGAGGTTAGCAGAGTGTCTGTGCCAATTGCCACTGTGGGGAGAGTGCGTAAACATATGGTGGGGGCCATGAATGGTGCGAGCGGTGGGACTGGGTGGGCAGGTAGTTATTGGCAGTTTCCAATTATGGAATGGACAGCAGCACCACTGAACACCAAGGGAAGTGTGATGTTACTGATGGTGGGAGCTCAAAGGGGCAGTGGTAGGAGGCAGAGGTGATACTACCTGGTTTAGGGAGGCAACATCTTTTAGAGCCATTTACCAACTGGTCAGGGACTCACTAATTACGTTATTCAAGATATCATTTTGTGATTCTACCCTGTTTTTGGGGTGCAAAGTGTTGTTTGAGAGTCACTTACCCATTTAGCAATCGCAAATGCTCTTTAAATGTTCTGGTCTATGTGAACAATAACAGTCCATTACCAGTAAGATAAAGACAAGTGAACAAATACAAATATGGAATTGAGAGCTGTTCTCCATGAGGTTGATGATGTAATTTATCTTAACAATGCGTTAAAGTACAGGGTATGATGAGATTAATACTGGTACCACTGTGCTACCACATGAGTCTAGGGTTGCTGTGAGAGGTACCAAATACTGAAATGTCAAAATAACGCAGTATCATTGTGCTACCAGTGTACCAGTATTTGTGGGAGCCGACAAAAATCTCAAAATTTTGTGATACCATTGTATTACCAGTGTATGTATCAGAGACAGAGAAAATGGTAAAAAATGCCATAGGGATACCATTCTGCCAGTGCACTACCAGTGCACAGAGGAAAATCTATATATCACCTACCACTGTGATACCAGAGTACCACTGGGTAGTACTATTGTGGATTTTTCAGCTGACCACAGCATTGCCATTGCTATACCACTATAATGCCATTGTAACAAATTCAGTAAGGGTAACCAGATTGCTGAGACAATGCAGTGCTAAAGAAGTGTGATAAAAAGTATAAAGTGTTGCCAGTACTACTGCAGTGTGCAGCAAAAATTTGTGAAGGAAATACAGTGCTAAAGAAGTGTGCATGAAAATCTAATAATTATTTGCGGTGCTCTTACAGTGTGCATCAAAACATAAGAAAGATTGAGCAGTGGTACAACAGTGTAGCAGAAAGTCAGTGCAGTGTATTAACAGTGCACTGATGAAAAGCAGTGCTTTGTCAGTCTGGACTGAAATAACACTGAAATAAGACTGAAGATGGAAGTGTGCACTCCACTTCCCTCTGGGATCACACATTGTGGTTAAGTATGAGCACAGTGGCAGAGTCAAGCCACACAAAGGCGAGGATCCTGGATTTCAGGAGGGCTGATTTTACTCAGATGGGGAGATGTCTCAAAAATGCCCTTGCAAGGAGGGACAAATGGTGGGGGGCAGTTAACTTAAGGAGCAGTGGGCCCATCTGAAAGGAGCCATAGTGATGGTGTCAAACTTGTGCATTAAGCAAGTAATCAAGAGCTAGGGAGAGAGAAAGCCACTATGGTTCTCAAAGGAAGTGGCAGGGAAGGTAAGGGCAAAAAAGATTACTTTCAGAAAATACAAGGGAACACAGAAGGAGGAGGAGGATGGGGTAGTGTACCTGGATAAACAAAGTAAGGCAGGCAAAGCAGTCAGGAGCACAAAGGTGCAAACAGAGGAAAAAACAGCACAGGAGATAAAAAGGGGGCAATACTTTTTATAGGTACATTAGTGAAAGGAGAAAAAACTGATGTGAGACTGTAAGGTTTAAAGGAGAAGAAGGGGAGTGTGTGGAAGGGGACATGGAAAAGCAACAATACTGAATAAATATTTTTGTTCTGTATTCACACATGAAGGAGAAGGCAAAGGACCACAGTTAGGCAACATGAGCAAATATGGGAGGGAGGTGGATACCAGTCCATTTATGGAAGAGAGATTCCAAAAAGAACTCACAAAACTGAAAGTGGACAAGGCAATGGGACCAGATGGGATACATCCTAGAATATTAAGGGAACGACTGGAGGTGCTGGTAGCATCACTGGGAGCTCTTTTCAATGAATCACTTGATACAGGAGTGGTTCCAGAGGACTGGAGGAGGTCAGATGTCCCTCTTCACAAAAGTGAGAGTTGGGAGAGGGCTGGAAACTATACACCAGTCAGTCTCACCTCAAAAGTGGGGAAGGTTATGGAATAACTACTTTAAAAAGGGATTGTGGAAGGCCTTGAATCCAGTGGAGCACATAATTCGAGACAATATGGATTCGTAGCAGGAAGGTCATGTCAAACAAATCTAATTGATTTCTTTGGGTGATGAAGGAAGTGGATTGGAGGAGTGGTGGATGTGGGTCCCACCGAGATTTCAGTAATGCATTTGATTCAATTTCCCACAGAAGACTTGTGAATAAGCTGGGCAGCCTGGGAATGATCACAAGTTGGTAATCTGGGTTAGGAACAGGTTGAGTGATAGAAGATAGAGTCTGGTGGTAAATGGAGCTGAATCTGAGGAAAGGAGGGTGACCAGCAGGGTACCACAGGGATCAGTTCTGGGCCTATTCCTGTTTAATGTCTTCATAAGTGACATTGCAGAGGGGCTGGAAGGAAAGGGTGCCTCTCTGCAGATGACACTAAGGTCTGCAACAGGGTAGACACTCTGGGAGCAGTGGAAAAAATGAGGTGGGATCAAGGTAATTTGGAGGAATGGTCTAGAGTGTGGCTTCTGGGATTCAGTGCAAAAAAGTGCACAATCATGCATTTTGGGTCCAGGAATCCAAGGGATCCAAGGGACATGATGTGGGGGAGACACTGACAGTCACCAAAGAGAAAAGAGATTTGGGGTAATCCTATCTGATTACCTTAAACTGGTAAAACAGTGTGACAAGGCTGTGGGGAAAGCTAGTGGGATGCTGGGGTGCATAGGCAGAGGTATCCCCAGCAAAAGAAAAGAGGTGTTGATGCCACTGTACAGATCATTGGTAAGGCCTCATTAGGAGAACTGTATTCAGTTCTGGAGGCTGTTATCACCATAAGGACATAGACATGGTGGAGGCAGTTCAAAGAAGGGCAAGAAAGATGGTGCAGGACCTGCAACAAATGTTATATGAGGAGAGACTGGGAGACCTCAATATGTATACACTGGAGAAGAGGAGAGACAGGGGAGATATAATAGAAACCTACAAATTTCTAAAGGGCTTACAGTCATAGCCACAGACATGGTCAGATATTTCCTGACTTTTCTGTGATATTTCTAGAGAAATCTCCTGCTTTTGGCATTTCCACAGTAGAGGCAGCAAAGAGAAATTCCATAGAAATTTTGTGAAATATCTGGAAATATCTGACCATGACTCTGGCTACTACTGTAAATAGGATACCGGAGAGTAGCATCTTTCAGAAAAGGAGACGTTCAGGAATGAGAGGGCATGACATGAGGTTGGAAGGGAGTAGACTAAGGGGTAATGTGAGAAAGTATTTCTCCATGGAAAGTGTGGTGGATGCATGCAATAGACTACCAGTGGAGGTGGTGGGGGCAAACACAGAGGCGGAATTAAAAAAAATGCATGGGACTGACAAAAGGGAACCCTAGCAATAGGAATGAGAAGGTAAAGCCGGAGAGCAAGTAGGGTCTGTGGTTTTTGCTGTAGGTAACGAAAATAGGCAGACTGTATAGGCCTAGCAATCCTTATCTGCAGTCAGTTTCTATGTTTCCATGGTTCTGGACCCTCCCAAATCATAAGAGCTCTGCACACAAAAACTATTGCCCCAATTCTCTCATTGATTGAGGAAGTCATATGGCTGTTTTCATCTAAACAACATCATATAAATGAAGAGAACAATTAGACCAAAGATCAATACCAGAAACACGCCCTTCCCCCCTTCACAGCATGAGTCACAGTGGAGACTCTGGAGCTTCCATGGACAGCCCTGAATCAGACATCACCAGTTTGGATGGTCTGGCAGGGCCTGTCACATTGTTTTAGAAGAAGAGAGTTTTGGGGAACAGAAAAGTAAAATGCCTGCAGGGATGTAACTAGGATCCCTGGCTCCACAATTAGAGTACAAAGATCTACCTGGGCATAAGTGGCTAACGTGTTGGATGTGTGTGACCCTGATATGGAATCTTCATCACAACCCCAGTAAGCATCCAGAAATTGGGTGTCTTATACGCCATTACTGGTACCAGGGCATCTTCTCCGCCTCCCTATCAAAACTGTGGCCATCAGAATGCATTGGGGTTGGAGAGCAAAGAGGTGACTATGAGAACTCTGCCATTTTGTGACATAAAAGCACTAAGGTTGCACAAAATGGAGGCTGGACATCTTTTAGCCAGGAGCCAGAGTATAATTAGGTTCTCTTCTCAGGATTTGGTCTATTCTACATCAGGGCCAAGATAGAGCATTGCTCCCCAGTCAGGATGGTACTGTGTCACATTAAGGACCCATGGATTTGTGCAAGCCAAGAGGGTTGTAACCACCTATGGAAACACTGCAAACTGTGGCTTCTTTTAGACTCACAGACACTGTCCCTGCCTTATGTTACTGGAATATGCCAGTGCAGAGGGCACATGGGGGGCAATTCCTTATCAACATCATCAACAGATTATAGTTTTGGCCTGTGGGATGATAAAAAGCAACTTGGTAGGATACTAGCATGCCTTCAAGCTACTGTTGCAATTGCTAACCAGGTATTTTGTGTCAGACTGCTCATAACCACCCCACAACTACCTCACTACCTCTTTTACATTAGTTAATAGTATAGCAAGGTGTATAGAGGATGAATTCCATTCCTAAGATGATAAGGGTGCTGCCAGGTGCGGGACACATCACTTGTCTGCCTCCAAAAGGGAAAGTAAACTAGAGATAGCTTTGTCTGATAATTAGAACATTAAGAGGGAGAGGGTGGCTGACATACCATACACTAGAATCCCTTTTGTGGTACTTGGTGGGGTCAACTTGGTTCACCAATTACAGCATCAGGAAATACAATAGTATCACGGACTGGGGTGTGAAGTAGAAGGGAGGTGAGAAATGCAAGGGATTGAATGTTTACTGTCAACATAGCAAATGCATGGAATAGCAATAATGACAGAAGTGTGTGTACATGCTTTTGCTTTTGACTACCTTTATATTCCTTTCTTTACCATTTAATACATTCTTTTATTAACTATAACTCCTGTTTTAAGTTACTTGCTTGTGTCCTTTATACTGAACTTTTGAAATTATATAATGTGTGCAACTCATTCTACTTTCCTTTCATTTCACAGCCTGCCTATTAATACTTCACTATTCATCTGTGCTCTAGATAAAAGCCCTTATAACTCTCAACTTGCCACTATCAGTTTTGTGATTCTGCCTTGCTTCATTGAATTAAATGTAGCACATCCTTTTAGCATACTTAAATCACTCACCTGCATTGCAACTCACTTTATATTATGTTATGTTTCACACCCTGAGCTTGATTTTAAAACAGCCCAGTAGATCGACCCAATCTGCTATTTGCCATAGCTTGTATCAAAGCCAGGTGCACCAGGGACCCTGAGCCTGATTTTCAACAGGACTGGTCCTGGAGCCAAAAAACATTTGCCACAACTGCACCCATGCAGCAAACATATGGTGCAGAAGAGTAGATGGCCACAAGCTAAGGGACGGTTGTGTGGCATCAACAGCCAGTGACAGAGACCCACTGGTCATTCATCGAGGTAGTGGGCAGGGTAATAGAAGGCTGGATAGGAATTGAGGATCCCTGGACAGGTTGAGAAGGGAGGAGGAGGAGGAAGTGGTGACAGACTCCTAATGGGGACAGTGCATGGTCACCACAGTGAGACTGTAGGTCCATGTGAGGGGGGGCAGTTGCATGACTTGCACCACAGTGGGATACTGCTGGCTATTCCATTGGTGGTCTGGTAAGTGCCCAGTGCTGTGTATCTGAGGGATACCATGGGCAACAGGGAGGCACAGGTTGACCTCCCATCAAGCAACAGCTCCGGGAGTGGTGCATGGGCTGTTACACCAACTTTAGCTGGTCTAATTCTTTGTAAGCTGTGTATACTTTGGGGTTACTGGAGAATCCCAAGGTAGAAAATGGTGGAGCACTGCTGTGGCACAAGCCCCCATCTACCATGGTGCAGCCATGCATCTGCTGCAAGCACAGTGCAAGCCTTGCTCATAGTGGTGGCCCCCAAACTGGCACAGGCTATGTAAAAAAAAACTAGGAATGATGCAAGGTGCAGTGCAGTGTGCCCCTTGTATCATTTCTCTTTGACACAAGCACTTTGCATCATTTGTCTTTAATGCAAGCACCTTGCATAATTTCCATTTGATGCAAGCACTCTGCTTCATTCCCAATTCTTTGAAAATCAGGGCAACTGTCTCTAAGCACTCTGTACCAGTAGTGCTTTTTATGTCAGTGCTTGTATATCTCAACTTGCTGCTCTTGGCTTAATAATTCAACCCTTAAAAACTAACTGATTGTATTCTGTCACAACTACTATAAGCAAAAAGATGTTGCAGTCAGAATTAACATTTTCCAAAAGAAAAGACAGTCATTATAAACAAATTTAAATAAAGGGTATGTAATAAATCAGTTCTTGTCCAAGACAACATAGGGTGAGTCACATTTTCAGATAGGAAGCACTAACGGTTTAATCAAAGTGAAAGACTGTATTAAAGGCACAGAAATTGATATAAAGGCAATAAATGGCACAAAAGTATGAAAAACTAATTGCTTTTATCTTCAGAAGTACAAAAGAACTTTACAAGTTACATATTCAAAGAGTATTTTATTTTTACTTAGATAAGTATGAGAGAAAAACAAAAGTTTCACAGAATAGTAAAAGATTGCACGTTTATTTGTACTATTATGTTTAGATACAAAATAAGTTTTACAAATAAAACAACACAAGTTTAACAGTGTCAGTGGCTCAGTAGGTAGCACACTCGCCTCTGAGGCCAGGGGATCAGAGGGCTGTGGGTTCAGTTCCCACATGTGGCACTTGAGTTAATATCCCAGTACTGACACTATAATGTGTACTGCAGCATGAGAGGGATGCTGTACTTCTGAGGTGCTGTCTTGTTGGATGTGATGTTAAACTGAGGTCCCATCTGCCTGGATTGGTGGTAGTTCAAGTGGATGTTAAAGATCCCATGGCACTTATCGAAAAGAGTAGGGGAATTTCCAAGGCATCCTGGCCCAATTTCCCTCATTCACTAAAAAAAATACCACCAACAGCTTAATCTGGTTCAAGGTCAGTTGGCATTCATCTGTATCCCCCTCCCCCGGGTCGTGCCTGAAAATAGGCAGGATTGGTCTAGTGCACTTACCCGGTCAACAAAAAATAAATAACATAATAATGTATGATTGCACATGTTTATTATTTATTATTAGTTTTGTTTAGATACAAAAGAATTAAAATAAACGCATATACTGTATAAACACTGGCAGTTCCTAGAGCAGCAAGAGAGCTGCAAGGTTGGTATAAATGGTAGAAGCTATAAGTGTACATATGAAAAAAAGTAAACTGGTGCAGTGGTGGCATTCAAATGAAAATATATGGCATTTTAACAAATATATAATGAGATTTTATAAAACTGGTTACAGATATTAACAAAATATATGAAAAATCCTTAATGGCAAGTAACAAGAAACCAATTTACATATAGATATTGGTATGCAACAACATGTTTTATTGCATCGATAGTGGCTAAAAATAATTATAATGTATGTAAACTAGAACATATACTAAACAAATGATATTTGGTTTGCTTACAGTCCCCCAGAAGAAGCCTATCAAGGTGAATCATCAGGGTTGTTAAATAAACTACTTCCGAATAAGAAACAGTTGTGTAGTTGCCTTTTTGGCCCAGAGTGGCCCATATTGTGCTACAAATACTGTTTTTTTTTTCTTTAACACCCCCCTCCCATCTCCCCTGGTGATGGCAGTGCCTCTGCCAGCCTCAAACAGCCACAGCATCTCCTGCAGTAGGATCAAGCTGCCTGGCCCAGCCCAAGGGGTCACTGTGTTGGTGGAATCTGCCCCCAAACTCCCCTATTAAGATGCACTGCTGCAGCTGTCATAGCCATGGGCCTGGCCTTCCACTTGAAATGACTTCCCAGCTCACTTTCTTTTTTTTTGTTATTAAAACAACTTTATTGTTTTCACCAAAGTCTCACCAAAAACATAACCTAGTAGGCAGAGTTAAAGGTACTAATTATTGTAACAGTTAACAGCTAAATTTTAACCCACACATTAAATTCACAACTTAACCCCCCCTCCGCTTCCAAGGCTACACACATAAACAGACCCTAATTTGTCGTCCCTGAGGTAGTCTGATCGTTAGGTTTCCATGCCATTAGGAGCGCTTCTAATGAACTCCAAAGTGACGTATATATTTTCAATCTACCTCGCATACAAGCAATATGCCTTTCTAGCTGCAGTGCCAGAATGCACTCTCTATACCACTCCATCAAGGAAGGGGATTTATCACTAGCCCAATGCCTCAAAATTATCAATTTAGCAACGGCTGATATGAGTGACATTTGGGCCTTTTTAATCTTAGTGACACCTACTGGGAAAAGACTCATCAGACATACCTCAGGGGTGAACATGGTTTCTAAGCCAAGGATAGGGTCTAATAGGTTACTAATGGACTGCCAAAAGGCCTGTGTGGAGGGGCATAACCAGACCATATGGTACAAGGTACCATCGCCCTTCCTGCATTTGCCACAAAGGGGGGTATCCTTTACCCCATATTTACGTAACTGGGTTGGAGTTAGGTACATATTATGCATTATATTAAAATGTACCATTCTCAGCCTATCTTGCTTTATGTATTTATACATTGTGAGCCAAAGCTTCTTCCAAAGACTAGGTACCTCCGGTATTCCCAACTCCCTCATCCAGTAAAACACACCCCACGGAAGTCTGAAGTCCCACTCCTGGAGTGTTTTGTATATCTTGGAGACTGGGCGGCGGCTGAGAAGCTATACATAAAAGTGTATTAAGATCTCTTTCCCCGTGTTCGAAGGGTGCTACCCGAGAAAAGAAGGAGGTTAGGGCCTTGCTGACTTGCAACCACGTAAATAATTCCTGATGCGTAACTCCTAAAGATCTCATCAGCTGATCAAAGGGCAGAGGTCTCCCATTCACCCAAAGGTCCGAGACCCTAAGATGACTTACCTGGGGCCAAAATGCAGTGGACAATGTCACACCCCCAACCTTAATATGTGGGTTACCAAAAATGGGTTGGCCGACCGAATGGTACCATTTTACTGTAAGGTGTTTTGTAGCTGATGAAAGGCCTTTAATGACCATCCCATAGGGTTGCTTTTTAAGGGCTTAGGGATAGCCGACGGGGAGACATATAGCAGGGCCCGCAGCGAGCAATTCGCCCTCTTCGCCAAATGTTGCTCTATGTCTACCCACAAAGGTAAGTAAGTCAGTTGACTGTTCCCTCCACTCCAATAACCCAGCTTGCTTATGTGCTGTGCAGTGTAATATAGGAAAAGGGAGAGCGGCTAATCCTCCCTTTAACCTCGGGGCTGTCAATTTAATGTAAGATCTACGAACCCTTTTCCCGTTCCATATAAATAGGTTAAATGCCCTCTGTAAATTGGAAAACCACCCTTTCACGAGATATACGCTCATCATACCCAGAGGATATAATAATCTTGGCAATATATTCATTTTAATAATACTCAGCCTTCCCCAAAGTGAAAAAGAAAGCAGTCGCCACCTCTCCATATCCCCCATTATTGTTTTAACTAAACTACCCAGGTTATTCTTAATCATGGAGTTCAGTTCTGTACAGATATTGATTCCTAGGTACATAAGTGACTTTGCTTCCCAACAAAGGCCAAACGACAACAAGTCCGACTTAGTAACTTTGTTATTTAAGGGAAGGATCTTCGTCTTAGCCCAATTTAACTTGTAGTAAGATATTTTAGAGAAGGAGTCAATTTCCGCCAAGATAGCTGGGATTGAGGCCTCAGGGTCTTCAATATGTAGTAATATATCATCTGCATATACCGAACACACATACCTGGCCTCCCCCACTTGTATACCTTTAATGAGAATATTCCCTGCCAATCTATGCAATAATGGCTCTAAATATAAATTGAATAGTAAAGGGGACAAGGGACATCCTTGCCTCGTGCCCCGCTCCAACTTTATTACCGGGGACAATATCCCATTGCACTTTACCCTGGCAGAAGGAAAGGAGTATAAAATTTGTACCCATCTCTGGAAATCATTAGGCAGGCCAAAGGCAGACAGGGTGGCAAATAGGTAGTCCCAAGATACCCTATCGAATGCCTTTTCGGCATCCAATGATATGAGTATTGCTGGAGTATTGGCGTCCCTTGCAATTGCAATGAGATGTAATAATTTCCTCATGTGATCTTGGGGTGACCTCCCCGTCATAAATCCCACTTGTTCTCGACTGACAAGATTACCTATAACTTTGGATAGCCTATTTGCCAGGACTTTGGCTAGGATTTTAATATCTGTGTTCAATAGGGAGATAGGGCGGTAACTATCCATACTAAAAGGATCTTTCCCTTGCTTTAGGATTAAAGAGACCGTCGCTTCTTGGAAGCTAGGATCCGATAATCCATTATCAAACCAATACTGAAAGACCTCTTTTAAAACTGGGGTTATTAACGAATGGCATACCTTGTAAAAATTACTGGGGAACCCATCTGGTCCAGGAGACCTGTCATGGGGCATTTGTTGAATGGCCTGCTGGATTTCTAGAATTGAAATTGGAGCACTCAAGTAAGCCGCTTCTCCATCTGTTACTTTTGGTAAATCCATTGAGCTAAGAAATAGATTGATGTCATCCACAGTGGGTTTTGTCTTTGGATCTACCACATATAACGCCTGGAAATGAGATCCAAAGGCCTTCGCCATTTCCCCTGGGTCCGTACATACCTGCTCACCCTGTCCCTTACGAATTCCAGTGATAAATTGGGTTGAGTCTAAGTGATGGATACGCATGGCGAGTAACTTACTCGCCCTCTCCCCTGTATCTAAATATTGGAGCCTGGTCCTCAAAAGGGCCAGTTCCGCTTTCTGTGACATCAGGCCTGAGTATTGGGCCTGCAGCTGGTAGAGCCTGGCCCAACTTCCCACCGTCGAGATACGGGATAGATTGTGTTCTATACTCCTAATGGAATCAAGCAACGAATCTAATTGTACCTTTTACGCATGCTTCTTTTTGGAGGCCATCTTTATCAATTCTCCCCTTAGGGAGCATTTTAAAGCAGCCCAAATTAGGTCCTTTTTAGCCACTGAGCCTTGATTGCCTTCGAGAAAACCCTTGATAAAATCTACTATGTGCCTCAGTGAAAATTCATCCTTCAGTATCTGGCAATTTAATCTCCATTGCAGAGACCGTCTACACCTCACAGTTAGACGAAATTCCAGACTAACAGGTGCATGGTCAGATATCACTCTGGCAGATATATCTGCCTGTATTACCACTGACATTGCAAATGAACTAATTAACACATAGTCGATTCGTGAGTATGTCTTGTGTGCTACGGAAAAAAAAGTGTATTGCTGTGCAGTTGGATTGATTACACGCCAAACATCTACTAGGGCGGCCTCACTAATGAGATCTTACAGCGCTCTTTGTGCTGGCGATAGTCCTCGTCTCTCCCTACCTGATCTATCCAAGTCGTTTTGAAGTACTAGATTCCAGTCCCCACCTAATGCCGTAAGCTTCCCAGGATTAGACACAACCATATTCAGTAATCTCATAAAAAAGGCTGGGGAATCGCAATTGGGGCCATATATTGAGCCCAGTAATATCGGGTGTGATTCTAGCAAGCCATGTACTATAATGTATCGACCTTCCGGATCCCAAATTTCTTCCACCATTTTAAAAGGAGTGCTCCTTGCTATGAGGATGGCTACCCTTCCCCTATTCGTGGATGACCCTGCCCCAAAAACTTGCCCTACCCATGCCCTTCTGAAGTAATGGATATCACTTCTCTTTAGGTGTGTCTCTTGCAGAAAGGCGAGTTGTACTCCCAGTTGACGTAGGTGTCTTAATATAATTTGTCTCTTAACCCTATCCTTGGCTCCTTTAACATTCCAGCTGACAAATTTATATAGGTTACTCATGTTTCCCAACCATTAATCTTAAACACATGTGCATAAAAGATATATTGGTGGATTGTACCTCAGATCTATTAAAGTAATTACAGACCCCCTGACTTAAAAGATCATTGAAGAACCCTGACGATGTGCAGCCTTGGATCCCCCCCCTCACTCCATAATTCCCAACCTTCTCATTCTGTCCCACAGCACTCCAACACCTCTGTCCTATTATCACCAAACTAAAACCCCCCTGCCCCAATACCCCAAACATGCCCCAGTTCAAATAAACTGCACTCCTATTCACTTTATACCACATGATTCACTTCCAAGCAGCCCAAACTACTCAGCCCTCCCCCAGAGCCCCCTTCCCTCGCTAATAAACTATGCATAAAACTATATTTTAACAACATCGAACCATGTTAGCGGATCTTAACTCTAACAGTTATGGAGCTGCTCACTCCAATAAGTTTAAGCAGACTATTTCCAATGAGGTGTCTTAAATCATCAATTGAAATGCTTTAATGTACCAGTGCAGAGGTCAATAGCCCCCACAGCAAATCGCTGACTCAAAAAAAAAAAAAATCCTTCGTAATCAGATCTTGTATGCAAGTCTGATGCACATTGCATGTCCCAAGCCATAGATTCTACTTGATCATTCCAGGACAGATCCCCGAAAGTCTCCATTCGGCATCTTCCGTCTTGACTATTCACTCTCCTACTGCCATCACTCTTTCGACTTGTGAGGCCAGTGCCCCCAGGTTGTACCATAAACCAAGGGAAGGAGCGACTACACATCGTTTCCTCATCATAATCAAATCCTTCCTCGTAGATCGCACGGATCCACGCTACCAAGCCGTGCGAATCAAATTTACATTGTGCTCACAGATACGAGTGAAACAGGCGAGGATCATATTCATATCGGAGTATCAGAGTACATGTAAGCTTATTTCCATGAGAAGATTAACTACTTTGATCAGCTCCGATCCACTCGGAAGACTCAGTTACAGGCAGCCCTGTTCTATTCTGCATTACCTAAGACCACCAGCAGGGATCTGTTATAGCTAGCGACAAATCATACAAAGAGTCAATATTAATATTCTCTGTTTACTACTCGCTGAGAAATCTGTCCACACATAAAATATTACAGCTGGACCCTCAGTTTACATTATAGTTTCGCAGTTTGCAGTGTCCTTGTTAAAGGATCTTCCTTCTACTGATCATTTGTAGAGATCTGGAAAGATGTTTTTCAGCTCCTGTATAGCTTGCGCAGGGGACTCAAATGCCAGCCACTTGTCCTCGTGTTTTATCATCAGTATGGCAGGGTACTTAACCCTGAATGGTTTAGAAGCCACCACTAACTTGGACAAAATCGGGTGCAGCTCTTGCCTCCGTACCCTCACCGAGTGGAGCAAGTCCTGAGTGATACGTATCTTCTTGCCCTCCCATGTCAGCTCGCTAACATCTCTAGCCTTAGAAAGTACATGTTGTTGTCCAGGTAGTTCAAAAATTTGAGAATTATTGGTCTGGGTGGCTGACTCTGGGTTGGTAGCGGGTGCAGCGCTCGGTGGGCTCTCTCAATTACGTACTCTCCACCCCCCGGAGGAGCGCCAGCTATTTTGCAACAGAATTTCTGCAAGAAAGTTATTATAGCACTCCCTTCTTCCTTTTCTGGCAGCCCGATTATTATCAAGTTATTCCTCCTACTGCGACCTTCTAAATCCTCCAGCTTGTCTTCTAACTTCATTTTACGTTTCGCATTAATAAATTCTGTCTCACTCCTCTCTTGTTTTCTCTCCAACGATGTGATCCTAGACTCCGAGTCCCCGACCCTTCTAGTCAGCGCATCCACTGCCCCTTTAATCTCCTGTAAATCCTCTGAAATTGAGGTGATAGCAGTCTGGAGAGGTTGCATGATCTCCATAAACCTGCTTTCAGACAGAGCAGCTTCTGATGTGGGCATCTTGGATACGCTAGCGGCCTGCTGCTTAGCCCGTTTTGCGGCCTTTTCTTTCTCCGGCGTTCGTGGAGGGGAGTGCCTTGGGGGCGCCTTCTTCATGTACACTTCCATTAAACTGCCGAGTTCTAGCGTTGGAGGTAAATCAGCAGTTGCTCACCCTTATTGGAGTTGGTTTTTGTGTGAAGATACCACTAAATAAAGTATAAATCAGGAGACTGAGAGCGGAGCTCCAGGAAGAAACTGTCTTCGCTCAGGCTGCCATCACATGACCCCCCCAGCTCACTTTCTAATGTGTGTCATCAACATGGCAGTGGAAAACTCTGTTCTTGGCTCATGGAGGTGGCCTCAAAGCTTAATATTTAGTGTCAATGACCCTAACAAAATTGGTGATATTCTATTCTCCAGATTTGCAGTTATAGTGGCTTAAAATTCTGCAGTTTACATCATGGCAAAATGCTAATCTTAACAATTCCAAATGTTTGAAGTCTTATAACACGGTCATCTTTAAAGACAGAGATATACAACTTGCTGAACATCGGGATTGGCCTTTGTAAAATCATCATACCTAATTGGGACAAATACTTTTTAAAGCAGATTGAAACAACAGAAATTTCAGATTTTGGCAACATTTTGCAAACTGTTAGCAGATGTTTTGTGTAATTTTGTGGACACGAAATCAGAATTTTGCCAACATTTTGCCAGTGTGAAAGATAAACTTCACCCAGCCATAATTAGACTTCAAATATAAGAATAACCCATGTCTTATGTCCTGCTCTGTAAGCATCTCAGAGTCCTTTAATGGAGCACATTTGAGATGAGAAAGAGAATCAAAAAAGATTTTCTGACCCTTGGATCTGATATCTTCAGAGGAGAGGGCATAATGAAAATCCCCACCAGAAATCCCATTTCTAAAAGAATGTAAGCTAGGTTGAGTGGCCTTAAAATGGTAATTCTTTCTGCTTTCAGTTGTGGTGCGTATACATTTATCAGTCTCTACTGAACCTCAGCATCAGTAACTTTCAAAATATAAGCAAATCTAGAACAATGTCAAGAAAATATGTGAACACCATCCCAGTCTATTAAACAAAAAGTCCTCCAACATAAAAAAAAAATCAGGTCTGAAAGATCAAAAGGTGATGCAATCAACTCAGCTCTTTTGAGCTTGCTTTATTTTACTGTAAAAACAGAGCCCAACTTTGTCCTCTGCACTTGTCAATGAAAATATCAGAAAGGGCTTTATGTGAGATGTGACATGACCACCAAGAAGATGGCTAATAATCATTTAACTCCTAGTCTCTCTTAGTAATATCTTACTCAGTCCTAAAGTCCAGGGTCTCAAGCCTCCTTATCAGATAGCTAAAACTTCACAGTGTTGCTATATTCAACCAGTTCTTCATAGTTGGTGTCCTTTACTGGTAAATCCATTGAGTTTCTAAGCTGCCCACAGTCTGTCTTCAAGAATGGCCAAAATGACACTCACAATGTTTTCTTACCTTAACTGTGCTGTTCTTTTGAAATTTGCCCAGTATGGATGGAGAAATGAAGAACACTCCAGTGCATCATACCACAACACCTACACCAGAGTAACTATGTGACCTTACAATTTGAAAAGTAATAAAGAGCATGTTCTCTCAGCTCTTAGACAAAATTGAAAAGCTTTATTTCAAAATCACAGCACTCCAAATACAATATCTTCTCAAGTTCCCAAAAGATTCACTGACTGAACAACATTTATCCACACAGGAGACTTCCACAAACTGAATGCTGACCAAAACTATGGAACAGAACTGCACCATCTGGCATACGTGGAAATAGGAGGAAGACCTTGGAACTCTGGGACAAAGGAACAATCTCAGACTTGTTGAGTTTTCAGAGGGCTGTAAGGGAAAAGACATGACTCTTTTCCTTCAAAATCTGCTGCCAATCCTCCTCACCTGCCAATGGTCCAGCCAGTTCTAGATTGAGTGTCCTCATCTATACTTAATACATCCTCCCAAACTTGGCCAGCACCCTCAACCCATTCTGATAAAATTCCTCGATTCACTATAAAAGAAAGAGTTGTTCAACTCACTATGAAACAAGCATTTGTCAATGCCGAATGTTGTCTGTCTGGCATTGGCATTGGTAGTGCCGGAGTTAGAGATGCATAATAGGAATGGCTGTGAAGTATTGAAGTGACACCAACCACACCTCCACCCTGTAGGGACTGACAGGCATTGAGGAGTGCCTTTGGGTTATCAACTGTAACGCTCATGCCATTGTACTGCACCCTACCCTGTATACACTGACAAGTGTTGTGGTGTGCTTTTGGGTCTTTGGGCATTATACTTACCCCATTCCAAAAGGAAATATGCTGAGGTAGGTGCAGTATAGGAGAATGGGGTGAACTTTGTGGCCGAACAGTGCAAGGCACGCCACAATGCCTGTCACTGGCTGCAGGGTGGTGGTTGGGGTGGAATGGCATGAGCATTACAGCCGATGATCCCAAGTCACACTCTTGATGCCTGTCAATCTTTATAGGGTGGGGTGCTACAGTCAGAAACCCTAACACCATAGGCGTGTGTTGGTCTTTTCACTCCAAATTTTGAACATGGACTTCTTGTGAGCCCACCTCATGAAAAGTGGCATGCTCAGTTTGTTAGCTGAAAGGTGGTTTTGCACAGTGGCTATGTCATTTGGTGACACAGGGATGAAAACACATTTTGGGCAGGATGTGGAAAATGACAACTGTATTGTTTAAGAGGAGGCATAAAAAAATGGCAACGCTGGAAATCTGGAGTGAAAATATGAAAAATTGAAGTCATGAGCATGCATAGAAACTGTGGAACACATGTCCGTAACCCAATTATTTTTGGGCGTTTGTTAGCCACATTTTTAACATAGCTATTTTGAGACCTCCCCTCATGAAAAATGGCACTATGATTTTGTAAAATCTGTCCCAAAAGTTGATTTCCCACAGCGACCATGTCATTTTGCACCACAGGTGTGGAAATGCATTTTGGGCAGGATGTGAAAAATGACAGCTGTACTGTTCATAAGGAGGTGTGAAAAAATGCCAGTTTTGAAAATCTGGCATGGGAATATTGCAAATTTTCAAAGTTACAAGGGTGCGTGGAAACTGCACAACGCACACTTGTAACACAGTCATTTTATGGACTTTTAGCACCAAATTTTCAACATAGGCATTTTAGCACCTCTGCTAATGAACAGTGTCACTGTCATTTCCAAAAACTTTCCCAAAAATTGATTTCTCACAGTGACCGCGCTATTCTGCGACGGACATGTGAAAACACATGTTGGCCAGGATATGTAAAATGCCAGCTGCACTGTTCATCAGGAGGTGTGGAAAATGCCAATTTTGAAAATCTGTAGTGAAAATATTACAAATGCACAAAGTTATGAGCGTGTGTGGAAACAGTGCAATGCACACTCATAAAACAGCCATTTGGGGGATTTTTTTCACCAAATTTGCAACATAGGCTTTTTGAGAGCTCCTCTCATGAACAGTGGCACTGTCATTTTGTTACTCAGTCCTGAAAGATGATTCTGTGCAATGACCACAAAATCACCGTTTGGGACTGAATAATGCCATGACAGTGACTGAATTCATGAGGAGGGGTCCCAATAACCCCTTGTTAAAAATATTGTGCAAAAATTCAAAAAAATGCCTGAGATATGCACCAAAGTTGAAAAAACCCTATTTATGCCATTATACAGCTTACCAGCATTTTTTTAGTTTGTGGTCGGCTTTGAAGAGTGCAAACGTGTTCCCGGTCCACAGAAGATTGTCGCACCAGACTCCGGAGGTAAGTATGTGGTGAGGGGGTTATGGGGTGGCAGGGTGCATAGATGGTGGGTGTGGGGTGCGGGAGGGGGGCAGGGAGATGATGTGGGACCATTGTCTTTTTTCACAGGGTTAAAAGAAAAAAAATGTTGAAGGATGTTTTTATTTTTCAGGGGATTTGGCATGCTGGGGTGGGCTCCCAGTGTGCCATCTAAGTGTTTTTTTTGGGGGGGATGCTGTAGCCGATGGGGGATTGGGCACCCCCATCAGCACACAATGAAAGCGGGGGTAAGAGGGCAAGAGCTGAGGTGCATTGGACACCCCCATTGGCATATAACATATGGGGGAGGTGCATTATGCTGATTGGAAGAGGGCTCCCCATTGGCACATACATTGGGGCAGGGCATGTCAACAGGGGGATTCAGCACCCCCGGAGCCGGCATTATGGCAGGCAGTGTGCCGCCATGTTAATTTTTGTTTTGTCACCAAGGAAGGCACGTCGGGAGGGCCACTGCATATTGAGCTTTCCTCGCATTGCAGCGGACCTTTCCTTAGATGTGCTGGCCACATTATATATGCATGGTGTGGGGCCAGCATGCAGGCTTATTGGGGAATGAAGGATGCACCTACTGATGCATGCCCTGCATTCACCCAACAGTGACTGCACCTCCAAATCCGCTACTACTGCAATATGCTGGCTGTGCATGCATGAGCCAACATAAAAAGGGGAACTTCAGTGACTGTGAAAGGGGAAGCAGCCCCCCCCTTTCTTTTTTCTGTTTTTGTTTCCTATTTTTGTTTTTCGGTTTGTCTCGTGGTATGAATGCTGTCTGCGTGTATATGTCTGTCCATGTTATTGTTTTGCCTTGTGATTATGTGTAAGTAGTGGATAATAGCCTGGCCATCTATTACACACTGTTTAATGAGAATTGTATCTCTGTATCTGTCCTGGGCGTTTTTGTTTTCATGGAAATAAATCCCTCGATAAGGTGAACCCCCCTTCTGCCATTGTTTAGTATTATCTTTGCCTTTTGCTTCCAGCCCCCCCATTCTTGAGTTCATTTAATAAAAGAAAAAGTAGTTGTAATTAAGCTGATCCTGGGAAATAGGGACTATCTGGAAAAGTATTACCTTGTTCTGCTTGTTGTAGCCCAGTACACAAGGTTTATAAATCCTTCGCGTAATAGACTCATTATGTGGGTCTGTGTCTGTTTCACTTTTAAATGTCCGTTGAAAATCGGGCAGATGGCTTCCTTTTTGGCCCCCTTCTAAGTTAATAATTAAATGTATGTTTCAAATTAATAAAGGAATTACTCCCCAAAATATCCATATGGCTTGTAAACCCCTTCTCAACAGTGTGCACTGCCGTGCTGCTTCATGTTCCGTTTTGAAACACTAACAAAAAGAGGTATACCAAAATGAGGATGAATTATATTTTCTTTCTGTTTACTTTTCAGTACAATAGTGGAATTAATTACCTGGAGGGATTCTGGCTATGTATTTTCATTTTGCCCTTGTTGTTGGGACCGAGTGAGTATCCTGGACTGCGGTTTTAGATGCCAGAGACCTGCCCAGCTTCCCTGCCTTCTAAGAGCCGGCCAGCCCTTGTCTTCCTTCTTTTATGCCGGAAAGCTGGGGCGGGATCTCTTAGCATTTTGAAAACTGTTGTAACATGACAAATGTTTTGGGAAATACTTATAATTTTGGGAAATATCAATTAGTAATTGATGAGAACATGTAGGATGTTATAATATATTCTTAATAATAAGTTTACTTTGAAATGTTTAAAGGAATGCCTGATTGACTGCTGAAGGGACCAATCCTGATGTATGTTACCCTTTATATACTAGACTTCCACTGATTCACTCTCAGATGGGATTTGGGTGCTGTATTAGAAGCATCCCGGAGACGATATTAAGGGAATGTTTTACCTTATTCCTGTATAATGGAACTCCTTTATGTTTGCTGTAGAAGACTATAGAAGACCTGCATTATGTTTTTGTTTTGTCGTGCAGTTCGTTATAATTTTATTGTATCCTGAATGCACTGATGGTTCCAGCCAATAAATGATCTGCCAAAGATATCATCTCTTCTGTCAAGAATCCATTTGTTACCCTAGCCTACCACATTTGGTGTCATAAGTGGGATCTGGCTGGTTGAGGTAACCAACTAAAGGACCTGTACTGAGGCCCAATGGATATCTGATGTTACAGGTTCAAGAAGAAATCCAACAGACAGATCAACAAGAACCACAGGGAGTGCATACCAGGTTGGTGACAACTTAATATCTGCTACCCTTACACCCAGGCCTGGAACCAGTGACCCGGAGAAAGGTCCTGGTGGAGCGTCAGATGGAGGTACCAAAGGAAGAGGGATTGGCACAAGCAAGTGGAGGCGGTGAGGAAGAACACTTCCCAGACGAACCACAGGATTTGCTAAGATGGCTCTGTACACGGCAGTTGGAAATCGAGAGACAGAGGGATAGAGACTGGAGAGAGTATGAGACCAGATGGAATGACACTCTCAGGGCCTTCCAATCAATGGGTCCTGGGCAATCCCCTGCTATCCCTGGAGGAAGCCAAAAGGACATTGAACTGGCTAAGTTGACAGGTACAGATGACATCGAAGCTTATCTATTGACTTTCGAGAGGGTGGAAACAGCTTGTAATTGGCCTCAAGACCAATGGGTAATCCGTCTAGCACCTTATCTGACTGGGAAGGCACAGCTTGCTTATAGCCGAGTGGAGATGGTGGATGTAAACAACTACGATCAAGTCAAACAAGCCATCCTAAAACGGTATGATATAAATACAGAGACCTACCGACAGAGATTTCGTTCATTTAAATACACTATGGTTGATAACCCACAAGACACATATACGCAACATAAGGATTTGTGTGTTAAATGGCTACAACCTAATACCCGGACTGTAGCTCAAATTATTGAGACAATAGTTCTAGAACAGTTTCTACGAGTCCTTCCACCTGATGTTCAACTTTGGGTTAAAGAACATCGTCCAGAGGCTTCAGAAACTGCTATCCATTTGGCTGAGGACTATAGTACCACACAACCCCAAAGACAGAGGACTTTCCAACAGACCCACCAACACCAGCAGGGGCAGCCGGTAAGAACTTACAATCCTACAGTGGGGAACACTAGTATTATTAATGTACACAGCACTAGTAAAGCAGGAAGAGGGTACAACCCGGACATTGTATGTCATGAATGTAAGTCTAAAGGACACATCGCAAGGTTTTGTCCAAAAAGAAAATTGGAGCAAACACATTTAGCCCTAGCAAACTGGGGGCAGTTTGTGGTGCTGGTACAAGTTGGGCAGCACACAGTCATAGGTTTATTAGACTCAGAAAGCAAACAGACCCTTATATAATCACAGTTATTGAGTGTACCCCCTTCTTTGGAAAGTCCAACTACAAAGGTAACATGTATTCATGGAGACACTCATTCTTATCCATTAGAGGAAACAGAACTAACCATACAAGGACAGGTGTAGACCCTAAAAGTAGGCGTGGTGCCTAACCTTCCTGTACCGGTAATAATTGGTCATGACTGTCCATCTTTTCAAACTCTGGTATCTTCAAATTTATGTGCTGTGGTAACCAGATCACAGAGTAACCCAAACCAACAAGTTGACACTTTAGAACATTATTTCCCTTTTGAGAAGGACATTTATGGCCAACCAGGGAAAGACAAGTAGACTAGAAGTCAGAGAAGAAGTGAGTAGCAGAAATGGACTGAAAATCAATCTTCCGATTCAGGAGATAAAATCATATGGAATGTAAAAGAATGTGGAAAGGATAATTTTTTAAAGTTACAAAAGGGGGACGAATCTTTAAAAATGTTTTTTTCTTCCCAGGATAAGACTCAGGGAAATGCAAATAAATATCAATGGAAGAATGGTTTGATGTATAGGATATGTGTTAATCCCAGAACAGATGAAAGGGTTGAACAACTGTTAGTCCCTGAGAAATATCGTACACTTCTATTACGACTTGCTCATGATATTTCTATGGCTGTCCATTTTGGACGAGATCGTATCCTGAGTAGGCTGCTACACAGGTATTTCTGGACCGGAATTCATGAGCAAGTCGCTGAATATTGTAAAAGTTGTCCTGAGTGTCAAAAAGTGGCCAAAATTCTAAAAAAGAGAGAGTACCATTACAAACTAAGCCCTTATTCACCACTCCCTTTCAGAGAATTGCGATGGATATTGTAGGTACAGTGCAGAAAAGTACTAAAGGAAATCAGTACATTCTAGTGGTGTGTGATTATGCTACTAAATATCCAGAGGCAGTCCCCCTTTGATCCATCACTGCCACTAAAATTGCTGAGGAACTAGGAAAAATTTTCAGTAGGGTGGGTATTCCCCAAGAGATACTTACAGATAGAGGTACTAACTTCTGTTCCAAGGTGTTGAAGTGGCTCTATCAGACTTTAGGTATTGAGGCCATTCGGACTACTCCATATCATCCCCAAACCAACAGTCTGGTGGAGCGCTTCAACCAAACCATGAAGAAAATGATTCAGAAGTTTATTCAGGATGAAGGTAGACAGTGGGATCTTTATCTTCCATATTTAATGTTTGCTTACCGTGAGGTGCCTCAAGCTTCAACTGGTTTTTCCCCTTTTGAATTATTATATGGAAAAAAACCCAGAGGGCCCTTGGACATAATAAAATAATGGTGGGAAGATGACAAGGAACCACAGAATAAGTGTCCCCCTGAATATTTACATCATTTGTATGGAACGAATAGATAAATATAGTCATCTCGCTCATGCTACTAACCAGAAGCAACAAATGATTCAGAAAAAACAATATGAAAAAGGGACAGAGACTAAACATTTTTTGGAGGGGGACCATGTATTATTACTATTACCTTCATCAGAAAATAAGTTATTAATGAAGTGGCATGGTCCCTATAAAGTAACCCGAAAAGTTGGACCAGTCACGTATGAAATTGATGTACATGATAAGACCAACAAAAAACGTATCTATCATGTGAATCTTTTAAAACCTTGGGTTGAAAGAGTGGCTGAAGTGTGTGGGTATGTTTATCCAGAAAAAGATAATAGTGATTTAGATATAGCCTATCGTAGACTAGAAGTGAAAGGGGACATTAAAGAAATTAATATAAATCCAAACTTGACTCCTCAACAAACTATGGACCTATTGTCTATAATACAGACACGTAAAAATACTTTTAAAGGGACACCAGGGAGAATAAAAGGGGAAACACATAATATTGTAGTATCCCAAAATAATCCCATTCGTCAAAAGTCATATCGTCTCCCTGAAAAAGTTAGGGAATCCGTAAACCATGAATTAAAAAAAATGGAAGAAATGGGGATTATAGAACCTTCACGTAGTGACAGGAATTTCCCTTTGGTTGTTGTAAATAAAAAGGAAGGGGGAGTACGTTTATGTTTAGATTTCCATTGCCTGAATGCCATTTCCAAGTTTGATAGTTACCCATTGCCTCGGATAGATGATATCCTGGATCATTTAGGTAATTTCCAATATTTTTCTACACTTGCTCTAACGAAAGGATATTGGCAAATTCCCCTGGACCCAGAAGCACGGGATAAAACAGCCTTTAGTATACCACTAGGATTATTCCAATTTATGGTAATGCCGTTCGGGCTACATGGGGCCCCTGCTACATTTCAACGGGTTATGGATAAGATTCTAGCACCACACACTGCCTATAGTGCGGCGTACCTAGATGATGTGGTGGTATTTAGCCCAACTTGGAAAGAGCATTTACACCACCTATCAGAAGTTTTAGCAGCTGTTTCCACTGCTGGACTTACCATAAACCCAGGGAAATGTACTATGGGTATGCAAGAAACCAAGTATTTAGGATTCCTGATTGGAAAAGGCAGTGTAAAGCCTGAAGTAACTAAAATTGATGCTGTAGCAACATGCCCTAGACCAAAAACAAAGAAAGATGTGCAAGCTTTTTTAGGTCTAGCAGGTTATTATAGATGGTTTATTCCTGCCTTTTCAGCCATAACAGGACCATTGTCCGATTTAACAAGAAAACATAGACCAGACAAAATAGTATGGAGTCCAGAATGTGAAGAGGCTTTTTGTACCATAAAAGCTCATTTGTGCTCCTCACCAGTTCTCCATACCCCCGATTTTTCTTGTCCCTTTATACTTCAAACCGATGCCTCAAACCGAGATATTGGGGTGGTGTTAACACAAAATATTAATGGAGAGGAACATCCCATCATATATGTCAGTCGAAAGTTACATGAACGAGAGACCAAGTATTCTACCTTTGAGAAGGAGTGCTTGGCTATTAAATGGGCTATTGAAGCCTTACGTTTTTACTTATGGGTTACGGAGTTTGAAATTTGGAAGGATCATAATCCGTTATGCTGGTTACACAATATGAAAGATAAAAAATCTTCGAGTTATGCGGTGGTATCTTTCACTGCAACCATATCATTTTGTTATAAAACACCGAAAGGGAACCACGAACGGAAATGCAGATTTCCTATCAAGATATGGAATGGGAGAGAGTGGTTCACCTAACCCCAGGGTAATGCAGAATAATGACTTGGAAGATGCTTGTCTTCCTCTGACATGTTAGGATAAGTAATTTACAAGGGACCCCGGGGTGGAGCCATGGAGAGGGTGGGCTGTGGCTTCATCATGTCCCCCTTTCAAAGACTTTGCAAGATAAATGTCGGTAAATCTATATAAAAAGGAAAAAAAAAAAAGAACCACAAAAAGGGGCTTGGTCAAAAGGGGGGAGGAGAATGTGAAAGGGGGAGCAGCCCCCCCTTTCTTTTTTCTGTTTTTGTTTCCTATTTTGGTTTTTTGGTTTGTCTCATGGTATGAATGCTGTCTGCGTGTATATGTCTGTCCGTGTTATTGTTTTGCCTTGTGATTATGAGTAAGTAGTGAGTAATAGCCTGGCCATCAATTACACACTATTTAATGAGAATTGTATCTCTGTATCTGTCCTGGGCGTTTTTGTTTTCATGGAAATAAATCCCTCGATAAGGTGAACCCCCCTTCTGCCATTGTTTAGTATTATCTTTGCCTTTTGCTTCCAGCCCCCATTCTTGAGTTCATTTAATAAAAGAAAAAGTAGTTGTAATTAAGCTGGTCCGGGAACTAGGGACTATCTGGAAAAGTATTACTTTGTTCTGCTTATTTGTAGGCCAGTATACAAGGTTTATAAATCCTTCGCGTAATAGACTCGTTATGTGGGTCTGTGTCTGTTTCACTTTTAAATGTCCGTTGAAAATCAGGCAGTTGGCTTCCTTTTTTCCCCCCTTCTAAGTTAATAATAAATGTATGTTTCAAATTAATAAAGGAATTACTCCCCGAAATATCCATACGGCTTGTAAACCCCATCTCGACAGTGCGCACTGCCATGCTGCTTCATGTTCCGTTTTGAAACACTAACAAAAAGGGGTATACCAAAACGAGGATGAATTATATTTTCTTTCTGTTTACTTCTCAGTACAATAGTGGAATTAATTACCTGGAGGGATTCTGGCTATGTATTTTCATTTTGCCCTTGTTGTTGGGACCGAGTGAGTATCCTGGACTGCGGTTTTAGACGCCAGAGACCTGCCCAGCTTCCCTGCCTTATAAGAGCCGGCCGGCTCTTGTCTTCCTTCTTTTATGCCAGAAAGCTGGGGTGGGATCTCTTAGCGTTTTGAAAACTGTTGTAACAGGACAAATGTTTTGAGAAATACTTATAACTTTGGGAAATATCAATTAGTAATTGATGAGAACATGTAGGATGTTATAATATATTCTTAATAATAAGTTTACTTTGAAATGTTTAAAGGAATGCCTGATTGACTGCTGAAGGGACCAATCCTGCTGTATTTTACCCTTTATATACCAGACTTCCACTGATTCACTCTCAGATGGGATTTGGGTGCTGTGTTAGAAGCATTCCAGAGATGATAGAACGGGAATGTTTTACCTTATTCCTGTATAATGGAACTCCTGTATGTTTGCTGTAGAAGACTATAGAAGACCTGCATTTTGGTTTTGTTTTGTCATGCAGTTTGTTATAATTTTATTGTATCCTGAATGCACTGATGGTTCCAGCCAATAAATGATCTGCCAAAGATATCATCTCTTCTGTCAAGAATCCATTTGTTACCCTAGCCTACCACAGTGACAGAGACACTGAATACAGTGTTTTCTGGACTTTTTGCCAGCCCTTTAAGAGTGAGACAGGGCCTTTACCAGTGCCAGGAGGATGACAGCAATCACATGAATACACTTGAAGGACCAATAAATGCATGAGTAGTCAATTAAAGTGAATTTAATCAAGCAGAAAGGACACAGACTAACAACCCCAACACTTGGCCCATGAAGGTATTCATCAGGGCCATTTCTTGATGAAGAGCATCACGTGCACTGAAGCACCGGGGTAGCTAACCAACATCCTTTCTGCTTGATTAAATTCATTTTGTTTCAGTACTCCTGCATTTGTTTGTCCTTTGAGTTCCTTCCTTAGATTTGTATTTTCCTGTTGTGGTCAGCTACCCAAGACACGCCCAATGATTCCACATCCAAGAGCACACTGCTCCTTTGAACCAGTGCCAGGAGGCCCTGGTGCATCTCTATGTCAAAAAAAACCATAGGCCATGCACTCAATCAACAAAGCAAGTGTCTGCTCACTAAAACACAAGCAGGAATCACAAACAGCCACACTTTGGGAAATAAACACAGCAGTCCTAGTGAGAAGTGAGTAATAACTTACAGTAAGGCAAACAAAGTTGTCTAAGTGATTTAGTCACATTTCACAAATGCCTGTTTCGCATGGTATGCCACTGCCACCCATTCTTCAGATGTTGGAGGTGCAATTTGTTTTATAACAGAATTTGTCATTTTTTATATGTTTTTGTTTCTGCCTGCCCTCCAGTTTTCTGTGTGTGGCCACACCTCCAGAATGATGTCATGCAAGGGAGCTGTCAATGTTTTACATACAGGAACAAGGCATTCTGGGTAAATTTTAAAGTTGACTTAAATGTTCGTTACTCAGAGGTGCAGTCCCTGGAGTCACGTGAAGCATGGGGTCAGGTAAGATGCTTCCTCACCTAACTCCACTCTCAGCCCACTAATATTGCTAATTTTAGCTGGTAAATTAAAGTTTTGCTCCCAGGTTATAGTTTTGAGTATTTGCTTTTCTTACCTGGACTGTGCTGTTCTTCTGAAATTTGCCTAATATGGATGCAGAAAGGAAGAATGCTCCACTGCCTTATACCCTGCTTCCTACACCAGAGCTTGATTAGGTCTCCAAGAGAAGTAAGGTGCAACCTGCGTCTGATAAATCAATGGCCGGTGCGAATGAACCACTATTGGAGAAGAGGTTTTTACAAGAATTAGCTCCTCTTACAGAAGCCCTTCACCGTCTCACAGAAGAGCTGATCACTCTAAAGCGATGCTCCACTTTGCATACCCAGTGTCTCAATGATGTCGAAGCTAGAGTGAGTTCCCTGGAGAACTGGAGAATGAAGTTCGAGCCTGATACTGTGTCCATCCATCCACACTAACTTCCCTGCAAGAGAAACTGGAAGACTTAGAGAGGTGCAGTAGAAGAAATAATCTTGTTGTCATTGGGCTGCTGGAAGGCTCTGAGAGTCAGAATCCAATTACATTTATTTAGCGATTTTCTGCCCAACTTGCTGGGCCTTCTCCCAATGTCCCTGACTACATTGTTGAGCAGGTGCACCATGCACTGAGGCCTATCCCACCTACTGGAGCTGCGTCTCATCCCATGTTCTTTAAATTACTTAATTATCTGGACAGAGTGTTTATTCTAACTAAACTGTGGGACACTCAGTCATTACTCTGGGAGGGCAACAAGATTAGAGTTACCCAAAACCTCCCCAGATCTGTCTGATTAAAGAGGTTGGCATACGGGCCCATGGTTTTCATGTCAGTTGCAACAAATATAAGGTTCAAAATGTTGTACCCCACTCGATTGCAGTTTAACTACAATGGAGCCCTGAAATCTTTTGAGCCCTTTGAACAAACAAAATGAGAGCTGCCCTCCCTGATGCCCGATCTCTTTGAATCTTTCACCCGAACTAACTGCGTGATTTGGTGGAATGCTGTTACATCAAACCAAGAGGAAGACTTTGAGTCAAGCTCATTGCTAGACTTAATTTATCCAGAGTTTTTCCTTTTTCAGTTTCTTGGAGCTCTGAGTGAACCTAGGTTTTCATTCCCCTCCATACTTTGTTGTGTAATGGATGCCTCCGCTTGCAAACTAATGTGTTGCCTCTGCATATTTGCTGGATGACTATTATTTCATTTCTCCCAAGGCTGAACATGGACTTATTGCTTAGAGGAAGGTTGCCTCTAAACACATGCTTGAACTGCTTTGGTCTTCTTGATGTGGTGCCTGTGTAAATGCATATCTAACTCAAAGGTTTGTAAATCTGATATTTTTTAAATAAATAAATGTTTATGTTTAAGCCCATGAAACACCCTTATCTGGTTAATGCATTCACAGTCATAGTGGCTCTGCCAGAGTTTGTTTAGTAACTGCACCTACTGTACTTTCTGGAATAACTTTCCTGATTCTCTCCTCCAACCCTAGCCTCACATATCTGTCAAACAGCACTTTTGTTGGTACATAGATACATAAAAGTGTTTGGCAGATAAGGGACTTTGGCCCACCTAGTCAGCCCATTAAGCAAGTAACTGTGCTTCTTCAAGCTTTCCTGGAACTATGTTTTACCCTTCCCCCTACTCTCAGTATCCTCAATGCCTATATGATGCATTCTTAAATCCTGTAATAATTTCTGCCCCTGCCACCTCCTCTGGCAGGCTGTTTCATTTGTCAACAATAAAACAAACTGGGGGGGGGGGTAAAGTTTTTTGATGCTCTTTACAAAGATGCAAAAACACCTGTAGGTAAATTCCAAATTGTTTTTATTCATTCCCCCATGTTTCGTTCTGTTCATAGAGCTTGTTCACCGGGTGCATACTTCTTGTTGGAAAAACTTTTTTATAAAATCTGTAACTAATACAAACATTTCAATGTTATTTTATTTTTTCTATATAGTTCATTATCTATCCTTTAACAACAAGGGCAGATGATTCTTATTCACTCAAAGTATATTTTCAGCCTACCTAATCTCTTCAATAGACTTTCTTTCTTTATAAGGAATTTGCAGGTCTCACACTGTATCTAAATATAAAACAAATAATAGCAAGCATGAGATTTTCATTCGCCATGCAGCACTGGATATTTTCATGTCTCTAAATGGGTTATCTTCCCCTTTATATCTAAGCCACTTCAGCACACCTATAACTGTTTCTTTTAAATCCTAACAGATTTTATAAGTGGAAAACAAAACTCCCTCTGAAAAATATAAATTTACCAATTTAACTTATATCCAGTTTCAAAACTGCTTGCTCAAATATGGTACATAAATCCTGTCTGTGCAGACCAGAACCCCTTCTGTAAGATACCAAATTACAAGCATTTCAGATTCCTCAGTTCCCAAATTGTAAGAAACAGCTTCTAATGACTGATAAGCTTTTCTGTTTCTTAAAAAGAGTTTTTACCTTTCAAACAGGTACTGCATGTGCAACACACTTCCCCTGGTATGGCATCTAACTATAATGGTGGAATGCTGTGAGCTCCTACCCTCTCGAGCTCTCCCTGAAATGCACCAGTCAGCAGGTGTAATGACATCACGCTGACATGCCTGAGCATGTGCACACCTCAGTGAGGCTGTGCACATGCTCCCATACTCTGCCAAATGAACTGTGGTGAGAGGCTTTCCAGGGAGAGCTCAAAAGCCAATGCTGCAGGAATAAAATGAAATGCCACTTTAATATTCGATAACATCAGCCTATAATTCAGTATACACACTCTCCACTCCTTCAGATAATCACATTTTTCAGTCTTTTTCCATAAATATAATTTGACTACAATTTCAAAAAAGGAAAACTAAATGAAATATGATGAAGAGGGTATGGGGGCAGGGGTCCAGAGAGGAGGGGAGAAATAGAGAATAATGGATGGGGAAGGGTTTGATATGAGAATTTAATGCACACCAAAGTTGTGGGATGCTACATAAACCCCAAGGGCGAAGCCCGAGGGGTTTATCAAAGCATCCCACAATGAGGGTGTGCATTAAATTCTCATATGAAACACCCTCCCCATCTTTTATTTTTTATAATAGCAGACCAGCAATTTTTCTCCAGCACTCTGTGAGACTGTTTGGCCCCGCACACATACAGAATGTTGGCCAATGAGGCAACAGCATAGTTTGACTGGCTTGGCTCATGAATGTCATAACAACCAGCTGGTTGTTATGGAAAATATCAACCTGGTCAGTACATTGAGAAAAATTGCTGACCAGTTATTATAGAGCAATAATGAATACAAGGCATAGAAATAAACATACGTTGCGACAAAACATTCTCTCTCATTCCAATATACATTAACGTCTTCTTTCTTGTGAACAGTGTACAATTGATATTATTATTCATACAGGTTTCATAAATATGATTCTAATACATTCAGTTTTATTATACATTTCCTCTCTTCCTCGATATTGGTAGACAGGATGTCCATTCAGTTATGGTGCCATTTTTTAATATACTTGTCAGCTGGTTTCTATGTTCATACCTAAGGTTTTCTCTAAAGTTTGCAGTTTAAAGATCCACCTTATTTCAACTTGGAGGAGCTTATCCCTAAAATTACCACCTCTCATTGGTGGAATGACCTTTTCCAGACCCCAAAAATGGAGAGAGACTCCATTGTGGCCACTGCTGTTAAAATGTACTGCCACAGGGGAGTAAATGTCCCTATTTCTTATATCTCCTTAATGTTCCAATATCCTAGTTTTCAACATTTGGCTTATTTGGCCCACGTATAGTAAATCACATGGGCACTGGGTAACATGAATTACCTCTCTGATGTGCACGAGATGTGATGGGATATTTTATGTTGCTCCCCTGTGTGTGGATTTATAAAAACTTTTCTTTTTGTGGTGTGGTTACAAACAGAACATCTGCCACATGGATGCATCCCAGGATTTAGGGGTCCCAAAAGTAATTGTTATCCTGGTATCTCTGGCAGCTTAAACAGTGATTGGATCACCCTGTCTTTAATATTTCTGACTTTTTTTGCTACCACTAATTGTGGATTTTGTTATTCTCTGATCTGTTCATTGTCATTTTTTACTAAATACCAGTGCTTATGGATTATTCTCCTGATGTCAAACATTTTATGATTGTACTGTGTTGATAATACTAATCTTGATTCCTGTATTTTTCTTTCTGTTGTAGCAAATTATCTCTATCCTGTCCTTTTATTTTTTGTTCTGCAGCCTTAAGTGTCCCCCAGTGATATCCCCTGTCTCTGAATCTCTCTAGCATCTGTCCGATCTCTCTGTCCACATCCTCCTGTTTACTACAATTTCTTTCTGCTCTAGTTAACTGGGCATAAGGAATACTGTTCTTTAAATGGCCTTGTGGAAGCTTTTATTATGTAACAATGTATTCCTGTCTGTACTTTTCCTGAAAAGGCTAGTCATGTGATCAGCTCATTCTCTATATAAGAGCAAGGAAGCATGGTTTCATTCATGTGAAGGCAGCCGGCCTTGAGGCGGGTGGGCGGGCTTTGCGGCTGCCTTGCACTTGTATTTTTAATTCTCTTCCATGCAGGCACAGTTTGAGGGGAAGACAGGGGCTGCTGCTGGCTACTGGGGGGGGGATGAATGTATGAAACCTGGCGGGTGGGTGGCCTGCTGTGTAGGTGGGTGGAGTTGTGCCGGTCACCCCCAAAAGAAATTGTTGACTTTTTTTATTGTAAAACTGGTTTGCGAGCTTAGGGGCTTGGGGGGAGGGGGTTTTGGGTGCTATCTGAGTGTGGGGGGAAAGGGTGTTGTATTATTTCTCGAATACCACAGAAAAAGTGAGCTATTCATTATTCGGATTCCAAAAACACAAATAGCTCATTATTTGTGGTATTCGGGAAATAATATTCAGTATTCGCACAGCCCTAATGGACATCCTGTCTATCAATATCGAGGAAGAGAAGGGATGAATAGTAAAATTGAATGTATTAGAATAATATTTATGAAACCTGTATGAACAATAATATCAAGTGTACATTGTTCACAAGAAAGAAGAAATTCATGAATATTGGAATGAGAGAGAATGTTTTGTCACAATGTATGTTTATTTCTATGCCTTTGTATTTATTATTGCTCTTTCTCACCTCCTCTCTGCCCCCCTGCCCCCAACCCCCCATCATCATATTTTATTTAGATTTCCTTTTTTTAAATGATAGTCAAATTATATTTATGTAAAAAGACGGAAAATGTGATAATCTGAAGGAGTGGAGAGTATATATACTGAATTATAGATTGATGTTACCGAATAAGTAAAGTGGCTTTTCATTTGATTCCTGCAGCATTGGCTCATGAGCTCTCCCAGGAAAGCCTCCCACTACAGTTCATTTGGTAGAGTCCCGAAGCATGCACACAGCCTCAGTGAGGTGTGCGCATCCTCAGGCACGTCAGCATGATGTCATTATGCCCACTGACTGGTGCATTTCAGGAAGAGCTTGAGAGAGAAAGAGCTCACAGCATTATGCCATTATAGTCAGATGCCATACATGGGGGAAGTGTATTGCACATGCAGTACCTGCTTGAAAGGAAAAAAAAACTCTTTTTAGCAAACAAAAAAGCTTATCAGTCATTAGAAGTTGTTTCTTATAACTGAACACGGGAAAGACTGAGGTTATGGTTGAGGACCCAGGTCACAGGATAGAGGAGCTGAGGACTCATCAGCCCTCTGGATTATTTCTGGGAGGTGCTCAAATCCCTACCTCAGAATGGGTGCGCAACCTGGGAGTGGTGCTTGATGATGGGCTGACCCTCTGCTATCAGGTGTCAGCAGTCATTAAGTCAGCCTTTTAGCATATTAGGAACATTGCCAGGGTCAAACACCTTGTTCCGTCCAGTGATCTGCCTGTGTTGGTCCATGCCTTTGTGACCTCTCACCTTGACTACTGCAACTCCCTTTACTTGGGGCTTCCTGGGGTTGATACCTGCTGCTTGCAGCTGGTGCAGAACGCTGCTGCTCGATTTTTGACAGGGGTGTCTAGGAGCTCACATATCACCCCTGTGCTGCATGATCTGCACTGGCTGCTGATTCAGTGGTGGGTCACCTTTAAGGTAGGTCTGTTGACCTACAAAGCCCTACATGGACTTGATCCCAACTAATTGAAAGAGCTTCCAGTTCCCTACACCCCTGTGCGACAGCTCCACTCAGCTGACGAGGGGTTGCTGGAGATTCAGAGGGTTACTTTGAAATCTTCCGGGGCTCGCGCTTTTGTGTTTTCGGCCCTTACCCTCTGGAATTCTCTGCCCCATCACCTTCAGGAGTGCATGACCGTGGGGAGTTTTAAACTGGCACTTAAGACATTTTTGTGGAGTTAGGCATTTTAGGAACTGTTTTAATTTATTAATGGTTGATTTAAAATGTACATTTTATGGAATTTGTTTTAATATTGTAAAGTGCCTTGGCACTTGAAAGGCGCTCAGTAAATAAAGGTTATTACTATTGAGGTTATTAATTTGGGAACTGAGGAATCTGAAACACTTGCAATTTGGTATCTTACAGAAGGGGTTTTGGTCTCCACAGACAGGATTTAAAATGTTGCAAACAAGGAAGCAGTGCTTACACTTGCAGCCCCTGTTTCAAGGTAAAACATTCATAATTGCAGAGAAGATGTAACATTTCTGAGCAAGCAGTTTTGAAACTGGATATAAGTTAAATTAAAACATTGGCAAATTTATATTTTTCAGAGGGAGTTTTGTTTTCCACTTTTAAAATCTGTTAGGATTTAAAAGAAACAGTTATAGGTGTGCTGAAATGGGTCAGGTATAAAGGGGAAGATACCCACTTGGGGACGTGAAAATATCCAGTGCTGCATGGCGAATGAAAATCTCACTCTTGCTATTATTTGTTTTATATTTAGATACAGTGTGAGATCTGCAAGTTCCTTATAAAGAAAGAAAGTCTATTAAAGAGATTAGGTAGGCAGTATAGTGCAGTGGTTTAAGGTTCTGAGCTACAAATCTGGAGACCTGGGTTTGAATCCCACAGCCCCCACTTGCATACTGTGTGACCCTGAGCAAGTCACTTAATTTCCCTTGTGCTCCCAGGTTACACCTGTAACCAAGCTTTCAGCTTAGTGTGTCTCACCTGGTTAAACAATTGGAAAAAAAAGGTAGTCTGATAGTATACTTTGAGTGAAAAAGAATTAGCTACCTTTGTTGTTAAAAGATAGAGAATGAACTATATACAAGAAATAAAATAACATTGAAATGTTTGTATTAGTTACAGATTTTCTAAAAAAGTTTTTCAACAAGAAGTATGCAACCCATGAACAAGCTCTATGAACAAAGCGAAACATAGGGGGAATAAATAAAAAGAATTTGGAATTCATCTACAAGTGCTTTTGTGTCTTTGTAAAGAGCTTCAAGGAGATTTACCACCCCCCACTTTGTTTTATTGTGTACGATCCATAGGGGGTTAACAGGAGAACTAGATAGTTGAAGATTTTAAATTGTTTCCATTGTTCACAGACTTTGGAATTTTTGTTCCATTTGTCTACCACCCTGTTTGTGAAGAAGTGCTTCATCACATTCCCTCTGAACCTCCCTCCCTCCAGTTTCATACTATGTCCCCTTGTCCTTAAGCATCTTTATCGCTAGAAAATTATGTTCTCCTGCACCTTATTCTTCCCTGTGAGGTACTTAAATGTCTCAATCATATCCCCCGTCCCTCCTCTACTCAAGGGAGTACATATTTAAGTCCTTCACTCTATCCCCGTAGAGTTTGTGATGTAATTCCTGGACTATGTCAGTTGCCCTCCTCTGAACTGCGTCCACCATCTCTATGGGTGTTTCTTTTATACACACTTTCCCGCCTAATCTCCGATCTCCGCCCATAGCTAATTCCTAGCCAATACTGAGCTCCACTACTCATACCACCATTAGTATTTTAACCCCTAGCTACCTTCCACCATGCTGCTGTTACTCTTAATGCTGCTGTGCCCCTCACCTTCCTCATATCCTGAGAAGGAGACTGAAACAGCCCATGCCCTGGTGTTCACAAGGCGACTATTCAAGCTGGCCCCCTCTTTTCTCCATAGTGGATGTCTTCCAATTCCTCAAGTATACACTACCGCTTCTACACTATAATCCCTGGGGTATCCCACAAAAAGGCTCACATCCAGTTCTGTACTTCATAAGCCCCCAACTCCATTCTTGGCAGTACAGAGCCCCCCTATACCTGTCCATCAAGCTGGTATTATTTGACAATTTACCTAACCATACAGCAGGCTCAAGACCCTCTAAATACTGGACCCCAAGAAAGAAGAGAAAATCCTCTGGCTATTCCTTCCTTCTATCACTTGAAGCCCTCATTAAATTAATTTTCTTTCTGCTGATCTGTGCTGGCACTGTTGAAATCAATCCTGGACCCACAGAAAGCTCTATCTCCCCAGCTGATTTAGCCACCATGAGAGGCCTAAGTTTTCTTCATATCAATGTCTGCAGCCTCTAAAAGTTCTCATTAATACAGGCCTGGTTTACACACCTACCTGACTTTCTGGTAATCTCCAAACATGGCTCAAATCTGCAACAAATGACAAAGAAATAAATCTTCCCAACTATCAGCTCTTCAGATCTGATCGTCCATCCAGGGGCGGTGGAGTGGCCATTTATGTTAAAGCAAATATCTCTGCATCCAGCCTCAATATTACATCACAGCCAAAGGAATTCGAATGCTTATCCCTTAAAATATATCTTCCCAATATGTCAGCTTTTCAATTGATTGGTTGCTATAGGCCCCCCTCAGCAGGCCTAAAACTCCTATCACACCTGGACACTATAATTAAATTAGGCCCAGAAGACACCATTATTTTAGGCGACCTGAATTTAAATTGGCTAGCCAATGCATCCGCACCCCTAGTATCCTTTTGTGACACTCATGGTTTCACTCAATTAATTAAAGAACCAACAAGGATTAACCCAAAAAACAAAAGTAACAGCACACTTCTGGACATTATGTTGGTTAATAAGCCTCATCTGTATTCTCATGCTGGAGTGCTATTTAGTGATATAAGTGATCATTGTCCCATAGTTGGTATAAGATCATCATTCAAGCCATCAACCCAGCAAAATTTCTCCCAAGAAGGTCTAAAAGAACCTTAATATCACAGGATACCTCCATGATCTGTGTCACACCACACGCTGGCAAGATTTCTATCTCACAGCTTCAGTAGAGATAGCTCTACAGATCTTAAATGACATTATCACAAGTGCCCTCAACATACATGCACCTCTCTCCAGTGTCAGAACCAAGCTCAAATCTTGTTGCTGGTTCTCTGCTGACCTTAAATCCACATTGCTTGCTAGAGACAAGCTCTGGAAAAAGGCAAGAAAGACCAAGGACCCAAATGATTGGTTTCAATTCAGAAAAGCCAGAAACTCCTGCACAAAAAAAGTGAGAAATGCCAAGGCTGCCTTCTATACAGCTGAACTGGATGCCTCCTACCATAACCCTGCCAGATTCTGGGGGACCATAAAGGGGATCTTAGGACAAGATTCTACCCCTGTCTTACCACCCAAAGTGCACCTAAACAATGTGGATATCACTGACAAGCAAGAAATCTTGAATGCCTTCAACAATCATTTCACAACAGCCGGCCTAGCATTTGACTCCTCTCCAGCAAATCTAATGCGGTCACAATTAAACTTCCAGTCTATTGAGGGACAAAAGGCTGCTTCCACATTTTCCTTCAAGCCAATACTATTAAAACAAGTAGAAGACCTACTACTCCATTTGGATACAACTAAAAGCGCAGGTGCAGACTCTCTGGACCCCTATTTTCTAAAAGTTGCACTGCATGCCTTAGCAGCCCCCCTAACTCACCTTTTCAATTTGTCCCTAGCCACTGGATCTATTCCTACAATATGGAAAAAAGTGTTTCCCCTACTCAAGGCAGATGACCCCATGGACCTCAATAACTATAGGCCCATATCCATCTTACCAGTATTGTCCAAAATGCTTGAAAAATTAGTGAACAGCCAATTAAGTGCCTACCTTGACACCAATAATCTCCTTAACCCAGCTCAATCTGGGTTTAGACCCATGCACAGAACCATCTCTGCCCTAGCAAAAGTTACTAATGATTGGCAGACTGATTTAGACAAAAAGAATAGTATCTGTGCTGTATTTCTGGATTTAAGCAAAGCCTTTGATACTGTGGACCATGAACTACTAATCTCCTCTCTACATTCCATAGGCCTCGACTCAGTCTCTCTTCAATGGTTCAGATGCTACCTCTCCGGTAGACTATAGCATGTAAAAAATGAAGGTGACCTATCTACCTCAAAACCACTCCTAAGAGGTGTACCACAAGGCTCCATCTTGGGCCCTATCCTCTTTGCCATTTATATCAATAATATTGACTCCAATCTCACCAAATCTAATATTCACCTTTTTGCAGATGATACTGTCCTATATGTCAGTAATCCTACACCATCAAAAGCCTGTGAACTTTTACAATCTGAGTTCTCTCTGCTGCAGCACAAATTACTAGAAAAGAAACTCCTACTGAATGCCAAGAAAATGAAAGCCATGTTCTTCTCCTCCAAGAGCTTCTCTTCCACTCTCACACCAAATACTCTTCCCCAATTATCTACCATCCTTGGTGAAAGTCTGGACTATGTGGATAAATTTAAATATCTTGGGGTTTGGATTGACAATAGACTTGACTACACTAGCCACATTGAAGATCTCCTGAAGAAGCTCAGACAGAGACTTGGCCTATTTTACAGAATAAAACATTACCTAACCAGAGATTCTAAACAAAGATTAATCCTGGCATCATTCCTATCCCTCATTGATTATGCTGATTTCCTATATAGTCCTGCTCCCTCTCCCACTTAAACAAACTGGATACCTTGTATCATAGAGCTCTTAGATTCATTACAGACCTTCCTTTCAGCACCCACCATTGCTCTCTCTATACTGCAGTCGGCTGGACATCCCTACATCATAGAAAAACAAAATGCTGCTCTATGGATCTACAAAGCTCTAACAAACAAATTACCATCCTACATTTCAGATTGTTTTGCAGGTCATATCCAGACCATATGCCCTAAGGAATAATAAACTCATCATGCTGAAGATACCTATTACCTGTACCAGGCATGGGAGGGCTGCAATCAGCTACTCTCTAGCACTTATGTGGAACTCTCTTCAAAAGATCCTGAAGTTGAATACCTCATTCAATAGCATCCTTCAAAAAACTATACACTAGTCTCTTTCCAGAGCCATGTAACTGTTTCCACAGGCCTAGTCCTATCACAACCCCCCCTTTCTCCCACACCCTTTTTTGCACTTCCACCCTTAATTTGTTTTGTAGCTTTCTCCCACTTAACTCATACCTGACCTTATTCCCCAAATCCCATCACCCTTGCTTTAATCTTTCATTACTGTCTTATTTTGTTCCTTTTTATTATAACCCAGTTTCTTTGGCTCATTGCTTTGTATATATGTGAATATCTGGCATCTGTTCATTTATAATGTCTTTGTTTTTTGTATTCAATCTGTATCTTGTATTTGTGTAAAAATTGTACCTTTATATTGTTATGACCAATCAGGTCCATCTTGTAAATGAGCTATGCTCAATGATGCTCACCTGAATAAATAAAGATTTTGATTGATTGATTGATTGATTGATTGATATGTCTTTACGTAGGTAAGGCCTCCAGAACTGGATACAGTACTCGAGGTATGGCCTCACCAATGTCCTATAAAGAGGAATTATCACCTCCCTTTTCCTGCTGGTGATTCCCCTGCCTATGCATCCCAGTATCCTGTTTGCTTTCTCTGCTGCCTTGTTGCACTGCCTACCTACCCTGAGGTCTTCACAGATGTAACCCCTGGGTCACTTTCCTGCTTGGAGCATTCTATTCCCCCCTCCCCACAGTTGATATGTTGTTCCTTGGTTTTTGTGCCTCATGTGCATTATCTTTTACTTTTTAGCATTGAATTCCAACTGCCAATCCCTTGACCTCTCCTCAAGCTTCTGCAGATCTCTTCTCATTCTTGCCACACCATCTGGTGTGTCCACCCTGTGGCAGAGTTTTATATCATCAGCGAACAGGCACATTTTCCCTTCTAGGTCTTCCACAATTGTCCCTGATAAAGACATCGAAGAGGACTGGATTCAGCACTGATCCCTGTGGTACCCCCCTGCTCACCCTACCCTCTGTAGAGTGACTGCCATTTACCACCATCCTCTGTGTCCTATTATCCAGCCACTTCTCTACCCAATTTACCACCAACTTATCCACTCCTGTGTTCCCCAGTTTGCTTAACCACCTTCTATGTGGCACAGTGTCAAAGGCCTTGCTAACATCCTAGGCCACATCTACTGCCCTCTCCTGATCCACCTTCCTGGTCACCCAGTCAAAGAATTCAAAGAGGTTATTCTGGCATGACCTCCCTCTGGTAAAACCACTTTTCCCTGGATCATGTAGACCATTGGCAACCAGGTGTTCCACTATTCTTTCCTTCAGTAGTGTTTCCATGATGTTTTCCACTACGGAGGTCAAGCTCTGAATGCTTTACTTGTAACTGTAGTGTCAGTGACTCAGCAGGTTACAGACTCTTGTCTGAGGCCGGGAGAGAAGAAGGTTTAGGTTCTAGCTACACACAAGGGACTTGGGTTAAATCCCAGTACTGATACTCTTATGCAGCATGAAGGGATGCTGCTGTCCTGAAGTGCCATCTTTCAGATGAAACGTTAAACTGAGGTCCTATTTGCCTGTTCTGGTGGTTGTTAAGGTGGATGTAAAAGACCCCATGGCACGTATCAAAAGATTATGGGAATTTTTTTTTTATTAAAACAGCAACTCAAAAAAAAAAAAAGACAAAACAAACAAAAAAATATATAATGAAAACACCATAGTACTAGAAAGCAAACAAAATAAAGTAGGTATACAGAAAGGAAAAATATAATAAAAAAAAATATGCCAAGAAATGCATTCTGGGGATGTAATATCCCACAGTTTTTACCCTGTTTTTATAGAACAGAAACCTGCTCAGTGTCATGTAGGAATCTAATTTAGATTTCCCCAAAGTTTCCAAATTTCCACAGTAGAAAACAATTTCACATCACCGTAATAAACATCTCTGAGAATTTCCTTTGTGTCCAGACAAAATTTTCCCCATTCACTAAAACACCACTAACAGCTTAATCTGGTTCCGTATGTCAGTTTGCATCTGTATCTCCCCCCTCCCTTGGGACAAGACTGAAAATGGACAGAATTTACCAACAGAAGTCCTCCTTTCCCAGTAAACAAAAACAAACTAAACACATAAATAAAATGGTGACTTGTGAACAAGATCTATGTATGTAAAGTTTTGCCATTTGTGCCTATGGGCTCAGGTTAAGTATGAAAAAATACCATTGGTCCAGTGCTCCTACCCAGTAAACAATTTCTAAATGATTAAAATTAAAAAATAAAAAACTATGGGTCCTTGTCAGGATTGCAGCTGGGGCTCCAGCAGTGCAGTCACCTATCTCCTTACTGGTGTTGTGCACAGTGCCTTAAAAATAAATTGCTGGTGTTTACAAGCAAGTTTATGCCTCACATATTGTGCTCTGTGTCCAGTGTCATTGCTGTAAACATAAACTAAAAAGAGACCATAGTTTAAACTAATTCAAAATATGCCTGAGTAAAATGACCGTTATGTAGACTTATGGCTTTCTTAAGTTGTCTTGCTTGGATCTATAGATAGATAGAAAGGATCAAATGAAATATATTTTTGACCAGACCAAGCAGGCACCAAGGAACCATTGATGCTGTTGGGCCCTGGTGGCAAGATGGGAAGAGAGGTTCCAAGTATCAGCCCCCCTGGGTCTGTCCCATGGGAGTGGAGGCACTGTTTAGTCACTCAAACTCATTTCACTTGGATTAAGAACTGAAGAATGGAAGAGCAGCTCTGCTGGGGTGGCACAGGAACATACTATATTTAGGCACTGCACCAGTGGTCACATTTAGGAGTCAGGTGGCAGTCAGGACTGAGACTATTTTGAACAAATGACTCCCAGAAAGGCAACACCTTCCCGATACCCCCAGGACCCACCACTGGGCTATGGCTCATACATCATTACCTCTCCAAGGCATGAGGGTGGTTTAGGTGCTGTTACTCTTTGTAGATGAGGAGAATCCATCCACCGGACTGCATACAATTATCTGGACATATCACAAGTCTAAGGCTTGTGCCTCACACAGAGACCCTGCATGGATTTATTTAACTACATCTCGCAAAAAAATTAAAATACCTAGGAGACATTTTTGGAGACATCTACAGCTTAGGCATTGTGATTATCTCCAAATATCTCATATTGTCTTCTCTCTTTTGACACAAATCCTGTTTTTCCCCTACTGCTGTAACTCAATAACTCAATATATGGCTTGAGACAGCAAGGGTTGGCTGGCCAGATTTAGCACTATATTATACATGCCTAGCCTGATTCCACCACAACTGTCAGGAAATAATGGTACAGGAACTACATCTGACTGTCTCAGATGGAGAATGGTCGGCTTGCTGGAATAGAGCACAACAGTCCTTTAGAGACAGAAGGAGTCAACTAATTCAAAATAATATATTACACAATTGGTACCAAACTCCAACAGTCACACACTAGTGTAGATGGAAAATAACCAATGCTGGAGATGTCAGTCCTGGAGGTTTCCTTACTGGTCAGCCATCTCAATGCACTACTCAGGAATAGCAGGGCCAACCCTAGAAATAGATGCCCACAACTGGCCCCTGTGGTGCTGGATGCCACACCTCATGCCATACTGGTGTCCCGGGTTCTGGAATGACCTTTTGTTGCTGGGGAACTGGCTGGGGGGGCCGGACTGGGATTTCCCTTCCAGGGGTGGACACCTGCTCCTCCATAGTCCCGCACCCACACCTATTGGGTGGAGGTCCGATGGGTGGGCAGGTGGTAGGAGAGGTGATGCAAGTCTGGGATGGGGTAAAAGGGGTCACCAGATCCTGGTGTGCATGTGCGCCATGACCCTGAGAAGGGGAGGAAAATGGTAAAAACAAGAAAATTGTATATGAAAAAAAATAGGTGCCCACTTTTCTGATTGGGTACATACCAACCTCATACCAAAAGGCAGCCCGATATTGTGTAGAGTGGTGGCTTTCAGTATGATAGCCAAAAGACTCCCCCTCCAAATATGAAAGTCCTCCGAGATACCAACAGTGTAAGAGTGTATCCAACTGGTGGGTTAGTTAGCCTAATTGTTCTCTTTCTTATCCCCCTGTCTTATCAACACTAGGCCCATCCATCCCCTTATTCTTCCTTTCCCAACCTCGGATAGGAGCTCACTACCCTGAGTTGTGACATCCTACCATGCCCCATACTTTATAGCATTCAATCCCAGGGCTCACACATGCTCCTTTTCTCCATCCACCTTTCTCTACATCCTGTTTTACCAACTCCTCTCTGTGCACCATGCCATCCTAGCCTTTCTTCCCCTACCTCCCTCCCTTCCCCCCTACCTTCACCTCTACCTGGTGTATATTTTTATTTTTATTTTTTTCTTCTGTTACTTCCTCCTGCAACCTTAGATAACCTGCTTTATCTTCCTATAGACACTTCTATGTATGTAAATACCATGTAATCTGTACAATATCTGTATAATTCTATGTACATATGAACTTCTTTTTTCTTCCTCTCTGTAAAGAGTATTATCTGTATTGCCTTGTAAATACCTGTGTTGACCTGTATATACAATTGTTCATGCTCCACCCAGGTCCATCTTGCAAATGAGCTTCTGCTCAATGATGAACGCCTAGTTAAATAAAGACTTGATTGATTGATTGATTGATTGATTGATTTAGTTATGCAGTTAAACAATGCAGTCTGTGGAACACATTTATTTTGTACCAGGAACAACACTGTATTGAAAACTGGTAAAATACCAATAAATGTCATGAAATGTAATGAAATAAAAATTACAGAAAAAAACAAAGATATTGATTTATCCTGCTCAACATAGTGAATGTATAACAATCCAAATAGAGTAGCAATCATTCTTATCTTTTTAGCACAGCATTTATCTTGCTAAACATACACAGATGTGAGACTTTCTACCTTATTGTGTCTGGCCACGGGGAACTTGAAAACTGACAAATTTTACATGCATAGCAATCAAGACTCTAATGACTGAATAACAGCTGACATACTTCAGTTGAGGCAACCACATAAATTACCATTACTAATTTAGTGCCATATTAATAAGGCAGTAAATCTATAAGAGTAAAACATGCAAAGATGTGAAATCTCTGCAAACATAATCTGGAGTGCCGTGTTTAACTAATTTATATAATTGTTAAATAGACCATGGTGGTAACATCCCGATATCACTTCTTTCTCCATCTTTCTCTCCATGTCTCCTGCTCTTTCTTCCCAGTATTTATGTATTTTCATATTTAATATAAGCGTACCCCGGTACCACTTCTCTTGACTTTCTCCACTGCAGGTCATCTGCTCTCATTTCCTGAATAGTAGCTCAGCACCGTGGTGGCCATTCCCCAGTGTAGGAATGTGAGTTGCAATAACAAGAAATGTTCCTTGATGATTTTTTTAAACCTGTAAAAAGGAAAACAGACCCTCACCAATCTGACTGCCACACATACCCACACCCACCCTACCCTGAGCTCCCACTTAGCAACCACCATCCTACACTCCCTATACTCCCTCATTCACCTGAACATGTCCCATGGCATGCAGTAGATCCACTTTCCAATTAAAAATATGTCTTGCAGATGGAACTGCAAACTGTGATATAAGAAAATAAGGTAAGTGAGGTTTAATGTATTTCAATAGGGTTTGAACTACTACTCATAACTCTGGCATTTGTTAATATTTTTACACCAAATTTTCAACATCGCCTTTATGGGACCCCTCCTCATAACCAAGGGTGGTGAACTTATGCAAATCTGGCCTGAATGGTGATTTTGCAGTCACTTTGTGAAATTACTTTTTGAGAAGGATTTGAAAACGTTACATTCCTTATCATGAGGTGTGGTAATAAGAAGGCTATGTTGAAAATGTGTGGTAAAAATATATAAAAACAACAACGTTATGAGCATCCATTGACATTTTTCTATGCTGGCTCATAACTTTAATAATTTTCAACATTTTGACACCAAAATTTCAGCATAGGAATTTTTGCACACCATCGTATGAATGTGACACCTGCTATTTTTCAAATACTGGCCAAAATGTTTTTTGGGGGTTTTGACACCGGTGGCAAATAATGATGCTTTGCTGGGAACTTGAAAATTTTCACCTACCAAGTTCCTGAGTTGGGCTAATAAGAAGGCTAAGCTGAAATTTTGGTGTTAAAATAAAGTAAAATGTCCAGGTTATGAGTGAATGGTGCAATAATTCAATGTTCTCTCATAACTTCACTAATTTTCAATATTTGAACTTCAGACTTTCAACATAGACATTTTTCCACATCACCTCATAAACATGGCGGGGTCAGTTTCCTTTTTTTAAATCCTGTACAAGGTGTGTATTTGCACTTGTGGTGTGAAATTTATGTTTGGACAATATACTATAAATGCCACGTCATGTTTATAAGGGGAGTTGTATAATGACTATTCTTTAAAATTTGTGGTCCAAATGAAAACAAATATATATATTATTATTAAGAAACTTTGTATGTAGTACCAGTCTTTACTCCAGCAGGTATGCTTTGGGGTCCCATCCTGGTGACCTGAATTCGAGGGGCAAGCTCAGTGACCCAACTTCATGGGATGAGGGTACAAGGATTGTGTAGTTATTCAAAACCCCTTCTCAATCATGGAATGAAACCTGCAGGGTTGCCCACATGAGCACCAGTAGTCATACAGTGAAGATAGCTTTTCTCTTGGCATAGTGCCCTGCACCTCTGCCTTCATGGGTGGTAGAGGACCCTGTGAATTGGCTGACAGGTTGACACTTTACCTGTGCATCTCTATCTCTGGCCAAATTGATATGCAGGGAACAGAGGGCCCTATGCTTCTGCAGCCCATCAAAGAGCTCCATAAATTCTTCACTTATATTGTTGCATATAACTGCAGAGCCCATAAGGGCCCTGCACTTCTGGAGGTGGACATAGTCTTTCCTTGGTGCAGGGCCTATAGGGCCCTGTGCATCAGCATCTGTTCAAACAGGTCCCTTCAGGAAATGTTTTGTAAAACCCTTTGTTAATACACAAGTTAGGTTTCAAGTTAATGCCACAAAAGTAGGGAAATGTGGCATTAGGTTTTCCAAAAATAACTCCTCTCCTCACCTCCCAAGCAGCAAAAGGAAAAAAAAGGGGTTTTGGTCTCTGGAGTCTTGGTGAATTAGTAGTGAGGTCTTCCTTCAGGTGCTCAACTGTAATGTCCACTCCATTCCACTAAATAAACAACATCAGACATTTCCTCCTTTCTTCATGTCGCCCTGCATGAAGAGAGCTACAACTGATTTCAGCAGAGGGATTTCAGTGGAGCTACCATTTCCATTGGGAAATGGAGATGGCCAAAGAACTGGCAAGGTCAGTTGCCAGAGACCAGAGCTGTCCTGAATGAAATTGCCAGGAGGGATGATGCCTGAAGTTCACCTTCTCCCTGATGATCTGCCTTTGGGGCAACTTCTCCAGTCCACCCCTCTGTGAGTAAAACTGTGCAACCATAAATAAGATTGTTTCTGAAAAGATCTGTTGTTTCATGAAGCGAGGGGTGAGAGCTCCTGACTGTCATTAAGCAGTGTTCTATGGATTGGGGTTGAGAGCTCCTGTCTGGGATAAACTGTGAGTTTCTTGTTGAGTGGTTGTGCCTGTTGTGCTTCCTCATTTGATAGCGGGGCTCTTTCGTTTGTTTCCACCTGCAGAATTGAATGGTGAGAGCACTCAGTTTTCTGCATTAAAATGTTACTTTCACACTAGATTCTTCTACAATGTCAAGCAGTGGCGTGAGCGCTGCTCCCTTTGCATATTAAAGACTGGACATTGTTTAGCTCATAGAGCTCATTCGTGACACTGGTGATATGTTTTGGACTTCTCCTCTGCACTCCACTGCTGGATTCTCCCTGTACATATTTGTTGTATTTTAAATGTTGTTAAAATTATTGAAATTGTTGGGGGTGGCTAGACTGAGAAGGGGTTTGGTGTGCATGGTGTTAGGTTAGTAGGGTGAATGGTTACTGTAAGCAAATTGTTCTTGTATAAAGTGGTTGATTGAGTAGGATGAATGTGTAAAGATATAGGGTGAATGGGGGTCATATATTGGAAGTTATTCTATTGGTTTATGGGTGGCTGGGTAAGTTAATTGGGTAACCTTTTGAGTTTGTTTATTTATTTATTTATTTATTTGATATATCGGTTTATAACCTTTGAGCCAGAGGCTCATTTGCAAAGGTACCTCGTCACATGTAAAACAGGTGGAAACACAGAGTAGGTATAAAGACAATTACATTAAACATGAGATACATGGTATAACAGTGGTTACATTAAGCATGTGTTACAGACATTTGTCACAGACAGTATTTCCAAGATTTGGAAGTAGGTGTTTTCTGACATTATTTATAACCTTTGGATGACGATATTTACAACATAACAGCAGTGAGGCATTGTAAGCTTGAGAGGCATCTAAACATAGTAGTCAGACCTAATCATGGGATTGTTATTAAAGATGGAGGTTGCAGTGCAAAATGGACTTTGTCAGAGAATATTGGATCAGAGTGGGTAAGAGAGTGAAAGAATTAGAAGCAGTTGCAGGAGCGGATATTGAAGAGCTGGTTGTGAAGAGTGGTTTTGAAATGGGCGATCTTGGGTGCACTAGTGATGGTGCTTGGGAGTGCATTAAACCATGTGGGTGCCCTATTGTGGAAAGATCTCTGGGCAAGGGAGGTTTTTACCCTGGGCACAACCAGAGGGGCTTTCTCTGAATTGCAGGTGAGGATAGTGGGGGTTGCAGGCTGAAGAAAGGTGGTGACCCCAGTTGGGGGAGAGTCCGAGCAGTATTTTCTCGGTGAGTAAGCAGGTCTGGTAGTGGAGCCTTTCATCAAGGTTGAGAATATTGGCAGAGGTATAGAGCGAGCAGGTGTGAGTGAGCCTGGGTGCGCCTGTAAGGAGCCTGCAGGCCTTGTTGAGTGTGGCCTGGATTACATAGAACCATAGAAACATAGAAAACATAGAAACATAGAAACATAGAAACATAGAATTTGACGGCAGATAAGGACCGCTTGGCCCACCCAGTCTGCCCATTTCCCTACCTACTGGATAAGCTGCAGATCCTAGTTAACCAGCAGCCTACGTCTTCCTACCCCCACCCCAGAATTGCCTTATGACTATCCATGCATGCTTGAATTCCCACTGATTTTGACTCCACAACCTCTCGGAAGGCCGTTCCATGCATCCACAACCCTCTCTGTGAAGAAATACTTCCTTAAATTACCTCTGAGCCCCCCTCTATCTTCAAATTGTGCCCTCTTGTTCTTGCACACCTCTTTTGAAAGATGTTACCCTCTTGGACTTTGTTGATTCCCTTGAGGTACTTGAAGTTTCTATCATGTCCCCCTCTCCTCCTTTCCTCGAGGCTATACATATTAAGCTCCTTAAGTCTCTCTTCAGATGACTTCGGTGCAGACCCTGCACCATTTAGTTGCCTCCTCTGGACAGCTTCCATCCTGTCTATGTCTTTCTTGGAGATTGGGTCTCCAGAACTGCACACAGTACTCCAGATGGGGTCTCACCAGCTGTCTGTACAGAGGGATAATAACTTCCTGTTTTCTACTGGTGATGCCTCTCCCTATGCATCCCAGTATCCCCCCAGCCCTCCTTGATGCCCTCTCACATTGCTTGCCCATCTTTAGGTCATCTGATATGACTACCCCCAGGTCCCTTTCCATTCTTGTTGTTGTTAGTATCTCACCCCCCATTGTGTACTCTTCCCCTGGGTTTTTGTTTCCCAGGTGCATTACCTTGCACTTCTTAGCATTGAATCTAAGCTGCCATACATTTGACCATTCCTCTAACCTTGCCAAGTCCCTTCTTATCCTTTCCACCCCACCCTGTGCATCAACTCTGTTGCAGACTTTAGTGTCATCTGCAAAGAGACATACTTTTCCTTCAGTCCTTCTGCAATGTCGCTTATAAAGACATTGAAGAGGACCGGTCCTAATACTGAACCCTGCGGTACCCCACTAGTAACCCTCCTTTCTTCTGAGTGGACTCCATTTACTATAACTCTCTGTGTCCTATTCTCCAGCCAATTCTTTACCCAGGCTGTCATCTTGGGACCCACTCCCAGGCTGGCTAACTTGTATATTAATCTTTTGTGTGGGACTGTGTCAAATGCCTTGTTAAAGTCTAGGTAGGCCATGTCCACAGCCCCTCCCTGATCTACTACTTTGGTCACCCAGTCAAAGAAATCTATCAGATTCGTCTGGCATGACCTTCCCACTGTGAATCCATGCTGCCTAGGGTCCTGTGCCCTCTGGCCTCTAGATACTGACAATTCTTTCCTTTAGAAGTGATTCCATCATTTTCCTATCACTGAGGTTAAACTAACAGGTCTATAGTTTCCTGCTTCTTCCTTGCTCCCACTTTTGTGAAGGGGAATCACATCTGCCCTCCTCCAGTCCTCGGTACCACCCCATCCTCCCATGATTTGTTAAAAGGGTAGTCAGTGGTGTCACTAGTTCTACCCTTAGTTCTTTTAGAATTCTGGGATGAACTCATCAGGCCCCTTGCTTTGTCCACCTTCAGTTTTAAGAGTTCTTTCAGAACCCTTTCTTCTGTAAATGGGCCGGTATCAACTTCTGTATCCAGAGTGTTACTACTATTTGTTTTATGTATCTCCCCTCTTCCTTCGTAAATACTGAGCAAAATATTTGTTTAGTATCTCTGCCTTTTCACAGTCTCCCTCTGCCCACCCTCCCTCCCTTTATTAAGCCTCACTATCCCTCCCTTGGTCTTCCTTCACTCCCTGATGTCCTATAAAGGTTTATCCCCCTCTTAACTGAGTTGGCTATCTTTTCCTCGGTTTGGGTCTTTGCTGTTCTGACTGCCTTCCCAGCCTCCTTTTGCTTTAACTGATACAGTTCTCTGTCCTGCTCCTTCTGCGATTCCTTGTACTTCCTGAATGCTTTCTTTTTCTCTTGAACCTTCACTGCCACTTCCTTTGAGAACCATAGTGGTTTCTTACATCGTCTTGTTTTGTTTATTTGCTTCACACAAAGGCTTGTTACCTCTGTGATGGCAGTTTTTATTATTCCCCATTGTTCTTCCACCCCTCCTTCCTGCCCATTTGCTAGTGCATTCCTTAGGCACTCACCCATTATGGCAAAGTCAGCCCTCCTAAAGTCCAGTACTTTTGTCTTTGTATGGCTTGACTCTATTACTGTGTTTATTGTGAACCATACTGTTCGATGGTCACTGGAGTGTGGTGTTATTTGCTGCACCATATACAGGGAGACCATAGTCCACTAAGGACAGTATTGATGAGGTGATGGCAAGCCTAAGGGTGTGGGGGGAAGGCAATCCCTGTGTCAGTAAAGGAGTCCAATCCGGGTGTTTGTTGCAGCAGCAAGGGTGTTTATGTGGTCATGGAAGGTAAGGACTGAGTCGAGGGTAATTACAAGATATTTGTAGTTGGATACCTGCTCAAGGGGGTGCTGGGTGCTGGGGAGGATGCTGAGCAGTACATTCTTAGCTCTGTTTTGGTGGTGAGAGAAGATCATTGACTTCATCTTTTTTAAGTTGAGGACCAGTCTATGGTCCTTAAACCAGGTTTCGGCCTGGGAGAAGGCAAGTTGGAGGGAGTCCTGCAGGGGTGTGGGTTTATGATGCAAGGTGAAGAGCACTGCATCATCTGCATATAGTAAGATTTTTGTGGAGCAGGCCTTTGGTAAGGAGTTTAGGTAGAGGGAGAAAAGAAGTGGTCCCAGGATAGAGCCCTCAGCAGTTTAAGCTTATGCATGGGCTTAGGACCCCATGAATTAGTTGCTCAGCATCCATACTGCATGATCTCTGCCCCTTTGGTGACATCCCATTACCAGCTGCAGTGATTAGGCACTGTAGAGAGGTTGGGATTGGTAGGGGACATGATGGCCAGTGGTGGGGTGCTGAGGGTATAACATGGTTGAGTCATATCAGGGTGGTCAGGCCTAGGAGGCACCCTGGAGTAAAATGGGACCTAGAGAAAGGTCAGACATGTTTGATACCCATTTCCAGGGTACCCACCAGACCAAGTGGGCAGTAAGCTCAGGGGCCAATGACTTCTGCCTGTCCCCTTTGGGCAGTGCTATGCAATGTAATGCTAGACTAATTGGGAACAAGACTGCTATTATTGCAGACTTGAGTTCCTCAGTCTATCTGGGTTGCATTATGGAGACCTGGCTGGGAGACTACACAGACCCAGTTTTGGAGGTGTCAGTCTGGCAGGGTTCTCCGTAGTGCACTGCCTGAGCAGGGAATGCAGGGGTAGGGGCATGGCCATCTGTTTTTGATCTAACTTGAACTTCTCCATGCACCCATTGGTTCTGCCTTGTCATTTGACACATAGCTGTGCACAGGGGTCCAGATGCAGGTTGCAAGATCCTTCTTGTGTACTGACCTCTGGGGTGTGAGGCAGAATTCATGCAGGAGGTCATCGACTTCATTGCTGACAGGGTGTTGGAGGTGCCCAGATGGCTGATTCTGGGTGACTTTAATGCCTGGGTCAATGACAAACTCTCGCACTTTGATCATGACTTCTTCCAGATGTTGACCATGCTGGGCCTTGTACAAGTTGTTGCTTCTGTGACCCATTGCCTCAGCCAGACCTTGTACCAAGTATTCTCACTGGGGCTTGAAGTCACTGATCTCAAGATTGATTCAGTCATTTGGTCCGATCACTGCACTGTGGAGTTCTCATTTGTGGCTCCTCCTGTTAGTCCCTCCCCTGTTGAGATGGTCTGCTGCCTCCCATTGAAGGGGTTGACCCCAGAGGGACTCTTGGCAGAAGTGGATTCTTCTGGTGTAGTGGCCACTTGTGCGGTGGCTGTGAGTGTGGCAGTGATAGCCTGTAACAGTGCTGTCACTAACGCACTTGACTCCATCACAACGATCCATGTGACCCAGGTATTCTCACTTGAGAACTCCACGGTTTGATGGAGCTCTCAAGGATATGAAGACTCAGGGTCGGAGGTTGGAGCATTGCTGGTGGAGAACTCGATCCAAAAAAAACCAAACTGGCTTTGAGAATTCACTACAGTGGATATCAAAGGGCAAGCGACCATAAGAAGGCAGTCTTCCTGTCCAGAGAGATTGCTGCAGGGAGGAACAAACTGGCTCTGCTCTTTTGGACTGTAGACAAGCTTTTTCATCCTGCCTGCCTGCAGCCAAAAAGAGCAACTTCAATCGGTCAGTGTGAAGAATTCACTCAGTTCTTCTCTGACAGGGTGTCCATTATTAGGACTGGGATCTCCCTGCTGTGGTGGGAGCAGCCCCGCAGTATCAGGTCATGTGTCAACAAAGACAGTCCTATTGATTGGGGTGAGTTTAGGCCAGTGGGGTTGGCAGAGGTTGTTGAGGTAATTTCAAAGCTGTGGCCCACATTTTGTGAACTGGACCCAGGCCTGACATGTCTCTTAATGGGATGTATTGAGTCCGTTGGTCCCTGGTTCGCCTAGATTGTCTGGTGTTTGCTCTCAAAGGAATCTTTTCCAAATGCCTTAAAAGAGGCAATGGTGAAGCCCCTTATGAAGAAACCATCACTCAGCCCTGACATCTTGGTGAATTAGTGACCTATCTCCAACCTCCCATTTAGGGGTGTGTGAAAAAAAAAACTTTTATTGGCAGAACTAAAGCGAAAGTCAGACCTTCGCTTTTGTAAAAGTTCAGAAATCATTTTTCAAACATTCTCAGAAATTCTGCCTCCCCCAAAATACATAAAAAAACTTTCCCAGTAATCCCTGGTGGCTAGCGGCCACTCCCCCCACCTGATAACCTGCCCAAAATTAATAAAAAATTGCCCAGATCCCCTGTAATCCCTGGTGGCTAGTGGTCCCTCCCCCCATTCATCACCTTCCCAACATTTTAAAGGAAAGCATCCCTCTAAGCCCTGGTGGCTAGTGGTCCCTCCCTCCACCCATTCACCTACCCAATCACATCATGTCATCACCTCCCCATCCCAATCCCCCACATACAGGTGCTGACAAAATAAAACAAAAATAGACTGTTTTCCCTGGTGATCTAGTGACCCTCCCTCCCTACCCCCAACCCATTAATCAAACATTTTTTCCCAATCCCTGGTAGTATAGTGTACCCCCCAAGCCCCCACCTTAACTGATGCATTAACGAAGATTTTTTGCAATATATATATGTGTGTGTGTGTATATATATATATATATATTTTTTTTTTTTTACAGTGGAGGTGTGAGCAATATCGGTGTGATAAAAAAGGTTATTTCCACCAGAGTGTGATATCTGAAACTGACATCAGCAGAATTAAAACATCTGCCATTTATACACACTCTGCTGATTTCAGCTTCCCCCATCCCAACTTATCACTTAAATGCATCTCAAAAATTTCTCCAATAACACAGAAAATCACCCTCACCTGAGAATCACTAAAGTGCAGCTACAACTACCATGCTGTCCCATATCCTGCTCAGATGTGCTCCTCTGTTGCATTGTGAAGCAGATCAGCTGCCGACTCCAAAAGGAAAAAGAAAAACACAAACACCATCTGCACTGATGATGTTATGATCACAAAATAGAAAAAAACAACATCACTACATCATGAGAAACAAAGTGGGAAAATAAGTTAACTCTGAAAAACAAGCTGTAACCTATGGATGAGGAGCAAGAAATAATAGATCTTTGCAGACAGTTTGAAAGCAATACAGAACTTCTGCTAGACTCTGCTACAAACCAGGAATGTTTCACAATCCCAGAAACTCAAGAAAAGAAGATGCCTGCAAAAAAACCAATATTTTCTAGACTCGCAATACATTAACAAGTACATCCTAAGTACTAAAAATGACAACACCCGCCATAAAACAGATGCTGATGTAAAACATCTCCAAACATTTCTACTACAAGATTTAGAACTTACAACCCCCATTAAGGACATAGAACCTAAAGAACTAGACAGCTTATTGTGCCACTATTTCATCACAAGCCAAAAGAAAGACAATACAGATTATGAACCCTTAACAATTTGATCCCATTTTCAAAGCATTGAAAAACACCTACGTGAAAATGGCTACAGCGAACCGTTATCTACCACAGTAACATTTGAAAAAATAAGACAAGTCATTATGTCCAAGCAAAAACAACTAAAAGGAAAAGGACTGGGAAATGTCCCAATAAAGCAGATGAGCTCAGTGATGAAGTAATTGACAAATTGTATGAATTACAACTACTTGGACCAAGTAATCCACAATTGATAATTAATTCAATGCGGTTAACAGCAAACATGTACTTCGGTGTTAGAGAAAACACCAAAACAAGAAACTTATGATGGGGAGATATCACACTAAAAACAGACTGCAAAAATTCCAGATACCTGGAACTGTGGAAAGAAAGACAAACAAAAACTTGCACAGGTTCAAAATCCAAAAGACACATGTATAATTAAGCCCCGTGCCTATGAACTAGACAACATACAAAAATGCCCTGTAAGAAGTTATCTCAAATACAAAGAGAAATGATCAATTAAAGCAAATAATCCAGAAGCCCCATTATTTTAGCCATTAAATACCCCTCAAGTTGCAATCTCCATGCTGGTTCAAAAATTAGCCTCTTGATATCAATACCATAGCCAAGATTGTAAAAACAATGATACATGAAGCTCAAATGCCTACACACTAGAAATTAACCAATCACTCAATGAGGAAACACCTCATACAAAAGCTAAGTGATTCAAATGTGCCCCCTACTGATATTATACAGATTTTGGGACACAAAAAAAGTACAATCTGTCAACTCATATTGCAAACTGAGTGACGTCAAACAAAAACAAATCTCGAACATATTAAGTACAGCTATTGCGTCGAAACCCAGTACCTCAAAAGCTGCAAAAAGCCCTGAGCTAAAACACAATCCTTCTACAAGCAAAACCACTGTGACACAACAGCATGCCCTACAGATGTCATCAACATACCTGGATAACATACCAGCATGCATCAACAATCCCATAATATCAGCATTGAACATCACTTTCAACATATATCAGGGTAAGTAAATAAAATGATGTAATCCACAAACTTGTACCGCTCCTGTACTAACACGTTCTGCTTCTTTTGCAGGCCAAGAGTAGCCAGAGAAACCCAAGAAATGGAAACAGATAATCAAATCAGACAGTGATTCTGACGGAACGCCACCAGCCTTACGTGACCAGAAACGACATAACGAACAGGAACCAACCTCCTTCCCAATCAAACAATGCCTCTTCTGCTCCACTTGAAACAAAATAAATGTTTAACTGAACTTAAGACCTTGTCATACAGAAGTGCTGAATAAACTACCTGGATGAAACTAGATACTGTTCGGCGAAAATGAACCGTACCAGTAATATGTAAATGAAATCATTAGTGCACCAAGCATACACACAAAAAACAAACAAAAAAAAAAACAAGTAATCACAACAATGCCAATTAAGCAATAATGCCCTCCAGGGTGTGTGTCATGCTGGGATAACGTCACGCCTCAGGTGGTTGGGCACAAGGCCACAGGCTGAGTGTGTCCAATAACTGAGGCATGACGTTATCCCAAACTACACACACCATGGAGGGCATTATTGCTATTATACAATGACTCATTGTTATACAGAATATGAAAACCATTTTGAAGATGTTTTTGTGAGGAAAAATATTTTGTTTTTTAAGAGAAGATGAAACAATCAAGCAAATGCATATCAAGCTCATCTATAGGTTCACAGTGAGGCTGAGACTAGACCCATGATGTTGTGCTGGGATAACATCATGGGTCCAGCCCAAGACTGACCAATCAGAGTCCAGGATCTTTTCTTGCCATTGTATAATATGCAGTACATCACACACAAAGTACTTCTCCCAAGAAATGCACCCTCATTTCACAAAACATGTCACAAGTACCCATCCACAACCAAGCACCTTTCAAACACAACTCACAACACCAATAACACACTATACTCACTCTCTACTCTTACCCACCACATACAATTCTTCAGAACACATACACAAACAACTCCACAAATATCAGGAAAGCTCCCACCCTCATTGTATAAATAGCACACATAATGGGCAGATCGTGTGCTATGGAAAATATTCTCACTCCTGTAGAGGGAGCTCTGGATACTCTCAATCATACCTTCAGCACTCGTGAGTATCCAGATCTCCCTCTGCAGGAGCGAGAATATTTTCCATATCACACTCCTGCCCACCATGTATCATCTCTCTCTCTTTCTCTCTCTCTCTCTCTCTCTCTCTATATATATATATATATATATAGGTATATATATAATAATAATATTAATAATAAACTTTATTTCTGTGGTGCCTTTCAAAAACCAAGGCGCCTTACAAAATTTAAAAACACATCAACACATAACAAATCTTAAAATATATAAAACAGCTGACACAGTTAAGCAGGCAGAATCACTCACCAAATGCATGAGTCCATAAAAATGTTTTCAGGGCCTTTTTAAATTGCTCTACAGTCATGCACTCCTGTAACTGATGGGGTAGAGAATTCCAGAGGGTAGGGGCTGCATGCATAAATGTACTGGCCCCAGAAGATTTCAGACACACCCTTGGGATCTCTAGGAACCCCTTGTCAGCTGAGTGGAGCGATTGCCCAGGGCAGAAAGGAACCAGGAGCTCTTTCAGGTGTTCCGGGCCAAGTCATAAGACCGACTTTAAAAGTGATCCGCCACTGCACTGGCAGCCAGTGCAGTCCGTGCAGCACAGGAGTAATATGACTGGACCAGGAGGTACCAATGAAAAACTGGGCCACTGCATTCTGCACCAGCTGCAGGCAGTGGATTTCCACCCCAGGAAGCCCTAGGTAAAGGGAATTGCAATAGTCCAAGTGCAGGGACACAAAGGCATGGATCAGCGTAGGAAGATCGCCAGATGGAACAAGGTGCCTAATCCTGGAGATATTCCTCAAATGGTAAAATGAGGACTTGATGACTGCAGACACTTGCAAATGCAGAGTCAGCCCCAGGTTACGCACCTGTTCAGAGGTCAGGAGTGAGACACCCCCAAGATACAACCCAGAGGGTGAACCAAACCCAAGCCCCCCTGTCTGGTGCACCGGATCCACAACCAGCATCTTTGTCTTTTCCGAGTTCAACTTCAGCCAGCTCAAATCCACCCATTCCTGGATTTCTTTGAGGCAGTTATTAAAGACTGAGAGAGCTCCATCCTGGTCGGGTGCAAAAGAAAGGTAGAGCTGGGTATCATCAGCATAGCAGTGAAACCTCAGTCCATACCATCTTACAACGTCTCTGAGGGGCAGCATGTACACTGTGAACAACATTTATTTATTTAGATTTTGTTTACCAGGTAAACCCACTGAGACCAAAGGTCCCTTTTACAGTGGCAACCCGGGGTGAATACACCACCAACTTTACATTATGTACAGTATACAGCTGCAAAAATACATATACAATTCATATATAAGGTACAGCATACAGATACAAAATAAAAATAAAAAAAAATAATATATATACAGTTCATACAGGAGGTTGCGTAACTGAGGGGCAGAGACAGAGAGCATGTAGGAAGTACCAGTAGTCAGAGAAAAAATTGCATTGCCCAGGGGGAGAAAAAAAAAATTCAAAAGTCCAAGGGTCATTCAAAGAGAAGAACATAACACAGTTTGTAAAGAGAATGCAGTTGACAGAGGTTAGTTGGTACCAGGGGCACCACGGATTCGTAGATGGTCACATAAAGTCATGAGGGGTAGGGAGTATATCTAGCGGTTGCAGCAGCAGTGGCTCAGTTCTAGGAGGTAGACTTTGAGACCGGCCTTGAAAGAGGAGAGGGAGGGTTTGTCGAGCAGGGAAGAGGGGAGTGAGTTCCAGAAATGAGGGGTGGTGAACTGGAAGGAGCGTTTTCCTTGATTGGTGCGGATGCGGGGTATGTTCAAGAGTCGACTTGAGGCAGACCGCAGGTTGCGGAGGGGGACTTTAGGGGTAAGCAGGTCACTGAGGTGAGATGGATGGTGTGTGGAGAGGAGTTTGTAGGAAAGGCAGGCAGGGGAAAAAGATAGTTTAAGCTTGAGTGACTGCCAGTTAAGATCCTTAAGAGCTTCACAGTGGTGCCGCCTAGGGGAGGAGTGGGTTGCAAAGTGAGCAATGCAGTGGTAGAGGGTGGAGAGGTTGGTTAGCTCAGTCTCTCTGAGGGACTGTAATATTGGAGAACCGTACAGTAAATACGTGAGGAGGTTGCAGTTAGCAATGGCTCTACGTGCCTCTCCAGAGAGGGAGTTCCCAAGGCGGTATAGCAAGCCCAGTCTCTGGTGGATGGTTGACAACATGGGGGACAACACCGAGCCCTGAGGAACCCCACATGACAGAGAAACTGGGCTTGAGGAATAAACGCCGGAAACCACTCTCTGCATTTTTCCAGTGAGGTAAGATGTAAACCACAGAAGGGCTACACCCGATAGTCCACAGATGAACATCAGGCACTCAAGTGGAACCCCATGGTCCACAGTGTCAAAAGCTGATGAGAGATCTAGAAGAACCAGGATGGAATGGTTCTTCCAGTCCCTAGCCATCAGAAGATCATTGAACACATGAACCAGCGCTGTCTCAGTACTATGCCTCTTTTGAAAACTGGACTGGAGGGGTTCATAGATATTATGGATGGTCAAATGGTTCTCCAGCTGTATGGCTACTACCTTCTCAATCACCTTCCCTAAAAAGGGAAGGTTAGAGATTGGTCTGTAGTTTGGAAGGCATTCAGGATCCAAAGAAGCTTTCTTCAAGAGGAGTGTTAGCATTGCCTCCTTCAGGGAGCTAGGAAACTCAACTGTTTCCAAGGAGGTCCAGACTATCCATGCTAGGACCAGACCGATGGAATCAATACAACGCAAAATCAGGGAAGTTGGACCAGGATCCAAACTACAGCATGTAGGGCATGCACCCCAGACAAGCCGCATGACATTCATGAACTCCGGTCGGTTGAAGGTACTCTAGGAAAGCCAAGGAGCAGTGGCCATGCACTGATCCAAAGCAACACCCTTACAGTGTGCTGGTTGGAGTGCCGCTCTAATGTCGGCCACCTAAGTTGCAAAGAATTGAGCAAGTTCATCGCACTTTATTTGGGAAAAGGCCTTTCGGACTTGTAGGCAGGCTGGGTTGCACAGTCTGTCTACAGTGTGAAAGAGCTGAGCTGGTCAATTTTGAGCAGCCGCAATCTCCCCGGAGAGGAACTCTTCCTTCTTATGGGTGATTGCAGATTGATAGCCTTGATAATGCTCCATCAATCTAAGGTGGTCTGCAACAAGGGAGGATCACTGCCAGCAGTGCTCTAACCTTCGTCCTAGTCACCGTATCTCCCTTAAGGTCCCATCAAACCATGGGGACTGAGGTCGAAGGGAGAGAGGGAAAACACAGACAGAAGCAATGACATCCAGGGCCACTGAGAAAGCCATGTTACAGGCTACCATGAGGGCATCTGGATCACTATTTGCCACTGGAAGGGTTGATTGGTCAAGTACCACTGCCAGGCCTTCAGAGCTAACATCTCTTAAAGGGCAATACCTGACGATCTCCACAGGGGTAGGCGTACGAAGGGGGGGTGTTAAAACTAAACTCCACAGTGTAGTGCTCGGACCATCCAACTGGTTCCATCCCCAAATCAGAGGCCTCAATTCCTAGGAGAAAGACTAAATCAAGGGAGTGACCATGTTTATGGGTAGCAGTGGTAACTATCTGTGTAAGGCCCAGAGATAACATCAACTGGAGGAAGTGTTGTCCAAACTGTGAGAATTCGTCATTGACCCAGGTGTTGAAGTTGCCCAGAGCCATCAGTTTGGGCGACTTGAACACCATGTTGATGACGAAGTCCACTACTTCCTGAAGGAACCACTTCTCTTCTCTGGGTGGAAGATAGATGAGGGTGATCCTTCAACCTATACCTGCTACCATGGTACACTCAAATGATTCAGTCTCCTCAACTGGTATACTCATGAGGTTGAGTTCGGTCTTAAAACAGACCACACCCTCCCCTCCTTGATCCAATCTCAGGCAGTGAATCACCGAGTACCCAGCTGGAGTTAAAGCCTTCAAAGTCGGGCCAAAATTCTCATCCAGCCAGGTCTCGGTGATGCAAGCCAGATCCACCATTTCAACAAGATCTGCAATAACTGCAGTCTTGTTTTTAATGGACCTGGCATTGCATAACACAACCCAAGCTGGATGAACCTCCAGGGTCACTCAGGCCACCTGCCCACCAATACTGGTGGTGCCTTTGGGTATGGAAACCAGACATGGCAAACCACATTCTAGATTCCCTTTCGCCCCAGGGTATCTCCTGGCTCTCATGACCCCAATGTGGTGGCCCTGCTTATTCACCCTCCACTATTCGCCACCCCCACCCCCTTCTCCCCTTATGAGCAATACCCAGCACCCTACAGTGCTGGTAAGTTGTAAACTGTAATGGAGAGGAAAGAAAGGATGGAGGGCAAAGAGAGCAGAGGGAGAAAAGCACACAACTGTGGGGCAGACCTCTGACACATTCTAACAATCAAACTACCAGGCAGTTCACACTTAGATAACCAGCAAACTAAAAGAAAATTAATAACTGAAACAAAACAAATAACATAAAAACCCAGCAAAATATAAACCCACAACACTTATTTAAACAAATAAATAACCCAAGAAACTCCTAAACCCAAATTTCAATCACCCACCCCCCAATAACCTAAAATATACTAAGACAAATCTTAAAATACAAATAAAATATAGGTGGTTCAACTTCGGACCCAAAACAGCGGTTTGGTCAGTGTACAAGGTCAGTCATACAATAAATAATGAGTTCCTTTATACTGCAGCTGTAGCTTAACATCCAATGATTGAAGATAAATCCAAACAGAAGAAAACAAAGTCTTCAGTCCCCCTAAGGCCCTCTCATCACCATAAGAGGATAAATGAAGTACAGGGACTCTCACTCCCTGAACAGAGAAAATATGTCACCAATAGTTATTATTTCAGCCACCGAGCACTCTCACCATAAGGAAGACTAATAAAAGAGTAAAATGAGATGCCCCCCCAAACCCTCTCACTGTGAGGGAGACTAAAACAACAAGGCACTCTCACTGCCTTCGCAGGAGTGTAATTGTAGTCAAGTAAAATTAGGCAGGAAAATTAGTAGGAACAGTTCTCTTCTTTAATGTCCAGGTTAATGCAGGAGTGGGGCCCCAAACAATCCCAAAGGAGAAACCAACACTGCCAAAGCCAGCAGCCACTAGTATGGGTCTCCGCCAGGGCCAGCCCACCAGTTGGTCCCATGAAGAAACCCAAAGACCGCCAGTCCAACCTGCTGGCTACTCGGCTAGAGCAAGGCTTGGTCCCTGTGTAGCCATGGACTTCAGCAGGCAGACCCCTCGGAGGGTCAGGACCACCAGCTCAACTGCAACAGATTATATCAAGTTGTACCAGACCTCCTACTCCTACCAGTATGCCATTGTTGGGGCTGAAACTTCACCCAATGGCTTAATCCCAGAGAACTATTTAGTTAATCCATGGCCAAAAACAAAAATCCATGAACCACGACCCAGGAAGCTTCCAAGTGTGTAAAAGAACCCCAGAACAAATGCCCTGAGGCATGGGTTATCCTGGAGGATACTGGCCATACAGCAAAATTGTAAAGAAATTGCACATACCTCAATAATGCAAAGCATCATGGGAAACATATGCTAATCCACATGACAGCATTTGGACTGGCTCAACTTTAAGCAGAATTGCATGGTGCCAGAAGGCCTCACAGTGCAATCAGCAAAGGTTAAGAAGAGCAGACACATGCAAGTGTTTCATCCTCATTTGGACTCATCAATCTGCCATATCTGATAGATAGATAGGCAGGCAGGCAGACAGACAGACAGACAGACAGACAGACAGACAGATAGATAGATAGATAGATAGATAGATAGATCGATCTCCCAAACACATACATGACAATAAAAATGGGTGTGTTTTTCAAATGAATGTCATAAAATAGGCATATCTCTGTGGAAAAATTGTATGGCTAATTGTTTACTTTGATATAATAAAGCAATGATGTATAATTGTCAACAAGTTTGTGGTGTTTGTTTTAAAAACTAAAATAAAAAGATTAACATTAAAAAGGTTTTATTAGACCTAAAAGGCCAACAAGCAATGACCAAAACACTTTAAAACAGAAGTGTATGCTAATGGTGAAAATATTAACTACACTTTTTTTTTATTCTTTTTGGGACTGTCTTTATGTCTGGCTTCTAAGATATTCATTCCCTGCATTTTGAGTCTGCTTTACGACTTTTTTTTACATTTGAAATAATATAAAGAGTGTTATTTTTAATATGGATGTCCTTAGATTTTCTATTTTCATTTGCTTTTGAACTCCCATTGTACTACATAACACCACATTTCTTGTGACTAAAATAATTTTGCATGCTCCCCATCATTGTAGGTCAAATGTGTGTTGAACAACAGCTAAGAATAATGCTAAAAAATTTGAAAGCCCTTTAAAAGGCACACTCTTTAAATTATTCCAAATACAAAGAAAATTGCTGCAGCATGTGTGAAATGAAGAATTATGGTATCTTACAAGACAACATATAAGGAGCAATCTAAAATAAAATTACAGTTGACAAAATTTCAACTGCAACGTGTAGTGCTGATTTTAACTATTTTTATTAAGGGTTGCCACATGCTGGCCTTCCTAAACTCCAACAGAAAAGGGGCCCATAAAATAAAATGAAAAAAGAAAGAAAAAACAAATGAAGGCAGCACTTGCTGGCCCAACAGCTCAGCCGTAGGCTACTGATTATGATGACAGTGACCTGGGTTTATGGACAAACCTGAATCATTGGGAGCCAGCCACAGTGAGGGGGACTGACCATCCTAAAGAACATTCTCCTCCTTCAGAAGGGAGGGAAGCCACATCTCGAAGCACTACTGCCACCTGCAGACAAGTGGGTGGCAGAACAGTTTGGGACACAAGGTGGGAGGGACGCAGTGCTCAGTATCAATGGAGTGTGGGACCAGGAGTACACACAAAGAACAGGGTAAACTTATAAAAATAAATCCCCCTCCTCCCCGTAGCTCCATGAAGGCTGGTATATGCTATTGGAAGGCAGTACACGTGATTTGCCAAGGTGGTGGGAGCTAAAAGGGAAACAAAAAATTAAGGCAGCAGAGTTTCTAAACCACATAGCAAATGGCCATTCCCTTACCTCCCCTTCTGCTTGTAGACCTCATAGGTTCATAACTTAGTTACGAGCTAAATGGACAAAAATTGTCCTTATATGCTTGAGATACTTAAATAGCATAGACAGTGATTTTGTTCTTGGTACAATAATTGTCTAGCTTTATTTTAAATTCATTTGTTGTTCTAGTACCCACTACCTCATGTGGGAGTTTATTCCATAGTGAGACCATGTTCTTAGAAAAACAAAATTACCTTTTTTGGGTACGATTTACGTTTCCTTTAAGCTGCAGCACATGTGATCTAGAGTCATATGAACTAGTACTTAACTGCAGGCTTAAATTATCCCATATGCCCACATCAGTAAATGCTCAGAAAACCAAGCATAAATCCCCTCTCATCCACTGGTACTCCAATGAGGGCAAATTCAGACTTATTAGCCTATTCTCATAACTTAGGACTTGCAAACCATTTATTGATTTGGTAGTTCTGCACCAAACCCTTTCCAGCTTGTTGATGTAAGTTTTTGATAATGGGACCCAGAAACGAGCACAGTGATCGAAATGGGGCCTTATCAGTGCACTATAGAGTGGCAATAGCAGCTCCTTTTCTCTGTTGGTAATGTGTTTCTTAATACAAAGCAGTATATGGAAGGCTTTTTCTTGTACTCTCTTCACAATGCCTATTTAGCTTAAGATCATCAGTGACTAAAATCACTCATTTCAGAACCTGTTTTTAAAACTTGCCCTCTAAACACATATGAGGCTCTGCTGTTAGTAGCACCGAATGCATTACAGTACATTTCTCCAAGTTAAATTCTATTTCATGTGTGCATCCCCAATGATCACTCTTATACAGTTCTTGCTGAAGGTTGTCTATCCCATCCCTGCTATTGATTTTTATTTATTTATTTATTTAAGAGATTTACCAGGAAGGCAAGCTCAGCAGAGTACTGCTCAATTCCAGATGTGCCCTGGGGGTAGGATCCTGATGTAGTGGTGAAAAGGCAATCTTTGTATTGTATATAGAACTAAAATACATGTTCATAACTTTCACTATATATTTCCACATCAGCATGTGTATTACCCATTGTATCATGAATTGGCCCTACCCTGGGAAGGGTTACAGTCCTCTTAGAATTTACATAATTATAAAAAGGATTCATAATTATCTTTTACTTTAGAAGTTAGATCTAGCTCATAGGATCTCTTTGCCCTCTGTACTGCACTCTGTACTGCAGCTTTACACCCCCTAACTGTTCTCTTGTAAGTTTCCCATGCTATTTAGCTATTATACATTTTAACCCATGTACAGTATATGCCTTATGATTCTTTCTGATCTGATTTTTAATATCCTTAGTAATCCAGTTAGGAATCATCCTGTTTATTATATTTTATCTTGGGAGTGCCCTGTCTGAACTGTAACATGATTGTTAAACACTGTACTGCTCTTAATTAGTGCTGCATTAACGTTTCTCCACAAGTGTGATCCTGTTTCTCCTCACTTGTTGTACCCTGCTTAATGTTGTAACTGCACACTAATACTACTTGTTAGTTGATGTTCTTTCTGTTCTGCAATGTTTCATCACCTGTAAATGTCTTGTATTCCTTGTTGACTAGAAGCCTTTGTAAATGAGTCCCCGGCTCAAAGGTATTAATCCAAATTTTAAATAAATACATAAATGGAGAAATCTTCTAAGTCACAAATACATCAACCAGGTAGCTCACCTTATGCTTGAGGATATTCCACATTTCACTTAAATCTTTACCTTTGAAATCCATTTCCCAATCCCAACCCTTTAGTGAATCCCTCAATCCATCAAGGTTTGCCTTATTAAAGCATTTAACTTTTGCGGTTCCTTTTACAGTATTATTCACATTTTTATTCCATAAATACAGTATTGTGATAGATTCTTCCCAACTGAGTACCAGTCCTACAGTTTGTAATTTGTCCCACTAGGTCACTAAGCACTACGTCCAGAATATGGTCTCTCTCCGAGTTGCTGTTGTTACATATTGGTCCAGATTCAACCTATCAGTAATATCCAGGAAACTTTTTTCAAAAGATGTTGAACCCTGTTTCCTGACCCAGTCAATTCCAGGCATGTTAAAACTGACTAAAAAAATAATAGCATCCTAGGTATCCAGACTGTCCCTGGCATCTACCATGAGATGATTGAACTTGTGACTTTGCATGGGTGGTCTTTGCATTGTTCTAATGGTGATTTTTTTCCTCCTTGCTCAGTAATATATTTATCATATATGTTCTAAACCTCCTCTTTCTCATTGCAGCAGCCTGGGGTTACCCTATTTCATTATCATTAACTAAGGACTGGAGTAAAACAGAGGTCACCACAGAAGAGAAATCAGACACCTCATCCTGGCTGAGGTTGAACTCAGAAAAGACTGAGGTGATGGTCATGGACCTGGGTCGCTGGATAAAGGGGTTGGGTATGGGTTTGCCTTCTGGACTTTTCCTTGGCGGCTCCCAGCTTCTTAACTCTGAATGGGTGCGAAATCTGGGGGTGAGTTTTGATTATGTGCTGACACTGCGATCACAGGTGTCAACAGTCATCAAATCCTCCTTTTACCATCTGAGGAACATTTCCAGGGTAAAGCATCTAGTTCCGTCTGGTGATCTTCCTAACTGGTCCATGACATTGTGACCTTGTGCCTTGATTATTGCAACTCCCTTTATCTAGGGCTACCTGGGGTTGATATCCATCGCTTGCAGCTGGTGCAGAACGCTGCAGCCCGGTTGTTGATGGGAACTCCCCGGACTTGTCACATTTATTTGGTGCTGCGCAAACTGCACTGACTGCCAGTACAGTGGAGGATCACCTTTGAAGTCAGACTTCTGACTTATAAAGCCCTACATGGACAGGACCCAGACTACCTGAAAGAGCTTCTGGTTCCTTACTGACCTGGGCAATCGCTCCACTCAGCTGACGAGGGGTTGCTAGAGATTCCAAGAGTATCCTTAAAATCTTCAGAATCCCATGCATTCATGTACGCGGACTCAACCCTTTGGAATTCTCTACCCCATCAGCTTTGGGAGTGCGTGACCGTGGAAGGATTTAAACAGGCCTTAAAAATCCATCTATGGCACCTAGCTTACTTTGCTTGAATTTATCGCAGTCTGAATTTTATGAGATTCTGTATTTAACTGTGTTTTATATTATTCTTGTTTTATTTTACTGTTAAGGTGCCTTGATTCTTTGAAAGGCCCAATATGAATAAAGGTATTACTATTATTTGCTCTGATTCTGCCATCCTGGCACAGCCTTTAATGACTGAAACTGACTTTTTTTTCAGAATATCCCCCTGTTCTACATCTAACCCTTTGACCATCTTCTGTTTTTCTTATTTTGTCTTTGGCCTACATCATTTAGAGATACCTATCGTATCACCCATCAGAGGAGGCATCTCACTGTCCACCAACAAAACAACCCCTGAGGCAATTAGGATACCCATGGGAGGTCCCTCAGCATGAGGGTTGCAGTCCCTTACAACTAAACCCTCCTAAGTTGTGCAACCATCTCCAACTACCCCTTCCATTTAGCTCCAGATGCTTAGCTTCCCTTCTCACATGAGGCTTCCTCTAACTCCTCCTTCTGCCCACTGGGTACACCACCACTGTGGGTTCATCAGCTCCAATACAGAAGTTACATGTTCTCGACCAAGCAGCTTCAGTATCCTACTGAACCACTATCATCTGAGGGCTGGACCAAATTCACCTTCTGACCAGGGGCTGAGTTTTCTGGTCCTTTTGGGCTTTCTGGAATTGGTACAAGTTTTACCGGCTAAGAGGTTCCAACTTATTATGGGCTGCTCAGGTGCACTGTCAAATAACATAGCCTAGTTTGTCACATAATTACAGTGAGACTGGTTTCTACACTACAAGCTGACATGCCCAAACTGCCAAGAGATTCCTCTCTGTAGCCTGTTACAGACAGTGCTGAGGTGTGACCTCAACTCACATTTATAACAGACCTTTGGCTGTCTGAGGAAAAACATATCCCCTTTCCCACCCCCCAAACAAAAGTATTCAGCAGGTGTTACAACACACTTCATATGTGAATGAACATAATGTGACATTTGCAATGAGAGGCCTTTAAGCCCTAGGTTCAATGTAAGAGACTAGGTCCTCCCACATCTCATTCAAAAATCCATATCTTGTAGCACTTTGTGCTTAGAATCAGGAACTCACCTCTGGGTCGTTCCCCCTGAGCTCCTGCTGGCGTGTGCCACATTCAATTCTCCTGTTTTACTTCTCATCCCTTGCTTGCTCACTGTGTTTCATTGAATTAGACTGTGGCTGGTGTGTGCTCTCCCCTGTCACAATTCAGATTCCCTCCCCATGGCCGGGTGGCCATTCCCCCCATCTGTTGGGTCCGGTTCTCTCTTCTGCCTGCATCACCTCACTTAGTTGTTCCTGTCCTTCTAAGGTAAGCTCTACATTTCTGTCCCCTCCAGTGCTTTCTTGCTACCAGCATTTTCTCCCAACCCCATTGGTCGCTTCCCTGCCTCGGACTCGGTGGTTTCATTTGCCGCATTGCCCCTCCTGCTTTGCATCTGCTCTTTTTTTTTCCACATGTCGCTTCGGCTTGCATTTTTGTCTTGCAGATCTGCCTGGATTTGGTTCACTGTTCTTCCCCTTGTCAGGCCAGCCCTGTACTAAATTCCTTTTTTCAGCATGTTCTCCGTCTCCGGCTCAGCTCCTCGGCTTCGCATTCTTTGAGCTGGCTGCCTGTCTGATCCATCCCTCTCCTTGTCCCTCCAGTCCCCTCCTCTGGCTTCGAGTCCCCCTTAGCACCTGGATTTGTTTCCCTTGCTTTTTGCATAGTCCCTGCATCGTATTTCCCATTCCGTTTGTTGTGGGGTTACATTGCAAGTGGATTTCTTGCCGCTGTCATGCGTTGTGTGTGTAAGTCCACATCACCGTTTGTGACGTCTCTTGACTACTGCCTCGCCCATCTCTTTGGGACCCATTACAAGGACCCTATCATTCAGCTGGGTTGTACAGGACTATTTTTTTTTAACGTAGAACCTCTCAGAGTCCTCCATACCTGTTCACCTTCACAATCACTGATCTTTCCTTGTCATAGGTGCTTCTGCTTTTCAGAGCTCTGTCCTGACCTGGATTCCTGTCTTTTCCACTCCCTTCTCATCTGGTGTATTTCTATTTGTTTCGCATCGATTTTGTTGGCATGTACTGTTTGTATCTATTTTCTTCAGGTATCTTACCTCCTGATACCTTTTATGCTATTATTTAGACCTCCATCTTCCTCTGCCAGGATTTTTGATTCTACGGTCCTTTTATTATGCGGTTTGTGCGTCTGCTAGCTTTAATCTGTTCAGCTGTTTTTCTTTTCCAATCCTCCTTTTCCATGTTTGATCTCCATATATCTATAGTTCGCTATACTACAAAAAAAAAAATAACAATTTCCATGTCAACATCCTGCTGCCATATTGGCCACTTGACTTATTTTCCGTTCTGGTCCTCTCATGCTGTTGTGTCAGGATCACCCGCTGTTGTCAGCTGGTGGCCCCTGCCTCATGCTCCTTTTGCACTGACTTATTCTATGCCTGGATTCAGGAGTGTAGCCAGAAATTTCCATTTTGTACACAATCTCCAACAGTTACACCCCCCCCCCAATTAAAAAATGTATATATCCCTTCCAAATGGCACCCCCTTCCAAACAAGTCAGATTGTTGTCAGATGACTCCTCTACTCTCTAAAGAGGTTATACATGTATTGGACACTCCTCAGTGGCCTACACTAACCCAAATACTACAGATTAGAATGATAATATTAACAGAGAGGTTTATGGTTTGTGACAGGCACTCAACAAAACTGTATACAAATGTGTACAGTGAGTATGCCTGTCTACACCCTTGCCTGGATTACATCTTCCTGTGGTAAGATCCCACCCCCCCTTTTTAATTCCTGTCTTTATTCCCCTTCTCCCTCCTCCTGTGTCTTCCCTTATCCCCTCTTCCCCAGCTCATCCTGAATTTTCCCTTCCCTTGTCCTCACCTGCGCCCTGCTGATCTCCCTGCCTTCACCTTTCTTTCTGTTCTCCTTAGGTTTCCTTCCTGATCATGTCATCCATCAACGCTCTATCTGTTGAGGACTCTTCGATGGATCCACCACCCTATACTGCTCCCACTGGCCGAAAATGCACCTGTAATTCTCGTTATTCCATCAAGGACTGGACCGTGCCTCGGCTCATGTCGAAACTCTCCAGGAAAGGGATTTCATACCCTGTTTCTGCTTGAAAAGAGAAGCTCTATGACTTACTGTACAGTCACAGCCAAATACATGGCCAGATATTTCCTGAAATTTCTGTGATATTTCTAGAGAAATCTCCTGCTTTCTGCATTACTCCAGTAGAGACTGCAGAGAGAAACTCTTAAGAAATTTCTTGAAATATCTGGAACTATCTGACCATGTCTGTGGCTACTACTGTATTCCTGGCCTCCATCTCCAGCCTGGGAACACATCCTGGCCCCAGACAAGCCTATTCCTCAGCTTGCCTCAGCTCCGCTTTTAGAATGTTCAGGACTTCCTGGCTTAAATGACTGCCTCTATTACAGATATCCAGTCTTGCCTTTCCTCTCTGGATGCCCAGCTCCATCACCTTCTCCTCTGGCTCCTGCTCTGCCTGCCGGTGAGCCATTCATGATCCTTCTTTCTCTGCCAGCCTTGCTTCCTCCTCTGCATATGGTGTCTTCTCTGTTCTTACATCCTGCTGTTCCTTCAGGTTCATCCCCCATTCCTCAGCTTCTATTCATTACCCATGTTCATCTCATGCCAACTCACTTCCAGAAGGACATCCTGGATGGTAAGGATATCAATTTGGTGTCCCTGCTCATATCTTCCCATGATGTCATGCATAATCTCATCATTTCCTGCAGTGATGTGTCAGTCATCTTGAAGTCTAAGGACTTCTGTCTCCTTTGTAAAGTGACAATGTTTGAATTCATTCTGGCCTTCAGCCTCTACTGGGACATCATTTGTTCAGCTTTCCCAGCCTACATAGGGTAACCGGACACTTGTCTTTACCTCCTGGTTGACCTCAGAGTGCTTTATAGCAGCACACACTTCTCCGACTACCATCTTTTCTTTTTGGACAAAGCAACATCTGTCTTAGTCTACTACAATATAAAGCTGAATTGGGCTGTCTTGGACAATGAGCTGTTTTGTCGGCATTTCGCCACCAAACGTGCTTATTCTTGTTCCCTTTGTGGTTCATGAAACCATTTCTTTCCTCTCCGTCCATTGGCTATGTCTGCTTCATCCTCCTCCACATCCATATCCACACCTTCTCACACTCCCGATTCTCCATCTCCTTCCGGCTTGACTTGCCCTGTTTCCAGTCTGTGAGCCCACCTGGACTGGCATGGACATCCCATCAGGAACTTTGGAAGCAAGTCCACCTGCAACAGTTTCAGTTGCCAAGGTTGTACCACTCCTGGATGTGCCTTCCTGCATCTGTACTGCCTTTGTGGAGATGTGCATGCTCATTAAATTTGCCCCAAGACTCTGAAACCATCCAAATGACATCAGGTCAATCCCTCCACTCCTGTTAACCTGCATGCCCTGGCTCATCTCCTGACCACCCATCCTTCTCTGGAATCGGTGAGCTCTCTCCTCTTGTGTTTTACCCATGGCTTTCATACTGGTGTGTCCATTCTCCCTTCTTCCTCCTTCATCTGTACCAGCTTGCAGTCTGCTGTCCAGGAAACAGATGTGGTCCTTTCCCTCATCCAGAAGGAACTTAGTAAACACTTCAGTTTGGGATCTTTCTTATATCCTCCATTCCCTGTTTACAGGATCAGTCCCATTGGAATCACAAAATGGAATTTCTCTAGCAAGAAATGACTTGTCATCGACCTATCAGCTCCCCGTGGTTCCTCAACTCCTAGCATCAGTTTCCTCATTCCTGCTGATGACGTTTCTTTGTCCTATGCCTGCATCGATGACACCATCACCATCATCAAAAGATCCAGCTATGGCTCTTGACTATCCAAGGTGGACCTCTTCAATACTTTCAAGCTCCTCCCCATCCATTCTTCTCTCTGGCACCTCCACGGCATGTCCTGGGATAATGCCTTTTATTTTGCCATCTGCCTTGCCTTTTGCTGCGGTATGCAGCCCTAAGCTTTTTGACACCTTTGTTGAAGACCTGTGCTGGGCTCTGCTCAACATTTGCCATCAGCCTGCTGTGTTTCACTTGCTGAACAATTTCCTCCTCATTGATCCACCTACCTTGCACCCGGCGTAGGGTCTGTCCACTCTCATCTGGCTGTTTGAGGACCTGTCAGTCCCTCTAGCAGCACAGATGACATTTGGCCCTTTCACTTCCCTCAAATTTCTGAGCATCGTATTGGATTCTGACCACATGGAGGTGCGTCTTCCTCTGGATAAGCTCTCTCAGATTCAGAAACTGGTCTTTTCCTTCTCTAACAAATCCTACTGCACTAAACGTGACCTGGTTTCCTTTTGGGGTACCTAAATTTCGCAATGGGGATCATTCCTCAAAGTTGTTCATTCATCTCATCTTCTTATCCTAGCTTCATCTGTTTCAGAGCTTCACCATCATATCCATATCACAGCATCTGCCAAATCTGACCTAACCATGTGGTCCCTTTTTCTTTCCAGCTGGAATGGATGCTCCATGTTCTGTAAAGATCCATCTCCCGAAGTCCATCCCCAAATATTTACAGATGCCTCTCCAACCCATGGATATGTTGTCATATTTTCTCAGTCCTGGCTCACTGCACCTTGGCCTCCCAATGTCTCTTCATTGAGTGACTTTTTTTCTACTTCTCCATTATTTGAAATATACCCCATCGTAGCAGCTGTAGTTCTATGGGGGCATCTATGGTCCCACCAGTCAGTATCAGTATATTCTGACAATCTGTCCACTGTAGCCATCGTTAATAAAGGTCACTCATCCTCATGCAGAGGTTAGCCTGGCTTTCACTCATCCATGACTTCATCATCACATGGTATTATATTCCTGGTGAAAAGAACGAAGCAGCTAATGCTGTTTCTTGATTTTGTTTTCAGGATTTCCATCATCTCCATCCTTCAGCGGCTCACAACATGACTCCTCCACCAGCATACTATGATCTCATCATGACATAAGTCACTGTCATCATCAAGCATCTCTCTTCATGTGGTTCACGCTGACTCCTTCCACTACAGCTTTCTATACGACTGCCTGGAATAAATATTTCTCCTTCTGAGCGTCATCATCCTTCCATCCAATTGTCATCTCAGTCGATTTGGTACTTGCATTTCTGACATTTTGCTATCAAGTCTTGCATCTTTCTCACGGTACCATTAAATTGTATTTATCTGGCATCCAGTTTGTTCTTTCCCAGTACTCTTCGTCTTCACCCTCATTGTTCTCCAATCAATCAAACTACTTTTATCGGGCTTTCAACGATCCTCCATTCCGAATAATCCTTAATGCCTTCCAACAGAAGGACCTCTATTTCATAGTTTGCTGAACTTATTGGACTCAAATCCATTTGAGCTTAATTCCGATCTCATGGTGTCTTCAGCAATTACCCTTGTCTTCTATGGATTTCTTTGCCCCGGAGAATTCACCACATTATCATCTCACTCTTCTGCTTTTCTCAGAGTTTCCAACCTTAATAAGCATAACAACAGTTATATATTAACTCTGCTTTCTTTGAAAACCAATAGATCACATTCTGGAATTTCCATAACCTATTGTTCCACATTGGTGTCCAGTTGCAAGACTAGCAAAGCTTATGCTATTCCACACCAGGTCTAATCCTTCTTCTCTCCTGTTAAACTCTGACTTCAACTTACCTATGACATCCAAATAGGTTCTACTATCACACAGCAACATCTACTGTGCTGACATCCCTGAAAGCAACAGACACAATGCCAAGTGTCGGCATTGTAGTGTCGGAGATGTCAGCGTGTTTGCTTCTGGGGGCTGCCCCACCTGAACCCCCCATGTGTGGGGCTCCACCCTTCACACACCCCGGTCACTATATATACAACTCTGAAGTTGGAGTTGTCTCGGGGAGGAGGAAAAATACTGGGAGATGCACCACCGGTGTCATCGGGGATCATCACAGTGACCCGACACTTTCAGGCGAATTCTGTCACTGTGATGGTTTTCTTTGTGGTGGTGTCACTCTACGGTCAGTACACCATTCAAATGGTTTGTAGACCACACAAGAACCCTTATCCAGAGACTCAGACTAGATCCATTCTCCAATTCTGTTTTTTTTTTCTAATATGACAGACACCTCAGTGTCTCATCATAACATTCCTGAGCACATCATCAAACGAAGATGAAAATCATCTACATTCAAAGTATGCATCCCTAGTCTGACTTCTGAACTTAAAAATGCTTTTTAAGTTATCTCCACTTAGTTTGTTCGGAGGGCGTACAGGTCAGTAGCCATGGGTCCTCAGAGGTTTTCCCCTAAGGGTTTTTTTTTCTCTCTAAGCACACCTGATCACACTCTCCAGAGTTGGAGGAGGTAATTCCTTTGGGCCACCATTCCCTACAGCTACCCAGCTCTTCTACCAAAGGTGGGAATAGAGGAAAGCCACATAATAAATAATCTTCAAAATTCACAGTATCGCCAAGCACTACATATTTCACCAATGTTGAATGGGAGGGCTTTAAACCTGAGGTTCAATGTGGGGGAATAGCTCCTCCCACATCTCATTCAAAAACTCACCTCTTGCAGCGCTTTGTGCTTCAAATCAGGAACTCACCCTCCATCCTCCCCACCGACCTCCTTCTTCTCCTCTGGCACTCTATCCACCCTTGTATAGGGCCTCTATTCCATACAGCTACCCAGCTCTTCTACCAAGGGTGGGAATAGAGGAAAGCCACATAATAAATAATTATCTGAATTCACAGTATCACCAAGCACTACATACTTCACCAAAATTGAACTATTGTCCAGATTTCCTCTAACTCAGTTACAGAGTATGATTGCCCACAAACCTCTGAACCCTGCCATAACCAATGACAGATATTGTAAACGTCTACACCTCATTTTTTTAAAACCAAGCTGTTTTGCCCTCAAGCCACCACCTGTGCCTTACATGAGGTGCCTTCCACCCACACCACAGTTTCATCACCCACTACCCCCACCTTTAAACCTGTGGGAATATGCATAGAGCAGGGCCTGAGGAAGCCAGTGATTGTCATTTACAGTATATGGCTTGAGGCACATTTTCTTCTTACAGTTTTCTTCCCTTTCTCACAGTGCTTCTGTTGACCTCAGATGTAGAAGCACACCATGGGCTTACACCACTTTTCATGAGACAGCAGGATCCCCAGCTAACCATAAGGGGCACAAAACAATGGACCACTGCAGCACTCAGAAAAAAATGGAAGGTTACTTATAGCTTTTGTAGATTTAGCCAGCCAACATTTAATAGTACCACAAGAAAGAAAGTACAGACACAAAGCCCCAGTGTAGTTATGATGAGAAGCCCCGCGGCTTTGTGCTTCTACTTTCTTTCCAGTGATATTATAAACATGTTGGCTGCCTAAATCTACAAAAGTTGTAAGTAAGCTTTCAATGTTTCTGAGTGTTGTAGTGGTCTGTTGTTCTATGCTACACATTTTTGACTAGCACACGTTCACTTTTGAGAGCATACATTTTTGTGTGTTTGCTTCTCATGAGGGCTGCTGCTGTATTGGAACCCAGATATCTCACTCCCATGGCTGGCTGGTGTAGCACTTGGCAGCATTGCCCAAACATGGTTGCACTGTTTCTAGCACCACAAGTCTGCTCTTAAACTTGTGTCACCACCACAAATCAATGATGCACTTCTGCTGAGTCACTGGCTGGCATCTGAACCCTAATTTTGAAACAAAACAGTAACTTTTTTATTGCAGGTATTGCTAGGAGAATTGGAGAAAGGGGGCCCAGAACTGTGATAATTCTGAACCCTGATATTTAACCCAAATGTGGACTAGCAAGGCTGCTGGTTAATTGCTAACTTCAAAGTTAACAACCATCAGATGAAGGCTGGCTCATAGGTGCAGTGGTAGGTTCAGAATAGAGCTTTTGTGGGCCAGAGGGAGAATTATCTTGCATCCCAGAGGATGCTGTCTGTCTCAAGGGAGGGAAGCTTTGTGTTGCTGCCAACACAACCCTACTTGGGAGACCACAGGTGGTTTTACAGGCTATGAAAATAATTTTTATGCATGTGGTCAAAGTTATCTACTCTGTGTCTTTGAAAGTTACCTCAGGACTAGTGCTTCAAATATCTGGATTGACAACAGGTATTTCAAGGCTGATACTGATTTACTGCTATGCACACAGATACCTCTTTGCAAAATGCCATGAGCTGAGCTCCCTGGCACTTTGGACCACAAAAGTTCTTTATCAAGGGGTGGAACTTTTGCACATTGCTCTGCTTTTTCTTCAGCTCTCTTAAAGATGTACACCTTTTAGAATATGACATCAGTCTCTTTTTTTAATCCACAATGATTATTGCAGTTTGCAGAATTTTTATGGGTAGTATACAACTATTTTCAGTCCTTATTGGACTTTTGGCAGCAGAGTCTCCATGTGCTTATGCATTCATTTCTACTTTAAGTGAGTTCCTTCCCAGTAGTGGAATTGCCTTCTTTCTTGACTCCTGCACCCTGTGTGGCACAATCTGAAGAAAGACAACTGATAGGCTCTAACCACTACTTCATAGTACCTACTTCTCCCATAGTCACACTGAAAATATTCCCTTGTATCTTCAAGTCAACAGCTCCTTGGAGACCCAACCAACTCTAAGCAGAGTCACTATCAGGGACTCTAAGATTAATCCATAGTTTGTCTATTCAGTTTGCAGACACTGGCTGCCACCTGTATGACCTATTCACGTGGAGTCCTCCAAAGAGAGTACCTCTCTATACTCATGACAGGGTTAAACAGAAGTGGATGGATTTTCAAAGGCCAGAGAATGATGCAGGGTGCTTGCATCAAAAACAACTGACACATGGAGCAGGATGCATCAAACCTTGCACCAATTCTGATTTTCAAATGGTGCTTGTGTCAAAAACAGGTCTGCATGTGCAAGAACGGCTTGCCCCATGTGTGCACCACAAAAATGCCTGAGCCATGTCGGAAGGGATACCTGTGTCACCGAAATGATGCACTATCTCCTTATTTGGGATTTTTGAAGAATGCAAGTTCTGTCCTTGTGCCTAAGATGCATGTTGCTGCTAGAGCAGCCAGAGTTGGTCTAAGGGATGCTACAACATATAAAGAGATCTACATTAGGTGGTCAGACCTGACTATGCTACTATTAAGGCCAGTATTCTCCTGCAGGACTAGTTTAGAACATTTTGGGGCTTAGTCTTGGCCATTTCACCTGCCATTTTTTTTAATTAGCTTGCGTCATTCTCGTCTTTTGTGTCATCTTTTACTCAACTTGCACAATTTTTTACTCAGTTTGCACCATTTTTGTTACTCAAGTTGTGCCATTTTCATTCCTGAGTTATTCCTTTGACTCATCTTGTAGCATTTTAGACTCAGTTTGCACCATTTTTTATTAGTTTGCACCACTTTCTTTACTCAGTTTGCACCATTTTTATCCAGTTTGCATCATTTTTTACTAGTTTGCACCATTTCTTTACTCAGTTTGCACCATTGTTTACCCAGTCTGCGTCATTTTCATTCCTTGAGTCAGTTTTCTGACTCAGCTGTTATCATTTTTGACTCAACTTGCACCATTTATTTTGATGCAACTTGCTTCATTCTCATCTCTTATGCAATTTTGTTGATGCAGTGGACCTCTTGCATCAGTTTGGAGAACTTTGTCACAGAGAATGCTTTTCTTGAAAAAAATGGCGCACAGTAGTTGGTGCATCTAGATCTGACTCAAGCTGGTTGTTTGACACAGCTTGCATGCATCTAAGAGCCCTTTGAAAATCTAGCCCAAGGTCTAGATTTCTGTTGAATTCTCAGCAGGGCTTCCTGCAGTCAATCTCTCTCTCTCTCTCGCTCTCTCTCTTGAATAAACATATCACCCTAAAAGAGTGACAGGAGGTGATTCCTACTGTCCTCCATACTGTATGCCAGTAAAAATCTTCTTCCACCGTAATGTGCCAGTTCAGCATTTGCTGATGAACCAGTGCTGTTGTCATTGTCAGTGCCAGTGCCTGGACCTGCTAAAGTTGAACAACTCCCAAGCCAATCATCTCCTCCTAATTGGTGGGTGAGCATGCCAAAACACATGCCTCCTCAGCTCCCCCACCTGTAAGAGCAGGGTTTTTTCCTCAGTGTATGACATCTAACCAACAATCAAACAAGTCCCTTTACTGTTACTTATCCCCCCAGGACACACTGGGAAACATACTTTCACAGCTTAGTGTGCCTTTTCATGTCACAAATTGTAAACAAAAAAAGTATTTTTTTATTGTGATGGATTGCATTTGATTTTATGGCTGCTACTCACTGACATTCATTTATTTATTTATTTATTTATTCATTCATTTTTATGGCTGTTAATAGCCTATAGTTTACATTCCTAATAGCTTAGAAATTATTTTTTATGTCCACCTAATGTCTCAGTGGCAGCACATTATGCAGCCATGTAGGTGACCCAGGTTCCAGGCAGGCACAGGTTACTCATATCAAAGTGGACAGGATGGGGGGAACATGTTACAGCCAGGGTTATTGACAAAGTACTCTTTGCACTAACAGCCCCCCCCCCTTATTGATCCAGGAAGCCTGTTTCCTTGAGAGGAGGTGCACACACAGCATTTCATTGAATGTACAAGGCCATAAGTCAGTGGAAAACAGTGGTAAGGAGGGAGTAGGGTCAGGAGTCAGTATGAAAAACAGCACATGCAACTAAGCACCCATCATGAGACTCACGGTTAAAAATCCCTTCAGACCATCTCAATGGTGGCTGACTGGCACCCTCACAGTATGTACAATTTACTGGTACTCTAAGTCTGATAACGTGCATCTGAAGTAGGTGTCAGGCTGTGGAGAACAAGAAGGATGGCTGGTTGTGATGGGGCTGGATGGTCACAGTGCCATAAATACAAAGCTAAAATTAATAATAAAAATACATTAATATTAAATTTCAAGCACCATTTTTCAAATGTAAGATTATTGTGTCTTTTTAACTTTATATGTATAATCCTCAGACAATACAGCACTCCATCTTCCATTATATTGACTTTTCTTTGAAGGTTAGATTGACAACCTGGTTATTTGAACATCTTATCAAGGTTATTACTGTTTCATTCAAGAGCAGTAAAGTACCTCATTCTACTGTTTAACTTTATTGTGTCATTTCCTTATTTAAAAAATGAAGGAAAGCAATTCAGTTGCATACAGCATTTTATATAAACACATGATACATGAGTGTCTTACAAGCCTTGAAGATTTGCATAAGCCATTAGAAAAACATGAGGCTTAAGTGAGAGTGAGGGATGCTAGGAAAAGATCATGCAGATTAAGGAGAGAGAGAGTGAGAGATAGAGAATGAGAGATAAAGGAACTTGAGCGTGTCTTTCATAAAGCGGTTCACAAAAAGAGTTTTTATTCCTTTCCTTGCTCTCTTTTGCAAGCTACCACCAAGCAGTACAAAGGAGAAAGGGTGCCAGAGGGACATGCTGAGGGGAGGGAAGAACTACAGAGCTTGTAAGCTTTTTTCCATGTTTTCAGTTGAACTTGTGAGTTGTGAAATGCTGTGATCTGTATAGTGTTGGACAAGTAAGGGAAATTTGGAGGACACTGCTGGTGGGAGGGTAGAGGGAAGAAGATTGGCAGCCACAAGCCTGTGCCATTAGCGGGAAGGGTGGGCTTGTGGCCATAGTAAACCAGTAAGGCTGCTGTAGTTCACTATAAAAAGCCCAGAGGTCCAAGCAACTCCTTGTGTGAGTGACTACGAAAAGTGCCTGCCATGAAACAGGAGTGTGGCATGTCAGTAAATGTCATCAGGGACATCAGCCAATGGTCCGCAGGGAGTACTACGGCTGCAGGACACTTTGCTTAGCAGGGGCAGGTAAGATAAGTAGGACAGGAGGGAGAGAAGAAGAATACCCAGCATAGATCTAGGGGAGGCTTAAAGAGACAGAGTATAGTGGGGTCTGTGGTACTTCTTGTCTAGGACAGGCCAACAGGGAAGAAAACAAAGGGAGGTTCTACTATACCCTATATAGAGAAGGCCTGCAGAAGAAGTAGCGGAGTCTATAGAACTCCATATCTGGGGTAGGCCTATAGAGGTATGAAAGAGAGGGATTGCAACATCAGCCCATACAGGAGAGCCCCACAAAGGAACATGAGGGGTTGCAGATACACCCTATCTTGGGTAGCCTTGCAAAGTGTGTGGTGGGGTGACTGATAGCTAAGGGAGTGGAGTAGTTGCTGTAGTCTGGGAAGGTGGGAAAAGGGCTGACTCAAGTAGCATGTGATGAGGAGGGAATATATATGGGTGGCAGGAGGACAGGAGTAGTTGTGTAGTAGGGGGTGTGAGGCTGTGGTGTTTTGGGGCATATTGTAGGAGTTAGATGGTTGCCAAGTATGCAAGAGTCTGAACCACTTGATGGTGGATGTGAGGCAGTTTAGATAGGATTTGGTAGGTAGGCTAGTGAGGGGGGGAAGCTTGTCAGTTAGGACAGGTAGAAGGGAGGGTCGGGGCAGTTCAGGGGAACATTGTAGGCAGGCAAGTAAAGATTGAGGAGGGGTGGAACCAGATGCCATGGGCTCCTCTACCTCAGAGGGTGAGGGAACCTAGAGATGGGAATGGAGGTTGGCAGGAGGATGAGGTGAGGTCAGGAGGGAGGAGGCAGGAGTGGGAGAACCTATTGTAGTTCCAGTCTGGAATAGATTCCTCCCACTGACATGGGATGGGGTGATAGAGGTAAGGAGAGAGTCCAGATCAGGATAGGGGATTCAGGGAAAGTAGGCAGGTGGTGTGGGGTTGAGGAGTGAATAGAAGTAGTGGCAGGACTGAATGAAAAGACAGGGAGGGAGGGCTGCTATAGGGAGAAGCAGGAGTAGAAGGAAAATTGGGAAGGGGAGGACAGAGATGGGGGAGTGCAGAGGATACAGGATGGTAGGACGAGAAGGGGGAGGTAGGCGAGGATGTTGCTGAGGATAGTGGGGAGGTCAGTAAGACTGAAAGGGAAGGGCAGGTGAGAGGGTTGGATGGCAAGGCTGGAGGGGAGGAGGAGGAAGAAGAGAGAGAGGGAGCTGTTGAGATGCTGATAGAGTGGCCTACCAGGTCAATATGTTGCACATTTCATTGTGCACAACAAAACTGTGCAACAGGAACAGTAGGGTAGGGAAAAGTGAGAGGGTGCAAAACTGCAAAAGGGTATATGCACAGTAGTGCACCCTCTCACTCTTCCCTGGCAGAGGATAAGATCTCTGCTGGGACAGGGGTCTAGCGAGCAGCTGCCATTGCTCGACAGGATGAGCCACAGGCAGCTAGGGAGGCGGCAGTGTGTTTGGGACCAGGTTTTCATCAGAACCAGATCAAGCCTTTAGGGGGTCTGGGACACTCAAATTTTGGGGGTCCCCCACATACACAGTGTTTATGATAGGTCAAAATCCCCAACCAATCTAGGGGAGGTCTGGGGACATGTCCCCCCCCCCCACAATTTTGAAACAAAAAGGTTGAAAATTGTGCATTTTGGGGGCTTCCTTACTGTTTTCTGATTTTTTTTCTACTGTAAAAGTGTCATTTTATACTGGAAAATTACTTGCCATTGCCTTAGATCATTTGTTGTATATTTCCATAGTCACATATTGGATAGTGCAAATGTGTATGTACTTTCAAGATCTGAATATGTAAACATACATTGGTTAGTAGTACAAATATGGAACCTCATCTATGGCTATATGCTTACAGACAAAAAAATAATTTTGATAATCACTTCCTGGTTACTGCTGCATTAACTTCCTTGTGCTCCAGGTTGCACCTGGAAATGAGCTTTTGCTGGTGTGCCTCTCCTGGATGAACACTTTGTTTCCCCTGTTCCCTTACATAGTGCTTTCAGCTAAGGACAATCAACTAGCACTACTGCCCACAATGAAGCTATTCTGTACCACATGTTTGTTGTGTATTTCTTTGTTTTTTTTTCATAAAAAGAGATAGATGGTCACTGGTCTTATGTTGCCCCATTTTTCACTCCATTCCATTTTCAATGTGATTCCTTAGTATCTAGTAGCCACCCCTCCCTGCTCCCTCACCCACCCACTCCTGATCAGTGTATGAGCCTGGTCTCATATTGTTCCCCACCCTCACCTCCCCAATCCCTGTATCACTACTGCAATCCTCTGGTTTCCATTGGCAAGTCCTACACACCTCCCCCAGATAGCCACCATCACAGCACAGTCTTCTGCTCACCTTCTAGACTGGCTACCATCCGAATCTTTTATCATGCTGAAATAATTTGCTTAGTACATGTATTTCATAAATGCGCATTATATGGCTACATTTTTATAATAACCCACAATGACATGGTATTTCGTAAAGCACATTACATGATAAAGGATTACACTGTAAGTTGCCATACGACAAACAGAACTGTGTTTGCTTGTGTTTTTCTGTGCAGGCCACCACATCTGGGGAAGTTTGACTTGTCAATGGAACCCAGGGGACTGACTGGGCGGGATAGGAATGTACAAGGTAGCGGTAAGGGTGGGGTGCAACATGAGACAAAAAGCATACAGAGTTTCAATCAGGGGTGGTGAGGAAGGGAGCACTAGACACCTGTGAATACATTCTGAGTGGGGTAGGATGAAGGGGTAAACTAGTCACAATGGAATGTATTGTATCAGACACTGTCTGAGGTGGGCAGAGAAGGAGGATGTCATTTATCATTAGACAAAACACAAGAGTATCAATTGAAAGGCATGGGGTGTTGTAGGGGACAGGGACAAGCCAATAATCACTGATGAGTTATTTATTTGAGAAACATTAAGTTTTTTTTTTTATTTTGCTTAAATTGAATGGTGTTGATTGGTGAATAAACAATAAATTTAATCAACTGACTGTTTATTCAGGCTGATTAATATGCCGAGCAAGGATGATCATCGTTGAGAGGCTGCACAGTCAGACTAATAGCTGCAATCCCACTGTCACTCAGTTCAGCCAAGTCGAGCCCAGTAGCCCACTGTCCGACTCTGAATTCCAGCAGCCAAGTATGCAAGTCAGGCCGTCCCATGCAATCTGCCTTTTTTTTCAACAGACAGGGTGACATCACCATCATGATCATTCTTCGTTCATGTGGTTTTCATATTCAATGAATTAAATAAAAATCAAAATGTAGCCGGGAGAAGAGCAGACTGATGAGAGAGTCAGTCGTTCAGTCAAGCCTGCTGCCTGCCACCACAGTCGTCCCAGAACAGATGTTGGTTTCTAGGGGTGGGTGTGAGAACTGAATTTTAATTAAAACTGATTCACTACATTTTAAATTTTAGAAGCAGTCCAGGAATAGCAGATAGGCATTAGGGAGGGAGAAGAGTAGACCCTACAACAAAGTGCTTGGTCTGTGCTGTGCCTTCTTTGATTTTTCAGCCACAGTGGCAGTTAAACTGCATGCATGGGCTATTTATTGTCAGGTCTGCTGCTTTTCCAGGCCAGCTCAGGGTGTCTTAATTTTTTTTTTTATCACTACAGACACACTGGACAAAGCTGCTCACTGCATGCATGGTAAGCGCTGCCAGCTGAGCAGTCTGCTTTGACTAATTTCCTACTGTTCAGCTCAGACTAACTATCCAACTCGCATCTGCACGGCTTTATATGACAGCTGACACTTAGCTCAGAAGCTGCTCAGCCAGAGCATTAAGCAACAGCCTAGACTTTTTTAAATTAAATAAATGACTTATTTAAATCAAAATCAATGTAGCAGGCTAACTTGTGTAACCACCACCGGGGAGCCTTGGGAGGATGAAGAGGGACTGGGAGGGAGTATGGAACAACATGCAGCTTAGGAAAGAGCTGCTCAGCAGAATCTGCTGTAGTCAGTGTCAACTGACCTGTCACTGAACGCATCACCAACATACCACACCACACATGGCCATGCTAAGACTCAGCTCGCTCAGTCACCAAGTTGTCAGGAGAGGGAGAACTCACCTCCTCAGCTTCAGACTTGACTGGCACCTGACCCCACCACAGTCTCCAGTCCCCACACAACAGCAGGCTGCCTCACAAAAGAACTAAAATGTTTTATTAAAGAAAACAAATTTCTGTGAGGCAGCAGGCCCAGAGCAGACTCAGAGGGGAGAGATGAGACCCTGAGACTCAGAGCTGCTGCCTGGTGATGCAAAGTCCAGCCTGGCCACACACCGACACGCAGCCCACCACTCGTCTGTGCCATTTCCTTCAGCTTCTGCTCGACACCACACCACCCGTTCAAATCATCATTCAATAATTGTCCAGTGTCTACTAGGGTCCCAGTGGCTCCCTGCTATACTCCCCCTGACCTGACTTCCATCCTAACTTGGCTAAGCCTGTGTGCAGTGGTTAAATTGAAAAGCTCAAAGCAGGACGAGCGAGTGAGCTGGCTTTCTGATCTGTCTCCAACTCTCCACCACATGGCCTCGGAACATCTGAGAAGGGGGCAGGCTCACAGTCCAGATATGCGCATTCAGTGTGACATCACCCAATTCCCCTATTGGCAGAATCAGTGACCATGTGACATTCCAAAGTTCTGCCACCCCCACAGAAAGCTAGCCGAGCTGGTATGTTTTTTTTTTCACTCAAAGGTTTGCAGTAGTCAGGAGGGACACGGGACTCAGAAAGTTGTGTTAGGGAGCTAGGAGCAATGCAAGGAGTGCACGGGTGGCAGGAGAATTGGGGGCCCCCTTTTGGTAGGGGGCCTGGGGCATTTGCCCTATTTGACCCCCTGTTAATCTGGGCTTGGTTTCGATTCCCTTTATTTTTCAGACTTTGTGTGAATTTAACTGTCAACACCCCAGGAGTTAGTTATTTTAGTCGGGGGGTCAGGGCACATTGGAGGTGTGGGGGAGTGGAGCCCCCCCGCGCAAAACAAAGACATATATCACTGGCATTCTATTGCACTATATTGGCAGTGCGGTATATTGCTGCGGCATAATGTTTTATGACCATGTGCCATAGAGTGGTGTGGGGTGAATGGGATGAGAAATAAGGAAGGCACAGTTGCAATCCTGGGTGACTTAATAGTAAAAAGAGTACATTGGAAGGGGAAGGGGAGGTTCAGATAGGTAGAAATGTGGTGTGCATGCTGGGTGTGATGGCAGAGTGTGTGCCCAATGATAGGACAGCTTGTACAGGGAGTAGGGCAAAACCTCATGTAATAACTCATCTAAGAGCAAACAACCTATTTGCAGTGGAGGCAGAGGTAGTGCAGGAGAGGTTTAGGGCTGTTGAGAGGATCTGTAGGGAGTGGCTAGATTGGAAGCCTGCTTTAAAGTACTACCAGTACCTAGAGCAAGTAATGCAAGGAAGAGGAGGTTTGAGGATTTAAATTTCTGGCTATGGGTGTGGTGCAGAGGGGGAGGGCTGTAGAAATGATATCCAGTGAACACAGCGATTGTGATTGAGGGATTACAAAAAGGGTGACTCAGTCACAGTGCCTGTGTTCTTGGCTATCTGTCAGAGTAGTGATGGGATACGGGGGTAGGCAAATACTGCGATAGGATGTCGCTATGTATAAAGGCACATGGAGGGGGAGGGACAATGCTGTGTGATATGTGGAAGTGTAGGGAGGGTATGTGGGGTATAGCACAGTGGTCAGCTGCCGAGCTGGCTGTGTGATGTGGTGGGTAGGTGGCAGGCTGGGCTTGGGAGGGTGCCAGGTTCGGTACTGGAGTGCAATCGCTTTTTGCGTTGGGTCCAATTTTTTATATTTTTTACATTTTATACCCCCCCGACATGCACCCCCCTGCAATTTAGAATCTTTAAGTGGGGGGATGTGGGGTCACTGGTTTTGTAGTTGATTCAAGTATACATCGCCACTATTTATTTTTGGTGATGTACACTCTCACAAATGGTTATCACTATTCCACAATAGCCATTATGACATAGAACCCTTTGGAAACATAGGGGGCTGGCAGGGACCTGGAATGCCAAAACTCTATATGCACCAGATGGACTGCACCTTAGCTGGGGGGTCCAGAGTGCTTAGGGACAGGCTGGGAGAGTACATCCCTGGGAGCCTTAATTTTTAAATTTTTTTTTATTTTATTAAACTCTAGGATTACAAATACCTTTGAGCAGGAACTGCTCATCTACAAAGGTTCCACGTCAAAGGATGAAGGGTAACATACATACAAAGGTTAGCAATGGTTACAGTCTTAAAAACACAAAGATGTCTAAGCATTTATTATACAGACAAAGATGGAGAGAGACAACATAAGCCAGCTTCAGACAGGTTTCAGGATGAACAGTATATAGTTAGTATTGGGTAGGAGGGAGTCAGGAAGAAATAGGCAGAGTAAAGGGCCATTGTCGGCGGGTAGAGGTGGGTGGCAAAAGTGCTGCAAGGTGGATGGGTTGGTAAGCCCCTATATCTGAGAGTGCCATTAGAGAGGGGAGGGGTTGGGTGAGGCAGTGTGGAGTGTGGGGGTGTAAGGGGTGAGAGTGGAGGAAACTGGTGCCAAAAAAGTGGAGCTCTAGGGGAGGTTACAGGTTACCTTTGACTAGGGTAAAATGAGGAGGCAGTTACTTAGAAACATAAACTGATGGGGGGCTGGATCTTCATGTCCAGATCCTCTGAGAGTAGAGGGCCAACAGAACTCACCCCCAGCCCGAGCAGGCTGAGTTGAGATCAGGGTATGGGAAAGATATGGGGCAGTAATCAACAGGGAGCAGAGAGAAGGGGGCTTAAGTGGGGGAAGTTTGATACAGACAGGGGGTTATACACAGTGAAAGTTATCAGTGGATCTCAGGGAGATATGGCAGTTGCAAAAGGTGAGGTGGCAGGCATCAGTGGGCAGAGGGGAGGACAATCATGCTAAGGGCGAAAAAGGTATGGAGTCAGGTTGGACAGTGATGTCCCAAAATACAAGAAGCCTTGTTGACAAAATAGATGATCTGCAGATGATGATGAAAATGAACATTGCAGCAGTCACAGAAACTTGGACTACACCAAACCATGACTGGGACCTGTCTGTCTCTGGCTATAAGTTGTACAGAAGGGACAGCGGGGGCAGGGGAGTAGGATTTAGGATTGGTAGTGATTTATGTACAGTAAGGGAGGGAATAACCTGTATAAAGGAGAGGGAAGGCAGAGGTACTATGGATGCTGTTGCAATCCACTAGGAGTAAAAAAGTAAGGCTTGGGGTGGTTTACATACTGCCTAACAAGGAAGAGAAAAGGAATAGGAAGATGGGTTCCTTAATCAGGACAGCTTCTGGCAAGAGATAAGTGGTGATTATAGGGAACTTCAATCTGTTCAAGGTCAATTGGAAGAGTCCAGCCATAGCCTGCAACATGAGTTAGCTAATTCTGGATGTGATGCAGACTTGATTCCTGACCAAAGGCATTACAGAACCCACCAAGGTGGAAGCAATCCTGGATCTGGTACTGACAAATGGGGATCATGTTCAGGACATCCTGGTTAAGATGCACTTGGAAGGGAATGACAACTGCATGGTGAGGTTCAGTTTGGACATGGGGAGGGAGAAGGAAAGCCCCAAGACCAAGGTCCTAGACTTTGAAAGGGCAGAATTTATGAAGATGGTGGATCTGCTAAGGAGGGCAGATGGCTAGCCTCAGTGAAGTGATGTGGAAGAATCAGCAATGTTCCATCATCAAAGAAGGGATATCAGTAGCCACAAATGACTGTGTCAGGCTGAAGTGGAAAAACTCTAGGACCAAAGCCCCCAGTTGGTTTAGCAGAGTGGTAGCCCAGGCAGAAATGGATAAAAGGACCACTTACACAAGTTACAGAGGAATCAGAAGGATGTGAACAGGGAGGAGTACCACAGAAAAGTCATGGAGGTGGGAAAAGCAGCCATCTGGCCAAGGCCATGAAGTAATAAAGAAGGTAATACAAGAAAAAGTGTGTGGGGGGAATTTTTTCAATACATTATGGAGGAGAGGGACAAGAAAGATTTTATTTTTTGGCTAAGGAGAGGATGTGTGAGTGGAAGACAGTGGGGACAAGGCAGTGACATTGAATAAATATGTCTGCTGTGACTTAAAAAAAAGAGATGGATGGTTGGATACCACATGGGAGAAGGAAGTGGTGAGGGAGAGGGTTGCACAGATGAAAAGATCATTGAGAACAGGGTGAAGATATCATGATTGACTCCTAAGCTTGATGAATCTGCAGGTCCAGATGGAGTCCATCTCAGGGTGCTGAGAGAAATAGCAATGGAACTAGCAGGCCCTCTGGTGGACCTAATCAATTGTTCACTGGAATTAGGAATTCTGCCAATGGACTGGAGAATGGTGTGCATGTAATGCTGCTCCATAAAAGTGGATCCAGAGATGCCAAAGGCAGCTACAGACCAGTCAGCCTGACCTCAATCTTGTGGAAGCTCATGAAGGAAATCCTTTAGGAAAGGCTGGTAGTTTTCCTAGAGGAAAATGGTCTTCAATATGAGAGACAACAAAGGTTCATGTCTGGGAGATCCTGTCAAACAAACTTGATTGATTTCCTTGACTGGGTAACAAAAACAGTGGACAAGGGCCAGATGGGTGATATCCTCTACTTGAACTACAGCAAGGGTTTTGGTTCTGTGCCCCTCAGGAAGTTGAGCAGAAAACTAGAACCTTGAAGGAAAGGAGAAACTCTCTGTCAAACTGGCTGAAGGACAGGATCAAGAGGGTGGTGGTGCTGGGGAGCTCACAGGATCTACGGAAGTCACCAGTGGGGCACCAAAGGTTTTGGGGCTTGGTCTGGTGTTGTTTAATGTATTCATTAATGACATTAGAGATGGCATAAAGAGCAAGATTTGCCTGCTGGTGGATGACACCAAGCTCTGGGTTTTTGGTTGGGTTTCAACACTAGTACTAAAGTTTTAAGATGCTGCTTTAGATACTGTCACAGCGCAAATTATGTAACCAGGTTTTTCATCTCTGGGCTTTTGGTTCTGGATTTTATCTCTATTACTACAGTTTCAAAATGCTGTTATAGGTACTGTCACAGGGCAACTACTGCACTCCTCCTGCAGCTAATTAAGCAGGTTTTGGATGCAATGCTAGTTAGCCTACATTTAGCCACCGTGTTCTACTTCCAAAGTAGCTCCCATTGCTCCTGTTGCAAATTAGCAGGGTAGTTCTCAGGAGCGAGCTTACATAAACTGAGTTTACTTGTAGTGTCCTATAGACAGTAATAGTGTGGTTGCATGCTTGTGACCATTTTATAATATTTAGTCTGCCTTACACCACTGTGTCCTAGCATATGCAATACATAAGCAATAAGGCATGAAGGGGTGTATGTAAAATATATTTTTACAGCATGGCCAGGGGTGTAGTAAGGTGTAAGGCTGAAAGCCAAGTGACTTCAACTACTGGACATCCCTGAGTACCTTATTGCACTTATAAAATTGGTTCTTTTTTTTTTACTTTATTCTATTGGGAAAATCACATTTATATGTAGAAACAGTAGATTTGCTTGTGTGCATTTGTGATATAACAGTATTTCTGCCCACTGCAAGTGATGTCATTAATGATGTTATATAAGCAATAAACCACTAAATGGTGTGCGTTAGACACTTTAACACACAGCTAGGGGGTGTAGTGAGGCACGAGGCCACCGTCCGAGTGTGTTCAGCCTCCTAGCCTTGTGTTATAGTGTCTAACGCACACACTGGAGTGGTTTATTGCCTTTATGAAATGGCTATCTGTAGTGCAACTGCATATGGTAGGTTAAATTCTCAAGTTTAAGTAGTAAAAAACATGTATGTTTGTGTCAGTTTTAATAAAATAGTTCCTCCACTTAAGTGTCCTGTGTGTTTCTTTTTTGCACTGAAGGACTTTTGTCCAATGAAGGCTTCTGTAGTTTAGGTTTCATTGTCATGGCAGTATTCACCCCCCCCCCCCATGCTGTGTGGAGAAAGAGATCACAGCTGTTTGTTTGCTTGTTTTTTAAATTAAAAGAGAAAACTAAAACTTCAAGGGCAGGCTGGTAGAGAGATAGAGTGAGGGGGAGGGCTGGTTTACAGATCACGCCTGTTCCATTTTATTTATAATACAGGAATGAGCTTGTGGGCTCTAAGAGACATCAGTGTTGTTCATTTCATGCTGCATCCACAGGTAGAAGGATTTTTAGAAATCAGAATAAGACATTTTCAAGAGTGAGCGGACAGGCTTGAAGAGAGATAGAGGAGCGGGCAGGCTGGTATACAGATCGCAGCTGTTCCGTTTTTTTTTAACATATGAATGAGTGTGTAGACTGTTCATTTCATGCTACATCCAAAGGCAGAATGATTTAATAAAAAATGAAATATTCAAAGACTGGGGAAATCCTAACAGGAGGTTGGAGGTATTTGTTTTATTTGTTACAGTTCAGCTAGCACCACTTATGGCACAAACAAGATGGCTGCATTTTGTTTTACCAAGGTTCTGAAATGGGCAGCATCATCTATATCAATGCCCACTGGCCAGTGTTGGTACTTTTTCCTGTGCGTAAGAAGGACTATCACACAGGTATGCAACAATTAGGATGCCAGAATTCTGATGCCCATCTCATAATGTATTATTGCCTACTTTCTTCTTCCTGTTTTTTTTTCTCTGTTTTTCTCCACATTCAAGATATGGAATGTTTATCATGGAATGTTTACCACAGAATGTATGGATTCAAAATTCTGCTCTGTTCCACTGACAGAATGTTTCTTTCCTTACACTCTGTACACTCAGACAACAAAGGCCTGTATTACAGCCAGAGACTCAATTATCTCACTGTGAGGGCAAGAAGAAGAGAGTTCCCTGATGAGCAGGTAAACATAGAAGGGGGATTGTTCACTGTCAGCAAAGAAACAGTCGTAGTGTAAATTATAAACAATACTTATTGTTTCTGATTTGTTTATTTGTGTAAGGAGAGCGTGAGAATCAAGTAAATAACATTTAATTAATTTGTTTTATTTTTTCTGTAAGGCAGTTTCATTTCTAGGGCCTAGTTGAAGTTTTTTATGGTGTAAAGGTAGCAGCCATGTTTGTGGTGGAAAATCAGTTCTGGCAGTAGGGGGCTAACTGAAATGCCTGTGTTCCAAATGTCCATTGATCTGGATTCCAGACTCTTTACTGCTGAGCAGTCCTTTTTCTTAACCATCTGTAAACCAAATTTTACACATAAATAAGAGTCAGATCAGATTATTGGATTTTACCCTGCAATATTATAATTCAGATCATGCAATGCTAGTTAGTCTATATTTAGCCACTGTGTTCTAGAAAGGGTCTCAAGAAACACAAGTATATATCTACCAGGTCTGCATTTAGACATAACTGTTAAAATTGGTAGAGGTAGTATATGAACTGTGTCCAGTGCACTCAGTGGAGAAGCAGGGTGGGGTGGGAGTGGAGGCATGAGGGAGGTTTTGAGGGGCAGGGAAGGAGGAGGAGAACAGTAAACTGCAATGGATGCCGGGTGGCGGTTTTCTTGGATGCAATGTGGACAGCAAGGGGCTGCCTGATGTGTAGGTACCTGGTGAAACTAAAGGCCTAGATAAACTGGATAAGGTAGAAATTAGAAGGGGAGTAGTTCAGATGGAGAAATGTGAATGAAAACAGGGGGCAGTTGTGGGCTGCTACAGACCAAATGGGTGGCAACTCCAAGAGGAAGGCAGGGGGTGCCAAGGCATTCAGAAGTAATGGATTCACATAGACTGGATAGTGCTGAAAATGGGGACTGGCAGGAGGTAAGAAGAAATGGGAAATGGAGGGGGAAACCTATACATGGAAACTACAGAATGGAGAGGGATAGGGATGCGGGAGCTTCCCCCAGAGTAAAAGGACCTGCAAAAAATAGATTTGTGTCACCAGCAGGTTTGGAGGGCCAGGGGGCACATGAGGTAGTTGGGGCTCAGAACAACCTTGAGGAAAAAAATAAATATAAAAGAACAGGGGAAGTGAGTAAAGGAGGGGGAGGGAGGGAGGAAACAAAGGGCTGAAAGAGGGCAAGAATGGAAGGACAAGTGGGACATTGAGAGAAACCTGGGAAGGGTGCACAGCAGGGGATAGCAGGGGACAGCAGGGAAAATGCTAGATATGGGTGTAACCAGGTCTTGTTTTAAAGTTTTTTTTGATGTTATTTAGCAGTCAGTGCCTCCATTTATGTAACCCAATACCAGGTGAGCCTGGGTTCAGGGAGAAAACATTCGCATGGCACCAGGGCTAGGTTTGCACTTCTGGACAGGGGCACACAAGTAACTCCGGACACAGGAAGCAAGAACTGTGAATGTCCAAACCAGGAGTGTGATTCTAAAGTGGGGCTTTTATTCACTTACACACAGGAATACAAAGCAGGATGGACCCCCCACGGGGCTACACTCACTGGTGGTGCAAAACTATAGAGGTCAGAACACATAGTCTTCATCATCACAAAAACTTTTCCCTCAGGATCTGAACACACTGGGCTCTCAGCTCAAACTGGTACTCTATCTTGGATTCCCTGGCATGGCCCTCGGCCAGCACTGGCACACTCTTTCCATATGGCATGGACATTTCTGATGGTGGCTCCCTCTACCACTCATGAGCACTTCCAAGCTCTAAGGGAAAACACATATCCTAATCCCACATCTTGGTACTTTCTACGAACACTGGCCAAGTGCCCAGGAGAAAGCTATAGGTGCCCAAAGTGAATGCATGGAGGTAAATCTGGATCCTCCTGATGGGGGATCTCCCACCTTTTGTCCTCAAATTCATACCTGACCATCCATTTGGAGTCAACACATTTCCATTGAAACTCTCTGTTTGTAGAATGCTGTATTGAAATGTATATCACATTTAACAATCTACTGTCTCTGGTAACTGGTGTCCTGACTTGTAACGTTCTTTAAGAGGCTATGTCCTTCCCTGAAGACCCCCACTGATTAGATGCATTTCAAGCCATACACAAACTTAAGTACTGTACTTGGCTGTCCCTTCTTGACTCACAGTAGCAGATACTTAAAACAACAGTCATGGTGAAAACATAGGTTCTCTGGCAGAGCAGACCCACCCGGGTTCGCAGGTGCCCACAGGCTTCTCTCAGGAAAACAAAACGCAAACATACTTCTCTGTGCCTCAGCACAAATCTTTTTCACATTCAGCTTCTCTTCTTCCAGCAGGGCCAGAGGACTTCCCCCTGAAGAGCTGGTCTTCCCCTCCCATCCCTCTCATGGATGGGGCACTGGAACAACTGAGGGACGGTCTCAACCATTTCAAAAAGTACTTTTCTATGTCCTTCTCTAGGGTGAGAACACACACACCCTCTTCGGAGGTAGCTCTGAACAGAGCTGAGGGCTCTGAGGGACTGCCAACTGCGGTGCACCTCCTCCCTCCACTGAGTCTCCCACTAGACTAACTTTGAAAACCCCAATGTTCTAACCTAATTCCCAACTGCAGCATTCCACTGTGGCTTATGCTGCTGCGAGAATTCTATATGAAGTCATCCCTCCAGCTCTGCTGAGACTGAGGACAGAGTGAGAGAGTGTGAAACCCATTTTACTGTGTTTCACAAGCTGCCTTCCATGCCTGCCAGTAGATCTAAGTGGGCTTCTAGTAATCTTGGGTGATGGGGGGGGTTACACCCACCACTGACCAGGAAAATGACTGCCCGCAGTCAGTACTTACCTGGCCCAGGCCATCTTACCCTATGTGTTAACTACGGGAAGGTAGCACTACCTTCTCCCCTACCATGTGCCAGGCACAGGCAGGCAACACTAAGGGCCCAGAGGTCATCAGCCGACGCATCAGACTCTACTGTATGGTCTTGCTATGGATACCTAGTGGCCCTGGTAGAATTGCCAAGAACATTGCCCTAATAGATCAGTACTGCAGCCCTTACTGCAGGTCCGAACCACAGCCTATCTATCCCCCCAGCCCACTAGGGAAAACCTAACTGACCAATAACCCAAATTACCCAAAAACATACAGTGGAACTTCACCCTAATCCTGGACACCTGCAACCAGACACACAAAGAGCTAATACTACATCCCAGGTATTACTCCCACACTCCCCCACAACCATACCTGTGGAAGGAAAAGTTAAACACAGCAATCAACAACACTGCACTTTAGACACTACTACTACTTTTAAAATACAATAAGGACTCCCTCTTCCTCTTCTTGCCTTCTCTTCTTGTCGTCTTCCGGAACACCTGCAAGAAAAAAAGACAAACAACCCCTATTCTGAAAACACAGTACTATCTAACCCCTACCATCTAAATACTGAAGAATCTCCAAAAAATATTTTTGTTAGAAAAGTAGAAAAACAGTAGAAACAGTAAAAAACAATGACATTATTTACAATACACATTAGTAGGGATGGAGTGCCCTAAAAGTCCCATCTATTGACAATAGTGCCCAAAAGCAAGTCCAAGAAAAAGTCTCTCCTGGGCCGAAGCCCAGTGAAGCACAGTTCTGGCAGGACTGTAATCCTGAAGGGGAGAGTCTCTGAGGACAGTTCAAACAGTCTGAAGTCTGCTAGGTGTAGGATGTGTACTGCAGTGTCATTAAAATAGAAAAGTCTGGACTTACCAGTCCCTTGAAGAATGAAATCAATACGAAACCTGGATTTCCAGCTGAAGACTCTCCCTGGCAGCATTCTTCTGATACAGCTGGGCGGACATCTTCCGGAAAATGACAGGATAGCACATCTGGAAACTGCTGGGCTGATATCATCTAGGAGATGGAACCTTGGAAACAGAACAGGAAACAACTGGTCTGAAGTCATCCAAAATCCCAGGTGATGAATCAGGACACAGCTGGGATGGTGTCCTCTTTGAATATGAAGTAATCTGGAAGGCCAGTCGATGGAATCTGGAAAGCCAGAACACTGCAAGGCTGATGAAACTGGGGCACCTGGTTCCGGGAATGCCACACTGGCAGAAGAACATAGGTATGGCAATGGCTGAATGGCAGCACTGGCTACCATTGCTCTGCTTTCCACTTGGTAGGCATGGGCACATTCACAGGACGTTGTCTGCACTGTGGGAAATAGCACAATGGTCAGGTGCTAGAATTATTCCCTGTCTGGGCGCTCATAATTCACATTGAAGAAAGTTTCATGTCCCCTTGCATCCACGATCCAAACAGTGTCTATAAACAGTGTTCTGCCCACTTTCCATTGTCTGAACTTTTCTTGGAACACTCTGCCTTGGACATACCGACTTGCAACCGAGTGGACAAATCTTGTGGCCTCTTCCACTATCCAGGATTTTCTGTTTCTTTCAATCTCCTCCCAGACTCTCCGAGGAAAGGTAGGAAAGGATATCCCATAGATCTCAATCACCTTCCTACAAACCAGTCTTTCCTCTTTACTACACTTGGTCAACTTGAGATCTCTGGCCTGGCTTGGGGGTGGCCAGTCCTGGTTCTGCCAGCTATGCAAACAATGCAATGTAAAATGGATCTTTGACTCCTCCTTGTGGGGACAGGGCTGTGGAGTTTCTACTCTCTTATTCCATTTTCTCCTCTGAGGCAAGAGCCAGAAGCTGTGGATCCGCACCTTCCTCATAAGGCCACATCGGTTCCCCCTCATCCTCTTCCTCGCTAAGGATCTGGGCCCAGGAGTGAGCAGTTATCCTCACTCCTGAGACTATCCACTCCTCACTGGGTGCAGAGGTTGATACCTCCCTTTCAAGGCTCTCCCTCATCTCATCTTCTCCTATGAGACTTGGGCTATGCTCCTCTCTCCAAGGGTCTGCTGATGCTCCCTCCGCAATGTCTCTCTCTGTGACCCGGACTCGGATACATCAATACTTTGTTCTGCCTGTACCTCTGCACCCTCCTGCTTTGTGCCGCACTCTACTGAGCCTCCTCCAACAAGCTCTACCTGGTGCTGTGTGCTGCCAACTGCAGGTTCTTGAATCTTTGTCCACGTGGGAGCCAAATGAATCTTGGGTGCTTTGGTTAGGCCATGTCTCTCTCTAGGCACCGAGAACAGTCAGGAACTATAACGATGTCCCTTCCAGCCTTTAAGCACATTATGCACACTCTTACTGGATATCCAGGAATCGCCACATGAGGAGGCAACCATCCCCCATAGTAACATCTCTCAATATCTTTCAGTCTGTTTACTTCTTCTACTACAATAGCCCTGGCATGATCTGGGTAGCGGGCTGATCCGGAAGCCATGACTACAGAGAAAAACAAAAGCTCACTGCTATCTCAAGTCCTAATCTTTTGGAAAAACTTTTAAAAAATGGCTCCCCTGCTGCTGTGTTTACTTCACTACCCCACACTGTAATGGTGGTGGCAGCACTCCATCGCATCAATGTTCTGTCTTTGACTCAAGTTATTGCACATCCGATTTACACACTACACACATTAAGGTCACTCAAACTGGTTAACTGCACTGTCTGTTTTCCTAGCACATTTATATGATTTTTACTGGCCTTTCTACTTGCTGTAACTTACTGTTCTTTGCTTAAAAGTCCCTAAAGCCGCAGTATTTCATCGCACAGGATTGCCTGTATTTCTTGTGGCATCTTTCATACAACCCACAGTCTCTCATATGGCTTTGAAAATTGTACTGTTGCTGAACCCACAGTTATGACACAGTCCTTCTTTGCAAAATGATCTCACTGCTACGCATAGATTCAGCTGGCTTTAGTTGAAATCACACACAGTTTGAGTTGTTTTTAGATTGGTACTCACTTAATCAGTAGCTGGTTATTGCGATTAAATAATTTGGCCTATAGCTGGTCTTGGAGGCCTCTGGAATGAAGCAGGCTGGCAGTCCTGCTGATTGCCTCCTCTGAACACCTCGGTCTCTTCTCAGATGAATCAGAATGTGGGTTGAGCCCGATTTTAAATGGAAAAGTCTGATTTTACTACTTTTATAACGTTTTCAGTCATCGCGACACTCCTCCTGGCAAGCCAGTTTGCACACTCTCTCTCTGGCCCTCTCAAACACTGTGCAGTCACTCTAGAGCTTGCTTGGGGGTGGGACTGATTGCAGTCTCACTAGTCACTCAATGCCATGCAAATGAGCCTCATTCTTCTCGTGCTCTTCTCCTCCACGGTGATCATTAAGCAGGCAAAATTTAAACTGCAAACCACACTTTTTTTCAAGGCATTTTACTTAGCGACTCTCTCTGTCCATACAGCAAGCACTTCCAATGTCTAGGGTACAAATTTCTGTTTGTTTCCCACAGTTTTCCACACTTTTCTTGACACACAATACTTTAAAAAGCTGGCAAACATTATAACTTTGATGCAGGACAAGGGGCATACACTCTCGGGCTTTACTGCTCCTCGGTAAACTGGTGGCACAATTATAGCAGCACATGAACAGCAGCACACAGCAAGACATTTAGGTGACAATGCTTCTACTTTTTGGGCTACTTACTGCCAGACAGCCAAAACACTAGCCCGAATCTGAGCAAATCTTTTGTTCTCTCCCAATATTCCAAATCCTCAGCGGTGCCTCCAATTTGTAACCGGGTCCTGTTTTAAAGGGTTTTTTGACGTTATTTAGCACCTGGTGCCTCCATTTATGTAACCCAATATCTGGTGAGCCTGGGTTCAGGGAGAAAACATTCGCTTGGCACCAGGGCTAGGTTTGCACTTCTGGACAGGGGCACGCAAGTAACTCCGGACAAAGGAGGCAAGAACTGTGAATGTCCAAACCAGGAGTGTGACTCTAAAGTGGGCCTTTTATTCACTTACACATATTAATACAAAGCAGGATGGATCCCCAAGGGGCTTCACTCACTGGTGGTACAGAACTATGGAGGTCAGATCACATAGTCTTCATCAACACAACAACTTTTCCTCAGGATCTCAACACACTGGGCTCTCAGCCTGAACTGGTACTCTCTCTATCTTGGATTCCCTGGCATGGCCCTTGGCCAGCACTAGCACACACTTTCCATATGCCATGGACATTTCTGATGGTGGCTCCCTCTACCACCCATGAGCACTTCCAAGCTCTAAGGGAAAACATATATCCTAATCCCACGTCTGGGTACTTTCTGTGAACACTAGCCAAGTGCCCGGGAGAAAGCTATAGGTGCCCAAAGTGAATGTGTGGTAGTAAATCTGGATCCTCCAGATGAGGGGTCTCCCACCTTTTGTCCTCAAATTCATACCTGGCCATTCATTTGGAGTCAACACCTTTCCATTGAAACTCTCTGTCTGTAGAATGCTATATCGAAATGTATATCACATTTAACAATCTACTGTCTCTGCTAACTGGTGTCCTGACTTGTAAAGTTCTTTAAGTGGCTATGTCCATCCCTGTAGACCCCCACTGATTAGATGCATTTCAAGCCATACATAAAATTAAGTACTGTACTTGGCTGTCCTTTCCTGATCCACAGTAGCAGATACTTAACACAACAGTCTCACTGAAAATATAGGCTCTCTGGCAGAGCAGGCTCACCTTGGTTCACAGGTACCCACAGGTTTCTTTCAAGAAAACAAAACGCAAACGTACTTCTCTGTGCCTCAGTACAAATCTTTTTCACATTCAGCTTCTCTTCTTCAAGCAGGGCCAGGGGAATTAACCTCCCCCGAAGAGATGGTCTTGCTCCCCCCATTCCTCTTAGGGATGGGGCACTGGAACAACTGGGGGGTGGTCTCAACCACTTCAAAAAGTACTCTTGTGTGTCCTTCTCTATGGTGAGAACACACACCCCCTCTTCGGAGGTAGCTCTGAACAGAGCTGAGGGCTCTGAGGGACTGCCAACTGCAGTTCACCTCCTCCCTCCCTTCACAAGCTGCCTTCCCTGCCTGCCACTAGACCTAAGTGGGATTCTAGTAACCCCAGGTAACAGGCGGGTTAGATGGAGGTCAGTTGAGGAAATGGAGCAATGTAGGAGTTTGCACAATTGGGAGAATGAGAGGGACCAAAATAAGTTGAGGGGGGAGGGTAGCTCACCAGGGGTAGACAGTGGGAGAAATAACAAGTCAGTGACAGAAGAAAAAGTAATGGGCTACTGTATGTTGAGTCCATAATCACATCACAAACTCTCAGCAGCTCAATCATGTCGTAAAGATCCACCTCTCCTCTACTTGTGCTTGTGTCTAGACCCAGCAAGTGGCATGCCCACACCACACATGCCACAACCTAGATTCTCACTTATACAGGTCCCGTGCACCTCGTAAGTGTTGTTGCCACATAACCTGTATAAGGGTTATGGTGCCAACCAATCTTGCTAGTGCCGCTGCTACCTCCACCCTAGTTTAGGACTTCCTGAGTAGTGGTAGGGATATCTGTTATCTAATGCAACTCAGAACTATTACTTTGTGCAGCTTTGCTCTGTAATGTTTAAGTATACATTGGTGCTCATAGTAATGCAAGCTCTGCTATCCATTAACCTATGTATACAATGTTATATCTGCATTACATAATCTGTATACTTGAACAATTATTCAACATCTGTATTTTACTCCTCTCCCCCTTCCCCTAGGATGTATCTTTAATTGAGTGGTATCTCCACTCAGTATGCATTTCTGTTAAAACTCTTAAATAAATAAATAATGAAGGGTATGCAATGGGTGAGATAATTGGACCCAAACCACAGATGGTCAGTCAGCTATAAACACCAGATGGAAGTGGGGAAGGCTGAGTCTAGGATCATGTAAGAGGCAAAAAAGGAGGGGGTAAACCCTATTTGATTATACACCTGGGAAGAAATGATTTGGTGTGAAGTGAGGTGGGGGTGGTCCAGCAAAAGTTCTGGGAGTGTTGCAGGATGGAGGCAAGTTCTTTAGTCTTCTCTGTGGTTATTCTAGTTCCAAGCACCAGCACTGCAAGGAAATGGATGCTAGAGGACTTTAACGAATGGCTGAGGGACTGGTGCAGGGCAGGGGTTTGTTTGTCTTGGAGGAGGGAGAAGCAGGTGATTGGATGAGGGACTTCTTACAAAGGATAGGTTGCACTTAAATGAGGAGGGGTCAAAAATCATCAGGGAGAAGCTAAAAGGTTACATGGATGGAGTCTTGTATTTAAACTGTTAATGGGGGAGAATGAGGCTAGGAAGAAAGAGAGGGTTGACAAGGGAGGAGGGAACCTATAGCTGACATTCCCCCAAAAGTGGGGAAGGAGATTAGAACAGGGAATGATACAAAGGGAGGGAAAAATATGGAGATCTATGTGTGCAAATGTATATAGTTTGGGCAACAAAATCATGGATTAGAGGCTTCCATAACCGGGGAGAACCTGGATCTAGTGACCATCACAGAAACCTGGCACAAGGAGCACCAGGACTGGGACTTGGTCATTCCCATTCTTGCTCTGTTTAGAAGGGAGAGGGAGGGCAGAAGGGGGGAGGGGTAGCTCTTTATGAGAGGGACTACATAAAGGCTACAGAAATACAAGGTGGACGGGTGGAACATTGGTACTGTGGGTTGCACTGGAGAAGGGGAAAGGTTCAGTTATATGCATGGGTGTGGCATACAGACCTCCAGCACAGGGAAAATAGGAGGATAGGGATCAGTTGCAAGCAATGCAAAAGATGGCTAGCAAGGGAGAGTTGTCGGTGGGGGACTTCAACCTTCTGGATGTGGTGTGGAGCCTCCCAGCAGCAGCAACATCAAGAAACCGGGACATCCTGGACTCCCTGCAGGAGTCGTACCTCAGGCATTTTGTAATGGAACCCACTCAGAACAGTGCGGTATGGGACCTGATACTAACAAACAGGGACAGCGTTTATAATGAAGAGGTGCTGGACCACCTGGGGACCAGCGACCATTGGACGGTGAGGTTTAATTTAAGAACTGGGCTGGAGCCAAACTGCATCAAAATAAGGGTCCTGGACTTCAGTAGGCCTGACTTTGAAAAAATAAGGATATGTCTGAGGGGCGCCCTGGCAAAGATGGGGGAGTAGTAGGGGGAAGAGTAACAGCGGACTGCAATAAGACAGGGAATTCACAGAGCTACCAAGCAATCTGTCAGGCAGGTCTTCAAAAGCAGGAGGAGGAAGAAGCTGATCTTGTTCACTAGGGAGGTAGCAGAAGTGGTAAGGGTAAAAGAACTAGCCTTCATAAAATACAAATGAACTCAGAAGGAGGGGGATAGGGATAATTACCAGGAGAGATAAAGGGATGCAGGGAGGGCAGTGAAGAGGGCAAAGGCATTGACAGAGAAGACTATAGCCAGGACAATTAAGAAGGGGAACAAAACATTCTATAGGTACATTAATGAATGAAGGAAAATAAAGAGAGGAATAATTAGGCTGAAGAGGGGAGTTCATGTAGAAGAGGACCTTCAAAAAGCATCAAATACTAAACAAGTACATTAGCTAAGTATTCATGGTGGAGGGGGGTGGGAACAGGGCTGGAGATGCAGGCCAGGGGCACAAAGGATAGGGAAGTGGACACCAGCCATTTTAAGGAGGAAAGAGTACTGAATGAGCTAAAGAAGCTAAGGGTGGACAAGGCGATGGGACTGGATGCATTGCACCCCAGGGTGCTGAAGAAACTCTGGAAGGAGTTTACTTCACCACTCACTGCACTATTCAACCTATTACTAGAGGCAGGGGAAGCATCAGGCCACAGGAAGAGAGCTGATGTGGTCCCACTCCACAAAGTTGGTGATAAGGAAGAGGATGGAAATTACATGCTGGTCAGCCTGACTTCAGTAGTGGCAAGGTGTTGGAGTCACTGTTGAAGGAAAGGATAGTTGAATACTTTGATACGAGTGGCCTGCTGGACCTGGGACAACATGGATTCACCAAAGGGAGGTCCTGACAGTCAAACCTAATAGAGTTTTTTAACTAAATGGCTGAACTGATGAAGCAGGATGAGATGGTGGATGTGACCTATCTTGACTTCAGAAAGGCCTTCAACACCATCCCTCACAGAAGACTGAAAAACTGTGGAGCTTAGGGGTGAGTCCTAAAGTAGTAATATGGGTGGAGAACTGGTTTACTGGCAGGAGCCAAAGGGTGATAGTAAACAGGGAACACTCTGGTGAGGAGGAGGTGATGAGCGGGGTGTCGTAGTGGTTGGTGTTGGGGCAGGTCCTCTTCAGTTTCTTATTGGAGACATTGCAGATGGGCTGGATGGGAAGGAATACCTTTTCATGGATGACACAAAGGTATGCTATAGGGTTGACATGCTGGGGGGGTTGAAAAGGTGAGGGAGCACCTTAGAAAACTGGAGGAATGGTCGGGAGCATGGCAGCTGGGGTTCAACACAAAAAAAGATCATGCACATAGGGCACAAGAACAAAGGGGCAACATGCGAACTAGGAGGGGAGGAACTGACAGTCACAAAGCAGGAAAGAGACCTGGGAGTTATCATCCCAGATGAAGTAAAAGGCTGTGTGACCAGGTGGTGGGAAAAACTAGCCCAGTACTTGGATGCATAGGGAGGAGTCTCACCAGTTGAAGGATGGAGGTCATTTGGCCCCTGTATGGGACACTGATGCAACCTCACCTCAAGTACTGAGTCCAGTTCCGAAGGCCCCACCTGAGAAAAGACATAGACAGGATGGAGGCAGTGCAGGGAAAGGCAACTAAAATGGTGCAGGACCTGCATGGAAGCCCTAAGAGGAAAGACTGAAGGAGTTAAATATGTATTCCCTAGAGGAAAGGAGGGAAAAGGAGGACATGACAGATATTCAAATACCTCGCTGGTATAAACAAAGTACAGTAGGGAAGCATCTTCCAAAGTAAGAGATGCTGTAAGACAGGAGGCACAGTATGAATCTGGAAAGGGGAAGACTCAGGGGTAATGTGAGAAAGTATTTTTTCATGGAGACGGTGATGGACATGTGGAATGACCTTCCAGAGCAGGTGGTTGGGGCTAAAACAGTTATGGGATTCATGCAATTTAAAAAGGAGTGGAGCAAACACAGGAGTATCCTGGAGGCAAGAAGGGGGTATCAGGCCTCATAGTAGATAAGAATTAATCTGGCAGGCTGGGTGAGCCAAGAGGTCCTTATCTGTTGACAAAGTCTATATATCTATGTATCTGTGTGAGGGTAGATACAGCAGAAGGGATACAGGATCTAAAACAGGATCTGGCAAAGCTTAAGAGGTGGTTGGGATTATGGCAGCTCAGATTTAATCAAAAGAAATACGAAGTCAGGCACATAGGAGCTAAGAAACAGAGGCTAGTGTACTGTCTTGGAGGGGTTCTAGTAACCAGTCTGAGGAAGAAAAAGACCTGGGGGTGACAATCACTAGTGACTTAAAGCACTCCTCACAGTGCAGGAAGTCATTCGCAAAAGCCAATAGAATAGAGGGCTGCATTGCCAGGGGAATCACTAGCAGGTGAGAGGAGGTCATTTTGCCAATGTAGACCTCACTGGTGTGGCCAAACCTGAAGTATAATGTGCAGTAATGGAATCCTTACATAAAAATGGACTTTAACCTGCTAGAGGCAGTCCGGAAGAGGGTGACAAAATATAGTTACACAGCTGCAGGGCAGATTATATAAGGAGAGTCTGGTGAGCCTAAACATGTACTTCCCAGAGGAGAGGAGGGAGAGGGGGGTCATGACTGAGAACTTGAAGTTCATGAAGGGCATCAACAGCGTGAACAAAGAGGGCCTCTTTAGTCTTAGTGGAAACAAAACTACAATATGAGAGGTGTATTGCCTAAAACTGGAGAGGGGTAGGTCCTTTACAGAGAGGATGGCTGAAAGGTGGAATGAGCTCCCAGAAGAAGTCTCACTGAAGACAGTGGAAGGCTTCAAAAGAGTGGGATACATGGTAAAGGTGAAGGTCAGGTTCAAAGAGAATAGGCAAAAGAGGGACAGCAGTTGGGGATCAGGTAGATTCTTAGTTACCACTAACAATTCAACAACAATAACAGACTACATAGACCTCTGGGCCACCTTCTGCTGGTAACTTTCATGTTTGTATGTGAAAGTTCAGTGACATAGTTATGGTAACACAGTGAGTAGCTGGTGATGATGGTTCGCAAACCAGGGTCTCCAGGTTCACAACTCTTCTCTCTGACCACTAAACTTTACTGCCTCTACTTTTGTGGGTCTATATATTCATTATTCAAAGAATTGGATTTGTAGGCTCTAGGTTTACGTGTTGAATAGCTTAGCCTTTGAAATATGTGACATGCACCAAGTTTGTGAAGTCTGTAGAAACTTCTAATGCAAACTAAAAGACTGAGCCACATAAACCACTATCATATTAATTGAAATTGACCTATTTTTGTTAGCCGTGATTGAAATTGACCTATTTTTGTTAGCCCAAAAGCTTTTCAGTAACCTACTTTAATTCTGACTCATGACTATTGTTGACTGTACCTTCTGAACTATTTGGCCCACTAGTAAATCCGAATGTTCCTTGGCAAATTTGCTTCTCAGACTGAGGTAGGATTGTGTTGTGTTGTGTTAGCCCACACAACAGCAGGAGAGAAATAAATAAAGTGATTCATTTTCTTGGTAAAGGTAATACCTTTATTAGGTTAACAAAAAGTAAAATATACAGTCTTTTGAGGCCTGAACACCACTTCTTCAAGTATACCTGAAAAAGACAGGTGCATACTTCAAAAGCTTGTTTCTTTAACTATCCTTTAACCGAATAAAGGTATCTTTTTCCAGCAAAAAACATTCTGCTTTTGTTTCTCTCCTGTTTATTAAACTGCAGACTCTGAAAATATAGTTTGCATAATGAAGTATCCAAGGGAAGACCTAGAAAATCAGTTGCAAGCCCCGTGGTGCTGAGGATTGAGGCACTGGATGCCACATCTCGTGCCGCGCTGGTGACACATGTTTGGGAACAGGCATGGATCACCTAGGGTCAACCAGGGAGGGAGTAGGATTGAGCATCCAGAGGACCGCTCCCTTCTCCTGGGGTGGGTGGGTTGGCTGACACTCCTGTGGAATGACTGTCACCAAGGTGAAGGCCTGGGGTAGTGTGGGACAGATGGTGACACAAAGGAGTGTTGCAGACTGCAGCGTGCATGTGCCTCCATGCGCATATGTTTGCACCAGCAACAGGAATGGGAGAAAACATAAACTGAGATGGCAGGCTCCATCATCGACTCAGCTGCAGTCCCGATTCTGGTGACCGCTGGTCTTCCTGGCTTCTGCTTCGGGGGATGCTGACTCTCCTCTCTGATCCACTACAGGGAAAATCTGTTGGGGAAACACCAAGTGAGGATCTGGATTGGGAACCAGGCCATAGAGAGAACTGAGCCCTCTGAGAGGGGGCCTGGGTCTGTCTGCCTACTCCAGGAAGGCGGTAAAAACAATAAAGATGAAAAAAAAAAAAAAAGAAAAGAAAACCAGTTGCAGAGTACATTTGATTGTAGAACACACAGTTGATATTTGGGGGTGGGGTGATGGGTTAAATTCCTGTTAAGTCACATTGCTTTCATCTCACAAAATGTGATGACCTCACATCCATTATCCTGTATACGGAAAGCCCAACATAGAATGCATCAAATTGCATGATTAGTATATAGGTTTGACAAACCTTTGTGGCACCAAATAATTTATATTATACCCATTTAGACGGTTGCAAAATAAAAACATTTTTTGATTTAGCAGCTAATAGTGGTATGTATTTTGATGCCTTATTGTCTATAACTTCTTACTTCAAAGCAGTATTGTACAGTCTCTCTGATTGTATGATAGTGCTTGTATTAAAGCATGACTAAACAAAAACCCACTACCAACCCACGTTAGGAAATAATTATTAAATCAAGTCTTTAACAGATATTAGTAGAAAGGACTGCTTCAGCATTGGAGATTTTGTTTTTTACGTTTTTCTGCTTCAGTAATAATTTTAAATATTGCAAAGCAGACGTTTATAACTAATGTGTTACTATGCATTTTCTCTAAATTCTAACACTCTAACCTGCATTCTTACTCACAACCAAGATGATGGATCCATTGGCATGCAGCTGATCCTAAAATTATCAAACAAAATTAATAAAAATAAATGAAATTATTTTCGGTTGTTACTAATACAATACAAACATGCAAGCAATGCTAAAAAGCCATGTACAAAGCAGGGCTTACAATTTAGATTCAGATCAATGTTGTATAATTAACGCAGATATTAAAAATGAAAGCATATTCTAATTAAATAAGAAAGCTGACCTTTTCATCAATAAGTTCATGTCTGACATCATGTTCAGGAGAAGCAATAATTGGCAGTATGTCATTTAACCCAGACATGATCAGAGTTTGCATATTGACGGATCCAGAGTGACAGTGATCCCATTTAAAGATGTGTTGTCTTTAGCAAGCAATGTACTTAAACAGCTGCTGATATCTTGGGGGAAAACTTTGGTAAATGAAATACGGTTCAGCATGTATTCTAATTTGTAATTTTATTTCCACCACCTGCAACTGTACCGTCATGAGCCTTGAGCTCCCCTTCCCCCGTCCCAATTTTGTCTACTCCACAGAGCAGTTGAGCCTATTGTGTTCTATCAGGGGATCACCATTGTACCGTATGAGAGGTGATTACTAATTGTTGTGGGGGCTGGGGATCCTTCAGGGACTTGGCCAGAGACAGCAGCTCACTTATGTGGTAGTAGGGAAGGCAGGTGTGATTAAATGTGTCAAGTCTAGGAGGTGCCTTGGGTGAAGATCTGTTCAGGATAGAAGTCAGTCCTGTATGGTATTGATCCTAAGGGCTGCAAATGTACAGTGAGATAGGTAATGAGACACCCCACCTTGCCTGCTCCACCTCTTTGACAAGCTATGTAATGCCAGGTCCCTGAGGAGCAACACTGTGACGATGGAAGCAGTTATTGTGGATTCCTGCAGTGACCTGGTATGCATCATGGACACCTGGTTGGGGGTGACTCTGGGCCTGTTCTGGAGCTATTCATTCATCCAGGTTTTTCTGTGATGCATTGCATGAGGTCTTGGTGCAGGGGGCTAGGGTGACCATCGATTTTACATCCACCTTGGGACTGATAGCATATCCCATTGTGGAGACCATCTCATTTTAATGTTTGGCTGTTAAAGAGAGAGTCTGGGTACAGGTTGCAAAATTATTCTCGTGCACCTTCTTCCAGGGCAGAGGAGTGAACTTTTGCAGAAACTTGAAAGTTTCATGGCCAATCTACAGTACAAGTCACATTAAACTGTCCTGCTAATTAATTGGTTTAGCATTGTTTTCTACAGTTGGCAATGCACTGGCAACTTATACTGCATTATTTTTAACATTTAGCCAGCTCAAGAGCAATGTTTATAAAATGTTTCTGCTACTCAATTATAATGCACCCAGAGCCCAGTCACAATGCAATGCAAAACTGAGTTGTAACTCTTAGGAAACAATTTGTGCAAGGCTTTGTAAAGAATCCAGCAACACTTATGCAGCTCAATCAGAAATGCTAAAACAACTCATTGGCAGAATAGGTTGATGTGACTTGTACTGTAGTCATGGACTTGCCCAGCATGTTAATGCGGGGCAATTTCAATGCCTGGCTTGATGCTGATGACTCTGTTTGGACAACAGTTCCTCCACTTTATGTCTTCACTGGGCCTAGTAAACACAGTTACCATAGGAACCCTGCAGAAAGGCCACACCATAAATTTGGTCTTCATGTTGGGTCATGACATTAATATTTTCAGGCTTGATCCAGTCAGGTAGATGGATCATCATGCCATTCTATTCATTTGTGGGGCCCCTATTTTCAAATCACTCCCATAGAGATGGTCAGATCTTGATCTTTGAGAAATCAGGAGTCATATGATCTTCTGGCATTTTGGGACATCTTGGGTATGGTACTGGCCTGTGCAGTGGTGCAGAGAAAGCTGTGGAGGGCTATAATAAAGCCATTGTGGTGGCCTTTAATTCCCTCACACTCTATTGCGATCACCCCTTGACGTTATGCCTTAGGTCACCCTGGTTTGATTCTGACCTGAGGCAGTTGGAGACTAAGGAATGGATGTTGGAGCAATCTTAGTGGACATCCAGATCTGAGGAGGACAAGGTTTTGCTGAAAATCACTGTGATGAGTACCAGTGAGTGAATACACTGAAAAAGACAGCTGTCCTGTCACGTGTGATCATTGAAGGGGAAAAATAGATCAACTCATCTCTTCAACATTATCGACAGATTATTAAATCCTCTCTGTCTTTAGTCAAGGAAAATATTTTCAGCACAGAAATGTAATGGGCAGGATTTTCAAAGGCTTAGATCACCGCAAGCCCCAGGTATGCCAACAATACAGCTCATGTGGACTGCAGCAATCTAAAGGTTTTTTTTATCCCATGCAGAAATTGCCACAAGTTAAACCAACCTTTTCAGGTCTAGCTTGCAGCAATCCTGGGGTCTTTTTTAATGTAGCTTTTGCCAAATATTTTATGTAAGCTGCCATAACCTGTAAAAACTGCCGCAACTGCACCCAAGGTTGTAAAATCTGGTGTAGTTACAGCAAAGGGGATAGCACACTGCCAGAACCTAAGTGTTGTGGCACAGGGCTTGATGTAAGCCCTGCACCTCATTTTGAAAATCCTACCCAATGAATTTAATTAACTTTTCCTGCACAAGATGTCCTTCCTCAGAGTTCTCCTCTGGCAGCCTGTTATGAGTCATCAATGATCATGTGGACGGTAATATAAGCACTTGATCTTTGTAGGTGGAGTTTGACCTATTCCTGATTGAAGAGAACTCCTGAGATGCCCTGGGGCTGTGCCTTACACATGTTATGTTGGACTGAGAACCCACTGGTTTTCTTTCCGGCTGCTGGCTGACCCAGGTTGCAGTTATCACTGAGTTTATCAGGTGTTCACTTTGGGAGGGTGTTTTCCCCACTGAACGTAAGAGGGCAGTTGTGAAGCCCCAATGAACAGACCAACTTTGGACCCTGATGATCTGGCAAGTTACAGATCTATCTCAAACCGCCCAATTTTAGGGATGTTAATAGACAAGGGTGTAATGGCACAGCTGCAGGACAGCTTGGAATGTTTTGAGATTCCTGAACCATTCCAGTTGTGGGTTACGTATTGGTACAGTTTGGAGATTGCACTAGTCAATGTGTTTAATGATCTTCTTCTGGTGAGAGGCAGTGGTCAGTGTTCCATCTTGGTACTGCAAAATCTCTACTTGGATTTTGACACAGTGGATCATGAAGTGTTATTGCCCATTTGAGGAACTATATGGGACTCACTGGCATGGTATTGTGTTGTTTTGAGTGCAACCCATTTGGCATAGTGAGGCATGTGGCACTGGGTGGTAACATCTCAAAGGCTGCTTCTGTCTGCTGTGGGGTGCCTTCAGGATTGAGTTTAGCCCCCATGTTATTTGTTGTTCACATATTGTAGTTGTGAGAGATCACCAGGTGGTATGGCCTTGGTTTTCATAGCTATGCAGTTGATCACCAGCTCTACCTGCCATGTGCACCTGATGGGGTCTATATGGTGGCTGTGCTGAATGGGGGCCTTGAAGAAATCCAGAACTTGATGATATCAAACTGGTATAGGCTAAACTCATCCAAGCCCGATGTGTTACTGGTGAGACCAGGCCATGTGGGGTAGTAATACATAGGGACAGTGCCTTACTGCTATAGTTAAATGGCACTACTCTGTGAGCTGTTGTAATAGTAAGGAATTTGGAGCACCATTTCGACCATTTTTCATGGCATTTTACTTAGCAACTCTCTCTGTCCATACAACAAGCACTTCCAATGTCTTGGGTACAAATTTCTGCTTGTTTCCCACAGTTTTCCACACTTTTCTTGAAACACAATACTTTAAAAAGCTGGCAAACATTATAACTTTGATGCAGGAGAAGGGGCATACACTCTCGGGCTTTACTGCTCCTCGGTAACTGGTGGCACAATTATAGCAGCACATGAACAGCAGCACACAGCAAGACATTTAGGTGACAATGCTTCTACTTTTTGGGCGACCTACTTCCAGACAGCAAAAACGCTAGCCCAAATCTGAGCAAATCTTTTGTTCTCTCCCAATATTCCAAAACCACAGCAGTGCCTCCAATTTGTAACCGGGTCCTGTTTTAAAGGGTTTTTTGATGTTATTTAGCACCCGGTGCCTTCATTCATGTAATCCAATACCTGGTGAGCATGGGTTCAGGGAGAAAACATTCGCTTGGCACCTGGGCTAGGTTTGCACTTCTGGACAGGGGTACGCAAGTAACTCCGGACACAGGAGGCAAGAACTGTGACTGTCCAAACCAGGAGTATGACTCTAAAGTGGGGTTTTTATTCACTTACCCACAGGAATACAAAGCAGGATGGACCGCCACGGGGCTTCACTCACTGGTGGTACAGAACTATGGAGGTCAGACCACATAGTCTTCATCATCACAACAACTTTTTCCTCAGGATCTGAACACACTGGGCTCTCAGCCTGAACTGGTACTCTCTCTATCTTGGATTCCCTGGCATGGCCCTCGGACAGCACTGGCACACACTTTCCATATGCCATGGACATTTCTGATGGTGGCTCCCTCTAACACCCATGGGCACTTCCAAGCTCTAAGGGAAAACATATATCCTAATCCCATGTCTGGGTACTTTCTGTGAACACTAGCCAAGTGCCCGGGAGAAAGCTATAGGTGCCCAAAGTGAATGTGTGGAAGTAAATCTGGATCCTCCAGATGAGGAGTCTCCCACCTTTTGTCCTCAAATTCATACCTGGCCATTCATTTGGAGTCAACACCTTTCCATTGAAACCCTCTGTTTGTAGAATGCTATATCAAAATGTATATCACATTTAGCAATCTACTGTCTCTGGTAACTGGTGTCCTGACTTGTAACGTTCTTTAAGTGGCTATGTCTATCCCTGTAGACCCCCACTGATTAGATGCATTTCAAGCCATACACAAACTAAAGTACTGTACTTGGCTGTCCTTTCCTGATCCACAGTAGCAGATACTTAACACAACATTCTCACTGAAAACATAGGCTCTCTGACAGAGCAGGCTCACCTTGGTTCGCAGGTGCCCACAGGCTTCTTTCAAGAAAACAAAATGCAAACATACTTCTCGGTGCCTCAGTACAAATCTTTTTCACATTCAGCTTCTCTTCTTCAGCAATGCCAGGAATTCCCGAAGACATGGTCTTGTTCCCCCCCATTCCTCTCAGGGATGGGGCACTGGAACAACTGGGAGTTGGTCTCAACCACTTCAAAAAGTACTCTTGTGTGTCCTTCTCTAGGGTGAGAACACATACCCTCTTCGGAGGTAGCTCTGAACAGAGCTGAGGGCTCTGAGGGACTGCCAACTTCAGTGCACCTCCCCCCTCCACTGAGTCTCCCACTAGACTAACTTTGAAAACCCCAATGTTCTAACCTAACTCCCAGCTGCAACATTTCACTGTGGCTTATGATGCTGCAAGAATTCTATATGATGTCATCCCTCCAGCTCATCAGAAACTGAGGACAGAGTGTGAGAGTGTGAATCCCATTTAAATGGTGTTTCACAAGCGGCCTTCCCTGCCTGCCACTAGACCTAAGTGGGATTCTAGTAACCCCAGGTAACAGGCGGGTTACATGGGGGTCAGTTGAGGAAATGGAGCAATGTAGGAGTTTGCACAATTGGGAGAATGAGAGGGACCAAAATAAGTTGAGGGGGGAGGGTAGCTCACCAGGGGCAGACTGTGGGAGAAATAACAAGTCAGTGACAGAAGAAAAAGAAATGGTCTACTGTATGTTGAGTCCATAATCATGTCACAAACTCTCAGCAGCTCAATCATGTCATAAAGATCCACCTCTCCTCTACTTGTGCTTGGGTCTAGACCCAGCAAGTGGCATGCCCACACCACACATGCCACAACCTAGACTCTCACTTATACAGGTCCCGTGCACCTTGTAAGTGCTGTTGCCACATAACCTGTACAAGGGTTATGGTGCCAACCACTCTTGCTAGTGCCGCTGCTACCTCCACCCTAGTTTAGGACTTCCTGTGTAGTGGTAGGGATATCTGTTATCTAATGCAACTCAGTACTATTACATTGTGCAGCTTTGCTCTGTAATGTTTAAGTATACCTTGGTGCTCATAGTAATGCAAGCTGTGCTATCCATTAACCTATGTATACAATGTTATATCTGCATTACATAATCTGTATACTTGAACAATTATTCATCGTCTGTATTTTACTCCTTTCCCCCTTCCCCTAGGACATATCTTTAATTGAGCGGTATCTCAACTCAGTATGCATTTCTGTTAAAACTCTTAGATAAATAAATAATGAAGGGTATGCAATGGGTGAGATAATTGGACCCAAACCACAGATGGTCAGTATGCTATAAACACCAGATGGAAGTGGGGAAGGCTGAGTCTAGGATCATGCAAGAGGCAAAAAAGGAGGGGTGTAAACCCCATTTGATTATATACCTGGGAAGAAATGATTTGGTGTGAAGTGAGATGGGGGTGGTCCAGCAAAAGTTCTGGGAGTGTTGCAGGATGGTAGCAAGTTCTTTAGTCTTCTCTGTGGTTATTTTAGTTCCAAGCACCAGCACAGCAAGGAAATGGAGGCAAGAGGACTTTAACTAATGGCTGAGGGACTGGTGCAGGGCAGGGGTTTGTTTGTCTTGGAGGATGGAGAAACAGGTGATTGGATGAGGGACTTCTTACAAAGGATAGGTTGCACTTAAATGAGGAGGGGTCAAAAATCATCAGGGAGAAGCTAAAAGGTTACATGGATTTAGTCTTGTATTTAAACTGTTAATGGGGGAGTATGAGGCTAGAAAGAAAGAGCGGGTTGACAAGGGAGGAGGGAACCTAGCTGGCATTCCCCCAAAAGTGGGGATGGAGATTAGAACAGGGAATGATACAAAGGAAGGGAAACATATGGAGATCTATGTGTGCAAATGCATATAGCTTGGGCAACAAAATCATGGATTAGAGGCTGCCATAACCGGGTTGGGGGACCTGGATCTAGTGACCATCACAGAAACCTGGCACAAGGAGCACCAGGAATGGGACTTTGTCATTCCCGTTCTTGCTTTGTTTAGAAGGGAGAGGGGGCAGAAGGGGGGAGGGGTAGCTCTTTATGAGAGGGACTACATAAAGGCTACAGAAATACAAGGTGGACGGATGGAGCATTGGTGCTGTGGGTTGCACTGGAGAAGGTGAAAGGTTCAGTTATATGCATGGGTGTGGCATACAGATCTCCAGCACAGGGAAAATAGGAGGATAGGGATCAGCTGCAAGCAATGCAAAAGATGGCTAGCAAGGGAGAGTTGTCGTTGGGGGACTTCAACCTTCTGGATGTGGCATGGAGCCTCCCAGCAGCAGCAACATCAAGAAACTGGGACATCCTGGACTCCCTGCAGGAGTTGTACCTCAGGCATTTTGTAATGGAACCCACTCAGAACAGTGTGGTACGGGACCTGATACTAACAAACAGGGACAGCGTTTATAATGAAGAGGTGCTGGACCACCTGGGGACCAGCGACCATTGGACAGTGAGGTTTAATTTAAGAACTGGACTGGAGCCAAACTGCACCAAAATAAGGGTACTGGTCTTCAGGAGGCCTGACTTTGAAAAAATAATGATATGCCTGAGGGGTGCCCTGGCAAAGATGGGGGAGCAGTAGGGGGAAGAGTAATAGTGGACTGCAATAAGACAGGGAATTGACAGAGCTACCAAGCTATCTGTCAGGCAGATCTTCAAAACCAGGAGGAGGAAGAAGCTGATCTTGTTAACTAGGGAGGTAGCAGAAATGGTAAGGGCAAAAGAACTAGCCTTCATAAAATACAAATGAACTCAGAAGGAGGGGGATAGGGATTTTTACCAGGAATGGTAAAGGGAGCCAGGGAGGGCAGTGAAGAGGGCAAAGGGATTAACAGAGAAGACTATAGCCAAGACAATAAAGAAGGGAGACAAAAAATTCTATAGGTACATTAATGAATGAAGGAAAACAAAGAGAGGAATAATTAAGCTGAAGAGTTGAGTTCCTGTAGAACAGGACCTTCAAAAAGCATCAAATACTAAACAAGTACTTTAGCGCACTATTCATGGTGGAGTGGGGTGGGAACAGGGCTGGAGATGCAGGCCAGGGGCACAAAGGATAGGGAAGTGGACACCAGCCCTTTTAAGGAGGAAAGAGTACTGAATGATCTAAAGAAGCTAAGGGTGGACAAGGTGATGGGACAGGATGCATCGCACCCCACGGTGCTGAAGGAACTCTGGGAGGAGTTTACTTCACCACTCACTGCAATATTCAACCCATTGTTAGAGGCAGGGGAAGCATCAGGCCACAGGAAGAGTGCTGATGTGGTCCAACTCCACAAAGTTGGTGATAAGGAAGAGGATGGAAATTACATGCTGGTCAGCCTGACTTCAGTAGTGGCATGGTGTTGGAGTCACTGCTGAAGGAAAGGATAGTTGAATACTTTGATACGAGTGGCCTGCTGGACCTGGGACAGCATGGATTCACCAAAGGGAGGTCCTGACAGTCAAACTTAATAGAGTTTTTTAACTAAATGGCTGAAGTGATGAAGCAGGGTGAGATGGTGGATGTGACCTATCTTGACTTCAGAAAGGCCTTCAACACCATCCCTCACAGAAGACTGATAAACTGTGGAGCTTAGGGGTGGGTCCTAAAGTAGTAATATGGGTGGAGAACTGGTTTACTGGCAGGAGCCAAAGGGTGATAGTAAACAGGGAACACTCTGGTGAGGAGGAGGTGATGAGCGGGGTGTCGTAGTGGTTGGTGTTGGGGCAGGTCCTCTTCAGTTTCTTATTGGAGACATTGCAGATGGGCTGGATGGGAAGGAATACCTTTTCATGGATGACACAAAGGTATGCTATAGGGTTGACATGCTGGGGGGGTTGAAAAGGTGAGGGAGGACCTTAGAAAACTGGGGGAATGGTCTGGAGCATGGCAGCTGGGGTTCAAAACAAAAAAGGATTATGCACATAGGGCACAAGAACAAAGGGGCAACATGCAAACTAGAAGGGGAGGAACTGACAGTCACAAGGCAGGAAAGAGACCTGGGAGTTATCATCCCAGATGAAGTAAAAGACTGTGTGACAAGGTGGTGGGAAAAACTAGCCCAGTATTTGGATGCATTGGGAGGAGTCTCACCAGTTGAAGGATGGAGGTCATTTTGCCCCTGTATGGGACACTGATGCAACCTCACCTCAAGTACTGAGTCCAGTTCCGGAGGCCTCACCTGAGAAAGGACATAGACAGGATGGCGGCAGTGCAGAGAAAGGCAACTAAAATGGTGCAGGACCTGCATGGAAGACCTAAGAGGATAGACTGAAAGAGTTAAATATGTATTCCCTGGATGAAAGAAGGGAAAAGAAGGACATGACAGAGATACTCAAATACCTCGCTGGTATAAACAGTGTACAGGAGGGAAGCATCTTCCAAAGTAAGAGATGCTGTAAGACAGGAGGCACAGTATGATGCTGGAAGGGGGATGACTCAGGGGTAATGTGAGAAAGTATTTTTTCATGGAGAGGTTGATGGACATGTGGAATGACCTTCCAGAGCAGGTAGTTGGGGCTAAAACAGTTATGGGATTCATGCAATTTAAAAAGGAGTGGAGCAAACACAGGAGTATCCTGGAGGCAAGAAGGGGGTATCAGGCCTCATAGTAGATAAGAATTAATCTGGCAGACTGGGTGAGCCAAGAGGTCCTTATCTGTCGACAATGTCTATATATCTATGTATCTGTGTGAGGGTAGATACAGCAGAAGGGCTACAGGATCTAAAAGAGGATCTTGCAAAGCTTAAGAGGTGGTTGGGATTATGGCAGCTCAGATTTAATGCAAAAGAAATGCAAAGTCAGGCACATAGGAGCTAAGAACCAGAGGCTAGAGTACACCCTGGGAGGGGTTCTAGTAACCAGTCTAAGGAAGAAAAAGACCTGGGGGTGACAATCACTAGTGACTTAAAGCACTCCTCACACTGCGGGAAGGCATTGGCAAAAGCCAATAGAATATAGGGCTGCATTGCCAGGGGAATCACTAGCTGGAGAGAGGAGGTCATTTTGCCAATGTAGACCTCACTGGTGTGGCCTAACCTGAAGTATAATGTGCAGTACTGGAATCCTTACCTAAAAATGGACATTAACCTGCTAGAGGCAGTCCAGAAGAGGGTGACAAAATATGTTTACACGTCTGCAGGGCAGGTTATATAAGGAGAGACTGGTGAGCCTAAACTTGTACTTCCTGGAGGAGAGGAGGGAGAGGGGGGACATGACTTGAAGTTCATGAAGGGCATCAACAGGGTGAACAAAGAGGGCCTCTGTAGTCTTAGTGGAAACAAAACTACTATATGAGAGGTGTATTGCCTAAAACTGGGGAGGGGTAGGTCCTTTACAGAGAGGATGGCTGAAAGGTGGAATGAGCTCCCAGAAGAAGTCTCACTGAAGACAGTGGAAGGCTTCAAAAGAGTGGGATACATGGTAAAGGTGAAGGTCAGGTTCAAAGAGAATGGGCAAAAGGGGGACAGCAGTTGGGGATCAGGTCGATTCTTAGTTACCACTAAGAATTCGACAACAAGAACAGACTACATAGACCTCTGGGCCACCTTCTGCTGGTAACTTTCATGTTTGTATGTGAAAGTTCAGTGACATAGTTATGGTAACACAGTGAGTAGCTGGTGATGATGGGTCTCAAACCAGGGTCTCCAGGTTCACAGCTCTTCTCTCTGACCACTAAACTTTACTGCATCTACTTTTGTGGGTCTATATATTCATTATTCAAAGAATTGGATTTGTAGGCTCTAGGTTTACTTGTTGAATAGCTTAGCCTTTTAAGTATGTGACATGCACCAAGTTTGTGGAGACTGTAGATACTTCTAATGCAAACTAAAAGACTGAGCCACATAAACCACTACCATACTAATTGAAATTGACCTATTTTTGTTAGCTGTGATTGAAATTGACCTATTTTTGTTAGCCCAAAAGCTTTTCAGTAACCTACTTTAATTCTGACTCATGACTATTGTTGACTGTACCTTCTGAACTATTTGGCCCACTAGTTAATCCGAATGTTCCTTGGCAAATTTGCTTCTCAGACTGAGGTAGGATTGTGTTGTGTTGTGTTAGCCCACACAGCAGCAGGAGAGAAATAAATAAAGCGATTCATTTTCTTGGTAAAGGTAATACCTTTATTAGGTTAACAAAAAGTAAAATATACAGTCTTTCGAGGCCTGAACACCCCTTCTTCAAGTATACCTGAAAAAGAGAGGTGCATACTTCAAAAGCTTGTTTCTTTAACTTTCCTTTAGCCGAATAAAGGTATCTTTTTCCAGCAAAAAACATTCTGTTTTTGTTTCTCTCCTGTTTATTAAACAGCAGACTCTGAAAATATAGTTTGCATTATGAAGTATCCAAGGGAAGACCTAGAAAATCAGTTTCAGGCCCCGTGGTGCTGAGGGTTGAGGCACTGGATGCCACACCTCGTGCCGCGCTGGTGACCCATGTTTGGGAAAGGCATGGATCATCTAGGGTCAACCAGGGAGGGAGTAGGATTGAGCATCCAGAGGACTGCTCCCTTCTCCTGGGGTGGGTGGGTTGGCTGACACTCCTGTGGAATGACTGTCACCAAGGTGAAGGCCTGGGGGTAGTGTGGGACAGATGGTGACACAAAGGGAGTGTGTTGCAGACTGCAACGTGCATGTGCCTCCATGCGCATATGTTTGCACCAGCAACAGGAATGGGAGAAAACATAAACTGGAGATGGCAGGCTCCATCATCGTCTCAGCTGAAGTCCGGATTCTGGTGACCGCTTGGCTTCTGGCTTCTGCTTCTGGGGTGGGGGGGATGCTGACTCTCCTTCTCTGATCCCACTACAGGGGAAAATCTGTTGGGGAACCACCAAGTGAGGATCTGGATTGGGAACCAGGCCATAGAGAGAACTGAGCCCTCTGAGAGGGGGCCTGGGTCTGTCTGCCTACTCCAGGAAGGCGGTAAAAACAATAAAGATGAAAAAAAAAAGAAAACCAGTTGCACAGTACATTTGATTGTAGAACACACAGTTGATATTTGGGGATGGGGTGATGGGTTAAATTCCTGTTAAGTCACATTGCTTTCATCTCACAAAATGTGATGACCTCACATCCATTATCCTGTATACGGAAAGCCCAACAGAGAATGCATCAAATTGCATAATTAGTGTATAGGTTTGACAAACCTTTGTGGCACCAAATAATTTATATTATACCCATTTAGACAGTTGCAAAATAAAAACATTTTTTGATTTAGCAGCTAATAGTGGTATGTATTTTGATGCCTTACTGTCTATAGCTTCTTACTTCAAAAGCAGTATTGTACAGTCTCTCTGATTGTATGATAGTGCTTGTATTAAAGCATGCTAAACAAAAACTTGCTACCAACCCACATTAGGAAATAATTATTAAATCAAGTCTTTAACAGATATTAGTAGAAAGGCCTGCTTCAGCAGTGGAGATTTTGTTTTTTACATTCTTCTGCTTCAATTATAATTTTAAATATAGCATAGCAGACATTTATAACTAATGTGTTACTATGCATTTTCTCTAAATTCTAACACTCTAACCTTCATTCTTACTCACAACCAAAATGATGGATCCAATGGCATGCAGCTGATCCTAAAATTATCAAACAAAATTAAATAAAAATAAATGAAATTATTTTCAGTTGTTACTAATACAATACAAACATGCAAGCAATGCTAAAACGCCATGTACAAAGCAGGGCTTACAATTTAGATTCAGATCAATGTTATATAATTAATGCAGACATTAAAAATGAAAGCATATTCTAATTAAATAAGAAAGCTGACCTTTTCATCAATAAGTTCATGTCTGACATCATGTTCAGGAGAAGCAATAATTGGCAGTATGTCATTTAACCCAGACATGATCAGAGTTTGCATATTGACGGATCCAGAGTGACAGTGATCCCATTTAAAGATGTGTTGTCTTTAGCAAGCAATGTACTTAAACAGCTGCTGATATCTTGGGGGAAAACTTTGGTAAATGAAATACAGTTCAGCATGTATTCTAATTTGTAATTTTATTTCCACCACCTGCAACTGTACCATCATGAGCTTTGAGCTCCCCTTCCCCCTTCCCAATTTTGTCTACTCCACAGAGCAGTTGAGCCTATTGTGTTCTATCAGGGGATCGCCATTGTACCGTATGAGAGGTGATTACTGATTGTTGTAGGGGCTGGGCATCCTTCAGCGACTTGGCCAGAGACAGCAGCTCACTTATGTGGTAGTAGGGAAGGCAGGTGTGATTAAATGTGTCAAGTCTAGGAGGTGCCTTGGGTGAAGATCTGTTCAGGATAGAAGTCAGTCCTGTCTAGTATTGATCCTAAGGGCTGCAAATGTACAGTGAGATAGGTAATGAGACACCCCACCTTGTCTGCTCCACCTCTTTGACAAGCTGTGTAATGCCAGGTCCCTGAGGAGCAACACTGTGACGATGGAAGCATTTATTGTGGATTCCTGCACTGACCTGGTATGCATCATGGACACCTGGTTGGGGATGACTCTGGGCCTGTTCTGGAGCTATTCATTCATCCAGGTTTTTCTGTGATGCATTGCATGAGGTGTGGGTGCCGGGGGCTAGGGTGACCATCTATTTTATATCCACCTTGGGACTGATAGCATATCCCATTGTGGAGACCATCTCATTTTAATGTTTGGCTGTTTAAAGTGAGAGTCTTTGTACAGGTTGCAAAATTATTCTCGTGCACCTTCTTCCAGGGCAGAGGAGTGAACTTTTGCAGAGACTTGAAAGTTTCATGGCCAATCTACAGTACAAGTCACATTAAACTGTCCTGCTAATTAATTGGTTTAGCATTGTTTTCTGCAGTTGGCAATGCACTGGCAACTTATACTGCATTATTTTTAACATTTAGCCAGCTCAAGAGCAATGTTTATAAAATGTTTCTGCTACTCAATTATAATGCACCCGGAGCCCAGTCACAATGCAATGCAAAACTGAGTTGTAACTCTTAGGAATCAATTTGTGCAAGGCTTTGTAAAGAATCCAGCAACACTTATGCAGCTCATTCAGAAATGCTAAAACAACTCATTGGCAGAATAGGTTTATGTGACTTGTACTGTAGTCATGGACTTGCCCAGCATGTTAATGCAGGGCAATTTCAATGCCTGGCTCGATGCTGATGACTCTGTTTGGACAACAGTTCCTCCACTTCATGTCTTCTCTGGGCCTAGTAAACACAGTTACCATAGGAACCCAGCAGAAAGGCCACACCATAAATTTGGTCTTCATGTTGGGTCATGACATTAATATTTTCAGGCTTGATCCAGTCAGGTAGATGGATCATCATGCCATTCTATACATTTGTGGGGTACCTATTTTCATATCCCTCCTATAGAGATGGTCAGATCTTGATCTTTGAGAAATCAGGAGTCATATGATCTTCTGGCATTTTGGGACATCTTGGGTATGGTATTGGCCTGTGCCGTGGTGCAGAGAAAGCTGTGGAGGGCTATAATAAAGCCATTGTGGTGGCCTTTAATTCCCTCACACCCTATTGAGATCACCCCTTGTCGTTATGCCTTAGGTCACCCTGGTTTGATTCTTACCTGAGGCAGTCGGAGACTAAGGAGTGGATGTTGGAGCATTCTTAGTGGAGATCCAGATCTGAGGAGGACAAAGTTTTGCTGAAAATCACTGTGATGAGTACCAGTGAGTGAATACACTGAAAAAGACAGCTATCCTGTCACGTATGATCATTGAAGGGGAAAAATAGATCAACTCATCTCTTCAACACTATCGACAGATTATTAAATCCTCTCTGTCTTTAGTCAAGGAAAATATTTTCAGCACAGAAATGCAATGGGCAGGATTTTCAAAGGCTTAGATCACCGCAAGCCCCAGGTATGCCAACAATACATCTCATGTGGACTGCAGCAATCTGAAGGGTTTTTTTTATCCCGTGCAGAAATTGCCACAAGTTAAACCAACCTTTTCAGGTCTAACTTGCAGCAATCCTGGGGTCTTTTTTAATGTAGCTTGTGCCAAATATGTTATGCAAGCTGCCGTAAACAGTAAAAACTGCCGCAACTGCACCCAAGGTTGTAAAATCTGGCGTAGTTACAGCAAAGGGGATAGCACACTGCCAGAACCTAAGTGTTGTGGCACAGGGCTTGATGTAAGCCCTGCACCACATTCTGAAAATCCTACCCAATGAATTTAATTAACTTTTCCTGCACAAGATGTCCTTCCTCAAAGTTCTCCTCAGCCAGCCTGTTATGAGTCATCAATGATCATGTGGAGGGTAATATAAGCACTTGGTCTTTGTAGGTCTAGTTTGACCTATTCCTGATTGAAGAGAACTCCTGAGTCGCCTTGGGGCTGTGCCATACACATGTTATGTTTGACTGAGAACCCACTGGTTTTCTTTCCGGCTGCTCTCTGACCCTGGTTGCAGTTATCACTGAGTTTGTCAGGTGTTCACTTTGGGAGGGTGTTTTCCCCACTGAACGTAAGAGGGCAGTTGTGAAGCCCCATTGAACAGACCAACTTTGGACCCTGATGATCTGGCAAGTTACAGACCTATCTCAAACCTCCCAATTTTAGGGATGTTAATAGACAAGGGTGTAATGGCACAGCTGCAGAACAGCTTGGAATGTTTTGAGATTCCTGAGCCATTCTAGTTGTGGGTTACATCTTGGTACAGTATGGAGAATGCACTAGTCAATGTGTTTAATGATCTTCTTCTGGTGAGAGGCAGTGGTCAGTGTTCCATCTTGGCGCTGCAAGATCTCTACTTGGATTTTTGACACAGTGGATCATGAGGTGTTATTGCCCATTTGAGGAAGTATATGGGACTCACTGGCATGGTATTGTGTTGTTTTGAGTGCAACCCATTTGGCATAGTGAGGCATGTGGCACTGGGTGGTAACATCTCAAAGGCTGCTGCTGTCTGCTGTGGGGTGCCTTCAGGATTGAGTTAAGAACCCATGTTATTTGTTGTGCACATATTGTAGTTGTGAGAGATCACCAGGTGGTATGGCCTTGGTTTTCATAGCTATGCAGTTGATCACCAGCTCTACCTGTCATGTGCACCTGATGGGGTCAATATGGTGGCTGTGCTGAATGGGCACCTTGAAGAAATCCAGGACTTGATGATATCAAACTGGTATAGGCTAAACTCATTCAAGCAAGAGGTGTTACTGGTGAGACCAGGCCATGTGAGGGTAGTAATACATAGGGACAGTGCTTTACTGCCATAGTTAAATGGCACTACTCTGTGAGCTGTTGTAATAGTAAGGAATTTGGAGCACCATTTTGACAATTTTTCATGGCATTTTACTTAGCGACTCTCTCTGTCCATACAACAAGCACTTCCAATGTCTTGGGTACAAATTTATGTTTGTTTCCCATAGTTTTCCACACTTTTCTTGCCACACAATACTTTAAAAAGCTGGCAAACATTATAACTTTGATGCAGGACAAGGGCCATACGCTCTAGGGCTTTACTGCTCCTCAGTAAACTGGTGGCACAATTATAGCAGCACATGAACAGCAGCACACAGCAAGACATTTAGGTGACAATGCTTCTACTTTTTGGGCTACCTACTTCCAGACAGCGAAAACGCTAGCCCAAATCTGAGCAAATCTTTTGCTCTCTCCCTATATTCCAGATCCTCAGCAGTGCCTCCAATTTGTAACCGGGTCCTGTTTTAAAGGGTTTTTTGACCTTATTTAGCACCCGGTGCCTAAATTTATGTAATCCCATACCTGGTGAGCCTGGGTTCGGGGAGAAAACATTCGCTTGGCACCAGGGCTAGGTTTGCACTTCTGGACAAGGCTACGCAAGTAATTCCGGACACAAGAGGCAAGAACTGTGAATGTCCAAACCAGGAGTGTGACTCTAAAGTGGGGCTTTTATTCACTTACACACAGGAATACAAAGCAGGATGGACCCCCACGGGGCTTCACTCACTGGTGGTTCAGAACTATGGAGGTCAGATCACATAGCCTTCATCATCACAACAACTTTTTCCTCAGGATCTCAACACACTGGGCTCTCAGCCTGAACTGGTACTCTCTCTATCTTGGATTCCCTGGCATGGCCCTCGGCCAGCACTGGCACACACTTTCCATATTCCATGGACATTTCTGATGGTGGCTCCCTCTACCACCCATGAGCACTTCCAAGCTCTAAGGGAAAACATATATCCTAATCCCATGTCTGGGTACTTTCTGTGAACACTAGCCAAGTGCCCAGGAGAAAGCTATAGGTGCCCAAAGTGAATGTGTGGAAGTAAATCTGGATCCTCCAGATGAGGAGTCTCCCACCTTTTGTCCTCAAATTCATACCTGGCCATTCATTTGGAGTCAACACCTGTCCATTGAAACTCTCTGTTTGTAGAATGCTATATCAAAATGTATTTCAAATTTAGCAATCTACTGTCTCTGGTAACTGGTGTCCTGACTTGTAACGTTCTTTAAGTGGCTATGTCTATCCCTGTAGACCCCCACTGATTAGATGCATTTCAAGCCATACACAAACTTAAGTACAGTACTTGGCTGTCCTTTCCTGATCCACAGTAGCAGATACTTAACACAACATTCTCACTGAAAACTTAGGCTCTCTGGCAGAGCAGGCTCACCTTGGTTCACAGGTGCCCACAGGCTTCTTTCAAGAAAACAAAATGCAAACGTACTTCTCGGTGCCTCAGTACAAATCTTTTTCACATTCAGCTTCTCTTCTCTTCTTCCAGCAGGGCCAGGGGAATCCCCCCCCCCCGAAGACATGGTCTTGTTTCCCCCCATTCCTCTCAGGGATGGGGCACTGGAACAACTGGGGGTTGGTATCAACCACTTCAAAAAGTACTCTTGTGTGTCCTTCTCTAGGGTGAGAACACATACCCTCTTCGGAGGTAGCTCTGAACAGAGCTGAGGGCTTTGAGGGACTGCCAACTTCAGTGCACCTCCTCACTCCACTGAGTCTCCCACTAGACTAACTTTGAAAACCCCAATGTTCTAACCTAACTCCAAGTTACAACATTTCACTGTGGCTTATGCTGCTTCAAGAATTCTATATGATGTCATCCCTCCAGCTCATCCGAAACTGAGGAAAGAGTGCGAGAGTGTGAAACCCATTTAACTGGTGTTTCACAAGCTGCCTTCCCTGCCTGCCACTAGATCTAAGTGGGATTCTAGTAACCCCAGGTAGGGGGGTTACATGGTGGTCAGTTGAGGAAATGGAGCAATGTAGGAGTTTGCACAATTGGGAGAATGAGAGGGACCAAAATAAGTTGAGGGGGAAGGGTAGCTCACCAGGGGCAGACAGTGGGAGAAATAACAAGTCAGTGACAGAAGAAAAAGTAATGGTCTACTCTACTGTATGTTGAGTCCATAATCACATCCCAAATTCTCAACAGCTCAATTATGTCATAAAGATCCACCTCTCCTCTACTTGTGCTTGTGTCTAGACCCAGCAAGTGGCATGCCCACACCACAGATGCCACAACCTAGACTCTCACTTATACAGGTCCAGTGCACCTTGTAAGTGCTGTTGCCACATAACCTGTACAAGGGTTATGATGCCAACCAATCTTGCTAGTGCAGCTGCTACCTCCACCCTAGTTTAGGACTTCCTGAGTAGTGGTAGGGATATCTGTTATCTAATGCAACTCAGTACTATTACATTGTGCAGCTTTGCTCTGTAATGTTTAAGTATACCTTGGTGCTCATAGTAATGCAAGCTCTGCTATCCATTAACCTATGTATACAATGTTATATCTGCATTACATAATCTGTATACTTGAACAATTATTCATTGTCTGCATTTTACTCCTCTCCCCCTTCCCCTAGGACGTATCTTTAATTGAGCGGTATCTCCACTCAGTATGCCTTTCTGTTAAATCTCTTAAATAAATAAATAATGAAGGGTATGCAATGGGTGAGATAATTGGACCCAAACCACAGATGGTCAGTCAGCTATAAACACCAGATGGAAGTGGGGATGGCTGAGTCTAGGATCATGCAAGAGGCAAAAAAGGAGGGGGGTAAACCTATTTGATTATACACCTGGGAAGAAATGATTTGGTGTGAAGTGAGGTGGGGGTGGTCCAGCAAAAGTTCTGGGAGTGTTGCAGGATGGTGGCAAGTTCTTTAGTCTTCTCTCTGGTTATTCTAGTTCCAAGCACTAGCACAGCAAGGAAATGGAGGCTAGAGGACTTTAACAAATGGCTGAAGGACTGGTGCAGGGCAGGGGTTTGTTTGTCTTGGAGGATGGAGAAACAGGTGATTGGATGAGGGACTTCTTACAAAGGATTGGCTGCACTTAAATGAGGAGGGGTCAAAAATCATCAGGGAGAAGCTAAAAGGTTACATGGATGGAGTCTTGTATTTAAACTGTTAATGGGGGAGTATGAGGCTAGGAAGAAAGAGAGGGTTGACAAGGGAGGAAGGAACCTAGCTGGCATTCCCCCAAAAATGGGGATGGAGATTAGAACAGGGAATGATACAAAGGGAGGTAAACATATGAAGATCTATGTGTGCAAATGCATATAGCTTGGGTAACAAAATCATAGATTAGAGGCTACCATAACCGGGGTGGGGGATCTGGATCTAGTGACCATCACAGAAACCTGGCACAAGAAGCACCAGGACTGGGACTTGGTCATTCCCATTCTTGCTTTGTTTAGAAGGGAGAGGGAGGGCAGAAGGGGGAAGGGGTAGCTCTTTATGAGAGGGACTACATAAAGGCTACAGAAATACAAGGTGGACGGATGGAGCATTGGTACTTTGGGTTGCACTGGAGAAGGTGATGGGTTCAGTTATATGCATGGGTGTGGCATACAGACCTCCAGCACAGGGAAAATAGGAGGATAGGGATCAGCTACAAGCAATGCAAAAGATGGCTAGCAAGGGAGAGTTGTCGGTGGGGGACTTCAACCTTCCGTATGTGGCGTGGAGCCTCCAAGCAGCAGCAACATCAAGAAACTGGGACATCCTGGACTCCCTGCAGGAGTCGTACCTCAGGCATTTTGTAATGGAACCCACTCAGAACAGTGCGGTACGGGACCTGATACTAACAAACAGGGACAGCGTTTATAATGAAGAGGTGCTGGACCACCTGGGGACCAGCGACCATTGGACAGTGAGGTTTAATTTAAGAACTGGACTGGAGCCAAACTGCACCAAAATAAGGGTCCTGGACCTCAGTAGGCCTGACTTTGAAAAAATAAGGATATGCCTGAGGGGCGCCCTGGCAAAGATGGGGGAGCAGTAGGGGGAAGAGTAACAGCGAACTGCAATAAGACAGGGAATTCACAGAGCTACCAAGCTATCTGTCAGGCAGGTCTTCAAAAGCAGGAGGAGGAAGAAGCTGATCTTGTTCACTAGGGAGGTAGAAGAAGTGGTAAGGGCAAAAGAACTAGCCTTCATAAAATACAAAAGAACTCAGAAGGAGGGGATAGGGATTATTACCAGGAGAGGTAAAGGGAGGCAGGGAGGGCAGTGAAGAGGGCAAAGGCATTAACAGAGAAGACTGTAGCCAGGACAACTAAGAAGGGGGACAAAACATTCTATAGGTACATTAATGATTGAAGGAAAATGAACAGAGGAATAATTAGGCTGAAGAGGGGAGTTCATGTAGAAGAGGACCTTCAAAAAGCATCAAATACTAAACAAGTACTTTAGCTCACTATTCATGGTGGAGGGGGTGGGAACAGGGCTGGAGATGCAGGCCAGGGGCACAAAGGATAGGGAAGTGGACACCAGCCTTTTAAGGAGGAAAGAGTACTGAATGAGCTAAAGAAGCTAAGGGTGGACAAGGTGATGGGACTGGATGCATTGCACTCCAGGGTGCTGAAGAAACTCTGGGAGGAGTTTACTTCTCCACTCACTGCACTATTCAACCTATTGTTAGAGGCAGGGGAAGCATCAGGCCACAGGAAGAGAGCTGATGTGGTCCCAATCCACAAAGTTGGTGATAAGGAAGAGGATGGAAATTACATGCTGGTCAGCCTGACTTCAGTAGTGGCAAGGTGTTGGAGTCACTGCTGAAGGAAAGGATAGTTGAATACTTTGATACGAGTGGCCTGCTGGACCTGGGACAGCATGGATTCACCAAAGGGAGGTCCTGACAGTCAAACTTAATAGAATTTTTTAACTAAATGGCTGAAGTGATGAAGCAGGGTGAGATGGTGGATGTGACCTATCTTGACTTCAGAAAGGCCTTCAACACCATCCCTAGCAGAAGACTGATAAACTGTGGAGCTTAGGGGTGGGTCCTAAAGTAGTAATATGGGTGGAGAACTGGTTTACTGGCAGGAGCCAAAGGGTGATAGTAAACAGGGAACACTCTGGTGAGGAGGAGGTGATGAGCAGGGTGTCGTAGTGGTTGGTGTTGGGGCAGGTCCTCTTCAGTTTCTTATTGGAGACATTGCAGATGGGCTGGATGGGAAGAAATAAATTTTCATGGATGACACAAAGGTATGCTATAGGGTTGACATGCTGGGGGGGGTTGAAAAAGTGAGGGAGGACCTTAGAAAACTGGGGAATGGTCTGGAGCATGGCAGCTGGGGTTCAATACAAGAAAGGATCATGCACATAGGGCACAAGAACAAAGGGGCAACATGCAAACTAGAAGGGGAGGAACTGACAGTCACAAAGCAGGAAAGAGACCTGGGAGTTATCATCCCAGATGAAGTAAAAGGCTGTGTGACAAGGTGGTGGGAAAAACTAGCCCAGTATTTGGATGCATAGGGAGGAGTCTCACCAGTTGAAGGATGGAGGTCATTTTGCCCCTGTATGGGACACTGATGCAACCTCACCTCAAGTACTGAGTCCAGTTCCGGAGGCCTCACCTGAGAAAGGACATAGACAGGATGGAGGCAGTGCAGAGAAAGACAACTAAAATGGTGCAGGACCTGCATGGAAGACCTAAGAGGAAAGACTGAAAGAGTTGTATTCCCTGGAGGAAAGGAGGGAAAAGGAGGACATGACAGAGATACTCAAATACCTCGCTGGTATAAACAGTGTACAGGAGGGAAGCATCTTCCAAAGTAAGAGATGCTGTAAGACAGGAAGCACAGTATGAAGCTGGAAAGGGGATGACTCAGGGGTAATGTGAGAAAATATTTTTTCATGGAGAGGGTGATGGACATGTGGAATGACCTTCCAGAGCAGGTGGTTGGAGCTAAAACAGTTATGGGATTCATGCAATTTAAAAAGGAGTGGAGCAAACACAGGAGTATCCTGGAGGCAAGAAGGGGGTATCAGGCCTCATAGTAGATAAGAATTAATCTGGCAGACTGGGTGAGCCAAGAGGTCCTTATCTGTCGACAAAGTCTATATATCTATGTATCTGTGTGAGGGTAGATGCAGCAGAAGGGAAACAGGATCTAAAAGAGGATCTGGCAAAGCTTAAGAGGTGGTTGGGATTATGGCAGCTCAGATTTAATGCAAAAGAAATACCAAGTCTGGCACATAGGAGCTAAGAACCAGAGGCTAGTATACAGCCTGGGAGGGGTTCTAGTAATCAGTCTGAGGAAGAAAAAGACTTGGGGGTGACAATCACTAGGGACTTATAGCACTCCTCACACTGCAGGAAGGCATTGGCAAAAGCCAATAGAATATAGGGCTGCATTTCCAGGGGAATCACTAGCAGGTGAGAGGAGGTCATTTTGCCGATGTAGACCTCACTGGTGCGGCCAAACCTGAAATATAATGTGCAGTACTGGAATCCTTACCTAAAAATGGACATTAACCTGCTAGAGGCAGTCCAGAAGAGGGTGACAAAATATGGTTACACGTCTGCAGGGCAGATTCTATAAGGAGAGTCTGGTGAGCCTAAACATGTACTTCCCGGAGGAGAGGAGGGAGAAGGGAGACATGACTGAGAACTTGAAGTTCATAAAGGGCATCAACAGGGTGAACAAAGAGGGCCTCTTTAGTCTTAGTGGAAACAAAACTACTATATGAGAGGTGTATTGTCTAAAACTGGAGTGGGGTAGGTCCTTTACAGAGAGGATGGCTGAAAGGTGGAATGAGTTCCCAGAAGAATTCTCACTGAAGACAGAGGAAGGCTTCAAAAGAGTGGGATACATGGTAAAGGTGAAGGTCAGGTTCAAAGAGAATGGGCAAAAGGGGGACAGCAGTTGGGGATCAGGTAGATTCTTAGTTACCACTTAGAATTCAACAACAAGAACAGACCACATAGACCTCTGGGCCACCTTCTGCTGGTAACTTTCATGTTTGTATGTGAAAGTTCAGTGACATAGTTATGGTAACACAGTGAGTAGCTGGTGATGATGGGTCTCAAACCAGGGTCTCCATGTTCACAGCTCTTCTCTCTGACCACTAAACGTTACTGCCTCTACTTTTGTGGGTCTATATATTCATTATTCAAAGAATTGGATTTGTATGCTCTAGGTTTACGTGTTGAATGGCTTAGCCTTTTAAATATGTGACATGCACCAAGTTTGTGGAGTCTGGAGATACTTCTAATGCAAACTAAAAGACTGAGCCACATAAACCACTACCATACTAATTGAAATTGACCTATTTTTGTTAGCCCAAAAGCTTTTCAGTAACCTACTTTAATTCTGACTCATGACTATTGTTGACTGTACCTTCTGAACTATTTGGCCCACTAGTTAATCCGAATGTTCCTTGGCAAATTTGCTTCTCAGACTGAGGTAGGATTGTGTTGTGTTGTGTTAGCCCACACAGCAGCAGGAGAGAAATAAATAAAGCGATTCATTTTCTTGGTAAAGGTAATACCTTTATTAGGTTAACAAAAAGTAAAATATACAGCCTTTTGAGGCCTGAACACCCCTTCTTCAAGTATACCTGAAAAAGAGAGGTGCATACTTCAAGAGCTTTTTTCTTTAACTTTCCTTTAACCGAATAAAGGTATCTTTTTCCAGCAAAAAACATTCTGTTTTTGTTTCTCTCCTGTTTATTAAACAGCAGACTCTGAAAATATAGTTTGCATAATGAAGTATCCAAGGGAAGACCTAGAAAATCAGTTGCAGGCCCCGTGGTGCTGAGGGTTGAGGCACTGGATGCCACACCTTGTGCCGCGCTGGTGACCCATGTTTGGGAACAGGCATGGATCATCTAGGGTCAACCAGGGAGGGAGTATGATTGAGCATCCAGAGGACTGCTCCCTTCTCCTGGGGTGGGTGGGTTGGCTGACACTCCTGTGGAATGACTGTCACCAAGGTGAAGGCCTGGGGGTAGTGTGGGACAGATGGTGACCCAATGGGAGTGTGTTGCAGACTGCAGCGTGCATGTGCCTTCATGCGCATATGTTTGCACCAGCAACAGGAATGAGAGAAAACATAAACTGGACCTGGCAGGCTCCATCATCGTCTCAGCTGCAGTCCCAATTCTGGTGACTGCTGGGCTTCAGGCTTCTGCTTCCGGGTTGGGGGGGATGCTGACTCTCCTTCTCTGATCCCACTACAGGGGAAAATCTGTTGGGGAAACACCAAGTGAGGATCTGGATTGGGAACCAGGCCATAGAGAGAACTGAGCCCTCTGAGAGGGGGCCTGGGTCTGTCTGCCTACTCCAGGTAGGCGTTAAAAACAATAAAGATGAAAAAAAAAAAAGAAAAAAAGAAAAAAAGAAAACCAGTTGCAGAGTACATTTGATTGTAGAACACACAGTTGATATTTGGGGATGGGGTGATGGGTTAAATTCCTGTTAGGTCACATTGCTTTCATCTCACAAAATGTGATGACCTCACATCCATTATCCTGTATATGGAAAGCCAAACAGAGAATGCATCAAATTGCATGATTAGTGTATAGGTTTGACAAACCTTTGTGCACCAAATAATTTATGTTATACCCATTTAGACGGTTGCAAAATAAAAACATTTTTTGATTTAGCAGCTAATAGTGGTATGTATTTTGATGCCTTATTGTCTATAGCTTCTTACTTCCAAAGCAGCATTGTACAGTCTCTCTGATTGTATGATAGTGCTTGTGTTAAAGCATGACTAAACAAAAACCCGCTACCAACCCACGTTAGGAAATAATTATTAAATCAAGTCTTTAACAGATATTAGTAGAAAGGACTGCTTCAGCATTGGAGATTTTGTTTTTTACGTTCTTCTGCTTCAATTATAATTTTAAATATAGCATTGCAGACATTTATAACTAATGTGTTACTATACATTTTCTCTAAATTCTAACACTCTAACCTTCATTCTTACTCACAATCAAGATGATGGATCCATTGGCATGCAGCTGATCCTAAAATTATCAAACAAAATTAAATAAAAATAAATGAAATTATTTTCAGTTGTTACTAATACAATACAAACATGCAAGCAATGCTAAAACGCCATGTACAAAGCAGGGCTTACAATTTAGATTCAGATCAATGCTGTATAATTAATGCAGACATTAAAAATGAAAGCATATTCTAATTAAATAAGAAAGCTGACCTTTTCATCAATAAGTTCATGTCTGACATCATGTTCAGGAGAAGCAATAATTGGCAGTATGTCATTTAACCCAGACATGATCAGAGTTTACATATTGACGGATCCAGAGTGACAGTGATCCCATTTAAAGATGTGTTGTCTTTAGCAAGCAATGTACTTAAACAGCTGCTGATATCTTGGGGGAAAACTTTGGTAAATGAAATACAGTTCAGCATGTATTCTAATTTGTAATTTTATTTCCACCACCTGCAACTGTATCGTCATGAGCCTTGAGCTCCCCTTCCCCCTTCCCAATTTTGTCTACTCCACAGAGCAGTTGAGCCTATTGTGTTCTATCAGGGGATCGCCATTGTACCGTATGAGAGGTGATTACTAATTGTTGTGGGGGCTGGGGATCCTTCAGGGACTTGGCCACAGACAGCAGCTCACTTATGTGGTAGTAGTGAAGGCAGGTGTGATTAAATGTGTCAAGTCTAGGAGGTGCCTTGGGTGAAGATCTGTTCAGGATAGAGGTCAGTCCTGTCTGGTATTGATCCTAAGGGCTGCAAATGTACAGTGAGACAGGTAATGAGACACCCCACCTTGCCTGCTCCCCCTCTTTGACAAGTTGTGTAATGCCAGGTCCCTGAGGAACAACACTGTGGTGATGGAAGCATTTATTGTGGATTCCTGCACTGACCTGGTATGCATCATGAACACCTGGTTGGGGATGACTCTGGGCCTGTTCTGGAGCTATTCATTCATCCAGGTTTTTCTGTAATACATTGCATGAGGTGTGGGTGCAGGGGGTTGGGGTGACCATCTATTTTAGATCCAACTTGGGCATGATGTCATATCACATTGTGGAGACCTCCTCATTTTAATGTTTGGCTGTTAATGAGAGAGTCTGGGTACAGGTTGCAAAATTATTCTCATGCACCTTCTTCCAGGGTAGAGGAGTGAACTTTTGCAGAGACTTGAAAGTTTCATGGCCAATCTACAGTACAAGTCACATTAAGCTGTCCTGCTAATTATTTGGCTTTGCATTGTTTTCTACAGTTGGCAATGCACTTGCAACTCATATTGCATTATTTTTAACATTTAGCCAACTCAAGAGCAATGTTTATAAAATGTTTCTGCTACTCAATCATAATGCACCCAGATCCCAGTCACAATGCAATGCAAAACTGAGTTGTAACTCTTAGGAAACAATTTGTGCAAGGCTTTGTACTGAATCCAGCAACACTTATGCAGCTCAGTCAGAAATGCTAAAACAACTCATTGGCAGAACAGGTTGATGTGACTTGTACTGTAGTCATGGATTTGCCCAGCTTGTTAATGCTGGGCAATTTCAATGCCTGGCTTGATGATGATGACTCTGTTTGGACAACAGTTCCTCCATTTTGTGTCTTCACTGGGCCTAGTAAACACAGTTACCATCGGAACCCAGCAGAAAGTCCACACCGTAGATTTGGTTTTCATGTTGGGTCATGACATTAATATTCTCAGGCTTGATCCAGTCAGGTAGTTGGATCATCATGCCATTCTATACATTTGTGGGGCCCCCATTTTCAAATCCCTCCTGTAGAGATGGTCAGATCTTGATGTTTGAGAAATCAGGAGTCATATGATCTTCTGGCATTTTGGGACATCTTGGGTATGGTATTGGCCTGTGCTGTGGTGCAGAGAAAGCTGTGGAGGGCTATAATAAAGCCATTATGGTGTCCTTTAATTCCCTCACAACCTATTGTGATCACCCCTTGATGTTATGCCTTAGGTCACCCTGGTTTGATTCTGACCTGAGGCAGTTGGAGACTAAGGAGTGGATGTTGGAGCATTCTTAGTGGAGATCCAGATCTGAGGAGGACAAGGTTTTGCTGAATAATCACCGTGATGAGTACCAGTGAGTGACTACACTGAAAAAGACAGCTGTCCTGTCACGTGTTATAATTGAAGGGGAAAAATAGATTGACTCATCTCTTCAGCACTATCGACAGATTATTAAATCATCTCTGTCTTTAGTCAAGGAAAATATTTTCAGCACAGAAATGCAATGGGCAGGATTTTCAAAGGCTTAGATCACTGCAAGCCCCAGGTATGCCGACGATACAGCTCATGTGGACTCCAGCAATCTAAATTGAGTTTTTATCCCGTGTCGAAATTACCGCAAGTTAAACCAACCTTTTCAGGTTTAACCAGCAGCAATCCTGTTTTTTTTTTAATGTAGCTTGTGCCAAATATTTTGTGCAAGCTGCCGTAAACTGTAAAAACTGCCGCAACTACACCCAAGGTTGTAAAATCTGGTGCAGTTACAGCAAAGGGGATAGCACACTGCCAGAACCTAAGTGTTGTGGCATACGGCTTGATGCAAGCCCTGCATCGCATTTTGAAAATCCTACCCAATAAATTTAATTAACTTTTCCTGCACAAGATGTCCTTCCTCAGAGTTCTCCTCAGGCATCAATGATCATGTGGAGGGTGATATAAGCACTTGGTATTTGTAGGTGGAGTTTGACCTAGTCCTGATTGAAGAGATCTCTTGAGTCGCCCTGGGGCTGTGCCATACACATGTTATGTTGGACTGAGAACCCACTGGTTTTCTTTCCGGCTGCTCTCTGACCCTGGTATCAGTTATCACTGAGTTTGTCAGGTGTTCACTTTGGGAGGGTGTTTTCCCCACTGAACGTAAGAGGGCAGTTGTGAAGCTCCATTGAACAGACCAACTTTGGACCCTGATGATCTGGCAAGTTACAGACCTATCTCAAACCCCCCAATTTTTGGGATGTTAATAGACAAGGGTGTAATGGCACAGCTGCAGGACAGCTTGGAATGTTTTGAGATTTCTGAGCCATTCCAGTTGTGGGTTACATCTTGGTACAGTATGGAGAATGCACTAGTCAATGTGTTTAATGATCTTCTTCTGGTGAGAGGCAGTGGTCAGTGTTCCATCTTGGCACTGCAAGATCTCTACTTGGATTTTGACACAGTGGATCATGAGGTGTTATTGCCCATTTGAGGAACTATATGGGACTCACTGGCATGGCATTGTGTTGTTTTGAATGCAACCCATTTGGCATAGTGAGGCATGTGGCACTGGGTGGTAACATCTCAAAGGCTGCTGCTGTCTGCTGTGGGGTGCCTTCAGGATTGAGTTTAGCCACCATGTTATTTGCTGTGCACATACTGCAGTTGTGAGAGATCACCAGGTGGTATGGCCTTGGTTTTCATAGCTATGCAGTTGATCACCAGCTCTACCTGTCATGTGCACCTGCTGGGGTCAATATGGTGGCTGTGCTGAATGGGCACCTTGAAGAAATCCAGGACTTGATGATATCAAACTGGTATAGGCTAAACTCATCCAAGCCCAAGGTGTTACTGGTGAGACCAGGCCACGTGAGGGTAGTAATACATAGGGACAGTGCCTTACTGCCATAGTTAAATGGCACTGCTCTATGAGCTGTTGTAATAGTAAGGAATTTGGGCATCACTGTGGGCAGCAGATTGACCCTAGAAACTGGGTGTTACTTATTGCCCACAGTGTTTTTTACCATCGACTTAATGTCACCAGGATCCAAACCTATCATATGATCACTGACCTGGAAACACAGGTGCACACTTTTTGTTAACTCCTGTTTGAACTGCTGCAATGCTCTTTACCTATGGCAATCAGCAGGGCTGATGCATTGCTTGCAGCTCATGCAGAACTCAGTGGCTCAGATGATTTCTGGGACTTTACGTTCCACGCATTTCATACTGGTGCTCCAAGAACTGCATTGGCTGCCAGTGAGGTAGAGAATCAGGTTCAAGATAAGTCTGTTGACATACAAAGCTGTACTTGATTGCAGCCCTGGTTACCCAAAAGACCTTCTGACTTTCTACACACCTGCCCAGCCCCCTTTGTTCCTCTGAGGCAGGGCTCCTGATGATTCTACAGTCCCAATTAAATTATGCTGGGGGCAGGACCTTTTGTGTTGCTGCACCCATTCTCAGTAATTCACTTCCTGTGAAAATTAGAGGAGTTCCCTCATTGGAACATTTTTTTTATAAACCCACTTATTTAAAATGGCTTTTGTGACCACTTAATCTAATATTTAAAATTTTGAATGGTTTATGTTCAGTCTTTACAACATTATATCTCCTGACCTGTTGAATTATGGTGTATGTATTTTAAACATTGTTATCCTGCTTGAATGGCACTCAAAGCCCAGAATAAATGCCTAACAAATACATTTACCTTGCCATGCTTGTATTGTGGGTCCCACCCACAGGAGCAGTTCCTAACCCACCCTATGCCCCCATTCTGTGTGGCATTAAAGTAAAAGTGTGATATTCAATACTGGGCTTCATAGCCTATTACTCTGCCACGGCAAAATTCCCTCCATATCAAAGGCATAAATTTTACTGCTGTCCTGTAAGGGAGGAAAACTTTGGCCAAATTGCCATTCAGCTGATCTCTTTCCACTTCCTGGTCTGCTCACCACAACCCAGTGTTCAGACATTTTATGACATCCTACCAGGGATATGCGGGGTTCACCCCATTGAATTCTATGGGGGATATTTTCAAATCATTACAATGTATCTTTAAGGTGCCTTCAATATAAATGAAAGCCACCACTCAATTAATAGGGCCCAAATTGGGAACAGTGGTGGGAAGCAGGAACAAATATCAGTTTATCACCTTTGAAGGAGTGTGGGGCTTCCTTTTTTTCTTAGTGCCCATTGTAGCATCAGTGGCAGGATCCAGCATGTCTCAGGACATACTGTAGCCCTCAGCTCTGACAGGTGATTCTGTACAATGACCTCTCAATAATTTGCTACACTTTCTTTTTACTCTAATGGGAGTAGAACCTGGAGGGGAGCAGAAAGGAGTCACTGTGATTTCTCTTTGGGCATTTAGGATGCTATTCATGAGGTTGTATGTGGTGGTATATGCTGAGTGAATTATGATCAAGCTCTGGTAATGGACCAGTTGTCATACCTCACAAGTCATTGTGCATTAGTAATGCCATAAGGTTCAGTATTTGTGAATTGGTGTACACTGCTGCTATATTCCTGGGTTGTTGCTTCAATTGTGGCAAACAGCAGGGATAGGCTTTGAGCAATGCTGCCACCACTGCTGACTCAGTATCTATTACTGGCTTCTTTTGTGGGGGTTCTGTCATAGCATACTTACTGTAAATGGTCTTTATGTTGGTCCATGGTGGACAGGTGGTCCCCTCCCAGATTTCCCAACATTCTTGTTTGGCTGCGAGGGAGGGTTAGCCGCTGTTTTTCTGTTCGGGGCCAGCCACTGCCTTTTAGGTGTTATGAGGTGCAGCTGGGGGGGGCAGTTGACAGCATTTTGTGTGGTACAGGACAGAGGGCAACATAATTGGAGTAGTAGGAGTTGGTGTCCATAGCCATGCTGACAAAGGGCTTAGCCAGATGCGGTGCTCATGACATCCAACAACTTGGTTCCATTCAGTATAGTATATCAATTTGGATGATATAGTAAGACAATTTACTATGGTGATTTGGAGCTGGTAGACCATTATCGCTCCATTCTAGTAGTAGTACGATAGATCCACCATTTGCTATGCATTTATCTAGCCTATTTTTGAATGCAGTGTTATTGTTACTAATGATTATATCAATTGTTAAAGCATGCCAGGGGGTTCCAACACAATGAGTGAAGAAATATTTTCTTTCAGTTGACTTGACATTCTGACAGACAAGAAGAAGAAGGTGGTCCCTTGTGTTGTATTTACTTGTTTGAAATCAAAGTTTAATTTTGTCAATAAATAGGTCAAATATCATTAACAAATCCCCCTGATGACAGCCCTGTTCCATTGACATCAAATTTAATTCTGTTACCCTGGTACTATAGGTTTCATCTTTGAGGCTATTTATTGCTTTAGTAGCTCTTCTTTGTAAATACTCAATTTGATCTGTATCCCTTCTTTTGTATGGGCACCACATGGAAGTGGTAAAGCCCAGTAGTGGACAAACATATGCCATATAGAGTGGGAAAATTATATTCACATCCCATGATTCAGTATTTCTTTTAATGGCCCATATTACTGTGTCTGCCCTAGCTATTATTGGGTTAGTCTGTTTAGCTTATTGAATGTTGCCTGAGATAAGTATACCTAGATATTTTCATCTGTAGCTGATTGTAGTGTGTTTCCACAGCGGGAATAAGTTTGTCTTATGTTATTTTACCCCTAAATGCATCACTTTAACCTTGTTAATATTAAACTGCATTTCCCAAGCTGCAGCTCATTTTGAAACATTGTCAAGTTTGTCTTGGATGTTTTACACTGTTCTTAAGTGGCATATTGTCCACCAATTTTAGTATCATCAGTGTATTTATCAACCAGAGATCCAAGTTTCTGGAAAAGTCCGGCATAAATATTTGGAACATTAGAGGTCCTAATATGGATTCTTGAGGAACACCATTTGAATCTGGACTGTTGGATGACAAATAACCATTTATTTTGTCACATTGTGTCCTGTCAATCACTTTGATGTCCATTTAACTAATCTGTAGTGAATATTTGACTTTGCATTTTCTCAGTGATGGCCCAGTGCATACTGAGGTAAATGTCTTTATGGGATTTTATTAAATATAGTTTAACTGATGTTATAAAAGAAAAGCATATTTGGTGGTACATGATCTACCAGTAGCAAAACCATGTGTTCACTGTATATGTCAGATATTTGTGAATGTATTAGATTTTGATTCATTTCTTTGTACATCTTTTTTGGGATTTAGGTCAGACTTATTGGTCTGTAATTATCTTGGTTTTGATTTTTTCCATTTTTTATGGCTGTTGGTGGAGCCTACAGCCATCCTGCTTTCAGCTGAAAAAAGGTGTTTCCGTGGAACACATCTTTTAGGAGTTTTCAGTGTATTCTTCCATTCTGCAAATCTCTATAGCAGTTAAAGAAATACTACCTTCTTTCTGTTTAATTAGAATGATGGACACATAACTCCAAGCTGCTTTGTCTGAGAGCAAATGTGCACACCTTCCAAATAAATGAGGGTAGTCAATAATCTGAATTGATTAGACTTTTTTCAGTATAGCCATCTGGAAGGTGAAAATTGTGATTGCAAATGAAAATTCAGGTAATTAGATGGCCATAGTTTAAAACATATATTTAGTGCAGCTTAATGAATGGGCTCATTTGAAAGGTTTTGTTGCCCTGAATAACTTTCATATAGGTTTATTATCTATAAGTAGTACACTTTTAGAGATATTTACAATTGTTTAGCATAACTCCTATACTTCTAAACAGCCTCAGCTGTGCAAATTCCCTCACCAAGACAGGATTAGTTCCATCAAAAGAAAGCTATCCCAAGGTTAAATCTCACTGACTTGACAATTCACTCCCTGACACAAGCTATAAGCCAACTTGAAGTTTAATTTTAAAAACCCTCTGTGTGCGTCTGTGCTAGTATTAGTAAATGCAATCATTAAAAACACTAATAAAAATAAGCATAACGAGCACTGAAACCTTCAAGAGAACTTTAACAAAACATAAAATTTAGATAAAGTTCAGCTTGTATTTCACGTTAGTTCTTTATCCCTTCTCCCCATTATTTATTGCTGAAGCTGAAAAGTATGAAAAAAAGGCTTTTTGCTCATGAAGAGTTCATCTGTTTCTCTTGCTGTATCCCTACCTGAGGTCATAATGCAGTGCTTGTGACATCACAGTTACTCTCATGGCAAAGGATTGTGATGTTGCAACAGAGCATTGTGACTTGAAGTAGGGAGTAAGCTTAAGAAACAGATTAAGTGTTTGGAGTCACGTGATGCGGGACTCAGAGTAGCTGGTTTTCCATGGAGCTCCGTCTTTCGCCCGTCTTTTTGCTAAATAACTCCGTCCAAATCACTCAAACTTGAAGTTTTTTGAAAGAATACTAAAGAAGAACCTGTGTCCTGGATATCGATGGAAGCAGACATGAGGAAGCCGCCCCCGAAGCATACCCCTCCCGCGACCCCTGAAAAGGCTGCAAAAAAATCGAAGGCCTCGGCTTCGGTACTGGTTAAAGGGGCGAGTGAGTGTAGCATTTCAGAGAAGCCTTTAACCCTCGCACGCTTTCTGGAGGAGATCGGGCCACTTAAATCTACAATATTGGATATGGCAGGAGAGCTTAAAAATATTAACTCAACTATTGAAGATCTCTCTCGCAGAGCCTCAGATAACGAGGCTCAATTAAATCTTTAGAAGGAAGCAAGGAGAGAACGGATATGTCGGTCACCAAGATTTCTCAGAAGATTCAGAAACTAGAATTAAAGGTGAAAGATTTAGAAGGCCGGAGGGTAATAACAACATAGTTCTCATTGGGTTGCCTGAAAAAGCCGGAAGCTCAGGAGCCGATTATTTTACCAAAAGATAACAGAAAAAATTGCAGGGCCTCGCCTTTTGGCCTAAGTATATCAGGGAACGAGCTCATCGTGCACATACGCCCACTATTGCCTGATCGTCCTCCCAGGCTCTTCATTATGAAGTTTTAAATTACCAGGAGAGGCAGTTATTAATCCAAAAAGCCAAGGAAGACAAAGAAATATATTGGAAGGATCGCGGATTAGAGTGGTGCTAAGACCTGCCGCTGTCAGTAAGACAGAAGCGTGCTACCTTTCATCCACTTGTAAAATGGCTGATTGCTGCGGGAGGAAATTCTAATGGGATACCCTGCAAGATTTCAAGTATTTATGGGCTAAGATTGGAAATCTTTGAATCTTCTGACGAAGGCCAGTAGTGCCTGCGTGAGGCTTTTCCAGAGCTGTTTAAGGAGTCATGAGAAGGGCCAAGAGGGTCTAAGTTGCCCAGTTTTGGGTGTTTCATCATGCCATATAAATGGAACTGTGACCTGACACAGGTTATCCATATCTGGATGGACTGAGACATTTAATTTCAGGAACACTTACCCCTGTGTGTAGATCTGGGCATTATTATGTTTATTTCCTCGGACACTCAGATTGTATGGGTTTTGTTTTTATGACTGGGAATTACAGCACATATAAGATCCCAGCCCATTGATGTGTTGGGCAGTATGGGCTCAATTTAGTTAAGTTTGTACCAGGCTATTGAGCTTACTTTAATCGCCTGATGGAATGACTCTTGTGTGGGAAGCACTTTTGCTTGAATGGTTTAAAGCTGAAAATATTTGTTAATGAGGGGGATTATGCTTATTTTTATTTTACCTAGACTGGTACCGGTTCTTCTTGGTTATATCTACTTCCTGATTACTTTGTTGGTTCTTGATAAGATTGGGTCGTGAACGGGGGGAGCTGAACTCTAACTTCATGATACTCTATGCCTAATTAGTTTTTTTTTTTTTTGATGTAAACATGTTACAAGTTCACGATTTAGGTAGAAATTAGGAGGAAAAGGGTTTTCAATTGGATGTTGAGAGGGCGTGGAAGAGGTAGCGTGGAAGGAGGGCTAGGCATCCTGGTGTCATGGGCCGTGGTGTGAAGTGGATGTGGTGGGTGTGGGAAGGGAGGGCTTAGTTCGATGAGAATAAGGTTAAGGGGACTCTCTGTGCTCTTGGGGAAGGGACTATATGGGGGTAAGGGATATGGGGGAGTGTAGTGAAATGGTTTTGGGGGAGGGATGCAAGGTTGCTGGTGCTGTGTGGTACGAAGGGACATGGGAGCACATATTATACATTACAGGTTGTTAATTGAGTATGGGGCTGATACCTTTATCAAATTCTGTACATGGAATGTTAAAGGGCTAGACATAAAGAAAGCAATACAGAATACTGAAGTATTTGAGGCTGCAAAAGTTAAATTAGCTTTCCTGCAAGAGACTCACCTGCTTCAGGATGAAGCTAGGTGTTTGAGAAGAATGCAATTTGGTGAAATTTTCTCATCACAGGGTAGCACAAAGAGTAGAGGGGTTTTGATCTTACTACATAGATCGGTACCTTTCATCCCTATAAAAGTTATCCCAGATAAAGAGGGTAGGTTTGTTTTAGTGAGGGGGAAATTACACACTATGGAAATTTTGCTAGGGGTTGTTTATGGGCCTAATTCGGACAATCACGATTTTTTGATAAATCTAATGAAGGTATTGCTACCATTCAACCACCTTCCCATGATTATAGGGGGGGATTTTAATCTGGCTCTCGACCCCTTGATGGATAGATCCTCGAGATCACAAATGTATTCTACACCGGCCACCCTTGCTTTCAATGACCTAATGGTTCATCTGGGCTTAACGGACGTTTGGAGGGTGCTCCATCCGCAAATAAGGGATTACACCTTTTTCCTCCGGTGCATAGATCAGGTGCGAGGATTGATTATATACTTCTTTCCCGTGCCTTGCTTAAAGGTGTTATTGGTTCTGAGATTGTGGCAGCTCCCCTGTCGGATCATTCTGCAGTGGAAGTCACAATCTCTTTCCCTTCCTTTACAGGTAAGGGAAACAGATGGAAAGTAAATAACCAACTTCTGAGGGTTCCCAAAGTAGTCCAGAATCTGACGACCCAAATAGAGGAATTTATTATGTTTAATGAGACGGAGAATGTACATCCTGATATTCTCTGGTCTGCATTCAAGGTGTATATGAGGGGTCTATTAATAAGTCAGGCTACTAGGAGAAAAAAAGAGAGAAATGCCACCATGTCAGATTTGTTAAGTCAAATTAAGTGCTTGCAAATGGCACTGATTTCTAACCCACAGGAGGAGATTGAGTTAAAACTGATCAAAGCTAGAGATGCATATCTTAAAATGCTGGGGGATCAGGCAGAACTGGCCATTATTAAAACTAAGGCCAAGTACGCTGACCAAGGAGAGAAACCCGGAAAGCTTTTGGCTAGGCGCATTGCGCAGCTAGAAGCATCTCGCCTAATTGAAGGGATTTGGTCAGAACAAGATAGGTGCATTAAGACAACTCCGGAAGAAATAACCTTTGTTTTCCGGAATTATTACGAGTCCTTATATGGAGGTATGCAATCTCCACCTCAACAATCGGAGATCCGTCCTATTTGGATCGGCTATCACTCCCTAAGTTGGAGGAGGCAGACCATAGGCTACTCAGTGCTGATATCACTTACAGTGAGATAGAATCTGCTATTAAAAGTTTACCTGTAGATAAGACGCCCGGTCCAGATGGGTTCTCGCCAAATTTCTATAAAACCTTCTCTTCCCACTTGATCCCCCTGTTAGCTAAGCTATTCCAGCATATTTTCTCTGGGATGGATATGGATAAATGCTTGTTTGAAGCACTTATAGTACTTATACCTAAGCCAAATAAACCCCTTGAGAATCCAGGTAGTTATCGGCCCATCTCCTTGTTAAACTATGATATAAAGATTTTATCTAAAATACTGGCTGAGAGAATTAGCAAGTCGTTGCCAAATTTAGTAGGCTCGGAGCAAGTGGGTTTTATGAAGGGCAGATCTTCGGCAGATCACTTTAGAACATTGTCTCATGTCTTCTCGGCCTCTGAAGAGGCCGGTCTCCCGTTGGCGCTGGTCTTTTTGGATGCCGAGAAGGCATTCGATAGGGTCCACTGGGCTTTTCTATTCCAGGTGATGGAAAAAGTTGGTTTTCCGGAGAGGTTTGTAGGATGGATTAAGGCCTTATACTCAAACCCATCAGCAAGAGTTGCATGCAATGGGGTTATATCGTCATCGCTCAAATTACATGTAGGGACGAGACAGGGTTGCCCTTTATCCCCCCTATTGTTCAACCTGTATCTAGAACCCTTGATTAGGCACATAGTGTTAAGTAACAGGATTAGTGGGATTAAAATTAGAGACCAGGCTGTAAAGGTCACGGCTTCTGCAGATGATTTGTTAATATATGTGTCCAACCCTGCTTCCTCGGTTCCAGCTTTACTAGATGTAATACATGAGTTTAGTGCATTAGCCAATTATAAATTGAACCAGGAGAAAACGGTGGTATATCCCCTTAATAATAGAGCTTTTAAAAATGATATTGTAAGCTTGGGATTGGGCTGGAGTCCCAAATCCCTCAAGTATCTAGGCCTCATTTTGACAAATAACCCAGATCGTCTCCGTTAATTAAACTTAGATGCCCTAGTTCACAGTTTAGATTTAGATATGAAAAGATGGGCACAGCTCCCTTTATCACTATGGGGTAGAATAAACATTGTCAAAATGAATATTTTTCTCAGGCTTTTCTATCCTTTATGTATGCTCAATATTTGGCTCCCTTTGGCGTGGTTTAACAGACTCCATAAGATGATAGCTGATTTTATTTGGAATTTCAAGAAAGTGAGGATGTCATATGCCAAATTAGTGGCGCCTAAGGTGCAGGGTGGGTTGAAGTTACCCCATTTTGCTCTTTATTACTGGCCGGCGCACATAAATAAATATGGTAGATGGGTCTTTTCACCTACTCCTTCCCATAGCAAGGAATATGTTCCGCTTTGGGTTAATTTAGAGGTTAGTTTAATTAAGAGCTTGGGTCTCAATCCAGAAGCTTTGTTTTACATTACCCCCAAATTGCTTCCCTCCTTAAAAGACTCACCTATTGGAGTTTCTTTAAGGATTCATAACCAACTCTGTAACTTTTTGAAATACGACCATGTCAAAGATGGTTCTCAACCAATCTTGGGCAACCCCTAATTATTGATTGGGAATAAAACTATCACTCAAAATTGGTTACCTAAGCTGGGGGACTGTACGTTATGGGATCTCCTGGATGCGGATGGAAAATCAAGCACAACACTTCAAATACTCAATAAATTTAATTTACCCACAAAAGATTGTTTCAGGGTTTATCAATTGCGTCACCTTTTAGTTCAGAAAATAGGGTCAAATGGGACTACCCCACCCCGTATGGCTTTTTGGGAGAACATACGACCCTTGATAGGAACCCCCCACGCTGTCTTGAGAATTTATCAAGTGCTGCTTCAATGGGCATTCACTGATAGCCTTGTTCCTTTGTCTTATTGGGCTACGGCTTTCCCCAATGTTAATCTGGACTGGCCGCAGATTTGGAGAAATTGTCACAAGTTCACGAGGCAAGATTGTCTTAAATTGACCCAATTTAAAATACTGCACAATATTTACTACTTCCTCAAAAATTAACTGACTTAAAGGTGATGCAAGAGCCTAAGTGTTATAGATGTGGTCTAGGGGTGGGTGATCTGCTCCACATTTTTTGGTATTGTCCAAAAATCGCCCCGTTGTGGAATGATATAAGAGATAAGGCCAGCTCACTGTTGGGTCTAGATGAGATGTTCTGCCCAGAGGTCTGCCTACTTGGAGTCATGTTGGACTTCCCGGTTAAATCGAGGAAATATCACATGTCATTGATTTCAATTACAGTGAAAAGATTAGTTCTTAAACACTGGAAGGACTCCATTAGAATCTCTTATTCAGAATGGTTATCTGAACTGTTTGCAAGCCTCAGGATAGAGAGAATGATAGCAACTCTTCACAATCAATTGCCTCTTTTTGAGAAAATCTGGTCCCCGTTGACAATTGCTTATTTATAATTATGTAAGTGATAGATCCCATGTCAGATGGATTATAGTACAGCACCTTGTGTGGGGATTTGTTTAAGGGAGGGGTGGGATATTAGGGGAGGGAGAGGAGGGTTTACAGAGACTCATGTCCATGGCTGCGATTTCCTCTATGTGATTGCTAATACTACAATTATTTGTACACCATGTATTGTACCTTTTTTTTTTGCAGTCTCTGTATTAAATTTTAAAACTTAATAAAAAGTGAATGGAAAAAAAAAAAGAAACAGATTAACTTTAAAGTGACTGCAAGGGATAACATCATGTATTCATGCACATTTTCTCAGTAATAAATAATGGGGAGGAGAAATCTAGAATATACTGCATATGGAATACAAGCAGAATTTTACGTAATTATTATGTTTTTCAAAGTTTTCTTCGAGACATCAGTAGCTCTGTCAGCAATACATAGTAAATAATGTTAAAAGTCTTATAAATATGAAAATAAATATATGTTAAGTAAAAAAAATATATGTTAGAAGACAACCTGCCCTACTGTAACTTAAGAATTCACCAGCTGTTTCACATAGTGGTGTCAATCAAATTTTATGCTGTGTACTGTTCAGATGCATTTTTCTTAAACACCCTGTGCAATAAGACCATATTACTCATGAATAGTCAAATGTATACTATCTTAAACATGATATATCCACAATTCTGTAACATGTGACTAGTGTATGTGTATATTCAAAACCCAAGTCTAACACAGACCCCCTTGTAATTGAGATACTGTCATCCTACTATGGCCATGTAGCAACATGTGTCCATATGTACCTAATCTGCTGTTGTATTAAATAACAGTTCTATAAATCTAAAACCTAAACAAAACACAACTGACAGCTTCAGTTTTTATTCAGGCACGGTTAAAATAGGGATCCTTTAGAGGTATGAATATAATTTATAAAATAGAGACATTTGAAACAGCTTGGCATATGTAATCAATTCCTGTCCCCCTTAACTCAAGCGGTCATTTTAAAAATGTGCAGATGAACATGGGGACTACTCTTTTCAAAGCATGCCACCACTGGCAGCAACCACTTCAAGACTGCTACTACTGTATCCTAATACAATCGGGGGGGAAACCAGAAGTAGTCTACCAGCACTGAGATCAATATGGCTAAGGCACATTTATCAGAAATTATTGCTTAGAAAAGAATAAGAACATGACTGTGATGATGAACAAATCCAAGACCAGATCTCTAGTTTAATAGTCTCCTCCTGAGTCAGATTTTTATGGTTGAGTGGGCCAAGCTCCACAGATGTTATGCCATCATCAGATTTGTAAAAGAGCACTGTGGAAGCACATAACCAGACTGCTGTCTGATATTGTGCCCCAGTGCTCCAGCACAGTTTCCAGTGGTTCTGTTTAGGCAGCTCTTCCCCCCTTGTGGGCCACATAAACATACTTACTTCCTGGCACACTACTTTTCCTTTCCACAAGTGCAGATGTGACCACCGCCGTGTGCAATATGGTGGCACAGACTTAAACTGTGCATGCACGAGTATCGTGCATATGTATATAACCCCCACACCACCCTTGGCTAGCTGGCTCCCCCCCTTAAAAGAAGCATTGAAAACTATATGGCTTACATGTTTCTTTTGGCAGAGCTACACTCATAGTACCACCCCTAGTGTAGGAGTGTACACCAGGCTCATTATCTAGAAGATGGGGGGGTAGGGGTACATACGGAAATGGACCTTTTTATTTACAACCAGGTCCAGGGGGAGAGGATGCTAGGCATATGCTAGACCTAATTGCTGAGGAGCCCCAATAATGTTCACACTAGAAGCAATATACGAAATGTCCAAAGCAGTAACTGGGAATTTGCAGTATGGCTTTATTTACAGATGTTACTTAAAGCAAGGGTGGTCCGTCAAATGTTTATCATTGCAATACAGGCACACTCTCTTTTGCAGGACACTTTGCTAGGCAGTACTGTTTTTCACAAAAAAAAAAAACACATCTCTATGTCTCTTCCAAAATGTACAGTATATCTGTGGGATGTGCCACATACTTTAAAATCCACCTGGTGCATGGTCGTTGCCCAGGGAACACTGGTACCCATCCATGAACCAGTTAGCCCTGCCTGAAACTCCAGATGGCGTTCCTCCCCCTTTGCCCCAAAAGGCCTCTGCCATTGTTTCAGGGTTACACCACATGAGTCTCCAATCCTCAATGAATTGCTAAAGACTCCCAACTTTAATTTTAAATTCTGCACAGTTGTGGTGAAAGGGGTCCTGACTGGTGTGACCCAGCTTTATCTAGGGCACAGACACACACCTCATGCAACTCCCTCAGAGAACAGTCTCAAATTCTGTACTCACAGATTAGTTGCCCCCCCCCCCACAGTGACTGAAAGAACAAAAGGCACCTTTCTTTCTCTGGTAGCTGTCAGATTCTACTCAGTGTGCTTCCTTAAGTCAGTAGTAAACTTCAGGAACTTCAGAGGATTGCCCACTGGATCCACAAGAACAGCATTCCCTATCATGCCCCTGGAGTGAAACTAAAGAGCACTATAGGCACACTGAAAATTTTACCAAAATAGGGTGAGAAATACCAGGGCTCCCTTTGACAGAGCCCCAATGGAAGACATCCTGCCAGTCTAACTGCCACACTTGAACTTACTGAGGAACATTCTAAGCTCCCCAAGAGCAGCTGACTCTAAAATGATTATGATGCTGTGAGAGTTCTAAATGACATAATCATCCTTCTCTCAGGCTAGCTGAGTAAACAATGGTGTCATTATGTAGAAAGCCCCTAATGACATCCCCACCAGCTGCCTTTTCCTACCTGCTTAAGACTAGTACTAATGGGAGTCTAGTAACCTGAGCGGACTGGGTTGTTGCAAGTAGTTATGTCAGCACTGCCATATTGAGCAAGGCTGACTCCAGGGCAAACTGCACATGTACGAGTATCACACATGCGCAATACTGTAATCGTTGCAGTATTATGGCTGACTTCTGTGCAGCAAGAGCACAGCATATTCTGTTCACTGCTCTTGCTGTTCCTAAAAGCTCTCCATAGCCATATTGACTCTGACCAGAATTTGTTTGAATATTGGAATAACATTCACCCTTCTCCAGTCATCTGGGATCTTTTCCAGTATTCATAGATGCTTCAAAATTATATTTCAGTGGTAAGGTGATGTACGTTTTTGTAAGCACTTCCCCACTTACGTTATCTGGTCCTGGTGAGAAGTCTTACTTTAATTTTCTTTTTTTTCCATCATTGGTCTCATCTTTAGTTATAGAACTTTTCTGTAACAGGTTATGTTTCTCAATTATTTTTGGGATTTTTGATTTTCTGCAATGATTTCCTACAAGTGCTTGTTAAATATGTTTGCCATGTCTGCAGGGTTGCCAGTAGTGGCTGTCCCCTTTACATTGGTTTCTTAAGGAATTTCTATAGCTATACAGTCATTTATTGTTTAATTTTCTTGCATGTTTGGCTGAAGTAATTTCCATATCCTCTTTTGCCTTCTTTATTAGGTTTTTAGTTTGTTTGAAGAGTTATTTGTAGTTTCCCAGGTTACTAAATCCTTGTTTTTATTTATTTTATTTATTGAATTCTCGGATTGATACCTGTGAGCATAAGCTCATTCAACAGGTTCCACATCAAAGGACAATACAGAGACAGTACAGTTAGTTTTACAGTTGACACAAATTACAAGGGTCACTAGGTCACTAGGAAATAACAGTAATATGCTACTAACTAGAACAATCTTTCAAGACACAGGCAGAATTGATACAGAGCTAGTCAGAAAACATGAAAGGATAAATAACAAAGACAATTAACAGAGCTCTATTTTACAAGTAATGGAGGCGTTGTACAATGTATGCCTGAGTCAGTAACTGTTAACTTTCCTAAGGTCAGGAGGGTGAAAGGGGAAAAGAAGAGATGGGGCGGAGAAGGGGGTGGGAGAGGAAGTACGAAGAGGGAGTAGCTAGAGGGGAGTAGCAGTGAGGGTGAAGCTTGAAGGGGAGAAGGTAAATAAACAAAGGTGAGTGCTACTGAAAGTGCTGGCTTCTGTTGGAGTAGGCAAGGGGTAGGATGGCTATCCTTAAGGTAAGGGCCTGAGAGGGAAGACCTTAGTGATAGCAGTCACAGGAGGCTTCAGCTACTAAGTGTTACCACAGCAGGTTCTTGAAATGACCCAGCTTAGTTGCATTGGACATATAAATGTGCTGCGAGTTGATCCAGAGTGGGGATCTGTAGGCGAAAGCATGCCAAGTCCAAGTGTGGTGTGGCTCTGAGGAGTTCTGAAAATCTGATTGCTGGAACTTCTGGTGGTGCACAGATTTAGCGGAGTACTTAGAAGGACTTTAACACCAGGAGGCATCATATTTAGACTATTTCATTTTTGCTAGCAGGCAGGATTAGCATCTGAGCCTACTGTCAAAACTGTAACCAATTTGCCTGGGAATATAGGTCACACATATGAGTCTGTCATGCAGCACTGGTAAGAACATGGAAGGCTTTATTCAAAGCTGTTTTAATGGGCTGAAGAGCAGTGTCAGTGGTTGATCTGTAGATGACCATACCATAGTCAGCGAGTGAGGCTACAGAGTTAGGTGCAGTGCTTCATGGGTTAGGTTTCACTTATGCTGTACAGTATACCAATTCTCCTTTTCATGGCTTTTGCTGTATTGTCTATGTGCTGTGTGTAGGACAGGGTACAGTCAATGGTTATACCCAGGTACTTGAATTGCGGTACTAGCTCTGGGGGAACCCATATCATTTTTAATGGTTAGTTGGAATCTTTTGTGCTGACTATGGGTGCTGGTGAACATCATGGTGTTTTTTTTTTATAATTCATTATGCACTTATGATCAGTAAGCCATTTTTCAACAGATGCAAAGCCTTGTTGGTGTTGATCCTGAAGGTGTATCGGATGAGGGTGCCTAGTGAAGATAATGACATCATCCACATATAGGAGGTTACGGCCCTGGTATAAGTTTGGAAGCTGTTTTAGAAAGATACTGAATATTAGTGGACCCAGGATGGATCCTTGTGTTACCCCTGAATGTACTGGTGTATTGTTCACATATATTCTTTATACAACTTTTTTATTTATGTTTCTGTTAATGTTTTATATTAGCCATTTTGGTCTAATTTTTTTCAGTTGTATTTTCTGATTTGAGGGGATATTTTTGGAGCTAATGGTTAACACTTTGGTTCTGAGTGTTTCCCAGATTTCTTCTTTGCTTTTGTACATAAATAATTTTTCCCAGTCAATGTTCTCTATTTCTGTGGCAATGTTTATAATAGCAGCTTTATTATAGTATACAAGAATATGTCAGTGACAATAATTGTCTGTTTTATTCTAGCTGTTATGTAAAAAGAACTGAGTTATGGTCATTGTTTGTTAATGTAGCCCATATGACATATTTTCTTCCTTTTATATGGTTGGGTGCTATTACAGTATCAAGTATTTTGTCTAATCTGGTTGGCTTTTTATATGTTGCATCAGCCCTAAGTGCTCCATGACATTTAGCAGGTTTCTTCGTGCAATGGAAGAAGTTGTTCTGCTATTCCAATTAATGTCTCCCAGGTTAACTCCTCCTATGAAGATTGTATCTCCCACTTCACAAGCCTTTTCATGTTCAGCTATGGCATTAGAGGTATTTTCTATTGATGAATCAGGAGGTCTATTGCAAGGGCCAAAAATCAAGGAGATTGAAAAGGGGCTTGTTCTTATCCAGTTTGTATCTGTCTGTGCATGTGAAGTACCTGATTTTATTTTTGATATGTTCATGGAAATTAAACCTTTACAAATGTGCAAAACAATTCCATTCCCTCTCCTATACATTTGGCCCAGGTTGTATAGATTGTAACCCTGTGCTGGCCTACTTCTTGTGGCACCAACAATCTGTGTGTGGGTTTGAACCCGGTGTGTCAGAGGTTTGGCTGGAAAAGGAGGGTAGAATATCCATTCGACAGCTCTCCTCATCAGAGTGGGGTGAGTGATGGCTCTAGGTAATACTCTGACTCCTGGTGGTGGCCAGGAGTCAGTGTGCCTGAGAACCTCAGCAGTGTTTGGCAGCTGTGGTGGACATCAACATGGAGAATGTAGCAACACACGTCCCATGCCACTGACATCACTGAACATCCACAACCACTAGGGTTTTACAACAAGCAAGCTAGCAATAACTCCTTTCTCATCTGTGTACAAAGATGGCAGGGTTTCCTATTCTCCACTGAATGGCACCCAGAATGATAGCCAAGGCACCAAGGTGGATCTCATTCTCTCTCCTGTGCCACAGGCTTCACCTTGTATTGTAGTCCTGTGAGGGGGAGCTAGTTTGGGGTGGGGGGCCTGTAACAGCAGATAAGCATTCTGGTTGTTTTCTTTGATTTAGCTTAATCTTGTTTCTAGTCACTGTGTCGTAGTAAATTCTCCTTGCTCCCTACAAGTGGTTTCAGCACCTACATCCCTTTGCTGACCCTGTGGTGTGTAGCCTTAGCTGGTGATACTTCTTAGATCAGGTTTACAACTTCTCGTAACTATCTCTAGTCACTGTGCCACAGAAACATCTCCTTGCTTCCTTCAAGTTGTATCGGCATCTATATCCGTTTTCAGACCCCGTGGCTCATAGCCTTACCTGGTGATACCTTGCCCAGATTAAGCCTTTACAACTGTTTCTCATTATGACCCCCAGACTTTAACCATGGAACTTACAATCTGGCTCTACCTATTTACCGCCTTATGCACCCTACCCTTATTAGGGTACATGCCAGATAGGATTTACCCCAAAGAGGACTTGTATCCCCTACCACAAGAATGTCTACTCATGGAGTCCCTATACAACTCGTGCTATGCTCCTAAGTTATCGTACCCACTTTCAGCTGAGTCTCCCTCTCGGACAGCCACTGGCACCTCGTTACCTACCCAAGGAATGTTACCTACTCGGCCCAGTACCTGCATCTACTGGTGTCATACGGCTAGGGTCTTAGCATTTGTATCTCTAGGATTGAACACTACAAAGAATAGGTCCTTGCATTCCTACGCCAATACTTCCACTAGCCAAAGAAGACTTAGTTCTTCCAAATTACCACTTGTTGCCCTGTGAAAAATTGTACTCCTCCTCTTGCTATGCTCAGGTAATGTTAAACTTAACCATGGTCCTATACAAGCAATTCCTTCACCGTCTGAAGTCATGAAGTATAAAGGCATCAGCTTTATGCATGTTAATGTGTGTAGCCTCTTAAAGAAACTCACCTCAATATAGGCTTGGGCTATCCACACAGAACCAGATGTACTTGTCATATCTGAATCCTGGCTTCATCCATCCACGCCAGACAAAGAGGTCAATATCCCCAACAATCTGTTATTCAGAGCCGATAGACTAACCAGAGGTGGTGGAGTAGCCATCTATGTTAAGGACAAATTTACAGTTGCTACCCTCGACACTACATCAATTGCCAATGCCTTTGAATGCCTGTCCTTAAAAATTGAAATATCTACATCAATGGCCCTCCATGTCATAGGATGTTATAGACCCCCATCCATGAAGTCACAGCTCCTGTCCCACCTATCGTCTACTATGAGTACAGACACAATGGAAACAGTTATACTAGGGGACCTTAACTATGACTGGTTGTCAAGCAAAGCTCTTCCACTTAAATCCTTCTGTGACTCTCATGGACTCACTCTACTTATTAATGGACCTACTCATAGCAATAAGAAAAACCCTACGAAAAGTACACTATTAGATGTAATTCTAGTAAGCAAACCCCATTTCTTGTCTCATGCTGGGATCTTTTCTGTCGATGTTAGTGACCATTGTTTTATTGCTGGCATAAGAGCAGTCCCTAAACCAACAACCTCAGCAAAGTTCTCTACCAAAAGATCAAAATGGAATTTTGACCCACTTGCATATAACAATGACCTGAAATCCTCTCTGCTTTGGCAGACCTTTTATTTAGCCAAATTAGTAGAAACAGCATATGCCATTTTCCATGAAATTGTATCCAGCGCTCTTAACACCCACACACCCTTAGTCAAAACCCGCATAAAGGCTAGAAAGTGCAGTTGGTTTACAGCAGACATCAAGGCAGCACTATTAAAAAGAGACAAGCTCTGGAAGCTAGCACGCAAATCCCACAAAGCCGAAGACTGGCATCTTTTCAGAATAGCCAGAAACCACTGTACAAAGCTAATTCAGGAATCCAAGTCCAACTTCTATGGCTCTGAACTTGCCACTGCCTCCAACTGCTCTACCAAGTTTTGGTCCACCATAAAATAACTTTCTGGTAATATCACAAGAAACACTCTCCCCTCAAAAATTGTTTCTGACAATGTAACTATCAACAACAATAAAGGGATACTACAAGCCTTCAACAAACACTTTGCTACTGCAGGGCTAGCTTTTGATAACTCACCTGCATGTAACCTATGGTCCCAGCTTACCATGCAACCTTCAGAATCTAATCCCTCAGATGCAATCTTTTCATTCCCTCCTGCCTCACTAAAAGAGGTCGAAGATCTCCTCCTCCAGTTGGACACCAGAAAAAGTGCTGGGGCTGACACCTTCGTTCCATACTACCTAAAAATTGCCTATTATGTATTGGCCATACCTATTACGCATCTATTTAACTTGTCCCTTTCTCAAGGGACCCTCCCCAAACTGTGGAAGACTGCACATGTTATTCTGTTGTTTAAATCCGGAGACCCCTGTGATCTAAACAACTTCAGGCCCATCTCCCTTCTCCCGGCACTATCAAAACTTCTGGAAAAAATCATTAATGCCCAGCTGATATCTTTCATAGATGATACTAACCCGCTAAACCCAGTGCAATCTGGTTTCAGAACTGAACATAGTATAATCACTGCCCTGGCCAATGTGACAAATGACTGGCAGTGCAAGCTAGAGAACAAAAAATTTGTCTGCGCTGTTTTTCTAGTTCTAAGTAAGGCCTTCAACACTATCAACCACAGCCTCCTTCTTTCTTCATTAAAAGCTATTGGTCTAGATTCCATCTCCTTGCATTGGTTCCACAACTAGCTTTCTGATAGGCATCAACAGGACAAGGCCGAAGGTGAACTCTCCCCCTCAAATCTGTTAAAAAGAGGCATCCCACAGGGATCCATCCTGGGGCCACTTCTATTTGCCATCTAAATCAACAATATAGACTCAGGCATCAATGAGGCAAAAGTTCATCTGTTTGCAGATGAAACAGTAATCTACTTAAGCAGTACAATGTCTGAAACTGCCTGTAGCGACCTGCAAGCTGACTTCAACATACTTCAATACCAGCTCCTTAGTAAAAAATTGCTACTTAATGCCAAAAAGACAAAGGCGATGCTATTTTCACCTATTAACCATGCAGCCTACCCTGCTCTACCCCCCCATCACCACCCTCCTAGGAGAAACCTTGGAATTTGTGCCGAAATTCAAATACCTGGGGGTATGGCTAGACTTCAAACTCTCCTTTGCAGACCACCTAGAGGATTTGTTAAAAAAACTGAGGCTGAGACTAGGTCTCTTTTTCAGGTTAAACTGCCTACTAACTACAGAGGCCAAGACACAGCTAGTTCAGTTTACGTTCCTTTCCCTAATTGATTACGTCGACTTAATATATAGCCAATGTGCTACTTCATACCTCGGTAAATGGGACATACTTTACCACAGAGCCCTGCGCTTCATCACTGGTCTCCCCTTCTCCACCCATCACTGCTCTTTATATACAGCTGTAGGTTGGACCTCCCTACACTACAGATGAAATAAAAATGTGGCTCTCTGGACATAAAGAGCTATCACTGGCAAACTTCCGCAGTGCATTGTTCATTGCCTGACTCTCAATATGCCTGGAACCTATGCTCTAAGAAGCTGTTCACTGATTTCTCTAAAAGTGCCCAAAGCCCTAACGCGTTTTGGGAGAGCTGCCATAGGATTCATTCTACCGTCACTCTGGAATGTGCTACAGAAATCACTGAAACTGAGGACTCCTGTTAGTATTGCTATGTTTAAGACCTTATACTCAAAATACATTACAGAAGCCTGCAACTGCTTCCAATGATCCTAGCTCTGGAATGTGCTACAGAAATCACTGAAACTGAGGACTCCTGTTAGTATTATTGTGTTTAAGACCTTATACTCAAAATACATTACAGAAGCCTGCAACTGCTTCCAATGATCCTAGCTCTGGAATGTGCTACAGAAATCATTGAAACTGAGGACCCCTGTTAGTCTCACTGTGTTTAAGACCTTATACTCAAAACACATTACAGAAGCCTGCAGCTGCTTCCAATGATCCTAGCTTACTTACACCCCCCTTCCACATCTTCCCTGCTTTTCCTATCCTCCTTCCTTCTTGTATCAGTGCATAACTTGTCCCTGAGCCACCTACTTATCTACCACCATAAATCTCACCCTCCCTCACCCACCTATGCCTTGTATACCCACAACATCTCATTCCTTCACTCCTAGTATTATCCCAGTTCCAGACCCCCCACTGGCTGCCTGCTTCTCCTGACACATGTCTCCCCCTTGATACGCCTGGGTCTTTTTTAACTGACTATGTATGTCTCTTTGCTTGTAGCATCCACTTCAAATAATCTCTTCCAGGGACAATGGTTTTCTGTTTTTACCGGTAACACTGGTCAAAATCACGGAATCCTGCTTGGTTTGCGGATTTTGAATTCTTGTACCAGCACCTCACGGAAATTGCATTTCACTGCACAGAATCCCTAAGATTTCAGCATATTTTTAAATGTTTTTATTTTCTCTTTCTCTGCCCCTTCTCACAGCATCAGTCTCCCCTTTTCAGAGTTCTCTAGGCTGGGTATCCCCTAGCTTCACCCCGGGTAATGCTTAGGATCTCCTGTGAGCCTGCACCCATCCTGCCTAGGTTGTACCCCCCAGGTGGGAAGGAAGGGAGGGGACCCCAGGTCACCCCTCCACAGTCCTTTAATGTGTGTCGGACAGCCCAGTGGGTCCCTCATGGAAACTGGTTATGAAGTCTAGGGTAGCTGGGTCCCTTCTACCAGTAGCCGATGTGGGGTGATTGTTACTGGTTTTCTGGTCTCTCTCCCTAAGGGCACCAACACTCAAGGGGATCCAAGGAAGTAGGGCACATAGAGACATGCCGCTACTCCAGATCCTGGCTAGCTTCCTCTCTTCCCAAATGCTCTGCAGCCTCATTGCACCACCACCTGTGATCACCCAGGTGGCAGTAAAGCAGCAGGACCTGCAAGCCACTGTTCCCAGAGGAGGAGAGTGGCCCCCCAGGTGCTCTATCCTACTCCCCTGGCCAGGCCTCTAGCAACCCAAATTCACTTCTGATCCGAGTCCCTGGCATTGCAAGCAGTAGTGCTACCTCAGGCTATTTACAGTGCTCTGTCAACTATACACCCACTTTGGTGTAAGAAAACATAAGCAGATGGAGAGGGAAATAATTCAGTTTTAGTAAAATGTTGCAAAGTGTTCAATGTTCATAATTTGCACTGTGGTACTGTGCACTATTATTGAAATCATATATTAAAACATTATATATGGGTGTTATGGCTGGCAGTATAGCCTAGTGGTTATAGTCACAAACAGTGATCAAACTGAGTACATTTAGAAGACTTGGGTTTGATTCCCACAACCTCCACTTGCATACTGTGTGACTCTGAGCAAGGCACTTAACCTCCACAGTGCTCCTGGGTCACCTCTGAAAACAGGCAGTTTTGCCTAGTGGGTTTACCCAGTTTACAAAGAAATATATGTAAAAAAAAACAATATATGTTTACTACATCATACAGTAGTCAGGGTACCATGTACTTTATCTGAGTTGTACTTGGGCTGCAATGATGTTGTATAGACTTTAGTCAGGTTTTTTTTGTATTTTTTGCATATGAACATCTAGGATATAGAGTGCTAAGCGCAGGATCACTGTTACCAACTAGTTTATTCAAGTTTATAATCAGCAGGGCCATCCAAAATCCTCAGCTGTTTGATTGAAAGTGAGTCTGAATGAAAGTATGTTCACAAGGCACAAGCTGCCTTACTACTTATTTAGGTGAATGGGATAGAAACATAGAAACATAGACTTTGATGGCCCACCTAGTCTGCCCATTTCATCATTTGCACCCTCTCTACCACCTGTTGTGTCAGTCTCTGTGACAACAAAAAGTTTTCTGACAGACTGCTTTAATAAAAAGCAAACATTACATGTTTAAGTGTACCTATGCTTGACCAGTGGATTTGAAAGCACATTCAGTGACGCACGGAAGGTAGGACCCCAGGGGCTGTATGATGCTGGTGGGTAGAGTGGTGCTCAATTCACATCTGAGCTCAGACATGAAAACTGAGACACACCCTTTTCATGGAGACCAAGGGAAAAAAAGGAATCCACATGTTTGTGAGATGCATTAGAAGGTTCTCCACTAATCACTTGTGAATTTTTTTTTAGGTGAAGGCACTATTTCAAAGAAGCAAATTCAGGCAGTTTTTTTTTTGTTCCTCCTACCCACTGGTCATCCACTCCTTCAGGCCTGCCAAGTCCCCCTACCACTGCTGCCGAGTCCCCCCCACCATCCACTGCCCCTTATGGCCATGCTACCAGGTAACCCGAATTAACCCTTCATCGTTGGGCCCCATCCCTGTGGGAGGCTAACAAGAGAAGACAATCACCCTAAAGAGCTTCCTGTATATCCCAGGCATGGCAAGGGTCAGAACAGACACATGTGTCTGGGACTTCATGCTTATGGAGGGCCAGAAGCCATCTTCCAGGTAGCCAGCAGGCGTTTTTCCATTTTTGTGGGAGCATGACAGGCCACATGATGTCAAGGCACAATCTGACATCCATCACGCTCTCTTCCGCAATGAGGGCCAATGTGTTGCCATGCCTCCAGCCTTCACCTGGGGCCAGCAAATGCTGAGCTATGAATATACCCTCCCTCCCAAGAGAAGACGAGTGGTTGTTGACTCAAGCCTTTACCCCCGGACCGGTCTTCTGCACTCAAACCTGTTCCCAAACCCTGGTCAGTGGTGTCACAGGCAGAAATTCAATTCAGGCAGTTAAATGATGGGGAAAAAACAAATGTGGTCCACCTTAGTAGTGGTGGTGGTTCAGATTAATTCACATCTGAGTTCTAACAAGCAAAGAGACTAAGTAATTTGTAACTTGTGCATGTGGGGTGTGGGTGTTGAAGAAAGGGGATCATAGTGCTGTCACTACTGCCATCACCCCTGAGGGAAGTGGACTGCATTGTTGCTACTGCCATCACACCTGAGATGCGTGGGGCCATAGTGCTTCTGCCATAACCACTGGTGGATGGATGGGGAATGTTGAACTGCTGCTGTCCCACCTGAGGGATGGGGGCCATAGTGCTAATACTGCCATTACACCTGAGGAATGCGGAATGTAGTACTGCTGCCATCACACCTAATGGATAGGGACCGCAGTGCTGCTGCTTCCATCAGACCTGAAGGAGGGGGGACACAGTGCTGTTGCTGCTGCCATCACACCAGAGGGATGGGTCTGTAGTGTTGTTGGTGCTGCCATCGCACCAGAGGGATGGGGGCCTTACTGCTGCTTCCATCACAGCTCAGGGATGGGGGCTGTAGTGCTGTTGCTGCCATCATATTTTGTACCTAAAATAACTTTAAATTGGTACAAGGAAGGAAGGATGTGCAGTAGTGGAGGTCAAAACTGCTAAAATGCATGTTAGCAGAGTTGAAAATTGTTAAATAAAGTACACAAAACCAAACACCGGTAAAACCGGATTTTGACTTAGCAGACACCGGTGACAGTACCGTTTTTTACAATGTGCAAAATGGAATTTGCCCTTTCTCAATCCCGGTAAACCACTGTCCCTGATCTCTTCCCTGGACTATAATGCCTTTACCTTACAGGAATACTAAACCATGTATGTTGTTGTATCTGGTATAAATTTTGACTGACTTGCTACCCTATTGTTATGTACACCCTTACCAATTATCTTTTACCTGAACCCAAATGTATTTTTACTTATCCTGTCTATTGCAGGCCTACCTGTACTGTTGTACTCTTGCATCTACTGTCTATTTATCTGTATATAAATGCATTGTTACTTGACTTGTGTAATGCAGGACCACCTTGTAAATGAGCTTGTTCAATGGTGTTCACCTGGATAAATAAAGAAGTTGGTTGATTGATTGATTGAATCCTCAGCTAGCAATGGAAGAGCGGAAAAAAATGAAAAAAAAAACTGTTGTAACCCTGTATTAACTTACTCTAGACACATTCAAGAGTCCGCCATGTTTCCATGATTGCAATTAATGTACAAATATTTTGTGAAACAATGGATTCTGTTTCTTCCATTTTTTCACGAGGTTAAGTGCATTGAGTAGGACTCATTCCAGATTGTTTTTATGTTGGGTCTAATATCTTTTTTTTTATTTTGATTATTGTTTTTTGTTTGTTTGTTTGTTTGTTTATTTGTTTTACTCTTTTCATAACTGGTATGTTCCTTCACTGACATTAATTTAAATTTCCATCATTTAGGGTTTACAAAATGCCTGTTCCAAGTATCACCACTCCTTTTTTTTTTAGGTGTAAGCTGTACTTTACGAACAGGAAGAATTTGTTATTAAACAATTCCCAATTATTTATGAAATTTATGTTCTCTTTTTTGCACTTATTAATTAGCCAAATATTTGTACACCCAATGATGTTGTTCTTTTCTCTATGCATGCCCTGGCTATTAGCAGAATACTTGATATTGCCATGGTGCATCCTTTATTTCTTAACTCTTTTCCTAGTGTTACTAGAACATAGCAAATATTTCATGGAGTTTACCAGTGTCATTGGTTCTAACATGCATCATTACTAATGTATTTCTCCCATTTGGACCTAGTAGTAGTAGTAGTAGTAGTAGTAAAAACTTTCTTTTTATACAGGAAAAACAAATCTTTAGGCCAGTTGGCCTAGTTTACAAGACTGTCCTGTTTCTTACTGGTTGCTTATACATTAAAACATTTACTACAAGAATTTAAATAAGCAGTCATTTACAAAACATACAGGCCCAGATATTCAAAAGGGTTGCTCATGGCGCAACCCACTGATGTGCCCCGGTGCGATATTCAAAAGGGAAAAGTGCGCAGCACAAATCCCGATGCACCGGAGTGCATCAGTAATGTATGCAGGTGCAGGTGGGGGGGGGGCATGCCCATGCATAACCTGCACAGCCCAATATTCAGCCCAGGATGTGCAGAGCCATGCATGTGCAACCGCTACCTGCACCAGCACAAAGTTGATCCCCCAAAAAAAGGAACAATGGATGGCGACCCACAGATAAGCTGCCACATTGCAGGGAGCAACACAGCAGCTGCCACCTGTGGTGTGCAACTCGTTGCACCTGGTGGTGCCCCATGAGCGATCCGGGCATTTGTTAAAAAGAACTATTCTGTCCAATATCCCTGGTGGTCCAATGGACCGCTGACTTCTGCTACGATCATGACATTTGTATAAACAATGAAATAAGTCAATATCCTGGTGGTCCAGTGGACCGCTATTGCGTCGATCGCGGCCATTTGTAATGAAAAACAGACTGCTACACATTCCAGATATGTGAATGAATCAGTGATATTGGACTTATTTCTGTTTTTCATTACAAATACCCGCGATCAGGCAGATAACGGTCCACTGGACCACCAGGGATATTGGACTTATTTCTATGTTTAATTTCAAATGCCCATGATTGGGCAGATAGCGGTCCACTGGACCACCAGGGATATTGAACTTATTTCTGTTTTTCATTACAAATGCCCGTGATTGGGCACATAGCGGTCTACTGGACCACCAGGGATATTGGACTTATTTCTGTGTTTAATTACAAATGCCCGCAATCAGGCAGATAGTGGTCCACTGGACCATCAGGGATATTGGACTTATTTCTATGTTAAATTACAAATCCCTGTGATCGGGCAGATAGCAGTCCACTAGACCACCAGGGATATTGGACTTATTTCTATGTTTAATTACAAATGCCTGTGATCGGGCAGATAGCGGTCCACTGGACCACCAAGGATATTGGACTTATTTCTATTTTTCATTACAAATGCCCATGATCGGGCTGTGGAGCACATTGCTGGCTGCAGGGGGTGTCGGTCCCCGACGGCTGCTGCCTGGCAGAGCGCCAGGTGCAAGTGGTCAGGGATCGGCACACCTGCATGCAAATAGGGCCATAATGACATGCAAATGGCCCCATTTGCACCTTGCATACATTATGGCCCCATCTGCATGTCAAGTTTTGAATATCACGGTTGCTGTGCATAGCACAATGGAACTTGCGCTAGCGCATCCCCATGCTCCACTCTGGCCACTTGCACTGGCGTAGTGCCACTGCGCCATGCACACTGTGGGTGGCCAGGGTGCGATATTCAACACTGCTAAGCCATGGTGCAGCTCCATTGAATATCTCCCAGTCCACACCCCTGCTTGGCCAAGTTGAGCTGCACCCAAGCTTGCGCCACAGCCTGGCATAGTTTGAATATCTGGGCCACAGTGTATATAACTTGCTTTCATCACAGATCAATAACATTCTCGGGACTTCCAGTAGTCTTTCTTCTGTTATTATCTGAAACATTGGCATATCACAGAACTTGGTGTAATTAATTCCTGCATGAACTGGCTGTACAAGATTGTTCCAATATTTTGCTGCCTGATGGCAAAGTGTCTTTTCCCCATATTTGTTCTTAACAATAGCAATGACAATTTTATTTAAATAATTAAGTATTTTTGGTCTTGAGTCAATTTGATCACACCCTCAAACTAAATGTTCATTTATGTAGTGCTCAGTACTGTCAGTGTAGTATTTATAAATTAATTTTTTCCAGTTCCTGGCACATTTTATTTCAAGTGGTAACCATTGTAAGGAGGTCCGTAACTTACAGTGGTGTATTTTTAAACTACTCTGCAAAAGATACCTTGCAGTCCTGTAATACACTCTGTCTAAATTATTTAGTAATGTTTTATTTGTGGTACAGTACAAAAGGTCCCCGTAGGTCAATACCGGGAGAATTAATTGTTCAGTAACCCTTCTCCTACTGTTCTCTGTTAGGCACTTTGTTGTTCTTCGTAGGGCTCCCACCCTTTTATTTACCCTATCAATTAGTAATCCTGTATGTTCCACAAAAGTCATATTCTGGTCAAAAGTAATTCCTAGATAAGTATATTCAGTCACTTGTTCTATGAGAACATTATTGTTTACTTTAATATTTAACTGTTTATTTCCCTTTGATTTGGACCTGAAGTACAACAATTTTGTTTTGTTGGTATTTATCACTAGGCCTGACCTGGTGAACAATGTTGTTAAAATCTGACTGCATTTTGATTTCAAGTTCACTGCTACTAAGTCCTGTTACTATTAATGCTGTCTCATCTGCACACAGCCATATATTTGAGTGCTGTATTACTTGTGGAAAGCTGTTGTTGAAAATCAAAGACACCATGGGTCCTAAAATGGACACTGCCCTCTTTTTACAGCATTCCCCTTTTATAGAAACATACTGTATGCAGTTCTCCAAGTAGGATTTTAAAAATTCCCCAGGGCCTGCAGTAAACCCCATTTTTTCAGCAGTTTGTAGCAAAAGCGGGTGGTTCACCAAGTCAAAGGCCCTTGATAAATCCACAAACATAACTGCAGTTTCCATAACCTTATGCAATGATGTGTTCACAATGTCAATTAAACTCCAATAGTGCTGATGTGGTAGAATGGACTTTTTCGGAAACCCGATTGATATGGTGTAATTAATTTTCTAGGTATTCCATCATTTGTGTATGTACGTGTCTCTCCAATCATTTAGCCAGGACAGACAGTAAAGCAATTGGCCTGTAGTTGTTTAGCTCAGTTGACTGACCCCCTTTAAATATGGAGGTGATTTTACTCACTCTCCATCGTTGTGGAAAATAACTCTCTTGTAAACTTCTGTTAAATATGTCAGTCATTACAGTGCTATTTGTTTTACAGCTATCTTCAGAAATCTACCCTCAAGTTGATCATTTATTCTTATTAACCCCTATATACCTCAGACACTTTTAGAATTTTAAATCGGAAGGGTGGGTATGGTCCTGTAAAGTTAACTGTACTCTGCTGTTTTAACGAACCTAAGCTCGGTACCATCTCATCAAGGCCTGGTAGGGTCTCAGAAAATAATTTAATAAATTTGCTATTTCTTGAGTATCTTCTATCAGACCTTCATTAATTTTAATAGTATAATTAATTTTAGCTCCTTTCCCAAGTCTGAATAAGTGATTTATGGATTTCCAAAATTTCCTTGGATCCGATTTATTAATCAAACTATTTTTATAATAAAGGGTTTTTGCCTTCTTGATCTGTTGTCTACATCTATTTCTTTTTTGTTTAAATAAATCCCAATCTGTATCCTGTTTTGATTTCTTTGCTTTTTTCCAGCACCTGTTTTTAATACCTACCTTCTAGCTCCAAGGATACAAGTCACTGTGGTATTTTGTTTATCCTTTTTCAAACAGTTTTATCTGTGCAACAAATTATGGAGTTTCCTATGAGAATATTTTATTTTTTTATTTTATTATTATTATTATTGCTTTCTGTCAGTGTTCTTTTGTTTAAATTCACGCGGCTCATGTTAATCATCCTTATGTTCCAGGTGGCTGAATCTATTTCATATGATTATTATGTCGGACACACTAACCACTCTCCTTCCTTTTCTGCTGCCTTTGACCCTTGCACTTTGCAAAAAAATTCAGTATTATCATTTATTTCTTTTTGCATACCCTCTACCTCTTTTGGATTGCCCTCCACAGAGAGAAAGGCTGTCTGCCTCTTCTAATTCTGTCCTATTCCTTTTTTTATTTTCACTTTATTTTGTAAGTCTAATTGGATTTTCAGCAGAGATAGTTTGCACAAAGGATGCAATTTTAACAATTTCATTATTTTCATGAGCTTTTTGCAATTCGCAGTTTACCTCTTTTAGTAACGATAGTATGGAGGTTAGCTATGCACTTCCCACAGGTGTAGGAATCATTAACCATAAATGAGGCTGTACAAGTGTACATTTGAGATTTAATACATCAGGAAATGGATTGCTCTTTATGGAGTGAGGTCCGTTATGTGTTACTTTTGTAAGAGAGAGTAAGCAGTTTAGTCCTACCATATTGAGACTGCAAGTGTAAAGGGTATGACTGTTCACTTGTCCTCGCCTCTCAGTGAAGAATTATACTTTTTGGTCCCACTCCTGCAGTGTGCATTTCCTGAGAGTGGGTGGTGGGGAAAGTTGGAAAAACTTCACTTCAAGAAATACTTTGCAAAGATTCTCGACTTTGTATATGGAAAGTGCCTACTTTGTATATTTCTTCACTGAGCAAAATGCCTACTTCACTTAATGGAGTATCACTTTACTTATGAAGTTGTAAGTGAAGTGGCCATCATTAAAAACAAAAGATCAACCCCCAGCTCCCTGTGTTAATTACAGGCATCCATATCCAGCAAGGCATCCAGAAATTAGCAAAATCCCCCACACCCATCCCCTACTAGTCCTCAACATCCCTCCTCCCTCTGTACCTTGCAAATATATTAAATATCATCAGTAAAAGTCATAGTTGTAGCAGAGTCACCCTCCCCCACTTGCAACACTGGTTCCCTCTACACTCTTACATCATTACTCTGATTGAATCATTTAAAACCTCCCTTCCTTTCCCACCCGATCATAAATCAATACCCTCTCCTGCCCCTCAAAGCCCCCAAACTCCAGTTTCAGGTAATGCTACCTGCCGTAAAGAGAACATTATGCCACATTGGAGTGTATGGCTTCACTCCTTAGATTCTGAATCAGAATGACTGAATGAGAATGGCATCTTTCTTAGTAGTAATACCTGATAGGCTAGTTCTCAGATGGCACAGTGCCACTTGTGGTAAGGGGCTACATCTTCCCATGCCAGAAATACTTATTGACCCAGAAAATGCACAAAATGGAGGTAAGTAAGATGATTCCTAGGTGTATTGAGTTAGCAGTAAGGCCATAACCCCTTCCTCATGCTTGCCCAGGAAGAATGGGTAACTCAGTCTGAAACATGGAACATTCAGTCTCCAGGGTGGTGAGCATCAGACAACGGGGACTCAAAATAAAAGAACTGAAGTACCCAGAGGGGGAGCCAGAGGTAGACAGACAGAAAGACAATTATGCTTTTAACAATATAGAATATTGCTCTGGGGCTCATGTTTACATATTGTTATGATACAAATGAACACTTCAAACACACTGTAAGCAGGCAGAGAGATTAGTTAATTCTTAAACTCTTTACTTTACTTTATACAAATGTTGATAAAAAATCCATACATGACCACCATATCAACTGCTAAATTGCTAAATTTTTTTAATGATTTCTTCAACACTTGATACAAATAAATAAGAACTAATGGACATTTATCCTGGCCAGTTATACCATTTAATGGAGCATTTCTTTGCCACCATGGCACCTGGAATGAAGGGGAGACTGATTGTCTTCACTGTTCTACAACATTGTTATATTAGAACTAATAAATGCGCTCCATGCTAAGTGGCCAAGGTGCACATTTTGTATTTTTTGGCATTTTCATTTCCTTTTTTGGACTGCAGTGGGTGGAGCTCTGCAGACATCTTGAGATCAAAAAAGGACTTGCAACTCTGACCAAACAACATGTAGGAGTTACATCACAGTCGCCTCCATGGACTGTGAAGCACTGTTCTGTGTCAGTGCAGTCTTCTTATAGGTAGCATTTTCCTTCCATTCAGAGGACTGCACTGCACTACTTTATTCAGTCTGTGGTCACAGTGGAACACAGCAAAGTGTGCTGCATCCACGATGGCTGCCAAACTCTACTGTGCATGTGTGACTACTTGCCCGTGCGGAGTATGGTTTATCAGACATCTTGGTCATGGCAGACTGTACCATGCTCCACCATGACCACTGCAAAAGTTTTAAGTATATATATTTTCCTCCCCACCCAACCCTCCCTCTCAGCACCAACCACCCTCAACCACCAAAGACATAACAGTTACACTGGTAGTGCCCCCCAGAAAAGCCCATCAATGTCTTTTGTGGCTGTTTCAGTACCTCCACCCGACCCTTGCACTCATCACCCACAACCCTACCTCCCAAACTCTTACTTACCCATCAGGGTCTAATGCCGTATTCACCTCTGGACCTCAGACACTTCTTCACTCTTTAAAGCCAGACTGTGAACTGAAGAAACAGGCATGTGGTTCGATGTTTTTCAATGGTGTTTTGAGCTTAGTGGCATAACTTGTCCATTTTTGCATATTTCTGGCCCAAATTTTCAACATGCTATTTTTGGGACCCCACCTCATAAACAAGTGCATTGATATTAGGCAAAGCTGTCCCAAAAGGTGATTTCACAGTCTCTGTGTGAAATCACTTTTCAAGCAGGAGCTGAACATTTTCTTTACTCTTGTTCATGAGCTGGGGTGATAAGAAGGCTATGTTGAAAATCTGATGTAAAAATATTTTTAAAAAAACAACAAGAAAGTTATGAGCCTACATTGAATTTTGCAAATGCAGCCTCGTAACTTTGGTAATTTTCAATATTTACACCCCAAAATTTACAACATAGCCAACATAGCCATATCTTTACAGCATCTCATGAATGTGACAGCTGTCATTTTTCAAATCCTGGACAAAATGTGTTTTTTTTTCAACAACCCGAAAGATGATTTTGTGATCCCTGCATGAAATAACCTTTTGTATAGGAGTTAAACATTTTCTATGCTGTTGTTCATGATGTAGGGTCTTAAAGAGCCCCTGACACCGTTAGAAAAACTTGGAAAAAATGTGAGATTTAGACAGTTCAATTTATATTTCATGTATTTTCTGTAATTATTTACCTTTTTTCTTTATTACTGAGGACAGCTGTATGAAAGAAACTTACTGTCCCTTAGACTTTATCTGCTCTTTCTGCTATCCTACATATGACATCATAATCCGGGCAGCACCTGGAAAAGAGCTTCTGATCATGGTGTTTTCCCAGTTACCAACTTTTAAATAAATAAATAAATGAAATAAATAATTCCCCCATTTATGGCATCATAATTATCCCCACAGCAACAGATTGTGATGTCATAAACATAACTGTGATGTCATATGTAGGCAAGCAGCCAGAACAGATAGGGCAGTGATCCTGTTTACATGAAGATGCCCCTAGTAATAAAGGAGGCTGAGGAATACAGAAACAATATTAAAATATAAGCTTACTTATGCTAAACATTACATTTTCTCAAAGTTGTCACAATGGTGTCAGGGGCTCTTTAAGAAGACTATATTGAAAATTTGGTGTCAAGATATTAAAAAATCAACACAGTTATGAGCCTGCATTAAATTTTATGAATGCAGCCTCGTAATTTTGGTAATTTTCAATATGTTTACCCCAGATTTACAACATAGCTATATTTTTACAGCACCTCATGAATGTGACAGCTGTCAATTTAAAAAATCCTGGCCAAGATGTTTTTTTTTTACATCCCAACAGGTGATTTTGCTGTCTCTGTGAAAAATCACCTTTCAGGCAGGAGTTAAAATTTTTCTCTACCCTTGTTCGTGATTCTAGGTTGTAAGAAGGCTACGTTTCAAATTTGGTGTAAGCATATTTAAAAAAGTAAACTGATGAGCCTGCGTTGAATTGTGTAAACCCAGGCTCATAATTTTGGAAATGTTAAATATTTGTACCACAAATCCCTCAGCTGCAGCCCTATTGGCTCTGGCCAGAGATTGTTTCTTAAAGTTGTTTATTAAAACTGTTGCTAAAACAGGTAAAGCAAGAGTCTTGAATCATGATGAAAGTCTTTGCTACTAAAATAAAAAAAAAATAAATAAAAAATTAAAAAAAATAACTTATCTATTAAGTCTCTAGTCCTGCAAGGCAGTCTTGACTCTACCTCTCCAACAACCTTGAGAACATCTGCAATGTCTTCTGGCTCTTCTTGGAGAAGGACCTTTGGACTGGAGAAAATTCAGGACACAGACAACAAAATGTTAGGTAGAGTTATGAGGTATCTCTCATTTTATTCCTCTTCCACTCAGTTCTCATCCAGAATTGCAATCTTTAACCATCCCAGTGAAGGCTGAAGACAAACTTGTTGGAGATCCTCTCCAGGAGGGTCATTCTGGCACCTCATCTCAAATGTAGAAGTCCTCCTCAATCTTTATTGTAGCAATGGTACCATAGGTCAAATGAACAGCTGACATGCCTTTCCCCATCTGAATTTAAAATTGTGTCATTCAGATTCATGACTGATTCAGTGACATTGCTGGATACAGACCAGGATGGCAAACTTTTCTTTGCTGGGATTGGGCACTCATCCATGAAAAATTTTTTTTTTTCACCATCACATCTTTGAGGCTATAGTCTAACAGTCTTTACTGGTTCAATAGCTGCAGGCATCACTACAACTGAAAGGAACATGGAAACCTGCAAATGGTGGCAGCAACCAGTCTGTCATCATTATCTTAAACACTTCCTCTGATGGGGTCCCATTAGTCAGAATACTGTAGCTCACCTGAAAGCATCAGTCTGCAAACCACAAAGGAATCCTTGTCTGTTATTCCTATCCCTCTATATTAGCCACATCTCTCACAAGGGGCTCACAAATCAGACTCTGAAGTGGAAAAAACACTTCCAACAACTACTTCCAAGGCCTTTGCTAAGCAGCTTTTTTTTGTTTTCTCTCTCTGACACCCATCTCCTGATTTTCTTGATCTTTTTCACCTGGAAACCATGATTTCAGACTTCAGAATTAGTTGTAGCTTTATTCAATGAGCTCCAATGCTTGTTCTAAAAGTTATCTGCAGCTTTGTTAAATAATACAGATTATGTTCTTTGGTGTTTTTTTCTGCTTTTCAGCAATGTTTAAACTCTGCTTTGTAATTCTGCTGTCATTGTAGCCTCCCGGGTCATGCCTGAAAATAGGCACTTTCTTGTCCAGCCTGCCTACCTGGTCAACAACAACAAAACTAAATAAATAAATTAATTAATACACACACACACATACATACATACATACATACATAAATCTACTGGGCCGGATATTCAGAAATGTGCTAAAAGCATGCACAAGTCAACTGCATAATGGTGCAGTGACTGCAATATTCAACAGTTGTGCACTACAACATGCGCCAGCACAACACGGCTGAATATCGTAGGCACTGCACCATAGCACAGTGAGATGTGCACCAGGGAGCAACCAGAAATGCACCATAGGAAACCAGGGATGCGCAAGGGGCAGAGGAAGATGTGCCAAGGCACAGCAGGAATAGCCAGAGGCACAGCAGGGAGAGAGGCAAGGGTAAGGGGGTGGAACAGTGAGGGAAGGCAGGAGCATCAGGCCAGGAACACTGGCAGGGACACAGCCAGTACACAGATCACCACTGCCCACAGAGCACAGGCAAGCAGCTGCCCCCTCCAGGTGGTGGACACATGGTACCAGTGGCACCGATGACCAAGCGTGGGCCCCAACTGGCCACCACCCACCAGATGACACTCACCTGCCCAGAGAACAGTACATCACACCTTGGCACATGGAACTCAACACACATGCAACACAGCCTGTACAGCCAGCCCAAGGCCACTCCAAGGCAAAGCCACTGACTGATGGGCATGGCACCACCATGCACAGTCCCCACAATGTTGCAGGTGCACCACATGGCCACCCACCACACCACTGCAGCATGGACCCACTTGCCAGCTGCAAAGCAGACACAGACACAGATGGGTAAATAAGCAACAAATATAATTCACAGACAACAACATGAATGAAACAGAACAGTCAAGAACAAGGGGGAGTGTAGGTGAGGAAGGGAAGGGGACAGGGGACAGGGTCTGTACAATTGGTTGGGGGAAGGTAGGGAATGGGAGGACAGAAGCAGCATGGGAGCTGCAGTCCATCACGGCTGGCCATGGCCTGCCAGTGCCTGGCAGGTCCCACTTTCCCGGTTCTGGAGCACAAATCTCCTGGTTTTCACTGCTGTCTCCATGGTATGTGACATGATGAGGAGGAGGATCTCATGCAGGAGAAGATGATACAATGGCAAGCTGGATCCCCTCCAGACACCTATGGCAGAGGAAGGGATAAGTGATCAGTGCATGTCTATAGCACCCTAGCCCCCCCTGTGTGCAGCAGACAGTGGGAACACACACCCCTGGAGTGGGACCCTGCAACCCGCAGTGGGTGGGCCTACACCTGCCACCAACCTGGCAGGCCACGGCAGTGCACAGCGCTGGAGACCACTGCCAAAGGGCCACCTGACAGCACAGTGGCAGGCAGGTGGCATGGTGCTGCAGTGGAGCCACAGCAGCACTAGTGGCAGTTGGACACACACCTGGACCACCAACAGCTGCCACACATGTGTAATGGCCACTCCATGGTACCATGCACACTGTACCATGTGCTGCACACAGCTGCTATGGCACAAGGCACAGGAGGCCAAGACTGTACCCCCACCCCAGCCAACCACCCAGCACAACAATGTAGGAATGCACAGTGCCTACCTGCCCACCATGGTGCTACGCATGCTGGTCCTGCTGCTGTACCTCCGCTCGGTCCTGCAGCCCTAGCTGTAGGACCCACAGTGGCCTGCTCCAGCCCACCAGGTGCCCCTGCTGCCTTGGCACATCTCTGGTCCTCAGGTCCTGGGACGGAACACAGACAGGCACACATCAGAACACAGCCACAGTATGAGCCCACTGCCTCCACCTCCAAGCACAGTGTATGCCCTGGCTGTGCAAGGCCACAAGGCAGTGTCACAGTGCATCCAGTGACTGGCAATGCCATGCCACAGGGCACACAATGACAGACCCCCCTCCCCAGCATGGTATGCAGCCCTGACCACCCCATGGAACAGTGGTCATGCACAGACGCAGTGTGTGCCCACTTACCTGGCCATGGCATAGCCCCACTGTGGACATGAGCCTGCAGTGCCCTCAGCCTCTCTGTGTCCCCCCTGACTAGGTCACAATACCAATGGCAGCACTGCTCCCTGGTGCATTGCACCCCAGTGGCCTGGACCAGTCCATCAGTGATGTCCTGCCACACCTCTGTCCTGGGCTGCTGTAGAAGCTGCTGCCTGAACAGGCTGGTGGCATGGGGCTCCACCTGGGCCACCAGGTTCACAAGTTCCACCTGGATCCAGTTCCAAGAGAGTGGAACAGCATGGTGCGCCATGGTGCTATACCAAATCAGCAGGTCAAAATGGCACCCAGTAGCGCACATGCACAACATGCACGAAATGTGCGCCTCGCTTGCGGTTGCACTACCTCTGGCAATAGTGCATCTCCAGAGGTGCGCAGCATGGGTGTGGCCACACTGGCACATAGAGCAGGGGTCCCAAAAGGGCATAGAGCAGGGTGGGGGTCAGGGGTCATCATGTGCAATGTGTGCATGGGTGCCCATGATGCATGGTGCACAACAGAGCCATGAAGGCACCACACCCCATGGGCCCTATAGTGCCTGAGTGCCATAGGCCCTATAGCACTGAGTACCATAGGCCCTATAGCACCCAAGCTCCATAGGCCCTATAGTGCCTGAGTGACATAGGGTCCATAGCACATAAGGCACGATATCCCCCATAGCACACCTAGCGCACACTGCGTAATAGGCAGTAGCATATGCTGTTGCACATGCGCATTGGCGAGTGCCCACTGTGCATGTCACAGCATTATGCAATGACATGCACCAGAGCAAGTCCATTGCACAATGCGCAACAACACAATATTCAGCCGTCATATGCAGATTAGCTCATCAGCCTCTCTGTGGTGCACTGAGGACATTTGCATGTCATTACAGTTGTGCATCGGCTCATTTTTATGCAATGCACTATAAAGGTGCACAACATCACAGGATATGGACCAGTATTACAACCATCAGAGGTAAGGTGCACCTGCCGAGGGGATGGCCAGCACAGGGTGCTGGATGGCTGGGGTGAGCCGCTGCAGCCACTAACCACATGTCCATGTCCTCAGGTAGCATCATGTCCGAGCACGGGGAGGGTGAGGAGCGTGGGCCTGCCTGGAAGCGCAGGACCAACTTCACGAGAGTGGAGACAAATGCCCTGTTTGAGGCATACCTGGACAGGGAGCCATTGCTGAGTGGCACACCCCAGGCCAGGGCTGTAGCCTGGGAGGAGGTGACAGAGGCTGTGAACCAGCAGGGCAGCAACCAGCGGTCTGCACAGGAGTAGAGGAAAAAGGTGGGCACCGACAAGCGTCGAATGAAGGAGAAGGTGGCAGCCATTCAGGATGCCATGTCAGCCACAGGTGGGGGCCAGGCTGCCATGACACAGCTCACGCTGCAGGAAGAGATGGTGGCAGCCACCGTGTGGCATAGTGCGGTGGAGGATGTGCTGGGTGGTGGCTTCCAGACTGGAGGGAACCCATCACTGTATGGTAGGTATGGCAGGCAGATGGCGGGGCCTGGGGGAGCCTAGGGCCTGTCGAGTCAGTGGCTCTAACACATCTGTGTTCCCTTACAACGCCGGCACACCAGCATGCAGTGACGGGGTACCAGCAGCTTTCGTGGTAGCCCGCCTAGTCCCAGAGGACCAGTCATCCACCTCCATGAGCATTTGGTGGCCCAATAGGCTGTAGAACGCTACCACCATCCAGCTGGATATCCCAGGTATAATGGTGGATGAGGCCCTGGCTGTGTTCCAGTGAGACACCAGACACAGCGTGCTCTGTGCAGAGACACAGATCGAGGTGGGGTCCGACACTGATGATGATCTGACCATAGTCCTGGATGGCAGGGGTCTTGTCAGAGGAGAGACACCCATACCATCCACCAGCACTGGCAGTGTGGCTGGTGGCCTGTCGGTGGTGGAACAGATGCTCACCACTGCCCTTGTTACCACTGTGTGCACAGTCACAGTGACACAGGGTGGTGGGGCAACCACACCAGTCACTGGCCAGCACACAGAGGCCAGAGGGGTGGCAGCAGTAGACAGCCAGAGACTTTATGAGGCTGGGCAATGCATCTGCCACTGGTGCACCTGTCATTGCCCATCCCCATGAGGACCATGCTGTGCAGCTCCCATCTGAGTGGGAGGCCCTGCAGCACAGTCATATGACACTGGTGGGATGGCACCTCACCCATGCACCTCAGGGGGCTGAACTCTTGGCTGAGCAAACCTGATTGCTGTGGGCCTCCATGGAGCAACAGGTGCTGCTCATGGCTGGGGTGCAGGCACTCCATGCTGAGGTGCGCCAGGCAGCCGAGCAGTGCAAGAGGGGCCACGAGTATGTCCTTGAGGCCAATCAACACCTGTGGGAGGACACAACCACAGCCCTGGACCATATTGCCAATGTGATCTCAGTAGGTCTTGCCCCCCTGGCTGCCACAGAGCATGACTGCCAGTATAGACACCATGGAGTGCAAAGCCCACCCCTTGGCTCCGGCGTTGGGTGACCCCAACTGTGTCGCTGCCGGGCTCCGCTGTGGGCATCCAGGCACATCTGGTGAGGGCCTGTTTGGGAGCGTGCAGACCCCTGCAAGGACCCAGTCATGGTCCCTCAGTCCCACCCCTGGGGGGTGGTCACAGACCCCCTGTGGCCATCGCGCAGCCTGTGTCTGATGGGCAACCATCCCAGTGTCCCTGGTGGCTGTGTGTCTGAGTGGCAGACCTGATGTGCACGCCTCCCTGTCTGCTGTCTGCTGCCACTGCCCTGTGTGCACATGGGCATTGTGTGTGTGTGCATGGCATGGTCATGACAGCTGTGTGGTGTGCCACATGCTGCCTGTATGCGCATGTGCCTGGCCGGTGGCCCATGTGACATGTGCATGATGATGCCTGCACAACACTGGTTGTGCATGTGCACCAGTACCCTGTGTCTGATCCATGCCACATGCTTGTGCCCAGTCCCGTGCCTGCGGGTGCCACTGAGTGGGTTTGTGTGGGTGTGATGCTGTGCAGTGCTGTGTGATGTGGTGTTGCATGTGGCTGTGTAGCACTGCACCACCTCTGCCCCACACCTGTGTGTACATGGCCGTGGCCATGCCCAGTCATAGCTGTGTGCCCTGCCATTGTGTCAGTTCTGTGCATGGGTGTTTGTCCACCTACCTGCATGCACCGTAGTGCTCCTCTGCAACTGTGTCTCACCGGTGGTGTGCCAGTCACATTAGCAGGGGATCCCTCCTCCCAGGGGGGCTGGCCACCACCTCCCGGCCCACTGCCCACATCACCCCGCCGCTGCTCCCCTCCTTGGCCTCAACTGCTGTCCCATGGTCAATGGCCATGTTGTGCAGCATGAAGCAGGCCAGGAACAGGCCCCAGGCCTTCGAGGGACTGTATTGTAGGGCACCACCAGACCTGTCCAGGCAACAGAACCGTGCCTTCAGCATCTCAAACACAAGCTCAATGATGTTCCATGTGCTGGCGTATGCCTCATTGTACTGCTCTTCTAATGGGGACAATGGGAGCCAGTAGGGAGTGAGCAGCCAGGGCCTGAGTGGGTAGCCACTGTCACCTGTGTGAGGAGAGAGAGAGAGAGAGGGGGACAGAGTTAGACCAGTGAACCCTGTCACTGTACCCCATGCCCCTTCCAGTCACACACGACAGTTCTCCCACCCTGACCACCCTCCTTACACACCCTGCTGTACCCTGCTGCCCGTGGTCTCGCCATACTCACCCACTAGATGTCCTGTGGGGATGTCCCCACTCTCGAACCTGTGGCACAGTGCCCAGCTGTGCCAGATACAGGCATCATGTGCTCCTCCAGGGTGTGTGGCACAGACATTGGTTATGCACCCCCTGGCATTGCACACCACCTGGCAGTTGATACTGGGGTAGCCCCTTCTGCTGATATAGTCTACCCCCTTCACACCAGGTGGCAAGTGGATGCACACATGGGTGCAGTCGATGGCCCCTAGCATGACAGGCATATGTGCTACCCTGTGGAACTCCTGCATGGTTTCTGTATACTCCGCCTGTGTGCTGGGGAAGTGGATGTATTCTGCAGCATGTGGCAGCAGGGCGTTGAGGAATTGTGTGAGGATCCATGACGTGACTGACTGGGTTATGCCTGTGGTGTCCCCTGTTGCTCTCTGGAAGGTGCCCGTGATGAGCAGGCACATGACAGCTGTCATCTTTATCTCCACTGTCAGAGTGTGGCTTTGCCTGGTGGGTGCCTGCATCTCTTCACTGCATAGCTCACAGAGCTGCCTCAGAATCACCCAGTTCAGTCGATACTGGCCCATGATCTCTGTGTCTGCGTGGGTTTCATAACTGATGCAGGGCTGGTAATGCCTGTTCCAGGCATACTACCGATGGGCCCTTCCATGGCCACATTGCTCTGCCTCCTGCCTCCTCACACCCCTCAGTATGGCCTCCTTCTAGAATGCCACACTGTCCTTGGCCCCTGTTGTCCTGTCACCCCCTGGGCATCCATCTTCACTGGCCCCTCCAGCTCTGTGGGGCAGTGCCTGTCACTTGGCTGGACCCCTCCTGCGTACCCTGCCCCTGGCTGGCTATTGCTTGCAGGCTCTGTCAACCACCTCTGTGGGTGCCTGTGTCACTCACCTTGGGTCTGGTGGATCTGTATGGCACCCACTCCCTCTCACTCCCTCCGTTGGCCACCCTGTCTGTCTCACACTCTCTCTTTCTCTCTCTCACTTACTCTCCCTCACTCTTCTGGTCTCTCTCTCTCTCACTCTCTCTCTCTCTCTCTCTCTCTCTCTCTCTCTCTCTCTCTCTTTCTCTTTCTCTTTCTCTTTCTCTTTCTCTTTCTCGTTCTCTGTCCCTATCTTCTTCTTCCTCTCTCAGACAGCCTGTCTGTCTCTCTCTTTCCTGCTCCGCTCTGGTGCAAGTGCCCTCCTCCTACTTGCTCCCTGTTTTTATGGGCTGAAGTCTGCTCCATGCAACTGGCAGTTTCTTCTCACTTGCACCATTGGTCGGGGGTTGAATATCACACTGTGCCACATATTCATGGGTATGCCCCCTGCTTTTGCGTGTGAGTATATTACTATTGTGCATTGGGGCACTACTACTTGTGCTGCACAGTTGCTCCCACTGAATATCACTCTATCGCACATCTCCATAGTTGTGCATGTGCAACCCTGTTGCCCCATGTGCAACTGCTTTGAATATCCAGGACAATGTGTTTCTTAGCACACTCAGCTGCAAACTGCCGTTCTTCCAGACACTGCTACAGTACATGTGTGTGCTTCTTTCCACAATTGTGGTACTGTACCTCCCCAAACAGTCCTGCCTGTCCTTCATTGCTTAGTCATCTAACCAAATGGGACTAAGAACGCTAGCTGGAATAACACAGCTTTGCTATCTTTGTTATAGGTGGGCTACACTTTACATTTATGCCATTTATTTTTATTTAAAATTCAGTAAATGAGGCAACCAAACTGAGATAAGGCTCATTTCCAGATATATCTGAGGGGATGGGACAAACAAATGAGTAAACAGACATTAAAATACAGAGAAAAATATACAGAGTGCAACTACATAACATTCACTGCAAAGTATGTACAGAACAATGTTGTGACAGAACAAATACAAATTTGGAATTATCATCAAGCAAATAACTATAAAAACATACAAAATTAGCACTATCATCAAGCTCATTATAACAATAAAATGTGCTGCTGTTGTCCCAGAGTGCACTGACTGGTAAAGTATTACCTTGAAAATAATGAAGAAGAAACAGCTTCTTTCATTAATGCTACATTTACAGGAGTCTGCACAAGGCATGTACTGTATCCACCATAACAATGAAAGTCAAAAGCAGTAATGCACAGCACTGTGAGTCAAGGCTAATATGAAATAATAAATGAGACAGAGTGATACAGCTTGAAATCACATTGTAAAAATAAAACTCAAAAACATCAACAGCAATATAGAGTTTTGGAATGCATGTACAAAAGAAATAAGATTCTCAAGATCCAATATCTAGAAGAAAAAACAGCTGGCTAGTTTCAAAGACTGTAAAACTAGAGGGTATACTATTGGCCTTACCACCTAGATGCACCCAGTCTGAGATCTAGGAGGCAACAAGTTTTAAACCTTGAAAAATCCTATTTCTAATATTTTCTTTGATGCCAAAACTTGCCTTAGAGAGAGTTATGCAACTTATAAAGGTGCAGCAGTGTTGGAGCTGTTATCACAACACAAAATGGGAAAACCAAACTAGAATGCTGCAACCATCTCCAGTAGTCAGATAACAGCAAGAGCAGGAGATTGAATTACATCAGAACATGAGGGGAGGTAGAGCAGATGACTGGCAGTGAGGTTAACCCCATAACTGCTCAGTATCTAAAAGCAGGACAATGGGGCTTGCCACTAAAGGCAGGCCAGTTTGTCTAATGACTCCTGCCAGGAAGAAGCACAGGAGGGGGAAGGGTGGAGGGAGGGGGGAAGGGAGGGAAGAGCAGGTGGCAGAGAAGGGGTGGGGCCTGGTGACATCGCCAGGTAGGCAGAGTGTAAAATGACAATGCAATGCCAGAGCCCTAGGGACTGGCTGGGGGGCAGAACCCAAGGGGGTTCCTGACCATGGGTCCTGGGGTGGGGTATATTAGACCAGGACTCAAGCAGTATGGCCTCTTTTGCTAGGAATTTTTTAAATTTTTTTCTGAGAACTCAGTGCATTGTTGGCAAGCAGAAGGTAAGGCACATAGGAGGCAACTAGGCCTTGTAGGCCATGTGGCCCAGGTGGCTGGTTTAGGGTGGGTTGTGTGTTTTGTCTCTCATTGCATTTAAATTTAAGGTAAAATCTGGGCAAGAAAAGTAGCATGGTTTCAGTGGGAGTGTTCATTAATTTTGTGGGAACTGTAATTTGGAAGGGTAAGCTGGAGACTATTTGCAGAAATCAGTGGGGGCTTTGTTTGTTCCTCAGTGCTTTGCAGAGCAGTGCGTTTAAAAAGGAGAAGACAGTATGGGTCAAAAAAGAAAACCTGGGTGCACAGGAATGCTTTTGTTCATTTAAATACAGTGGATGGATGCAGAGCCTATCATGGATGGTTTGGTAGTATGCAATTTGAATTTCAAGTGGGGGGTGGGAAAGCACAGAGACCTGGCATGGTGAAGAGAGGGAAGTGCATCTGTTTGTCCTTTAGGTAGGATTCTCGAAATGCAGACCCAATTTGGAGGTTTGGATCTGGTTGGCATTTTAAGTTGAGGAAAGTTGCAGATCGGAGCTCAGTGTGTACACTGTGGTTCTAAGTTTAAATTCCTCACTTGGCATTTAGCTTCATTTCTCTGGGCCTGGAAAATGGGAGAAAAGCTGGAAGCAGGTGGCAATGTGCACACTCTGGGGTCTTATTCCCTTTTTTGTTAGAATACACGCATGGTTTTTCCACTCCGTGAGCCTGGTATAAAAAAAAAAAGAATAAAAGCTGAGAACAGGGCCAGCGTGCACGCTCAGTGGGTCATTTTGTGGGAATCGGGGTGGTTTTGGAAGCAGGGCCAGTGTGATGCTATGGGGGAGGTCCCTCCTGAAATGGGCTGGTGGTGGATAGGCAGCGGAGCCCACGTGGTCCAGTGTGGCCTAGCACAGGGATGGGCTGGTCCCATTTGCACAAAGGGGTGAATAAGGGGAACTACTGGTGCAAGGGGAGAAACTCGGAAGAATGATGCAGATTTCTCAGTTTTTGGAGGAATATAGAGCAGCGGTGCCTTTGAGAGCCTTAGGTGAGTAAGGCCAGGGTCGAACAAGGAGCAGCTTTTGCTGCATTTGGTTGATAGAGGGGACACTGCAGCCATGATGCGTGTGTGGCAGGAATCAATGGATTGGTGAACAGAATGTTTGGCGTCCACGAGGATAGTAATTTCCTGGCCTTTCTCTATAGCCGCGGGTGAGCCGGGCCCGCAGAAGTGGATCAGCAGGAAAACAGGGGCAGCTACCAGGGTCAGGTGGCATGGCAGACTGCACCTTGGGTCGGGACAATGCTTTTGCACAGTTTCCTTTTCAAAAACAATGATAAAATAAAATAGCAAGCACAGGTTTCAAGGTGGCGCAGTCATGTGTGGGAGCCAACCTGTGGAGACGGGGGTGGTGGCGGTAATGGTTGCGGGCCCTGGACAGCAGCTATTAAAAATAGTAAAGTGCAACCAGTACAGAGGGGGTGAAAAATAGTTGCTACATTGACTGGAAATGGACAATGCTTTCTGCCCAGAATCTCGGGGGCAGGGCTTAAGTGGAGGGGCATTGCTGTTGTGGAAGATGGGGGTGCAGCAGAAGGTCTGTGGAGATATCAGCATGCCCGGATATGCAGAGGGCCTAGCGCTTGTGGGAAAAAGGACAAGAATCATGGAGAGTGGGTGTTGGGGCATGAAAAGGGGGTTACAGTGAGGCCAGCTGGGCATGTGGGCACCAGCATTGCGGAGGTGGAAAAGCGAGGGCCGAGAGGTTAGACCTGGGCAGAGGGGCATGAGGCAGGGCTGCATGGCCTAGAGGTGCAGGTGGGCACTGGGCACGAGTGTGGTGCCCCAGTGTACCAGGCCTGGTTCAGGGATTACACAGCTGGTACCACATGTGGGGTGAATATTGACATGGGGAGTGTAGGGCAAGGGGGAAAGGGGTGCAGAACTAAGAGAAAAGGGTTGCATGGGGTGGGCAGTGACTATGGGTGAGGCAGGCCCTATTGGGGCTGTTTCTTCTTTTTGGGCCTGACTGTGAAGAAGCAGGGCCTGCGCCATGGAGGGAGGCTGCAGGCTGGGGTAGCACCAACTGGTGCAAGGGCATGCTGGGTGACTTGGAGCAAATGTTTGTATGGTACAGGTTTAAAATGGCAGGAGTTGTCAGGGCAACAACAGGGAGGGTTGCTAGCAGCAGGCACCAGGAAGCTGGACATGAGGCTTGAACTGGCCCCAGGGGGCCAGCCCAAGGGGTCTTTGAGATGGGGGTGGCCCAGGTGGGCCTTGGTGTGCTCGGGGAGAGGGGGCAGTCTGAGTGTTGGATACTGAGCATGTGTTTTTTACCCTTCTGCCCATAGTGACATAGGAACCACCATGGCACTCAAGTGAGCTCTACTGTCCATCGAGAGAATAATGCAGGAAGCATCCAAGTTGATGGGCCAGATGTCAGAACTGGTAGCATAAGCGAAACAGAGGGAAGCAGAAGAGGAGGCGTTGAGAAAGTGGAAGGAGTGAGAGGAACACCCGGGCAGGGGAAAGGGGGACAAGAGGCCCAGACGGGAAGTGCCACACCCAGTGCCCATCCTGACACCTGTGCCCACACTGGAGCCTGATGATGGGAGCCCAGATGGGGGTAAGAATGACGTGGACCTCTCGGACGAAAATGGGCTAAAGGAGTATTTGGAAGGGTTGCTGTTGGACATGGGATATGCAGGGATCGAAATGATGAAGTGGGTGGTGTAGGCCTCAAAAGGAAAAGGGGTGGGGCAGAAAATGGGGGGGACCAAGACAAAAGCCCAGACATTGTACGAGGGGCCTCCGGGCTGTTCGGTCAGGGACCATGTCCCAGTTTCAATCAAGGAAAAAATATGGAAGGGAAATATGTTAACATCTTTGGGCTGGTGGACAGGGATAAGGCCACGAAGTATGAATAGAGGGGAAGTCAGAGATAGTGGTGGCCTCGGCAGTGGTAGGCCATAAGGTGGAGGAAGTGAAGTACAAGGGGAAGACCATTGAAAACTGGCAAGGGGGTTTCATAATATACAGTGCATTGTTGCTGAAGAAGCAGCCAGAGCTCACCATCCCTCTGCTGACATACGTGTCTATTATCAGGGATGTGTACAAGGCCAAAGTCAGATATGGTTGGCTCAAGTATGACAAGGCATTCCGGAAGAGGATGGCGACAAAATGGGATCTGAGATGGGACTGTACCCACTCGGAGTTGTGGATGAGGACCCATTCTGAGGATGTGGGTGGGGCTGGGGAGAACAGGCAAGGAAGACCACATCTGCTGCAGGGTCCAGGACATGTTGGAGCTATAACAAGGCCAACTGTACATGGAGCAATTGTAAGTTCTGGCATGCTTGCTCCAAAGAGCCTTAAAAGGCCTCAGAAGCACCTCTCTCCCCCCCCAGAACACTGCCCAGCTGAGATGCATGCAACAGGGGACTCCAAAGAGCCTTAAGAGGTAAAGCCTTCTTCCTTCCAGCGTACTTGTGGAGAGGTGTTACCCCGTTAGAGCTGCGCACCAACTGCCCCACCCACCCAATCTCTATATTTATTGCTGCTTACAGGTCACATGACCTCTCCTTACAGTTTCTAAGTGTTCACTTTTCCATTTGTGGCTAATATGCTCTGACCACTAGGGTTGCTGCTGTGCCATTCCAGCCAACACTCTTTTCACTTTCCTCATCTCCATTCCCTATTTGCAGCTACTATTGGTTTCTGGCCACTAGGAGTCAATATAGCACCCTCCTAACCCCTGTTACTTCCTTTTCTCCCCACTCTGCATCCCTCCTAATCTCTACTCCTCCTCTTATCTGCTACTGTCCACTGTGGGTCTCAAACACTGACCCCGGAGTCAGCAACTCTACCACTAAGCCAACGAGTCAGGCTATTGACTCCCTCTGTTCCACGGCTCTTAAAGATTGTGGCTCCATAATCAGCTAAAAATACTTTTCTGCTGTCCCATTGCAGGTCTCAAACTCTGAACACTTGACACCAATGTCAGCAGCTCTACCTCTAGGCCAGCAAGTCAAGATAAAGTTCTCTTGGTTTTTAAAGCTCTTAAAGCTTTTTGGCTCCATAATTGGCTAAAAATACTTTCTGCTGTCCCACTGCAGGTCTCAAACCCTATACCCTTGAGACCAAAGTCAGCAGCTCTATCACCAAGCCAACAAGCCAAGATAACCTTCTCTTGGTTCTTTAAGTTCTTAAAGCTTTGGCTCCCCACCCAGCCACTTTGCTCTGCCTCCAGGGCTACCTTGCACTATGAATGCTTACCTCCACCTTATGTGTTTCATCTTCATAAGCATCCTGGAGCTCACCTCCTACCAGCCAGACCTTACCCCTTGCCCTTTGTCAACTGCACACACATACCTCACTAGTGTAACCCACTCAGCCCCCACCATGTCAATGCACTTGGGACCCCTGCATCCACCCCCTAGCTGCCACCCACAACCCCACCACCCACCCTGGCTCCCCTTGGCTCCATCACCTTTGTGTCTTCCAGACACTCCAAACCCTGCCCACCCCTTTCTCCCCTACTGCCTGCCCTGCCTTTCATTGCACTTCCAAAAAGTTAACAAACTGCCATCCCAGGGCTAGAACCTTGGTCATTCTATTTCTTCTCTCTGGTAATATCCACTCTAACCCAGGCCCTGCCCCCATCAGTCCACCAACTAGGTCCAATGGACTCTGCATTGCCTCCATGAACATATGCAGACTGCTGAAAAAATGTGCTGCCCTTTAGTGCTGGGTCATACTACACCAATGAGACATCATAGCCCTAGTAGAAACCTGGCTAACTAAGCCCACCCCAGATTCCTTTGTCTCTCTTCCAGGCTACACTGTATATCATGAGGACCAAGCAGGTAAATGTGGAGATGGTTGTGCATTTTACACTCGTGACACCATCATTGGCCACACACTCCCTGCCCCCAAGCTTGTAGATGGTGCCCAGGCCTGTACCCTCAAACTAACCCCAGACCCATCCAAAAGTCCACTCTGTCTCACAGTCTCCTACGTACCCCCAAGGAACCCGACCTCAGTGATATCGTGTCTCACTGAATATCTCTCCTCCATCTTCCATAAAGCACAAGTCCTAGTCGGAGACCTCAACTTGAACTGGCTCAGTCCCTCTGTCTCACCAATAACAGACACCTTCGCTGCATTAGATCTGACCCAACTTGTCTCCCAACCCACCAGACATAACTAAACTACAGGGACTTGCACCCTCCTAGAAATCATTGTTTCCAACCGTCCCCCAAAAATTCAGGATATTCAAGTCCTCCCGGACTCCTTAAGTGACCATTCCCCTCTCCTATTCCTCTGGTCTGTCCCCACCTCCAAACATGTAGCCCAAACCACACACCACAGGTGTCTCCACCCAGGAGGACTGAAAAAACTCAAACAGTTCCTTGCTCACATTGATTGGTCTCCCATCCGCCATGCAACCAACAATGACGCTGCCCTCAACCTCTTCTCACAAGCCTTTAACAAGGTCTGTGATCTTTTTGAACCCTTCACTATGATCCACTTCAAAAGGCAAAATGCACCATGGGTCACCCCTGCCCAACTCCAACTGCTCAGGGATAGGGATAACCTCTGGCATATAGCCACTGAGACTGGCCAGACAGCTGACAGACAGGCATATAATGCCACATGTAATAGGTGCACGTGGGCCATCCAAAAAGCCAAGGCAGACCACTACCAGGCCACGCTCACCTCCTCATGGGGGTGTGCCCGGAACTTCTGGGACAATATAAAAGAAATAAATGGGAAATCATGCTCCCTTCCCCCAGTCCAGTCAATGGCTCCACCTTTACTGACCCCACTGACATTGCCAACTGCCTTAATTCCTCCTTTACAGATCTTAGTCCTGTCCTCCTGAGTAACTTTTTTGACCCAACCCCTGATCCACCACCCTCAGATCCTCAGCGCCCCTGGTTCTATCTACGCAAAGTATCCATCCACGAAGCCAGACCACTCCTGCTTAAAGCGCTGAACAGCAACAGTCCTAGCAGTGACTCCCTGGATCCAAAAATACTCTGGCTGGTCCTGGATGATGTCCTGGTCCCACTCACTGCCCTACTAAACCGGTCCCTCTGTCTGGGGCAATTCCCCACAGCATGGAAAACAGCTATAGTCATACCTAATCACAAAGGAGGTGACAGGTCCACCTCCAGCAACTATCATCCAATCTCCATCCCCCCCCCTCCAAAGCCCTAGAAAAAGTGGTGGCCACGCAACTCACTGAATATTTAGCAAAATACAACATTCTATGCCCAGAACAGCATGGCTTCTGCGCTGGTCACAGTACAAATAGAGCATTAATGGAGTTCTCCAACTTCCTGCACTCCTCCCTGGACTTCAGTTCCCTAGCTGGAGCAGTGTTCATTGACCTCTCAAAGGCCTTTGACACTGTCTCCCACCCAGGGCTGGATTAAGGCATAGGCAACACAGGCACAGGCCTAGGGCCCCTGCCTTCCAGGGGGCCCCCAACAATCCCCAACACACATTTGCTATATATCCTTTTCTTTCTGCCTGAGCTGCATGTTTTTTTGTAAAGGACTCAGCCACTGAGTAAGTCAGGGGCTGAACTGTGACATGGCTTTCACCTCCCTGATTAGGTGTTAAGTGCAGCTGACAACTTCAGGGGCCCCACCCAGGATGACCTTTAAGTTGCGAACAAGCCCATTTCCTTTGCTTTATCTCCCACACCCATTTAGAATCCGAACTTAGAATCTTACTCTTAACTATAAAAGATTAACAATGCAATTCAGTGTGTATGCTTTATATTGCATCTTAAGTATCTGTTTTATTAGCTTAGGAAACCTTGCATCATCCTTGAAATTTGAATGTAAGCAATAGCTTGATTTGCTTAAAACCTCTGTCCGTGTTTGTCTCTGGGTTGTTTTACCCTTCTCAGATTCAGATGAAATACCTTTCAATGTATTGCTCATTACCTTTGTACCATACTTGACTCTGGATTGTTTTACCTCCACATTCATTTGTAATACCTTTCATTGCATTGTCCATTTCTCTTGTTTTGTACTTCATGATGTGGAGCCTTTGCAAAGGAGTCTCTGACTCAAAGGTTTATAATTTCAGTATCTCAATAATAAAAATAAATATTTAATCTCACTCCTAAAATTAAGAAATTTACAATAAGTTTCAGTGGTACAATTAAAATCATATTCTTTTTTTTTTTTAATTCTCTCAACTCGCTTATACTGAAGTTCTGACCTTGATACAGCTGTTTTAGGGTGAACAAATGAATGTATTTCAAGATTCCATCAGTAAATCTTGCTATTTATGGATCCTGGCTGGCTGGCTTACTTATCAATACAGAAATGTTTGATCCTGGAAATGATTTCAAATTCTTCCAATAATCACTCCCTTTGCAGTATAATCTCTAAAGTTCATAACCCCTCTAGCAAACCACAAACTTAACTCCTACACCACCCAGGACCTAGCCTGTTTTAGAGATCGGTCCCTACCCAACCCAACAAAACTCCCACATCCTGGTTCATACTACCTGACAGGACAGTATGATAACACCCAGACTGCGAGTGCACGCGTGTGTGTTTGGGGGAGGGGGGCTTTGGAAAAGTGCAAATCATGACATTTTGCATACAAAATATTGTTTTTACCGGGCCTATTATTAATTATTTTCTCTAAATTATCAAAACTCAGGCTATTGTTATTTTTCCATACTGACAGTATTAGTTTCATAAATTTTTTTTTTTTAACATCTCTTTATACTCCCCCCTTGTACCGTGACTAGTCCCTCTCTCCAGGCATCCCAATGCATCCAGTCTGCACCATGAGGACTGGGAGGATGCTTCCATAGATGCCCCACTCCTATGCAACTCTAGTGACCCGGTTTGACCCCCCTGGGTGAAGCAGAAGAGTCCATGCTACCTCCTCCGATCCTCAGTGGAATGTACAACTGAAGCTCCTTCCCGGTTCCTCCATGGTCGCAGCGGTGCAGGAGCCCCCTTTGCCTAGATCAGTAGCGAGGTGTTTTTCCTTATTCTGGTCCACCCCCTGCTGACGTCAGCGCTGAAGGAGGACCAATGAGATGGAGGCACGTAGAGGTGTGCTTCTGCTCCAGTCCTCGGGTGATGTCGGCCCCTCCCTGTTTATCTGCTTTCCCAACCGCACCAGCGGTATAGTGGCGAGGCCAGCATCCCACTTCTCCCTGGAGAAGGAGAGCAACCATTGTGTTCTCAATCCTTCTACCCCTGGGCAACCCTCAGCAACCTGAGTCCATCACCGAACCTGGGTTGCCAATGGCTGTAAGGTGTGGCGTCCAGCATCTCAACCCTCAGCGCCACTGGGCCTGCTAGTTTCAATAAGTTTGAAGCATTATGTGCCACTTTAAAGGGCCAATAGGAACACTGTTTTCGTATTTCAGTAACTGATATGCACTAGCCAAGTGGTGCAGTCATGGCAAAGGGGCATGGCTACAGTGAGGGGGGTCCCAGATTTCTCTTGGGCCTAGGGCCCCAGGTTGCCTTAACCTGGCCCTGCTCCCACCTCCTCCTACTAAATGTCCTCTACCATACAGGTTTCTCTGCTGGCCCCATTGCCTGGTGCACGAGTTACCTATCAGCCCACTCCTACTGTGTCAAAAACAATGGTATACTCTCGGAAACCCATCCCATCCACTCAAGGGTTCCCCAGGGCTCTATCTTGGGCCCACTACTCTTTAGCTTCTACCTATACACCCTGCCCAGTGCCTGTTCTGGCAATATTCTCCTGTACGCTGACGATGCCATTATTTATGCTGCCCACAGAAATCCCACCTCCCTCCAAGACTCCCTCTAACACTCCTTCAATGATGCTGAGAACTGGTTTAAGGAGAGAAGACTAGTCATTAACCTCAAAAAAACTAGGGCAATGCTCTTTGCCCACCACCAGAACAAAGCCAGCAACAAACCCCCTCCAAATCTTCCCCAGCACTCATCAACCACTTGAACAAATTTACTCTTACAAATACCTTGGGATCACCTTTGACTCGACCCTCGCCTTTCATGCTCACATTGCAGCCCTTGCTTCTGCCGCCAGTGCTCATCTTGGTATCTTCTACTGTCACAAGGACTGACTCCCACCTGATGCCCTTAGGCTTGCAATTACATCCTCAGTAATGTTCCTTGTCGATTACAGCCTTCCAGTCTATGGTGCTGCTGATTCTACAGCCCTCAACAAGATTTGACACACCCTAAACATGGCTTGCAGACTAGTGACCAGTGCCCCTAGGCTCACCCACACTTGTCAGCTCTATGACATGGCCAAACTCCTTAGCCTCAATGAATGCCTCCACTACCAAACTTGCCTACTAACTAAGAAGATTCTACTCGGGCTGTCCCCCCGGGGTTTCTGCCTTCATCCAACTTACACCTTCCAGAGTCATTACCCGAGCCACTGACAAGGTCACCCTAATAGTACCCAGAACAAGGACCACCTGGGCACAGAGGTCATTCAGCTGCAGTGCCTCATCCTGGTTCAACTCACTCCCTGCAGCCATTTCCAACACCACCAAAATTACCCCCTTCAAAACTGCCCTACAGAACCTATTGTTCAACATCCACTGCTGCACCTGTCACTAACAGGTGCTGCACCTGATGCTAACCCAGTGCTTTCAAAACACTAGTGACATAGCCCTCTGACCAAACTGCCCCCACCCTCCCACCCCCATACAGCAGTATTATGCCACATTATAACATGAGCTCCTATGACAGTAATGATATGTCTACAGGGATAATACATAAAAAAACTTATATCCAAATAATCATAATTACGGTGTTAAGGGGATCCCAGATATGTTTATAAGCCGGTAATCTATTGTGGAGACTAGCTATAGCTTTCTCTGTGTGAAGGTTAGTGAGGATTTCATTCATCCATTTCTGTAATGTTGGGCAAACCTTATCTTTCCAATGCCGTAATATACGTTTTTTGACAGATAGTGCAAACATGGAAATGTGAAATCTCCTAACCTTAACCTTGATGGAGGATAGGTCCCCCAGAAGACAAATATCAGGTGTGAAACAATCCCACAAACCCAGTAAGGGGTCCAGGTTAGTTTTAATTGAGTGGGGCTTATTTTGGGACACAACCAGAATATGTGAAGGAGTGTTCCTTCTTCCTGGGAACATCTGGTGCATACGTCTGACTCCAGGAGACCCCATTTTACTAACTTGACTGGGGTATAATACATGTTGTGTAAAATGTGGTATTGCATTAGGTGTAGTCTGTCTTGGGACACATATTTATGACAGAACTTCCATAAGACCTGCCAGTTGAGAGTATATCGGGGAAAAATAGATCCCCAGAACCTAGTCGGTCCAAAAGAGCCCCCATACCGTCAATTAAACAAGTCATGATATAATTTAGAAATGACTCCCAAGGACCCGAATAAGGAGGAAATCTCCAGAACCAGTGCACTAACCGACTGGCTGGGGTACTGCCCAGCACCATTGTAAGCAAGTGCTTTAATTGGAACACTTTAAATTGTAAAGATTCTGGGATACTAAATTTCTGGGTAAATTTAGTGGGGCACCTTAATTTTTCCTGAAAGGCCATCAGCCCAGGTAGCATTCACTAGGAGGATGGGGCAGGCCATGGGGAAGACTAGGCTGCCACATACTGGGTAGATGTGTCGAAAGGAGTGCGGGAGGACTTCCAGGTATGGGAGGAGTTCTTCGACAGCTACAACGGGGTGACATTTTGGCAGGAAGAATGGGAACAGAACATGGACCTGGAGCTGTTTACTGATGCTTCAGGTGCCCAGGGAATGGGGGTGTACTTTCAAGGGGATTGGATGTCAGAACCTTGGCCGGCATCATGGGAAAAAGGGGGACTGTTGAAAGATATCACATTCCTGGAGATCTTCCCAATATGGGTGGCTCTAGAAGTATAGGGCTACAGGATGCAGGGGAAGTGCATCTTGTTTTGGTGCGATAACAAAGAAGTGATGGAGATCATTAATAGGCAAGGAGGGAGGACAAAGATGGTGGGCAGCCTACTTAGGTGCCTGGTTTTGTTGGGGCTGCAGCTGAACATATCTTTCAAAGCTCAGCACATTGAGGGACTGAGGAATGAAGTGGCTGACAGGCTTTCCCATTTACAGCTCAACAGGTTTCAGGAGCTGAGGCTGCAGGCAGCGCCACACAGGACCAGGGTCCCAGACCGGTTGTGGGAGGCTGGTGGGACACAACCAGGGCACTGTACTGGGGCTGCTGGTCAGCAAACACACTGAGGGCCTATGAAGCAGGGTGGGAGAGGTTCCAGGATTTCAGAAGGAAGTATGGGCGGGACAGGGATGAACCGGCCCAGGATGAGCAGGTAAGGAGGTTCGTGGTGGAGCAGTGGGAAGAAGGGCTGGCCCATGCCACAATGGTTGTGCACTTAGCTGGCATCAGTTAGGTATGCCAGAATAGGAGCTGGCCCGGTGTATGGGCCAGCAGGACAAGAAAATGCATGGTGTCATGTTGGCAGAGGGGGCAGGTGACCAGGGTGGATAGGAGGTCTTAGGGGCAACCTAGAAGGTATGCACCTTGTCCCAAGAAAGGATGTTGTTTTAGGCTGTGTTTGTGCTTATGGCAGCAGGGGCATTCCAGGTGGGGGAAATGATGGCCCCATGAAAGACAGCTGCTGAGCAGGCTTTGCAGCATGAGGACGTCCTATGGGGATGTGACAAGGTGGTCATTACACTGGTCAGGTCTAAAATGGACCAGAGAGGGAGGGGGACTCAAGTATCACTGGTGAGGTGACCACAGTACAGCTGCCTCACTGTAACCGCACTGGAGGCATACAGGAGTGGTTGAGGGAGGGCTGAGGGGCTCTATTCCAATATGAGGATGGATCCCCGATCACAGGGTATCAGGTGGGTGTGGTACTCAAGAGGGCCCTGGCATTCATTGGGAAAGATCCAAGTGAATTCACCCCGCATTCTTTTTGGATTGAGGCAGCCACGGAGGCAGCAGAAAAAGGGGCTGCAGTGGTGGAAGTAAAGAAGGTGGGGCGCTGGAAGTCCAGCTGCTATAGGAGGTATGTAATGTGTTGACAATAGCAACTCACACTGTTTATCTTGTTTTCCATGGCAGGTTCCAAGAGGAAAATCTGGATAGTGGGGCATTTCTTCGTATATTGTGTTGTAAGGCTTGTGGTCACCACCTCCAGGGGTGCAGAGCTGCGATATAACACTGAGCATACTAGCGTGCTGTGGAAAGAAATTAGGGGGATGAGGTAGGCACAGCTCATGCCTCTGATGGAGGAATTAAAATTGCAATGAGGCACGCCAGATTGCCTTATTATACACCTGGGGGGTAATGATTTGGGGGGGTCTGCCATGGGGTGCATTGGGGCAAAACATAATGGTAGATTTAGAGAAGTTGAGAGGGTGGTGGCTGATGGTGACAATCAGCTGGTCTGACATCACCTCCCAGAGGGTTTGGAGGGGAGTAAATGATGTGTGGCTGATCAAGAAAATCAGGAAATGTCTGAATAGATGGGTGTCAAGGGCAGTAATCGAAAGTAGGGGGTACACCTGCATCACAAGGACATTTCCTTTCACCAGCCTGCGGTGTACAGGTCGGACGGGGTCCACCCATCAGAATTTGGGATCTACCTATTCCTAAGGCCCATTGGGGAGCTAGTGAGCAATTTGGCCTGCAAAGGGTTGAGGTACTAGCCCACAAGGGGGGAGCCCCTCTGGCCATCACAAGCTGGAGGAGGGGCAGTGGAAGAAAGGAAAGGGGGAGTGGAAGGGAAGGGGGTAGGATACATGGGCTTGGCATAATGAACCCAGACGTGGTGGTAAAGCGGGAAGGGGAATAGGTACAGGTGCTGGATTCAGAAGAATGACCAGAAGAAGGACAGAGGCCGGAACCAGGAAACTTTGAAAGAATTTTATGTGTGGAATTGTGAAATAATAAATTTGTGATGTAAATATATTCCTTGTGCCAAAATAAATATTGCCAACAAACAACTAACAAGTAAAATTGGTGTAGTGTCCATCATTCCTCGGAGGGGTTCAGAGGACATTGGGGCTTGCCACTAAAAGGTAGGCCAGTTTGTTTAATGACCCCTGCCAGGAAGAAGCACAGGAGGGGAAGGGGTGGGGGAAGGGACAAGGGAGGGAAGAGCAGGTAGAAGAGAAGGGATGGGGCCTGGTAACATCACCAGGCAGGCAGGTAGAGTGTAAAATGATGAGGCAATGCCAGAGCCCCAGAGATTGGCTGGGGGGCGGAGCCTAAGGGGGGTCCTGACCAGAGGTCCTGGGGGGTATATTAGGCCAGGACTCAGGCAATACTGTTTCTTTTGCTGGGAATTTTTTTCCACCCTCCCACCATTATTAAGGAAGGCTCTGGGGGGACATGGTTGGTACAAAAGGAATGGTTGGAGGGCAGTTTGAGTGCCCTAGGGGTCCTGGGCATAGAGCTGGTATTTCTGCTGTGGGGTGGCAGCTACAGGCCAGGGTACTAGGTCACAGTCCCCTGAAGGGGGACAGTGAGGCCCCCCATGGGAGTGGGAAGAAAGGAAAGGGGGAGCAGGGGGAAACGGGGGATAGGATACACGGGCTGGGGACAACGAACCCAGACATGGTGGTAAAGCAGGTTGGGGAACAGGTCCAGGTGCCAGACTCAGAACTGTCCGAGCCTGAAGCGCGAAAGCCTGGGTAGGTGGAACCGGCCTGGTTCTAGTGTGGAGGAGGGGGCCTGATTCAGTGTCCAGACCCTGAAAGACAAGATGAGAGAATGATAGAAGAAGGACACGGGCCAGAACCAGGAAACTTTGAAAGAATTTTATGTGTGGAATTGTGAAGTCATAAATTTGTGATGTAAATATATTTCTTGTGCCAAAATAAATACTGCCAATGAGCAACCGACAAGTACAATTGGTGTAGCATCTATCATTTCTGGGACACAAAGGTGTAGGGGTTTAATATGGGGCCAAATGAGGTGGAGAATAAGGTTCAAGTGTCAATGTTAGAAACATGGAGCTTATAAAAGACAGCAACAAAGGCTTTGGTGAGAAAATCTTCTTTGACTAGGATTACATCTTAAAAATGCAGCCAGAGTATCCACTATCAGCATGTTAGGAGTGGCTACAGGCATGGAGGGTAGGGTAGCGTGTCAATACTGCAAAGTAATTAAGGTGACATATTAACAGCAAAAGCAAAATAGTGAACCCTCTAACAGTGACCAATAATAAATGGTGACAGGGAGGAAATGGTGACTTTGGAGTTTATGCCAACCACGCAGAGAAACCCCAATGGCAAAATCCCTCACAGCAACAATCTGAACAGGTTTCAAGATTGTCACTATGAGGGACCTGAGGGCGAAATATTTACCCTTTTGCTGACCCCCCCCCACTTCGAGACAACTCTGACTCAGAGTTAGTTAGCTACAGAAGGGAGGGGTGCTAGGGGCACAGCCTCCTGCATGGGGGTTTGGGGTGCGCAGCCCCCATTATAGACAACACACCAATATCTGACAAGCAAAATTTCACCTGTCAACACTGGAGTTCTCGCTATGCCGAACCTTGACAATGGTGTTGTCAATTCAGCATAGGAAAACCACACTGGAGTTATAACCCACCCCTGTGTCAAGGAGTAACTTGGAGAAGGATATTCAGAGACAGCAAGTATCCAGGGACTAGCCCCACCATGGCTGCTGTGGGGGAAAGAGCCCGCCAATCAAAAAGGTCAGCAGATGAGCAGGTGTGGAGATTGTTGAAGATGGCTGCCACATACTTAGTGAGCCAGATGGGCCATCTGAATTGGTAGTGGAATCACTTAAAATGCCTTTCGTCTTTATTTTTGGGCACCATAAATGCAGCCACTCTTTTAGAGTTGCCATTTTAACATTCACCTTTCTTTCTTAGCTGTTATCACATGGAGCCAAAGGGTAGTGGTGTGCAAAACTAAGAAAATCTGTTGTGCGCATTTTTCACATAATTGCTCAGTTTTCTTGTAATTTTGTGCAATTCTGCCTATTGAACACATATACAATACCATGTAGGTTTTTTGTGGAGAATTAGTGAAATTGCATGATTTTGTAGATTAAGGTTTATAAAAATGCACATATTTGAAAGTGCTGTTATATTGTATGCCCAGCCTGTGGCATTGTGCTGAAATAGAAAGAGTTCTAGGAACCAGTCACACCTTGATTGTGTATTTTCCTTAACATTTTATTCATATATTAGATCCACCAAAGATCCCCACAACAAGCCCAATGTTTTATCCTTCTTGCACTTCTTCAGGGAGGGGAATCTATATATGAGACAATAACACAAAAATCATTAAGTGTACAGAAGACATATTAATACATACATAGGGGATATGTGATGGGGTGTTGTTGGATAAACATTTCATTTGAACGAGCAGTGAGTGACCTCAGGTGACCTCACGAGTGGCAGAGCCACAAGTGAGGTCCCAAGGTCACTCTCTGTGAGTTCAAATAAACAGTGTATCCAACAACAACCCATCACATGTGTGATTTATGCAAAAGGTACTGTTGGGAGTGTATAACCACACAAAAGCATATAGGCGGCTGCAAACGCCACAGAAAACGGGGCCAAAACCAAATCCAAATAGTACTCGCAAACTGTTCATGTAGGTCGGCACCTTGTCACCATCTGCTCATAGATGTAAAATCCAAAATTGATGTAGCAGGATAAAAGCCTTTTAATACCAGATAGGCAAAACGGTCAGCAAACAAACAAGATACATGCTGCCCCTCCCCACAGAACCAAACGTTTTCCCTTCACAATTATGCTTTCTCAAGGCTATGGCAATAGGGGGTAATACATCTGGTGCTCACCACTCACCTGCTTCAGCCGCCTGCCACTCGCTGGACTGATAGCCATAGTTAGGGCTCACTCCATTGGTGCAGAGTGCCGAGCTAATCGGTGTAGCCCATAGCCAGAGCAGTTCAGATATGTGAATGAATGATTCATTCACATATCTGGACTGCTCTAATGGTATGGGCTGCACACCTATTGGCTCATGCTCTGCACCAATGGGTGTGCAGCCCCACTAAGCTGTCCAGTTGGCGGCGGCGGGAGGCAGGCTGGTGGGTGCTGCTGCCCATCAGCTGACGGGGAGCGGGTGGTGGGGCTCCATGGTGGGTGGGGTGGGGGCCACTAGATTACCAGGGATGACATACTTGGGGTAAGGATGTCACCACGCATCTGGCTTCTCACGGTCCACTGAACCACCAGGGATCTTGGACTTGGGGACTAAATGCCCACGATCGGGCTAAGGGGGAGGGAGAATAACGAATGCCCACGATCGAGCTAAGGGGGAGAATAACATAATGCCCGCGATCGGGCTAAGGGGGGGACATTAACTTTATGCCCGCGATCGGGCTGCAGGGGGCGTCGGTCCCCGACGGCTGCTGCCTGGCAGGGCACCGGGTGCAAGTCGTTGGGGATTGGCTCACCTGCATGCTAATGGCATGCAAATGGGGCCATAATTAGATGCAAATGGCCCCTGATGTGCCTTGCATAAATTATGGCCCATTTGCATGTCTCCTTTTGAATATCGCAGGTGCTGCACATGGTGCAATGGAACTTGTACCACCGCATTTCAATACTCCACTCTGACCACTTGCAGTGGTGCAGTTCCACTGTGCCATGCACAGTGGGTGTGGCCAGGGGGCAATATTCAAAGAAGTTGTGCAATAGCCCAACTCCGTTGAATATTGCCCTGGCCACACCCCTTCACAACTTTTTTGAGCGTGGCAGGGGCTTGCACCACACAATGGTGCAGTTTGAATATCTGGCCCCTTATATACCTTATTTAAAGGTGAGGTTTAAATGTAATGTTCCCACCTTCAAATAAAACCCCATACAAAAAGTTTTAAAATATTATTACTATTACCATAAATAACAGGTTCTACAATAGCTTAATCCAGTACCAACAGCTATATAAAAAACACACATTTATATATATTAAATAACCAAAAATACTAAAATACATGTTTGTACTTATACTTAATTTATATGTGTATATAAAAATACAACTAATTACAGAAACGGACAAAACCTTATACAATTTTAAAGCAGCATATGACTACAAAATATACTGCCAAAAAGTTTCTGTCTAATATAATTATGAATATGAATACAATTAACTACAAAAACAGAGAAAGTTGAAAGAAGTCATTTAATCCTGGAGCAGTATATGACTTCAAAATATGCTGCCAATAAGTTTCTCTTTGGCCTAATTTCAGATCTAAATCTCCCCCCCAGGACCTACAGATACTTTTTCGATAATTTGGAAACCAAAATAGTGTTCCTCCCCCTTAGAATTGTCGGCAGTGTGGAAGTTTACTTTTTTGGTGGTCAGGCAGTGTGTAGTTTCTGATTGGCCAGTGTTTTTGCGAATGGGTGATGTACTGGATTGTGATTTGCTGCTTGGACTGTGGAAAAATTATTCTGATTGACTGAGAGGTGTGACTGTGTGTTTGTGGGAGTGTTTTCAGTTTATGGTGCAGTTTGGTGTCATTCATCTTGGAGTCGAGAGGGAATGTTACCTCATGTGAGCTGGATTTGTTTGCAGTGGTTTGGGCCTACATGGAGGATCGAGGAGTGGGAGAAGGAGTTTGGTGGTAGTGATGGAGGAGGGACCTGCCTGCAAAGCATGTACTTGTGTGGCAGTGGAGAAGGGATCGGTGTTTTGAGACCAAGGCGGACTGGGAGAATGTCTTCTTAGGAGGTGGCTGAGGAAGCAGAGGGATTTGGCAGTCAATTGCAATTTTGTATTTGGGCAGGAAGAGCCAGAAAAGTTGAGGGAATGGGGCTTTTGGGAGAGCAGCAGATCAGCATGGTGTGACAGTGTTACCTTTTTTTGTGGTCAGTAGCTGGGTGTGGGTTTCTTTTGGTGGTGCTGTAGAGAGATGTGTTTTTATAAAATGTTGTTTTTGGCCACTGGAGACAGGAGTGGAAAACAAGTATGTCTGGGGAATGTATGAATTACAGAGTGAACGTTGGGGGGGGGGAATAGAGCCCAGTGATGTGTGTGAATTTCTGGCACCAAATAAAGAGAAGGAAGCTCAATTTGTTGGCACTGTGGAAAATATAAATCTATGTTTACATTTGAGTGGTTTATGTGTTTGTGTGTGTGTTTATTTCATTATCTGCGAGTATGATACTGTCAAGGTAACAAGTGAAAGAAGGCAGCTGGAACTCAGCAGAATGAAAGTAAAAGTTTGGAGAAGACATGCCAGCAAGAGGGAGGATGATTGATGGCAGGGTCATCAGGGCCTCTAGTGCTCTGCGGCAGAATTTTCTGATTTCTGTGGCAGGGCTCATTGGCTTCTGCGGCAGCATTTTCTGATTTCTGTGGCATGATTTATTCATTTCTCTAGCAGAATGAAGTCCTGCCATTGGCTAAATATTATGTGATGTTATCGATGACATCATATGAAGAGCATAGAGGAGGGGCTTCAGTATAAACAAGATGGGAAAGAAAGCCTGACACTATAGAAAAACAGTATATTGGAATGAAAATTCACCAAAAACAATGAATTCTACGGCGCTATATATATTCTGCATGATGCTAATTTATGAAAATTCAAGAACTGCAGAATCGCAGAATTCAGGGGAAGCTGGCAGGGTGTTAAATAAATGGTGGTTCCATATTTTATTTAACACCCGTGAAAATAAACACATTTATTTAACAATTTATCCACCCACACCTATTGTGCATATATATATATATATATATATATATATATATATATATATATATATATATAGTATATATGGCTCAGTAGCACACCTATAGATAGGGTTGAGTAGCATGTTTAATGTTAAACGTCAACTTTTGCACTTCAATAACTTTGTAACCAATCAATGGATTTGTTCAAGATTTGGTATGCACTGTTCCATGGGGTAGATCTCTTGATGTGGCATGTTTCATTCCAGTTGGATGTGCTGATTCTGAGATCCAGACAGTGGAAGAAGTCATAAAGTCATCACTTTTTGCAGTTTCTTCCTCCTCGCCTTGCACCCAGACAGTGTAGAATTTTGCAGTGATTTTTTTTAATGTAGAATAAGCTTCAGTAACAGAAAAGGCATACTTTATTTTGTGAAACAATATTAATCTGTTGCAAAGTTATTTAATTTTTACCTTCTCATTATTTTCAATGGGAAGATCACTTTTCATGACATAGGGAGAAAGGATTTGGCCTTCCTTAACAAAAGGATCCTTTTGTGGGAGGGGCCAATGCTTTTTCGTGAGTCACCATCTTGTGGATTTTTTTCCATCTACTAAAAAGCATGAAAAATACATAAACATGTTGTCATTTTAAAAATCAAACACCAGAACCAGCTAAATGCGGCCCTATCTAACTAGATTCTAATGTTTTTTTACCACAGTGAGTGTCAGAAATAATTTTGTCTGAGCACTGAAAATCCCAGGTGCCCAGTTGAGCGAGAGCAGCCCTTCACCCACAAGTCTGCCTCAACTTTTAATAAGTAGGGCCCCCAGCTCTTCCTAGTCTAAATTACTCCTGGCTGCAGAAAGATGCTGGTTTAAAGCCCCTCCCCCAAAAAAGATCTAGCAAATGCCTGTCCATTCATACTTTATGCTTAATTTGCTTATACTCTGTAAAATGATAAATAAAAAGTTTATATTAAAAGTCTGTTTTCCGTGCTGATCCAGTAATGAGAGAAAGGGCTGCAGGCACTCAGGAGTTACTGCACCTTTTTATGGCTGTGGGCAGAGCCTACAGCCATCTTGCTGTCTGCAGCTTTAAAATGGAAGAACCTGGAACACATTTCTAGACATTTCAATGTTTCCTTCCACAACTATAAATCACTATGCCAAATGAAATAAAATACTCCCTTCTTTCTGTTTAAAATGTTGGTGACAGCACTTAAGCTGCTTGTCAGATGGCCATTAGGAAACTGAAACAGCCTGTTAAATATTGGCTGCCTATTAAACTGGAGATCTGTTTTCCCCCTTAGAAATACAACAACTTGCACATTGCACTTAGCATTTAAACATGTTCTTGCTACTAGCTTCAGCTGGGAAACTACTGTCTTTCAAGAAAGATTGATACCTCATAAATGTCACCTTTCCCCAGAACAAATGTAAAAAGATTTACACTGTTTGTTAACCTCTTAATACACTATCTGATAACCACTGTCTCAGATATATGCCAGGTCTTCTGTGAACTCTCCAGGTTAATTATTTAGCAATCAGCAGGCATTTGCTTTTTGAGGAAAAAAATTATTGAGCTACAGCAAACAGACACTGTACACATCATCCTCATGGCCACATCATTCAAAATAAATATTGCAGTCTAATATATTATGAAACAATAAAGCAACTGTTTGTCAGTGAACGCAGTGAAGTTCAGTCTAAAGTAGATTTCCTTTAAAGAGCCCTTGTACTGCCTAAAACATATACTAGATTTTAAAAGCAGCCGGCCATTACCTTTTATATCTGAAGTACTTTTCCTTTTCCCTTTGTTTAATTAGAAGATTGTTTACCTGATGTTAGCAGGTGTGGTGTGTAGAACTGCTCTTAGCCTGGCAGCTGACATATCTTACTCTAATGCCCAACACTATATCATCAGCATTGTGATCTCAAGGACTGTGACATCACTGCTACTTAGGAACAGCAAGTGACAGACTTCCAGGTCATTCACCTGTAATGTCACAGTCAGTGAGATCATAATGCTGATGATGTAGTGTGGGGCAGTAGAGAAAGCTATGTCAGCTGCCAGGCTAAGAGCTGTTCCATGCATACAGCACAATATTATCATATTGAATGCCTTCTGATGAGCAAAAGGAAAAACTAAAATACTTCAGAAATAAAAAATTACAACTGGCTACTAAAAATTTGTATTATTTTCCTGTGTGCCTGCTTTGTCTCCACTAACTCTTTAAATATTTTTTATCCTATATTTTGTATCCCGGATAGTGTTGGGGAGATGCTACATCTCACTGTCATTGTGATCTTCATTTTACACATTTTTGCACTGTATTTACTCAAGATTTCCCAGATTAGATGCAATATCTTGTTTTCAGTGGGGTCATGATTTTACCACTTTTATAATGTATTTATTAAGGGTAGCCTAGTCCAGATGTTAAATATGTGCAATGTATTCTTATATTACACAATGCAGCATATTTGAAAGACTCTGCCTGTAGTTATATGGGGAAGAGCCCCTCCCCCATATCCTACTTAAGCAGCAGAGCCCTGCTGCTCTACTTAGAATGAGACACACTTGCTGCTGTGTCATCACTGTTCCATGGCTGCTCTCTCCTGGTACCCCCCCCCACCATGCCTGCCTGCCTGCTTTGTGCCTGTGCTTGTGTTTCTTTTCTGCTGTTGCACACCTCACTCCCCTGCCTTTGTTTTATGCCTGGGTCCACTGGCATCCTCCCTGTTTGCTGTTTTCTTTGTCCTGTACCTTTCTTTTTGGGGGGGGGGGTTGTTGTTCATTTTCTGGATGCTGCCTCCCTCCTGCTTGGCCGTTCCTTCAGCCTACGCTCTACTGCTTGCACTCACTTGCTGCTTCCTCCTTCCCCTAGAGCAGCCTGATCCATGCTTAGTTCATCATCACTCCATTTCTCCTGCCTGCGACTTGGGGCCTTTTCTGTCCCTCCTCCACCTACTGGGTTCCTGACTTCTTGCTGCTGCCACGACTATCTGCATTGCCTCACGTAAAGATGCCTGCTTACACCGTCTGTTACTTCACCTGCTATTACAGTCATTCATTCATCTGAAGGCTTGGGCTTTACATTCCTAAGACCCTGCAATGCATGTTATTCTACTTTCACCTTGCCACAGGTGCACCTGCCTCTCATTCCACTTACTGTTTACTCGACCTTGCTCGGTCATGCACCTTGTGGTGCAGCATTCATATTCCTTCTGGGCAACGCATCTAAGGAACTGCATGTGATGTCTACTCTGGTTTTCCCCTCTAGGAGAATGAGATGCTTACTATTCATTTATTTCATGCAATTCTACCCCAAAGCAGCTGCACCTGGACTGGATTTCTTCTTGTTCCTTTACTCCAGCTGCACCACGACAGACTGTTACGTTTATCTGCTATTCTGTACTGCCTATCTTCACTCAGTGCCCTGCCTTCTTATTTCAGCATGCAGAACTTCTAATAAAGCAAATCTTTGCAGTACACTTGAGGAATACAAGACAACACTGACAGCTTGCAAGGCTTGCTCTACAACAATAACTGCAGGTATCACTCCTCCCTGGCTAAGGCTACTTGACTGCAAATGTCTTGACTACCTTAATTCTTTGCACGGCAGAAACCAGCGATAAGGCCATAAGATGCATAGGTTCTATAATGGACTAACCACGATCGTGCACCTAAACTCCACAATTTATAGCCTCTTCGAATGTGGCAAAAGACAACCGGGTAGAGACATCTGATCACAATGCTGGTACTGTTGTCATCTTTTTTTCTCTCAACTGTTTATCTCCCCCGACTCCGGAACTCTCTCAGACCTCTCCACTGGCCAGTGCCACTCTACCGCCCACTGTGAACCCTGCCATCCTCAAGGTCATTACTTTCTCCACAGGCATCACCGGGGGGATATAGGGTCCTGAGGAGATCGAAGGGGGTGGTGGCTGGGCTCCAGTGTTGGGCGTGTGGTGGCAAGGCTCTGGGAGGGCCGTTGCCTATCTGGGCTGGAGGGGTATTTAGTAATGTTTACGCCACCAACATGGGACGTGAAATGCCACCCAGCCCACAACATGAGTGCTCCCACTCAAGTCTGGAAGGCAGCTGCCCGACGTCTGTCCCAAGCCTGTAAGCCCCTGCATGTAGCAGTGCCGCTGGTCTCCACTGGGGACCACTGCCACACTAGGCTACCCCTGGATCCCTCCCCGAGAGACAAGAGCAGTCCTTCGAAAGCTCGATTCTCTCTCCCCTGCTGACTCCTGGTGGTCCGAGCTCATTCCTGAACCCGGGTCGCCCGCGTGGCGCAAAGTGTGGCGTCCAGCGCCTCAACCCTCAGTGCCACCGGGCCAGCTTGATGTCATCTTAACTAGCTACTGTATTGCTTTCACCAGTCTGGTCCAGAAAGACCCACATATGACTGATTCCTATGATCTTCGGGGTAGTCCATATTCATTCCACAATTCCTGCTGACAAGACTTCTGGGATTTGGCCTCAGCACTACTCTGCTACCTTCCCTGGCCGTCTGGGTCTTGGGTTTCCATTTACTTACAGCCTTTCTTCTGTATATGCTGCACAGTTACCCCTTCGCTAGGCTACCCCATATCCTGGTTGCTTTGTCTGCTTCTCTTACAATAGACCAAACTTAAGGTACAGACCTATTCAGTGCTCTACTAGCCTACGTAACCCGACTGTTCGCTGGTGCTGGGTCATCCTGCCGCCTCTGCAGGCTCTCTTCTGGCTGACCTTAGTTGTCCCTGTCTAGTCAAAATCGCAGGCCAATGGCTGATGACTCCCTGGTTCTGTGCTGCACTGGCCACGTGCAGGATTCGCCTAGCAAGCTGCCTTGTTTCTTTCCTGCCACAACACTCACTCATTATCTCTCATTCAGTTTAGCTACATTGCCATGGATCCTCATCTTCAGGCATACTACTAGAGTTTGGATGCTGCAGCCTCCTTACCTGCTGCGCACTGACTTTACTCACCGAGGATACCTTCTTATTTATGTGGACTCCAACTGGATTACAATTCCAGACAGTGGCAAACTATTCCCTCAGTGGTCTTCAAGGTACTATGTACAATCTACTTAATTTACTCCTTGCAACTACTCTGCATTCCATGCAGCTTGTCTTACTTCTACTATGACTACTACTACCAACCTACCTCTAGGTTCCCTTGCCTACCACTTGTTACATGTTGCTCGCACTAATTGTCACATCACTGCCTTCTGCCCATCTCTGGCAGCCAGAATTCGGCTAACTATATATATTCGACCTTGCAATGTCTTAACAATCAAACGCAACCTCAGATCAGCTCATCGGTGCTTATTTGGCTACTCTCCTATTTGCTTCTTACTCTACCTGCCTCACTGTTTTATGGCCCAGAGGTTTGACTATTTGTACACTATGCCTGCCTCACCCAGTATCGGGCTGGAGGTTCATAATTCTGTCAGCCTGCCATGCCCAATCTGAGCCTCGAGGTTCATATACTTTTATACCATATCTGCTTCATGCACTATGCCTGCCTCACCCAGCATTGGGCCTGGAGGTTCATAATTTCTGTCAGCTTGCCACGACCAGTCTGGGCCTGGAGGCTTATATACTTCTACCTCATACCTGCTTTGCCTTCAGGGATGGGAGGTTTGACTATTCGTACACTATGCCTGCCGTGCCCCGCATCAGGCCTGGAGATTCATAATTCTCTCAGCCTGCCATGCCCAGTCTGGGCATGGAGGCTTATATATTTCTACATTGCACCTGCTTCGCCCCATGGCCTGGAGGTTCATCGAGAGCATTGCCAGTTTATAAGACCTGCTTCACCCATCCAGGCCTCAAGATCTTTTGAGCTCTCCATCTACCGATACATGCAATTCCATTGCAATCTACTCACTTACCAGCAGGCCTATGAGGGTCTGGCTGTGCTTACATGCTTACATGGAGCTAGCCACCACTCTACTTACTTTACTAGCTGACCTACGAAGGTCTAGCTGTGTATCCTAACCATGGGACTAGCTGCCACTTCTACTACATATCAACTGACCAACCTGGTCTGCATTACCTGCTACCTACTACCTCATATCCTAACCTATGCGGTCCACCCGCACATTCTTACCCATTTGGGCTCACCGATATACTCCCTTGGATGCTTCCTACCCTCACACTGTATTGCTTTGGATTTACTACCTTCAAATTCTGCAAGGATTCAGCTCAGCTCTACTGCCATGTGCCTTCTATATCATGACTTAAGCATAAATTCTACTCTTCTCATCCTATTACCTGAACTGTGTTCGTCACTCCTCAGCTTCATCTCAAGCCATTCTACCATTACATTAAATTTATAAGCCTTCTATCAGCAGAAGCCTGGAGGTTGGACTATGTCTAATTCATCCCTGCTGCCAGCATCAGTGCCTGGATATATAACTACTCTATATTTGTCTATTTATCATGTGCTAGCCTTAGCGGCTCCTCATTTTAGCCCTATCCTGAATCTGTTGGATGTGTTCCAACAATGCTCATCTCAGTGCAATCTACCTGGATGCTTCATGTGTTCATACTGTTGCCTGTATTGCTCATGCAAGACTTGGAAACCTGTTCCCGACCTTCATTTCTTACTATGAACTATTTAGCTGGATCATCTGTAATCTGCAATTTGCACTAACCAATCATTTAAATAATTTAGGATTATACTCCTTTAGTATGCCCAGAAGGACGGGCAGGTTGGTAGTCATGGGTCCTCAGAGGTTTCCCCTCTAAGGGTGTTTTTCCTCTCCTGCGTGCTGCTGGCCATACCCTCCAGAGCTGGAGGAGATAATTGTGGAATATCATATTTTTTGTGGGTGTCATATCCCATTCAGCTAATCATCCTTCTTATGATGGGATACAGAGTAAAGCCAAACCATCAACTAATAACAAATAACTCCTCTGTTCCAGTATCTAGCACTATAGTACTTCAGCTCATCATGTACTATAATCACTGACTTACTCAAGTCCATGCCTAAAGTACCTAAGCACCATTCACTGTACAACTATACCTTGGAAACATCACTTTACTTACTGGTCTGGCCTCTGTATCCAAACTTGAACCTACATCATGTAGATGCAGCATGTAACACAAGCACTGAGTTCTAAACCACATATAATTGAAGGCTCTGCCTGTAGTTATATGGGGGAAGAGCTCCAACCCCGTATCTATTTAAGCAGTATAGCCCTGCTGCTCTGCTTAGAGTATGACGCACTCACCCTCCATCCTCCCTTTGCGCCTCCTCCTTCTCTGGCACTCTTATCCCACCAGAGTGGGTGTCATATCCTATTCAACTAATCATCCTTCTTATGGTGGGAGTCAGACTAAAGCCAAATTATCACCTAATAACAAATAACTCATCTGTTCCAGTATCTAACACTATTGTACTTCAGCTTATCATGTACTATAATCACTGACTAACTCAAGTCCATGCCTAAAGTACCTAAGCACTATTCATCTGTACAACCATACCTTGGAAGCATCACTTTACTTACTGGTCTGGCCTCTGTATTCAAACTCGAACCTACATCATGTACATTAGATGCAGTATGTAACACAATCACTAAGCTCTGAACCACATATAATATTGTATAGCTGTAGAGCCAACACTGAAAATAAGATACCATGTCTTCTGTGAACTATCCTGGATAAACATATAGCAATCAGCAGGCATATTCTAGGAAAACACATTGCAAAAATGTGTAAAAAGAAGACCACATTGAAACTGCCTCTTGGCACATCTGCACTGTGCAAATTCATTAGAAATAGTGGGAAAAAGCATCCCAAAAGCTCTCCATAGCCATATTGGCTCTGACCAGAGTTTGTTAAATCTTACAGCTGCTGGCAGTAAAGGGGTATACATTAGTATGGTGTAACCCCACTTCCTCCTGCTGCTGCTTTCCACCTTATTTGGCTGTCTCGCAGATCATTCAGTTCAGGTTTTCTCCTGAAGTCTATGAAAGCACAACAACTGTCTTCTCTTCAGTCAGGCATTGAATTATGTTGAAACAAAGCCCAACAGACATCCTGCTTGCCTAGAGACTGGGCAGTGTTACACCTGCTAATTTTCCTACAATCTCTCTTCTGGCTCCAGTGAACTCTGAAACACTGGGAAGGTTTTTTTTAAAATTCAGAATGTATTTGTTTTAAGAACTATTCCAAGGGATGCTTCATCTCTAAATAGGGATTGCTGGTGGGGAGTGCACTGTGGTTGATTTACTTTTCCTGCCAGACAGGCATTTGCTGAATCTTTTTTATGTTTTTGGTGGTAAATTTAAACCAGCACCTTTCTGCAGCTTCTAGTAATTTGGACTAGGAGGAGCCAGGGATCCCAACTATTAAAAGTTGCACCAGACTTGCAGCACCCCAGTTGAGAGTGCGATTCATGCTTCTTCTGTCTACAGTGATAAGTCAGCAGAGGTTTGCCTTTTCACATGGCTGTTAACTTGAGATAAAGGCAGCAGGAGGGTGTCTGACTTGCTTCTGTTTTAATGGAGTAGTAGCAGGTAGCCAGAATCTCATTAGTACCTCCTCCAGTTGGATGAAATATCTTAAGTTTAGGGGTAGCACACCTGCTTACAGTGATCTGGGTGTCTCAGGTGAATTCTGATTCATTTATATATCTTTTAGTGCAATATGAGATGAGGGTGCCAGGTCTCCCTTTCCTTTTTGTTGAGAAGACTAAATCTGCATCTTTGAACAGGTGCGTAATCTGGGGGTGGTATTTGACGATGGGCTGACACTGCGGGCACATGTGTTGGCAGTCATCAAATCTTCCTTTTATCATCTTAGGAACATTGCCAGAATTAAGCAAATTGTTCTGTCTGATGATTTGCCCATGCTGAACCACACCTTTGTGACCTCATGCCTGGACTACTGCAACTCCCTATACCTAGCGCTTCTGGAGTTGATGGCTGCCACTTGTAGCTGGTGCAGAATGCGGCAGCATGATTATTGTCTGGGACCTCGTGTACCAGTCATACTACACCTGTGCTGCTCAATCTGCACTGGCTGCCTATACAGTGGCGGACCACCTTTAAGGTTGGTCTTATGACCTACAAAGCCCTACATGGACAGGGACTGGGTTATCTGCAAGAGCTCCTGATTCCTTACAGTCCTGGCCAACCTCTCTGCTCCACTGACAAGGGGTTGCTAGAGGATCACAGGGTACAGCTTAAAACATCTGGTGCAAGGACTTTTATGTTTGTGGTGCCATCCCTGTGGAACTCTCTACCTCATCAGATCAGAAAGTGCAAGACCATGGAGAGTTTTAAGACCAGTTTGAAGACACATTTATTTAAAAAGGCTTTTAATATTTTGTGAATTTTAAGTTTTTAACTGATGTTGTTGTATATGTTCTGTGGTTTTATTGAATTTTTAAAAATGTTAGATGTAATGCGCTTTGGCATCTGAATTGCTCTATGGAAATAAAGTTATTCTTATTATTATTACATTACAAGGTTGTCAAACCATTACCAGTTAGATATTACATGTGGTGTGTATACAAGTGCTGATTGAGATAAGGAGGGGGTTCATGTAGCACCAGACTTTCTTTAATTCTGTCATTTCATTTTACTATTGTTTGAGGAGTGTCTTAGTTGTTCTCAAGCCATAAAAAATGTCTCTTACTTACTCCTTGCTGACAGAATCAGAGAGTCACACAGTGTTGAGAAAACGCACTGCCAGTCCAGCTAGATAGTGCGCAATCATTCATTTCCTGGGAAGCAAAGTAATTTACAAAGGCAGACCAGATTAGCAGTAAAACATGTGGCTCCAATTCTAGAAACAGGGTAAGTGCCCTTTTTTAACTTGGGGGTCTTTTGGGGTTTTTTTTGCTGTTAAGTGATGCTCCCACCTCTAAACCTGGTAAACAAACAGTGCTGCTGCCTGAATAACACAGCATTAATATCTATCAGTGTTCCATGATTATCTGCCAGAGTTTGTGTGCATTTATATAGAGGATTCTCCTGCATGGCAGTAGCAGTGCTCCACTTCCTGTTTCTGCCAGGCACATACACAGAAGTATTGGATCTCCATATAAAATTGAGAAACTGAAGCTTAGATGTGGATTGGGGAGTTGTGCTGTTAGTGATTTTCATTCCTAGTCCCATGCTTGTTCTGAGACCAAATACTCTCACAGTTGTCTATATCCATAAAAGTTTCACAGAGCATCTGTATGCCTGTGCTGGTGGATATGCAGGGTGGATGTTGACAAAAACACACACACACACTGGTTCAATATCAGTTCACTGTCCTACGCAGCCAGTATAGTGCTATGCTTGTGCAACTGTGTTAGTTTGGTTTTGGCTGTTCACACTCTATTCCAGAGGAATTAGCACCCTGTAGGGGTATGAAAGGTATCCCGAGATGCCATGGGATGATTCCCATGGATAAAAGTACCTTAGAAATCCTCAAAAGAAATGTAGTAAAAGGAAGAAAAAAACCCTATGAGGAGGAAATCTCTGGGGATCCAAGGCCTAGGTTGCCTTCCCTCCAGGCTTGGGATAGTTTATTTAGGGATGGCTCTGCAGCTGCAATTTGGAAAACCCAAATAAAGTGAGGTAGAAAATATTCCAATTTGGAGGAAGGCTCTTACTCAAACCCTCTAGCAGGAACGCTGTGGAAGGTTATGAGAAAACTCTACAACTATACATGCAACCAAGACGCAGGAGGAGAGCAAAGACTGTGAGGCACTGACCTGGCCTACTTGCCCTAAGTCAAACCAGGTGAACCAGAGGCAGTCATAGGGAGAATGCGGTGAAGGTGCCTTACTAGGGGAACAACTAAAATTAATGGCTAACTGTTATAGTGCAACACTAGAGCCAAAGGAAGTAACTTTTTCCACCCTTCACCACTAGTCAAATTCTTCACCAGGAGCTGCTGTCACATCGCAGGCAGCTAAAGCCAAGCCCAGGATGAGGACATTCCCAGCTATGGGCCAGGTGAGAAGGATCCTGCCCCAAGTTGGACACGCTCGAGATGCAGACTAAATGTAGAGTGAGACTGTCAGCTGCAGGAACCCTGCACCAGAATAGAATGGCTGGCATGCCCTAGAAATTGATTGAAAGCAGAAAAGCTGGTAAGCTGAATGAACATGGCATGCTAAGATCATAATGAGCATTGAGTGCTGAGACCTTGCAAGGTCGAATGCAGAATTGAGTGCAGCAGAATCCTTGAGACTGAAGCCGAGGGGAAGGCAGTAGGCATGTAGCAATGGTTGCGTAAGCAAAGAGCAATGATTGTGTAAGCAAGTGTGGACCTGCACATAGGTCAATAATCAGTACTAATAAGTGGACCTGCATGTAGGTCTGGATAACATAGGCAATGAAACAGCACTGAATTGTGGGGCAAGCTAGCCAGGCATTTCCAAAGCCAAATCAAAGAGACAATCTCTGAGGATTTTCGGCAGTGAAGACAGGATTTAGAACAGAAATAATTAACCACATTGGCCATGACCCTTCAAACACCTGCCAGTCCCCACCATAGGACAAATAAGGAAGTAATAGAAGGGTCAAGAACCACATGCAGATATTAAAGTTAATTTAATGGCCTCATCAGGAGTTTTAGCTAACCTCAGTGTAGCACAGCAGTGTACAAAGGGAATAACAGGATTAAACTGCATAGGAAGGTTCAGAGCTTGAAGCAGGTGTACAAACACAGAAGCAGCATCTGAATTGATTATACTAAGTTGCAAACTGCAATAAACATAAAACAAAGGAGGCACAATACTTTGAAAGCAGCTCGCACAGGCAGTGCAATGAACTGCAATAATGAGGCAAGTAGAATGAGTTGAGCATGATTCAGCTGTATAGCCAGGGTTCACTGTGAGCCAGAATCAGGTGAAAGCAATTAAGTATGCAACATGGAAAACATCTATGGCTAAGCTGACCACATAGGTAATGTTTGCAGTTTCATTGCAAGGCATTTGAGTGTTGTAACTGAAAGCAATTTGAATTGTGAGTAACTGAAAGCAAGTAGTATGAGCTCTGGGCAGCAGTATGCCAGGAGCTTAGAAACAAAGCCCCCCCCACAAAAAAAAACCCAAAGACACACAAACACAAAACAGGGAACAAAGACAGAAGAAGCACACACAGTCAAAGGCAAAATACAAACCAGAAGCAGGAAAGAAACACAGAAGCCAGCAGACAAGCAGGAGCAGAAGGGGGGAGTAAGCCCCAATCAGCAGAGAGAACAGACAGACAGAGCCTTTGGCTGCAAAGAAAAAATGCTTCATAATGAGGCTGAGAGGAACTGCTTATATAGCTCAGGAGGTGGAAGTGGCTGGCTGCTTGGCCACTGAACTCCAGGCAAAAGCCTTTCCAATTAGTTTGCATCTGTACCCCCCCCATGACCACGAGGGAAGAGCCTGAAAACTGGTAGAATTCCTAGCCCTTCTTTGCTTGCCAATAGAAACTAAAATACTTTGATTTTACCCTGCTATTTATGAATCATTTTCTCAATTTCATATTTTTTTGCACTCTTCTTGTGGTTTTACTCCACTCCTGATTCAGCACTGTCCTTTAGGAGGGGAATAAGACTGAGACAAGAGTAAGTTCTTCACAAATAGTGGGATAAGGTAAAGGTCAGATACTAAGTGCCTTATGAATAATGTTCATGAATCTAGGCCACTGCGTCATATAGGATGTTCATTTTTACTGTACTTATGTTAAGAGCTGTGTTTACATAACATAATCATTCTCAAAGTGCAAATTGCGGGCAAGAAGATATGTGCATTAGGAAGCCATCCTGCCAGCCCATAATAATTACAAACAAAGATGGGTTTAGTACACGTACTGCATAATTGGTACATTGACAGAAATGAATCACCTGCAGAATTTTGTACAGTAAAAAAAATCCCACAGAGAAAAAAGTTCTAAAAAAATGATACAGAACATGGACATTGCAAACAAAATGGGTTCCCCTACTATATCACACATGCACTGTCACATAGGACTGCTGGAATGGTGGTTGGTTAGGTTTAGAGGATCATTCTGACCTGCACTGTACAGGAGATCATTGTGTAACTGTTGTTCTACAGCTGATCCCAATCTGAAGTGTGTTTTAATGTTTTCATTTATTGATTTGTCAAGATCAACATACAGTTACTAGCACAGGCATGCAGATATGTCACTCTAGCACTGACTTGTTTAAAGATCTAGCAGCTCCAAAAGCAGCAGACAGACAATGTTAAGAACTTTTTTAAAGTAGCAAGTTTATTTAATTTCTGAAGTATTTTTTCTTTTTCCTTTTGCTAATTATAATGCTGTGTATCTGTGTGATGCATGGAACAGCACTCTTCTTGGAAGATGGCTTATCTAATGCTGCACAACCCTTCCTACATCATTAGAATAGTGACCTTATGAAGTGTGACATCTGGAGTGACGAATCATACAGAATCCATATATAAAAAATAGAGGGGACATCACATGGAGTACTAGGGGCTTTCATGCCACCAAATGCATGTGGCCTAAGCTACCTCTATGGGGAATAATATGCAAATGAGTGAAGGTTCACATGAAGACTCCTCTAGTTTTTATATGATATGATCTCTATGGGATCCATCTGGCAGAATGTGATTGCATATCCTTGGTCAATTGTTATGTTCCAGTCAGTAGTCATAGTGCTGCTGAGGAATAAAGGGGAATAGAATGACATATGTATGCTTCTATGTGTAACAAATACCTACCATAGTACTGATAGTTACACAATCTTCTAATTCCTAAAGGGGAAAACTAAAGTACCTCAGATATAGAAAGGAACATTTTCTGTACTGGGTACATGAGGTAGGGTAATAAGATGACTATGCTGACAATATGGTCACTGTCATCTTGTAAATGGAAGCGCAGGGCCCAGAAGGCCCTGTGCTCCTACATCTATATACATATATGCATCCAGGGAGAGATGGGAGCCCAGGGTCCAAAGGACCTTGAGCTCCCACAGCAAAATAAGGATACTATTGTACTATCTCAAAAATTAAGGAAATAAGTTGTAAAAATCTTTATTAATGCTCGAGTTAGGGTCAAAGCAACAAAAGTTGGGAAATGGGGCAGTAGGCTTTCCAATCTTAACATCCCACCCTCCCAAACCAGGCAGGAGAGCAGGTGTAGGGTGTGCCCTGGGCTTCCCAAGCCTAACACACACCACATTCTCATAAGGTCTACACATCTGACCTTATTTACAGATGGAATAGGGTGAGTGTTAGGCTTAAGAAGCCCAAGGCACACCCCACACCTGCTCTCCTGCCTGGTTTTGGAGGGTGGGGTGTTAGGGTTGGAAACCCTAATGCTTCATTTCACAACTTTTGTCACTTTGACCCTAACTGGAGCATCTGGAGCATTAAAGAAGTTTTTTGCAACATATATTTATTTATTTAAGAGTTTCACCAGGAGGGCACACTGAGCAGAGTACTGCTCGATTCCAGTTGCATCCTGGGGGAGCGGGAAGGGGAGAACACAATACAGAAATACATTGCAATCAGACAGTAAGTGTTAGACACAGCTAACAACACTAGGATGAAATTATGGCTTGCGCAGAGCAAGTCAACAGGGTGCATCAAGGTACAAATGAAACAACTAATACAGTGCAACATAATACAGCCCTAGTGTTCCAACTAGAGGAGGAGTGGTGCATTTGGTTAGATACATGTGCAAGTGGAGGCAAAATTATCTTTGAGGCGGGCATGGAGGTAGTAGTCTGAGGGGGCCTACCTTATGTCTGCAGGGAGGGAGTTCCACAACTTAGGCATGCGATATGTTAAGGCTGCCTGCCCAGCATTTGTGGACCTGTACGGGATAGACAAGAGTCTGGTGTCACTGTGCCTGAGTGAGTAGGCTGGCAGAGGAGTGGCTGAAAATGCTGTTGGAGATGGGGGGTAGAGTCTGAGACCAGAACTTGGCACTGAGATGGGCACAGTGTATTTGGTGGTGATTCTGCAGTGAAGGGAGACCCAGTGAGTGGTACAGGACACAGTGATGGGTAGAGCAGGGACAGTTGAGGGCGAAGCAACAAAAGACATGGAAGAGAGAGTCCAGTTTGGCCAGGGTGGACTTGGAGGCAGTACTATAGACTACATCCCCATAGTCTATGACTGGCAGGATCATTTCTGTGCCATGGCATGGCAGGCTGGCAGTGGGATGCATCCACGATTGTGGTAGAGTGCACCCAGTCTGGGGCGTAGTTTTTTGTGGATGGCATAGATATGCACAGAAAAGTCAAGGTGCTGGTCGAGCAAGATCCTGAGGTACCTAAAGGAGGGGCTGATCTCCAGAGTTGTCCCATCGATAGTATGTAAAGTAGGGGTAGAGGGGAGCCTCGAGAGTCTTTGCCTTCTGTCGAAGGTCATGCAGACTATTCTTTGGCATTGAGGTGAAGCTGGTTAGAGCAAAACCAGTGCTGGACTGTGATGAAGTCTTGCTGGAGTCTGGACACCACATCACAGGGTTTTAAATAATTGATTAGCAGTTTTTTTTCTTGGGACTATACTAACTGTACAGAAAGTATTTATATAGATTTTCTAGAAGTGCTGTGCTTGTTAAACACAGTGAAGCAATAGCTATGCATTTCCACAAAGATTTAGTACTTTTATTAGCAAAATGCTAATCAGTTTTTAGAGTTAAATAAATTCCTGCATCAGAGGCTGATGGGCCTGAGGTATACAATACCGTATCATCAGCATACATGTGAATGGATGTGTGCGGGCAGGCAGAAAGCAGGTCATTGAGGAAGATGGAGAACAGGAGAGGCTCAAGAACTGAGCCCTGTGGCACACCTTACGTGATAGGGAGTATATATATACTCTGCAGTCTTCCCATGGAATATGCAGGAAGGGAATAGATTCTATAGTCCCACTTTGATCTAGTATGCATAAATGAATTCTGGTAATTTCCTTTATTAGTAAATGGTAATCAATTCAATAAAGAGGACAAATTAATGCTATTTTGGCATGGTGGGGGACTGGGGACAGTTCTGGGTCAACTAGAGGCTATTCCAGTGCTATGGCTTCTACCATACAGTAGAAGGGAACCATAGCCTTGGCCCAAATATTTGATATCTTCATTATTTGCCTTGTAAATGGACAAGCAGGGAGACTGCACCTGGGAATAACCAGGGAACTGATTCCAACTGAAAGAGTCCAGTTAGGCACACCCCTTCAAGCGCTAACATGCAGGGTCTATTTGGGTGAAGGGTAATGACAATAAGTGAGTAGTAGAGGGGGTGGGTCCATTTGTTGAAAAAAGAACACAAATGGGGGTGGATGCCACCACTTTTCTGGACAAGGTAGCTAATTAAGATGACAGGTGTCTGTGAAATTACCATAGTAGCATATGGGCTGTTGCAAACAGAAGAGCAGTGAAGGAGCAAATCAAGTGAGGGGGCTAGGACAGGCAAGAACTTGAGGAAGACAATACAGTTTATGAATCAAAATCCAGACCTCACTCACCCCTCAGAAATCAGGAACATACGAATTTCTGCCCAGTGCTCTGAATGTCAAAGTGAAGAAATTCAATGAAGCGTGGGTAAATGGCAGGAGGAACTATGACTCTCTTAAGGTAGCCACATGCCTTGTCATCTAATTAGTGATGAGCATAAATGGATGAATGAGATTCCCACTGTTCCTACCTACTGTCTAGCGAAACCACAGCCAAGGGAACAGGCTTGGCAGAATCAGCGAGGAAAGAAGACCCTGTTGAGCTTGACTGTAGTCTGGCACCGTGAAGAGACATGATAGGTGTAGAATAAGTGGGAGGCCTCGGCCACTGGTGAAATACCACTACTCATTGTTTTTTCACTTACTCAATCAGGCGGGGGGGGCAAGCCCCACCGGGGCTCTCGCCTCTAGCTCCAAGTGCCCTGGCCTCCATGTGCGACCCGCCCGGGGGACAGTGTCAGGTGGGGAGTTTAACTGGGGCAGTACACCTGTTAAACAGTAATGCAGGTGTCTTAAGGCAAGCTCAGACAGGACAGAAACCTCCCATGGAGCAGAAGGGCAAAAGCTTGCTTGATCTTGATTTTCAGTATGAATACAGACCATGAAAGCAGGGCCTCATGATCCTTCTGGCTTTTTGGGTTTTAAGCAGGAGGTGTCAGAAAAGTTACCAGAGGGTAATTGGCTTGTGGTGGCCAAGCATTCATAGCGATGTCGCTTTTTTCTCCTTCGATGTCAGCTCTTCCTAGCATTGTGAAGCAGAATTCACCAAGTGTTGGATTGAAAAATAAATAAATAAATAAATAAATAAATAAAAAAAAGAACAGAACTAAAGAGTAAACAGGGTGCGGATGAGGCACTCTGGGTCACCCTGGAGACAGGAAGTGGCACCACAATCCGCATGGGGGTTGTATACAGACCCCCATCTCAGGTGGAGGGAATAGACAAGAAAATGATAGACGTCATCATTAGAATGGCAGAAAAAGGGGAGATATTGTTGATGGGGGACCTGAATATGCCAGATATTAACTGGAGCACCTTTGCTGCAGGCACAACCAAGAGCAGGGTCATTCTTGATACCCTACAAGGGGCATGCCTCAGACAGTTAGTATTGGAACCCACTCGGGAGGGAGCAATCTTAGACCTGGTACTCTCAAACGGGGACAGAAAAAGAATCTCAGATTTAGAATTGGGTAGCCATCTGGGAACAAGCAACCACCAAACAGTGTGGTTCACGATAAACACAGCCATAGAGTCAAGCCATACAAAAGCAAGAGTATTGGACTTTAAGAGGGCTGACTTTGGGAAAATGAGAGAGTGCCTCAGAAAGGCACTAGCAAACAGGCAAGAAGAAGGGGTGAAGGAACAATGGAGAGTAATCAAAACAGCCATCACAGAGGCGATGAGCCTTTGTGTAAAGCAAATCAACAAAACACAACAAAGGAAAAAACCCACTATGGTTCTCAAAAGATGTGGCAGGGAAGGTTAAAGAGAAAAGGATAGCATTCGGTAAATTTATGGAAATACGGAAGGAGCAGGACAGAGAACATTATCAGTTAAAGCAGAAAGAGACAGGGCAGGAAGTCAGAATATCAAAGGCCCAAACCGAGAAAAGGATAGCCAACTCTGTTAAGAAGGGTGATAAGACATTTCATATGCACATTAGGGAGCGAAGAAAGACCGAGGGAGGGACGGATACTGAAACTTAATAAAGGGGAGGGAATGTGGACAGAGGGTGACAGTGAACAAGCAGGGATACTGATCAAATATTTCTGCTCAATATTCACAAAGGAAGAGGAGGGGAGGTATCTAAACCAAACAAGATTAACACTCTGGAGATGGGGATTGATACCAGTCCATTTACAGAAGAAAGGGTTCTGAAAGAACAAGTAAAATTGAAGGTGTACAAAGCAATGGGGCTTGATGGGATTCACCCAATAATTCTAAAAGAACTAAGGGTAGAACTAGTGACACCGTTGATTACTCTCTTTAACAAATCATGGGAGGATGGGGTGGTACCTGAGGACTGGAAGAGGGTGGATGTGATTCCTCTTTACAAAAGTGGGAGCAGGGTAGAGGCAGGAAACTATAGACCAGTTAATTTGACCTCAGTGGTAGAGAAAATGATGGAATCACTTCTGAAGGAAAGAATTGTTGAGTACCTAGAGGCCACTGGGGTACAGGACCCAAGGCAGCATGGATTCACAGTGGGAAGGTCATGTCAGACAAATCTAATAGATTTCTTTGACTGGGTGACCAAAGTAGCAGACCAGGAAGGGGTTGTGGACATGGCCTACCTAGATTTTAGCAAGGCATTTGATATAGTCCCAAACAAAAAGGGCTGGCAGTATAGCCTAGAGATTAGAGGAACGAGGTGTGAATGAGCTTGATACATCCCACAGACCAGACCTGTGTTTGATTCTCACAACCTCTACTTACATACTGTGTGACTCTGAGCAAGTTACTTAACCATCCAGTGCTCCCAGGTCATCCCTGAAAACAGGCACTTGTGCCTAGTGGGTCTTTCCCGCTTACCAAAGACTAAAATAAAATAAAAAATTAAAAAAAAGATTAATAAAAAAGTTAGCTAGCCTTGGAGTGGGTCCCAAGGTGGTAGCCTGGATAAAAAAATTGACTGAACAACAGGATGCAAAGGGTAGTAGTAAACGGAATCCACAGTGGAGAAAGGAGGATTACTAGCGGGGTACCGCAGGGTTCAGTACTGGTACCAGTCCTTTTTAATGTCTTTATAAGTGACATTGCAGAGGAACTGGAAAGGAAAGGATGTCTTTTTGCAGACGACACAAAGATCTGCAACAGGGTTGATACACAAGAGGGAGTGAAAAGGATGAGAAGAGACTTCACAAGGTTGGTGGAACAGTCAAATGTACAGCAGCTTAGATTCAATGCAAAGAAGTGCGAGGTAATGCACCTGGGAAACAAAAACCCAGGGGAATAGTACACAATGGGGGTGAGATGCTGACAACAATAACAATGGAAAGGGACCTGGGGGTAATTATATCAGATGACTTAAAGGTGGGCAAGCAATGTGAGAAGGCAGTGAGGAAGGCTGGGGGGATACTGGGATGGATAGGGAGAGGCATCAACAGTAGAACACAGGAAGTTGTTATCCCTCTGTGCAGACAGTTGGTGAGACCCCATCTGGAGTACTGTATGCAGTTCTGGAGACCCCATCTCCGCAAAGACATAGACATAGACAGAGCGGAGGCTGTCCCGAGAAGCGCAACCAAAATGGTGCAGGGTCTGCACCAGAAGACATACGAAGAGAGACTAAGGGAGCTTAATATGTATACCCTTGAGGAAAGAAGAGAGGGGGGGACATGATAGAAACTTTCAAGTACCTCAAGGGAATCAACAAAGTCCAAGAGGGTAGTATTTTTCAGGAAAAGAGATGTGCAAGAAAAAAGGGAGCACAATTTGAAGATAGAGGGGGGGATGGCTCAGAGGTAATGTGAGGAAGTATTTTTTTTTCACAGAGAGGGTTGTGGATGCATGGAACAGCCTTCCTGATGAGGTTGTGGAGTCAAGAACAGTGGGAGAATTCAAGAATGCATGGGCCAGACATAAGGCAGTCCTAGTGGGGGGAAGGAGGAAGTAGGCTGTTGGTTAACTAGGATCTGCAGCTTATCCGTTAGGTAGGAAAATGGGCAGACTAGGTGGGTCAAGCAGTCTTTATCTATTGTCAAATTCTATATTTCAATGTTCTGTTTCTCCTTGGATTCTTAGCCCTGAAATACAGCACCTTGCATTTCTTGGCATTAAATCCCAGTTGCCAGGTGCTCGACCATCTCTCCAGCCTTGCCAAATCTTCCTGCAAACCCTGCCACCCCGTAGGTCATCCACCACTGCTCCCATCTTTATGTCATCTGCAAACAGATTGATCTTGCTCTTGATGCCCACTGAAATGTTTGTAATAAATATCCTAAATAACAGTGGCCTCAGCGCCAATCAATCAATCAATCAATCAAATCTTTATCCAGGCGATCACCATTGAGCAAGATCATTTACAAGGTGGACCTGCTGTTACCAACCTCTGTGGATCCCTACTTGTCACTGCTCTTGGGGAAGAGTTTTCCACTCCTACCACCACCCACTGCTGCCTTCCGTGCAGCCAGTTCTCAACCCATCCTACCAGTTTTGCCCTGCTCCTGTGCCTTTTAGCTTACTTCCAAGTCTCCCATGTGGCACTGAATCGAATGCCTTACTGAAGTACAGGTACAGAACATCCACTGCATGACCCTTGTCCATTTGCCTAGTCACCCAGTCATAGTATTCTATTAGATTGGTCTGGCAGGATCTGCTCTTGACAAAGCCATGTTGTCTACTGTCCTGTAACCCACTGATCTCCAGCAGGGTCACCAGCTTCTTCTTCAGGATTGTCTCCATTAGTTTCCCCATGATAGTTGTGAGGCTCACTGGTCTACAGTTCCCAGGTTCATCCTTGGGGCCACTCTTATGGAGGGAAACCACGTGAGTCATCCTCCAATCTTAAGGTACACACCCTGAGTCCAGTGAGGCATTAAATAGGTCTGCCAAGGAGCATGCTGGGACCTCCGCAAGCTCTTTCAGTACCCTGGAATGTATGCCATCCTGCCTGGTGCCTTATTCACTCTCAGTGACCTTAACCCCTCTAGCACTCTACCTTCTGTGATTTCCCTTTCCATCATCCCCTCCATTCCTATTTTACCCCCCCACCTTGGGTATTCCCCCCTTCTCCTAGTAAAAACCATGCAGAAGAAGTTGTTAAGTGCTTCTGTGTTTTTGCCTCCCTTTTCCACTCATCCCCCTTCCCTCTTAAGCCTTGCTACCTGGTCCGTACAACTCCTTTTCTCCCTGATGTACCTGAAGAAGTCTTTCTGCACCTCTTTAATGCCCTGTGCCAGCCTGAGTTCCCCAGATGCCTTGGCTGCCCTTACCTCCCTGGTCATTTCCTTCACTTCTTTCAGGTACTTCTTCCTGTCTTTTACCCTCCCAGTTTTCTTGTATCTCTTATAGGTGAATCCTTTCTTCCTAACTCTGTCTATGTCTCCCTTACTTATCAAGCTAGGTTTCTTCACTCTATCGTTTTTACTCTGGGCCTTGCTGCAGGATTTAGTTGCCTCTACTATCCCTAGCCTTATGAGTTCCCACCTCTGATTCATGTCCATATTAGGCTGAGTTCTATCCAGGAACCCTTGTACCACTTCACCCATCCTTTTGAAGTGAGCCTTTCTAAAGTATAGGACCTTTGTGCCAGATACACCCCTCTCCTTACCCATCTGCAATTGGAACCATACTGTCCTGTGATCGCTCCCTGCCAGTGGTTCTTCCACCTGCAGATCCTTCACCCACTTTCATTAGTCAACCCAAGGTCAAGTGTGTTCCTTTCCCTAGTTGGTTTGCTGACCATCTTCATCAGGAAGTTATCCTGGAAGGCATCCAGCATTACTTGTTCCCTTCTGCACTTGGTGGCCCATGTACCCCAATCCACTCCTGGCAGGTTGAAGTCCCCTACTATGACCACCCACCCTCCCTTCCTGCAGTTCCTCCAGATCTTTCCTGCCAATACCTTATCTGTCTCTTCTGATTTAGAGGGCAGCCTGTACACCACTCCCAACCGTAGTGCCCTATTTTTGGGATCCTGGATTTGCATCCATAGTGACTCTGTAGCTCCCTCTTCCCCCTCTTCACCTACACACTTTAGTCCCTCTCTCACATAGAGCACCACCCCTCCCCATTTCCCTTAACTCTATCTTTGAAGCATAATCTATATCCTGGAACCACCAGGTCCCAGTCATGGTATTGAGTGGCCCATGTCTCAGTGATGGCCACCATATCCACTCATCCCTCTGCCATGAGAGACTGTAGTTCTGATATTTTATTCCCCAGGCTTCTAGCATTTAATGAGACCATCCTTCATCCCCTTTCTTTCTCCTCTGCCCGCTCCTGTCCTCCCTTTATGGCACTCCCTGTAGTACTTGCCCCTAGTCTTATTTCACTATTATGGGGGGAAGCCCATACGGTTTCCCATCCTGAGTCCTCTGTGTACCTCTAACCCTCATGCTACTCCATCTCCTTGTTTAAATTCTCCTCAATGCACTCACGAATCCTTTGCTTCAGTACTTTCTTTCCCTCCTCTAAGTGCAGTCTATCTTTAGCGTACAGTCTGCTGTCCTCCCAGACCACACCCCACCCTTCTACCAGCCCACTCCCTTTTTCCTTAAACCAGGGTCCTAGCCATTCATTGAATTCCTGAATTCTCAGTCTTCTTGCTGTACTCACCTTGGGAACTGGAAGTATCTCCAAGAAAGTAACTGATCTTCCTGCTCCCTCACAAACTGGTCCTAATTCTTCAAATCTCCTCTTCACTTCATCTACCATCCCATCAGCCAGGTCATTCATCCCCATGTGCAGAATTAGGTGAGGTTTTCCTTGCCCCATTCTGGCATACTTTACAACAGATTGC